>CM026566.1:37656420-38856420 GCA_015143295.1 Tetracentron sinense | reverse complement strand
TGGGAGCTTCCCATCCCACCAAAGATACAAATCTTTCTTTGGCATTTTCTCAAAGGATCACTTCCAGTTGGAGACATCCTAAAGGCCCGAAAGATCCCTATTGATCCTACTTGCAATATGTGTGGTGAGCAGGCTGCAACCTCTTCACACCTCTTTTTTCATTGCTCCTTTGCACAATGCCTTTGGTTTGGATTGTCTCTATAAGGCCATCTATTTTCTTCAGGTGCTACATCTCCTCTCTCTTTTGTGGACAGAGTGGATTGATCGTCTGGACTTCTCTTCTGAAGATTACGTTCATGTTACCATCCTCATAGTCTCTTTAATGTGGGCCGTTTGGAAAGCTCGAAATACCCGTTTGTTTGAGGGTAAATCTCCTTGCCCTATCAACACTATGACCATTGCAACATCCTTTGCCAAAGAAATCTCTTCAATTAAAAACATAGTAAGGATGAATCCTATCCATATACAAGCGGATTGTGCTCCCTCTTGGCAGCCTCCTCCACTTAACTGGCTTAAGATCAATGTTGATGGATCCTGGGATTCAGCTTTAAACAAAGCAGGAGCTGGTATTTTGATCCGCAATCACCTGGGCATTACAATCTTTGGCAACTACTTCCCTATTGATGCCACAAGTCCCTGCATATCCGAAGCAAAAGCTATTTTTATTGGGTTGACCATTGGTATAAGTCAGGTTGGAGTTGTTTTATCATAGAAGGGGATGCTTCTCAGCTTCTGGATTCACTGAACAACAAACCCGTAGATATTGATTGGGATGTCTCTATGATTCTGAATGATGTCAAAGACCTCTTGAGCCATTTTCCAAGAGCTATAGCTCAAGATATTCCTAGGACGACAAACAGAGTAGCCCATGACCTTGCAACAAAGGCTCTTTTCTGGACAAAAGCATGGTATCGCTAGTCCATGTTCGTGTTTGGATGTAACCTATCCTTTTGATCCGGGGACTGTTTAGTCTCCCGCCCAGTTGTTTTTTGTAAAAAAACTATGGCTTAGGGAATGTGAAATGATATCATTTCGTCTGCACTCTTTTTGGAGGATTAGACACACTTTTCTGAAATCCCTACTAATTCCTGACCCCCATAATTTACTTAGCATTGAGTGCTAGGTTGCTTATGATTGCCCTTTATTTTTTCATCTTTGCCTGATTTGTGTCCCACTTCAAAAGTTAAAAATTCAAATCCCACCATTCATACACTTTTTAATCATTGGATCCTCACATAAAAACATTGTGATTATAGTATAAGGTTCAAACTGCCTTCAATAATCCATCTTTATGCATATATTATGCGAACTCTTACCGGTACATGTACAGATTGTAGTCGTTAAGGGCTTCTAATCATTAAATTCCTGCTTTAAAACTTAAATTTAGTGGATTTGGGTGATACGAACCCCGACCCATAATATTAAGAGCCCAATTTGAAGTTTGAACGCTTCCATAGCGTAGAGCAATGTTCGTCGAACTCTCACAACGCTCAAAGAGTTGTTCTACTCTTTAGCTAAATAAGGGTGGAAAAGTTGAAGGCATCCCATAAACTGTTTATGTCATTAAACAAGAGACTTTCTATGGGTACTACCAAATATACTCTCTCATCCTATTAGTCTATAACTAACCAATAAGAGTCAAGATTTGGCTCTACTTATTTTATTTTTTTCTAATACCTCATCAACTTAGCTCTAATCTTGACCCTTCAATGATTGAGTTATTTGGTTAGGATTTGAGAGTCCTCGTAAACTAATTCTTTAAACAATACCGGGTTGCTGGAGTTTTTTTTTTTTGCTTTGGATATCATTTACCTACGCTAGTAAGGTTAGTGGTTAGTTTGGGGATTGGAGCTCTTGCAGACTCATCACTCGGGGGATTGGATCCTAGACCTCCCTCAACAGAGAGGCCACACCCCACCACTAGCGCAAGAGGCGAGTTGTGGTTGATGGAGTTCACTAAGAGAGAACTTGGTAGCCATCACTAACTGTTTTATGTCATCATTTTTAAAGCGTGTGTAGACATGGCGCAATTGAATTTTCAATCCAACAGTCTAGTTCTCAATAGGTACTATCGAGAGTTTTTAATCACCTTTCTTAATGAAAATTGAGATTGATGGGTACAACTATAAACGGACCTAATTTGGTTATATCTGAATTTGATTCAATTAAAATTCAGGCATCTTTGAATTCAATATGAGATCCGTTGGATTCTAAATTACCCAATTCGAATTCAAATTTATACCATTATGTTAATATATTTAAAAATTAATATTTTTTTTAACTTTAAACATAAATAAAATATTTCGTGGGTAGTACTATAATAAACTATTATTTTATATAATCAGATTGAATCGCCATAAATATGGATTGAATCTTATAATAATAAGAAGATCTAAAACCTCAAATTGAATAACTATCGACCATGATTATTATAATCAAAGACTAAGATTAAGTCCTAAACCCTTGTGGATAATTTCGACAACTGAGGACTATTCGTGTAATTGGTGCCTTATGGGTATGGGCTTCTCAACTTTTATTCATTGGTATTACTTTATGTTAACAGGCCCAGCCCCACCACATAATGAGGCTACTTTAGTAATTATAATAAAAGATCACCCGTACCATTTAATTTGAAATTGAGCGGGGCATCTAATCTGCTACTCTCAGTCTCAGCTTTCAAACTGACTCATCCCCAAATCTCTTTAATGGCGGAGAATCGTCATCTATCCGATGAATCCGAAACCCTAATTTCATCGAAATCTACTCCGCAATCTCACCTTCTCAATCATGGGTGATTAAGCCTCCAGATCTCATTCCTTGAATAATCTGAACTTTGTCTCTCTGAATCCCAGCTGCAAAATGTCCAGAGATATCTCTTCGTTCCGGTTCGTCGGACGGAACACTTCGAGAAATACACAGTCCGAAGGAAACGAGAATGAGTTCGAAAATCCCGTAAATTTGATCCATTTCCCCCCTCCGAGAACCCCTCTAAACACTATACCAGATCCCTCACAAAACCCTAGGGAAATTCATGAATTGGAATCGGATTCTAGGTCTAAGTTTGAAGGTAGCCGGGTCGGTCGATCATCGGATAGAAAAATTGAAGCTTTTGAGTACACGCTGCCTCTGAACAAGGGGATAGGTAATATGGGGTCCAATTATGGAACTCCTAGAACTGCTAATCGCGGGAAAGCTCACTCGGAGCCCAACTCAGCGCAGAGTACTCCGGCGAGAAGTGTCTCAAAGGTTTCTAATGTTGGAGCATTAGGAGCTTGTACTGGTTATCGATTTCCTCAGTACACTGGAGCGAGAGGAGGGAGCTCTTCAAGAGTTTCCAGAGGCATGTCGATAGCATCCGCTGAACCAACCGTGGAAGTTCCACATTTCGAGCTCGTTGAAGATCCTTCTTTCTGGACGGATCACAACGTGCAGGTTCGTTTTGTCCCTCCTGCTTACTGCTTGTTTAATTGTCACTTTACTTTTCGTACTCAACAAAAGATGATACCGTGGATGGTTCATATAGGTTTTGATACGAATTCGACCCATCAGTGCTGCAGAGAGGACTTCACTTGGGTATACTAGATGCTTGAGGCAGGAGAGCTCACAGACTTTGACGTGGCTCGGGCATCCTGAAACCAGATTTACTTTTGATCACATTGTTTGTGAGACAATTTCACAGGTGCCATTCAATGAACATATATTAGATTGCATTATTTATGTTTCTTTGTGATCCTTTGACAGAGAGTTTGTGTGATTTATTATCTGATATGTGGCCCAAATTCGGTTAGGAGGAGCTCTTCAAGGTGGCAGGTTTGCCCATGGTGGAGAATTGCATGTCTGGGTATAACAGCTGTATGTTTGCCTATGGTCAGGTATGTTCGGCTGGAAGTTTCGGTTGCTTGTAAATGGACTGTGGATAAATGCTAAATCTTTAAATCTTCTCTTGCAGACGGGTAGCGGGAAAACATATACTATGATGGGTGAGGTATATGAGATGGATGGGAAGCTTAATGAAGATTGTGGGATAACCCCTAGAATTTTTGAATATTTATTTGCGAGAATTAGAGCGGTAAGATGCTGCAAACCCTCATTAATTTCCATGTCTAGAGTGTTCAAGTTTCTTCCGTTTCCTTTTGCCCATACTTCCCCTACAAAACTTTATTTTGGTAGGAAGAAGAGAACCGGAGTGAAGAAAAACTAAACTACAGTTGCAAGTGTTCCTTCCTTGAAATCTACAACGAGCAGATTACTGATCTTCTGGAACCTTCATCAACTAATCTGCAAGTAATATAGGTTTTACATTGAATTGTGTTGGTGCTTCTATCCTGCAGTTACACATGATGGGTTATAGATTTGTTTCCCCCTGTTGTAGCTCAGGGAAGACATCAAGAAAGGCGTATATGTTGAAAACCTCGTGGAATATGAAGTGAACACTGTTAATGATGTTATCAAACTTCTGTTACAGGTGGGGTTAGTAGTGAAATTTGGTAATTTATTATCACTTGTGAGGGTATGTGACTATTATTTTATCTTCATAGGGTGCTGCGAACAGAAAAATTGCGGCAACCCACATGAACAGTGAGAGCAGTCGTTCCCACAGTGTCTTCACCTGCATCATTGAGAGCCGGTGGGAGAAAGATTCCATGACCCACCTTAGATTTGGAAGGTTAAATTTAGTAGATCTCGCTGGTTCTGAGAGGTAAATATTTAAATTTCACGATTGGTGAGATGGGTTATTTTATGCTTATTTCTATACTGAACTAACTATGCTAATGTAATTAGGCAGAAGAGCTCTGGTGCCGAAGGAGAACGTTTGAAAGAAGCTGCAAATATAAACAAATCCCTATCCACTCTTGGGTAACTCAATTAAAGGCCTGTTTCTCAGTTGGTTTGCGTTGCACATAATTCAATATCTTGCTGTGATTGTTTTCAGCTTTCCATGTGTTGCGACTGTGGTGTATAAATCTTCTTTGTGGGCTCAATGCTGCAATGCATGCTAATCTATACAAATTCTGGACGGAAGTTGCATGCTAATCTATACAAATTCTTGACAGAATAATCCAATTAACTGTTACAACTAGGTTACCAGAAATTGTGTTTGCAATGTGTTTCCTTATATTGAAATTGAGAAATACTCAAGTCAGTCTGGAGGATGGGAAGAAGCTTGCCTCCCTGCCTCTGCATGCATCGTGGCATAAATCCTGCTGGTTTGAAATTTGAACCCAGCTTTTTGGTGGAACACTCCAAGCAGATCCCATGCGCCAAAAATCGACCCCAGTTGGATGCTTAATTACCTAATCTATTATATTCTTCTGGATGGTCGTAAAAATCAATGTGGTTTATCTGAGGAAGAAGTCCCGGAAATATAGCGATTATTCAGCTAACTGGTGTTTTGGCCCAGGGGATCTCCTTGACAAGTCCCTGAAAGGATCTCCTGATTTGTGAAGAACTGAATAATGCAATATTAAAGGACAGCCTCAGCTGACCATAAGATACCGAGCTTAATGGAGCTGTGACATAGTTGAAACTTGACACTAGTTTGGGATGCCTTTGTGCTACTGGATAACAATTTGGGTTCCTTGAGTGACAAAATTATATAGTTTGTGTCGCTAATGATATTCTGTGCTTGTAGTCTGGTGATCATGACTCTGGTGGATGTAGCACATGGGAAACATCGACACATTCCCTACAGAGATTCTAGGCTCACGTTTCTCCTTCAGGTCACTGAAGCTCTTTAATGAAAGCTTACTAATGTCTATTGAGTCTTAGAGCTCCTCTTATATTGTGGGGAAACTTATGAACCATAGATTACATTACCTACCTCTTTGGGTGCAGGATTCTCTTGGTGGAAACTCGAAAACAACAATTATTGCTAATGTCAGCCCATCGATTTGGTCTGTGTTTAATTTGACTTTGCTTTGTGTTCGTTATACAATTTTCATGTTTTGGGTATTCTGAGTAGTTGTTTTTTCCCCCTTGTTTTCCTGCAGCTCTGCAAATGAAACACTAAGCACTCTGAAGTTTGCGCAGCGTGCCAAACTTATTCAGAACAATGTACTTATTTGAACTCATATTTTTCTCTGTTTTGATTAAAAGTTGGACTCATTTTTTTCCTCCTTGATGTTCTAGGCTAAAGTGAATGAAGATGCTTCGGGTGATGTAATGGCACTGCAGCGGCAAATACAACATTTAAAGGTCTGGGATAGTTCAGCTATTTGCAGATTTCTTCTTTCTGCATTTACATATTAGAACTGAATCACTTATCAAACAGGGCCAGTTGACCTTTCTGCTGAAGCATCATAACCTTTCAAGGTCTCTATCACTTTGTTTGCCAAGTTTTGAGCAATCTAGATTGGGTGATTTTCCTCAAGAATGCGATTCTTCAGGAGAAGGCATAATACCTGACAATCACAACAAACTTTGTATTCCGAAAAAGAAGGTAACCTTTTATTTACAATGAAAATCATTTGTTTCTGTCTTAATAGTTGTATGATCTAGTAGTGGACAAAAAGTGCTAATTATAAATATCAGATGAAATGCATGGAAGCTACTTTAGTTGGTGCACTGAGGAGAGAGAAAATTGCGGAGACTGCAGTCCGGAAGCTAGAAGCCGAAATTGAACACATGAACCGTTTGGTATGCCTGGTTATTAAAGTACTTGTATATTCTTTAAACTATTATGGACTCGATGATCACTGAATGTTGTCTTTGAGTCTGTCAAAAGCTCAAATTTATCTGAGGAACACTAACTTCTTTGCTTCTAGTTTGTTTCTGTTATTGCATTGATTCGAAGTTGTGGATTGATTGTAGGTTCACCAAAGGGAAAATGATGCTCAGCGTACTAAAATGATATTAAGGTTCCGGGAGGAGAAAATTAAACGACTGGAACTGCTTGCAGATGGCTTAATGTCTGCCGACATGTATCTCATGGAAGAAAATAATGCTTTATCAGAAGAGATTGAATTGCTTCAAGCAAGAATTGATAGGAATCCAGAATTGACTCGATTTGCGTTGGAGAATATAAGACTCCTTGAGCAACTCAGATTGTAATTCTCATGAAACATTACCTAATGGGGAGATGGGTGCTTTTTGTGTCCTCCCCTTCAAGACGCCAAAATACTCATTTTGCATCACTGTTCTTGTCAGGTTTCAAGATTTCTACGAACATGGAGAGAGAGAAACATTGTTAGCTGAAGTTTCAGAATTGCGCGATGAGGTTTGTTAACATTATGTTCTGCGTTTTTATCGCAACACTGAAATGGGTTTCCTTCAACCTATGGTGGCATTGTGAAATGTATGTTTGAGATGTGCAGCTTCTGAAACCCTTCAAGGGAACTAATGTAAAGCTTAAATTCCTTTCAAGGATTATCTCTTAAAAAACTAAAAAATCCTTTCAAGGATCAGAAAATCAGCTTTGGCATGTTATATTTGGTGTAGTCAATAACTTTTTCTTATTTTTCAACTGTTTAGGTCTCTTTACCGATACATTTCTCTGTTATGCAGAATATTGACACCATAAGAGAATTGGAAGATTGCAGGAAAATTAATGCAAAACTTGCTAGGTACTTGTTTCTTCATTTTTCTATAATTCTATCTTTAGGGCATGTTTGGATGAGGTCTGTCCAGTTGTACTTAATAAAGTACATTGTATCTAATTTCCTTTTTTGCCATGTTGGGACTGGCAAATTGGGTCCCCTCTCAAGGGACATTTGATGCCTTTTGCACTCTTTTTATTTTGGTTCCACCTTCATCTTCTGTTAACGACAATATGCTCGTGTTACTGAAAAAAATTATCTGCCTTGGACCCAATCAAATGGTGACACATAATGGCTCGGGCGAAAAAAAAACTTCATACCCTTAGTCTGTAGTGTAAATGGTAGAATACTTGGGTAAAGTCAAATTTAATCTTCACCATCCTTCTAATGGACACTTTGGTAGCAGTGGAATTTAGTAGGAAAGAGAAACTGCACATCAAAAGCAAGCACGATACAAGATGAGCGAAAAAGCAAAAAAGGGTGGCCAATAGCTACATCCCAGAAAGGAAAAAGAAAAAAACAAGACGCAGATTGCTAAAAGGAAAAAATGATTTTAAAAGAGGGCATCCCTATCAATGCCTTCCTTGGCCAAGGAATCAGCCACCTTGATCTAGTGATCAAGGAGAATGAGATGTTCCACTGAATTACTAAATCACTAGTCTCTAATGTTGAAAACGTATCTCCAAAGACCACCTTCCAATTCTCCAACCCACCTCATAGCATTTTTTGAATCACCTTCTATAATGGTGGACAGAAAGGCCTCCAAGATAAGAGATCAGCCTGATTAGATGTCACCTCTCCAGCCGGACCCGAGCATATGAATATATTAGGCCTGACAGTCTAGACATACTGTAACCGTGTACCAAGTATTTCCTTCCTTTTCACGTGCTTTGTTGTAGAATGAGAACTATGCTGATGCATACCATTTTTTATGGATACTTGGGTCGAATGTTATTGAACTCAAATCAATGCAGAAGAATTGTAAATGTATAATACGGAATGATATGTAGAATTCCCAAGAATAGTTTGTAATCCAGGCACATGGCATGAACAAAACACATTGTTATTTGTGTTTTTATTTTCACAGGGAAGTTGATGAATTGCGCAGAGAACTGAAGGGACATTGGGACTGTAACAAAGCTGCGTTTCATTCTGTATGGATGGCTTGTTAATTATTATAAAATGCTGTTATTGAGATGACATAATCTTTGTTCTAAGTGGTTTACCTTTTGCATTCTTTGCAGGTCACAGATAACTTTTGCAGGGATGATGACATATTTAAACAAACAAATGAACACTCATTGGTGAGAAAATATTCTGATTGGTTCCGCAACTTGTTTCTAAGGGCTTATGTAAATACTGAAATCTCTTACTGTGATGTGTGGTTAAATTGCTGCACTTGCATATACTACTACATTTACCACAAGTTTCTGAACTAAAGCAAGTTCACATTTACGCTTTATTCCAACAAGATAATCCACATCTCATTCTCGGAAATCTTTTAGCATCAAAATTCCATGGGAGATTTTAAAGTTTCCCATTTTGTTATTCTCGTTTGTTATGAAAAACTCAAGGAATTCAAAACAAAAAGAAGGAATATATATATATATATATATATATATATATATATATATATATATATATATATATATATATATATATTATCAGGGTTTCATTAATGTAAAGAAGTGAGAGGTGGAGATTGGAGAATAGGAGAAAAAGAGAGAGAAAGAGAACTTAGACATGGTGTCAAAAATCGACTCAATTATATTGACGTTGACTGAATTGAGTCGACTTGGTGTCCGAAGTGAAATGCACTTGTACATATTATAAAAATATTGGACTTCCTGGTGGACTTCAGTAAACTTTGACTAAAATAGAAAAAAAAAGCGTGAGAAAATATATAACTTTGGTGAAAGTTAACCAAAGTGTACTGAAAAAGTCTATAAATTGAAGAGCTTTTAAGTTTTAAACTCTTAACTTAAAAGGGTAATGCTAGTTCCACTCGCTTTATACTTACTTTCTTCATAAGGAAAGACATATGTCCTTAGCATTAACCTTATTATAAATACAATTAGCTTTAAAAGAGAGTTTTGCTAGCATTAATCTTATTATAAATACAATTATCTTTCAAAGAGAGTTTTGCTAACATTAACCTTATTATAAATTATAATTTTATTATTCTAATAATTTTGTTATTAGTATATTATGCCCATAAGGGCTTTTAGTAATATTAAAAAATTAAATAATGTCTTAATAGTATTTCATAAATTAAAAATCATTTAATCACCCATCTCCTCCTCTTCAAATATTGATTCAGTCCTGTAAAAACATTGAGTTCATCAATTGCAGATTGAAATAGGTTTAGAAACTAAATTGACTTTCAATTATTTATCAACTTTAATGAGCATTCATAAGTTTTTCAGGTTTCTAAAACAATAAACTTGGAAAATCATTGAAAAATAAAGAGAATACATATCTCCTTCATTTGACAAAGATGATAAAATATATAATGAAATATCAAGAAGAAATTACTGCTCACACAAACATACAACACTATCACTCAGGAGAGACGGAAAAAAATGAATACGAGAACTCCCCAAGTTGGAGCATAGATATTATGAATCCTAGCTTGGAATAGACCCTATCTAACTGATTACGCCCAAAGTGCCTTGGAAAACATATCTGCAAGCTGATCCACGGGCATGATAGTTGACATATGGTGAGAAAATCTCATTTATCTCGAATATAAAGATAGTTGTCAGTTGTCTTCAATATGTTTAGCCCTCTCGGAACCCAATTCTTATAGTGATGAATATAAGCGCAATTAAAATTCCTGGGTAGTTTTTCATTTGTGTGTAAGACCATTCATTACTTCTTGAAGCTCAATCTCTTCCCCGGATGAACCATATGGCCAAGAGAAACCATGAACTAGAATAGAAGAGATTGCCTATCCATGACAGGCGCAAATCTATGAATAGAGGATGTGGTGCGAATATCGCTTTAAATTGTCTTCTAAGTTCTGTGACTTCTGTCTACACATATTGACTTAACACACTCACAATAGTGTCCATAGACCGAGGCCTTGGCAGGGGGCTTATTGCATGGTTTAAAAAATCGGCGAAACCGTTATGTATCGCCCGATATGTAACTGTTTCGGTGGCCCCCGTTTCCCTATACCGTGACGTTGCCATTATTTATTGGACAAAATACGAATCGCCTGAAATTGTTACGTGACGATATAGGGAAACCGTAACTATAATTACCTAAGTTAGTTAACAATATATAACTCAAATTTTTTATAATAAAATTTTTCTCTCTAACTGTAACTATAATTTTTTTTGTCTTGTGAATCATGAATGTTTTGGCTAGATTTTTATGTGTAAATGAATCAATTTCTTGCAAGATACCTAATTGAAATTATTATAGCTTTTAAAAGATCATAGGAAATATATTGGGAAGTTTAAGAACATCAATATATATATACACACACACACACACACACACATATGTATGTATGCATGTATGTATTTTATAGATGATTAGTTACCACTACTTCCACAGGTTGAGATCATATCAGTCAGAAGTGATTCAGAAGACCATACAACATCTTATAACCAGGCAGATGATGAGGTTCTACAGATGAAAAATGAACTGAAGTTGGGTGATGCATTAGTTATGCAGCTTAAAGATACTGAAAAAGACCTAATAGATGCAAAACTCCTTATTGAAGCAATGGAATCTGAACAAGTCCGCTTATTTGAAGAGGTGGGCAGTCTCCGGGCTGACAATTGCCGATACATGAAAGTCTTGAGCAACAGGGACAATGAAGAGATGCAATCCATGTTTAAACTTGAAAGTCAATGTGAACAGTCCGAAAGGTACCTGAAAACCGAGAATCTAGGCCATCGAAATGAGAGCCTGGTGATGGGGGGCAGAGTTGGCACCACCAGATCGGCTTTGGAAGCCAAACTAAATCGGATGATTGGGACTCTTGAGGAGGCCAGAATACTGAATAGGCAATCCCTAGATGATCAGGCGTCGCAGTTATCCCACCAGCATGAAGTTGAACAATTTCATGAGCAGGTTGAGGTTGAGACGTCTAAAATGAGTCTTCATTTACAAGAAGAGGTTACAACACTTCGGCAAGAATTTCAGGAGGAAAATACGAGACTGAGAAACACCATAGCATCAAAAGAAGATGAAATAAGGACACTGTCTGTGGAATGGGAGAAGGCAACCTTGAACCTAACAAGCTTCCTTGTAGATGGTTGTAAATCCCTCGAAGATGCCTCCGACCAGATAGAGAGTATTGCATGTTCATTTCCTCAAGGTAAAGTTTGGATTGGTGAACATGTTGAGAGAGCTGCTAAAGTCTTTGTTGAGAATGAAGACACAATTGTACAACTACAGAAGAGTCTGGAAGATTCACAAAAAATGGCATTGGACATGAAGTTAAAGTTGGGCTCCTTGAAGGGAGCAACAATAGCTATAACGGAAGTTCAGCAGCTAGAAAATGATGACAATGCCAAAGAAGCAATTCAGTTAAGAACAATGTTGAAGGAGAAGATCTGTCTGATAAAGGGCTTGGAGAGTAAACTCAAGTACAAGGAGGATCAGATTCTTGAAGCAGAAAAACGTGCCGATGCTGCCTTCATAGTAGCGAAAAGGCTATCTGATTTTCCCAAGGAAGCTCTGAGAAAAGATGCTGAGAAAGAAAATCCTGAGTTAAAGCTGGCTACTTATGTCGAACAGGACGCATATTGGATTTCAGAGATGAAAGCTCATGCAAATGCTCAGATTCTAGAAGCTATTGAGGTTCAAATTGACTTGGCTAGGCAAAGAGTCTTGGAGTCTGAAAATGCAATTTATGCATCATATGCAGATGCAGAGTTACATTTGTCTGCCCTCCAAACCGACATTCTTGAGACTTCTTCTGCATTCACGCAATTGGTTCAAGACTTGACTACGGAAATTCATGTCATGAAGAAGAATTTCATGGAAATGAAAGAGCATTACAGAGAGATTCAATATTGCACGGTAGAATCATCATCATTTGAATCTCACAAGTCTCCAAAGCTTGAAGACCCGTATCACTTGGTGCAACAAATAAGAGATGAGCTTGCCGAAACAAATGACAGACTGAAGGTCATCAAAACTTGCTTTGACTCACTATTGAATGTGTATGGGTCTTCGGAAACGGTTGGAGATCTAGTAAAAGCAGAGAGACAGAACGTTGATTGTTTTAATCCAGGCTCTGATCTTTCGATTGCACATATTGCTCCAAAGGACAATTTAGATGAATCCTTGTCACCCCCTTTCTGTTCTGGATGCCCTGAAAAACTAACTGAACAAAAATGGGACCTAATATCTAGAAGAGACTCAGCATTTGTTCTAGATGATCAAGAATTGCGGAAGTCCCAGAAGCCCGAGGAAAAATTGATTCGCAACAATGCAACAATAATGTGCCTGAGGAAGGAAGTAGAGTTGGCATTCAATGGCTTCCTGGAACTCTATGTTTGGTTAACCACACTTTTCGAAGACAAGGAACTGAGAAACTGTTCTTCTACACAAGTATGTTTCCCTGAATCACTTGCACCTCAGAATGATAATCAGTTCTATATGGATCAAAGAGAAAGAGCGAATCAGGTCACTATGCTGGAGATGTATGGACGACTTCAATCCTCTGAGTTGAAGATGGAGGAAGCTGAATCAGGCTGCCTCAATACCAAAGAGGTACCCATCGATTTTAAACTCAGACCTTCTTTGTCTAAATTATCTGCAGCATCTGACCAAACTAAACACTACATTGGGTAAAAAGTGGCTTTATTATTAGTGTTGTTTCTTGATAATTATTGAATTTTTTGGAAGATATGAGAAACTATTTATTTATGGTAATGCTTGTGCAGATGTTCTGGCTTAAACTCAGTGATGCTAGTTTAGTTGCTGATGAGAAAATTAAGAGGGCTAGTAGTTTCCTAGTCAAATTTGAGGAGTCACAAGCAACCATTAAAGAAGCTGATATTATGTTAAATGTATTGCTGAGAGAAAATGCAAATGCAAAACACATGACTAGTAGGTGGAAGCAAGCAGGTGAAGAATTAATGATAGAGAGAGCAAGCCTGATTGAAGAAATTCAGCAACTTAAGTCTTCCATTCATCTGAAAGAGGGAGAGCATGAATTATTGCAGAGCCAAATCCAATATAGTTTGGTAGAAATAATGGACTCAATGTCTTTGCTTCACGGATCTTTTCTGCAAATGCAGAGAGACGTGGAGGAGAGGTTCAAGGTAATATATTCTGATACTCTTTCCTTCGGAAGGGAGCTACTGGATTGCATTTGCAACTCGAGATCATCTTTAGAAGATATTTGGTCTGAGATTATGGAGAAGGGATTTGCTTTATTTGTGCTGTACCAGTGCCACATAGGAGAATTTTTTGGGAAAATTTCAAGCCTGAATGAAGATCCTGGCTTCCACCAATACAGACAAGAAGAATGCCTTACATTAATAAATAATTTGGAGAAAAGATGCCTGTGTGCTAAGGGGGATGGTGCCATGGTTAAATGTATGAAAGGCATAGAGGAGTTATCAATTCCAGGACAAGTTCTGCCCCTCAAACATTCCTTTGAAGTACTTGAAAAATTGAAGGAAGAAGAGCTGGGCCTAATCCGTGATAATCCAATATCTGAGAATTTGTCACTTAAGAGGGAATTGGGTCGGAAGGACGAACTTTTGAAAGGTTTGCTTTTTGATTTTAGTTTGTTGCAGGAATCAACCTCCAATACCAAGGACATCAAAGATGAAATGGAACATATAATTACAGCTCTCATCCAAGTTCGACAGGAACTAGCAGTGAAAACAACCCATCTGGATGACATACTTGTTCAGCACGGAAAACTTGAAGGATGGCTGGCTGACAGTGAAGCTGCATTGTCTATCTCGAATTCTGAACTTGAACAAACTAAAGGTACATTAGATATGCTGTCAAACCAAAACACAGAGTTGAGAGACCTTTTAGAAGATCTCTATTTCAAAAAGACTGATGCTGAAGAGCAATTGGAAGAACAAAAAGAGGTTGTAAAAGGTTTGGAAACAGAAATTCTTCGTATGACTTCCTCAGTAGAAGAAAATATTATTTCTTCAAGGAAGGACATTGAGGATGAATTGAGGAGGGTCACCGGTGAGAGGGACCACCTGCATGAAGAGGTTGTTTCCCTGAGTGATAGGCTTGAAATGGCAAATGCATTAGCCGATGAGAATGAAGCCATTGCTGTTGAAGCCCACCAGGTATGTATGTATGTAGGATGTACTTTCTTCTTCTCCTTCTTTTTTCCTCCTTCTCCTCTTCCTCCTTCGCCTTCTTCTCCTTTTCATTTTCTTTTAATATTGGAGTCTTGGAGATATGCTTGCATACGATTGCTGACACTACTTTCAATTTAAACTTTGATTTCAAACTCTTTCAGGAGTCGGAGGCGAGTAAAATATATGCTGAACAAAAGGAAGAGGAGGTTAAGATTCTTGAACGTTCTATCGAGGAGCTAGAATGTACCATAAATGTACTGGAGAAAAAGGTAAAGTGCTACATTTCTTTGAATATAAATTCCTCAAAATTTACCTATCAGACTCCTGTGAATCATTGTTTCTTCTCTGCCTTATAAACTTATTCATTTTAAGAGATAGGGATAAGAACAAGGTGTTAAGTGTCTGCAGAACATTGAAGAAAAGCGAATTTTAAGTAGTTTATACAGTTCTATAAACTCTTTCAGATGCATAACCTGCTAATTGGCCTCACATGAACTGTGTGCTAATAGAGTTCATTATGTACTTTTAGCTGGCTTGAGTGCTAATTATCTTTCCAACTACCAAAATAACACGTATCCATTGTTAGGTGTATGAAATGGATGTGGAGGTAGCAAGACATCGGTTGATGAGAGACAACTTAGAATTGGAAGTCCAAGCTCTGAGGCAGAGAATGTTGACTGTTGAAAATGTTAAAGAAAATAGGGATTCAGAATATCCATATATTGAACAACGAATGGAAGATCAAATATTAAGGTCGGAAATCCTGCTTGTTTCGTTTACACAAGTTCTTTTATGCTTTCACTACTACCCTTTGGGTTCAAAAAACTTGATCCATGTGCAGACATGTAGATAACAGAACACTGGAACTTCATGAGGCACACAATCGGATAAGGGTTCTTGAAAAGGAAAGAGCAGAACAGGCTGAAGAGGTGTGCCATGATTTGCTAGAGTTATTTATATTTACTCGTAAATGAATTTTTTCTACAAACTTCCTAGTCACATCTTCTTTTCAACTGTTGTAATGATGATATGCTGTCTATCATCTGAAGATCAAGCAAGGCAGAGAATATATCTCAGAATTGATACTACACGCAGAAGCCCAGGCATCACAGTACCAACAAAAGGTACAATAACAGATTTGCAGGATGAGTTTGTTGTCGTATGAATACATAAAGAGGAAAAGGAACTGATGAACGGAAGAAGCCCATCAATCCGATCAATGTTGTTCATGTCCATATATGGTTAAGAGCCGCCATTTTATAGGTCTTGCCTAGGAAATCTCCTATGCCAAAAATATACCCCATCACACGGTCTTAGCGTCTGAACTATCAGCTATTGTGAAAACTATGGCTGATGG
This sequence comes from Tetracentron sinense, assembly GCA_015143295.1. Taxonomy (NCBI): domain Eukaryota; kingdom Viridiplantae; phylum Streptophyta; class Magnoliopsida; order Trochodendrales; family Trochodendraceae; genus Tetracentron; species Tetracentron sinense. The sequence continues at coordinate 38,840,224 of CM026566.1, read as the reverse complement.
TCAGGAACTTCCAACTGGATTGTATTGTGAAAACTATGGCTGATGGTCAGGAATATCCAACTGGATTGCCTTTTGGTTTAGGAGCTTTTGGGTTGGTGCCATGAAAAGGTGGGGCTCAACCCCTCTGGCATGTTTGTCGGATGTAAATTATAGGTTAGATTGGTGGGCATCGAATCCCTGTTCATCCTGACGCAATTATTCCTCATACATTCACCTTGATTTGACATGTCTAATTCACATTGAACAGTACAAGACGTTGGAGGCCATGGTTCGTGAAGTAAAAACAGATTCATCCACTTCGACTTGTGCAGCACCAACATTGGACAAAACTGACAAAAGTTCTACGAGGACAAGGGGTTCCAGCTCACCGTTCAGATGCATTGCAAGTTTGGTTCAGCAGATGAACTTGGAGAAGGATCAGGAGCTGTCAATGGCCAGGCTTCGAATAGAAGAGCTAGAGGCATTGGCAGCTAGTCGGCAGAAAGAGGTAAAATAGTCTCTCTCGCATATCTATCCATTGTGAAATAGCCCATGGGCAATCCCATGCAAGTTGCATATCCATTTGGCTTTCTTTTTGTAACTGCAGTCCTTTTAACTAAATTTTTGAATTTATCATTTTCAAGAATTTTGTCTGAATTTACTGCTTATATATATATATATTCATTCTTAACGTGATTAAATCCTCGAGATTTTCTCCCGAATAGTTGCTAATAGAGATTATTGTGTTATTGTTCCTGCATATATGGTGTACTTCTCTCCCTCTCTCACATATAAATATGTGTGTGTGTGTGTGTGTGCACGTGGATGTAAAGTATTTACACGAGCTACATTGCTCTAGGTATGTATGCTGAATGCTAGACTGGCAGCAGCAGAAAGCATGACCCATGATGTCATTCGGGATTTACTTGGAGTCAAATTGGACATGACTAACTATGCAGTAAGTTTCAGACTATCACCTCAAATCATGGGAGTTTCAAAAGAAGCCTTTCTCATTCTTCTGTATCTTCTCTTTTTTGCCATATTCTAGAACTTGATAGACCAACACCAAGTTCAAAAATTAGTGGAGGAAGCTCAGCAACAAACAGAAGACTCCGTTGCAAAGGTTATATCCATGTGTTTTGTTTCTAGCATTTTTATTTAACTTTAATTGTTATTAATCTTTATTTTTCTTTGGGTCAGGAGCAGGAAATTCTCAATCTAAGGAAGCAAATTAATGATTTGATTGAGGAACGACAAAGGTGAATTCCGCTACAACTTCCCAACAAATCCTGGAACTGAGTTTGTTACCCATATAATTTAAGAGCAATAATCCTCTCCTCGAGTCCACTCCTCACCCTCACAAATCCCTCTGTAACTGCCTTGAACTAGGTGAACAAGTTCCCCCCCCCCCTAAAAACCAAGGTTAGATGCTTTAACCTTATGGGTTAATGAATTTTAACCACAGTTAAAGGGAGTTAAAAGAGGGACATGTGGCAAGAAAAAGGGGGACGAGATGCCTTCCTACGCTCCACTAGTGAGGTGGTGATTATTTTCCATAATTTAATACTTAAAGCTTATATAGTTACTTGAACCTTGTTCCTACATGATCCGATCAATTCGATTAGGCACTCGCCATCTATTTTCATTGTTCAACTCTTTGACAACATGAAAAATTCAAAAGCTCTGCCCTCCCTCTCTATCTATTTTCATTGTTCAACTCTTTGACAACATGAAAAATCCAAAAGCTCTGCCCTCCCTCTCTATCTATCCAAGGGATGGAAGGGCAGAGGCCTTTCGTGTCCCCTCCAATCAAGAATTGGAGCCTCACAATCACTAGCCAATATCTTTTCTCTCATGCCTTTCTTCATTCATGGTTCGATATTCTAGTGTTCTAGGTGTAGAGGAACCACACCAATCTATCCCGAACTTGGTGGTTAAACTCTACTGCGGCGACGATATTACTACCTTCAAGATAAGATTTAAATCCAGCTTCAAATTTGCTCAAAGTTATGAACAAAACCAAAAAGAAGCACAGGAAACTGAAATAAAAGGAATCATATAGAATCCTACTTCTGTTTTGAAATTCAATTACTATCTTATCTGTATCAGAACATTATTTTGAGTGAATCTAAGCAACCCTTTTTAAGAGCTTATGAGCAGTCTTATCAAAGGCATATTGGTAGATGTGTACATACAGGGGGTTGAGTCCATTTGATGTGTCCCACCTTATTCATTTCTCTTTTGGATGATTGCAACCATCTTATTCATTTCTCTTTTGGAAGACCATATAAAAATGTAGTGAACTACATGGTGAAAGTCTATGGGATGCTTCAAGCATCTCGCAGGCCAGATTTGGGACTTGCTGATGGGACCCATCCACTGTTAGGTCGTCCCAAGTCTTGATCGGGCACTCAAAGACCGACTTTTCACTAAAAAAAATCCAACCCTGTCAAAGGTATCTAGCCTTCCTTCCATCTTTTCCTTCTATGTAGAGCGGGGGCATTTCAAGATTCTTTTGAATTTCAAGCATAATGAATATCGAAGAGTCAAATTACCCTTTTTGTCCTTCCTTCAGAGAGAAACTCTTTTTCGTATAAAAAGATATTTTTTGGTGTAAATAGAAACACATTTCTTTTAATAAAATTACTTATTTCTTTATTAAAAAGCAACTCACTTTACAAGAATTATTTGGTTCATGGCACCTCTGATTTTAAGAGATACACTCAGATGTGAAAAATGTCTTCGCGTTTTTATTCTTGCTTAATGGTAATTTGTTATCTCTATTTTGTTCAAACTTCATACAGTGCCATAATGGTATGAACTTCATGTGCAATGCAATTGGAAATTGCCTATTTAGATTGTTGTAACCATGATGTCATCAATTTGGACTTAAAGTTCAATAACATAAATATAAAACTTGCCTAAAAATGTATAGGGTTTTTTTCCCTGGATACACCCAGGGTTGTTTGAGGCCCCGAAATACACCCCCTTTTCAAATATTTACTTTTATACACCAGCCCATTTTTCATGACATAGATGCCCCCTGCCCTCTTCTCATCAAAACAAAAGAATGTGAAGGGTTTTACGAAATCCACTTCCTTTTCCTCATTCTCTCATTCCTCACTGTAACCCTCATTGCCCCAATGTCGTTCTCTATTGCTCCCACTTGCTCTCGATGCTGCTCATTCGACTAGATCCTGCCGTTCTTTCTGTTGGTAAGTACCTCATCTTTATTTGTCTAGTTTTGTGCCCTCTGTGTTCTTTCCTTTGTAGATTTAAGCCTCCACTGGTCGCAATCATCAAATATCGATTGGAATGTGTGTTAAGTTCAGCTGTTGTAACATAGTTACCAAGTATGAGTATAAATATAATACGGCAGTGACCCGTTTGGAAAGTACGAGTGTTATATATGGCAAAAACACGGCAAAAGAACAGAAAATAAAAAAATAATTAATAATTATAAACAAAAATCATGATATTAACTAAGAACAATCATTTAATATGGAATATGCGTTTAATACGGTAAAAGTATGGCAAAAATACGTATATTATACATGTTTAATACATAATTTGCATATTAAATGGGTATATGATACAACGATACGTGTATAATATGTAACACGGCAAAAGTACGCAGTTTTAAATGGCAACCCCTCCTAAAAATATTATACATGTACTATACGGGTATAATATGGGTGTTTGGTATGTGTTGTAACACAAACAACGCATTTCATTTTTTTTTATCAGCAACACAGTTCACATTCACAAAGCAGAAGCCCATAATGCTAATCATTTCATAAAATTGATATTACAGAAGTACACTAACATTTGACAAAATCGAGCATAAGGATAAAGATTTTGGTATTCTATCGGAAGAGTCATCTGTTGTCTTGTATCCTTTCCAGAAAGATACGAAACCGACTCAAAACTCCAAAATAGCACCACAATTACTACAAAAAAATCAAGCATTCAATCCGAAAGAAGATTCCTCAATTGCTTCACTAGAATCCAACTCAAACTCAAATCCACATTCCTAAATCTACATTTCTATACAGGCTTCAACAAAATCAAAACATATATCTAGACATCCGACGAAGAGAAATGCTAAAGAAAACAGTTACTTACCAATGGAAAGAACCATGTGAGCTAGTGGCATGAGCAGCAGTGCAAGAGGAATGAGGGTTATGGTGAGGAGTGGGGAGTGGGGAGAGAATTAGGAAGTGGGTTTCGAAAAACCCCTTCACATTCTTTTGTTTTGATGAGAATGAGGGCATGAGAAATTAAGTCATGAAAAATGGCTGGGTGTATAAAAGTAAATATTTGAAAAGAGGGTGTATTTTGGGCCTCCCAAACAACCCTGGGTGTATCCAGGGCAAAAACCAAAATGTATACATCATGGACACACAAAACAAATATCAAGTTTTTACCAGTACTGTACCTCTATGATATAGAAAGATATACTCAAATGAGAAAATTGTCTTTGAGTTTTATGCTTGCTTAAGGAGTGTGGTTAATTATCATCATTATTTTGTTCAAACTTCATATAGTGCAATAATGGTATGAACTTCATGTCCAATGCAATTTAAACTTTTCTATTCCCCCCCTCCCCACCAAAAAATGCCATTGTAAACTACCTATTTAGATTGTCTCCACGACTCCGCCATGATGTCATCAATTTGCGACTAAGTTTAATAACATAAATATGATACTTGTTATTATCTTATCTATGTTATACTTGAGGTAGTACCATAAAATATATCATAAATACACATAAGAAGTATCAAGGTTGTACCATTATCGTACCTATTTCATACTTATTAAGTTATTATATATCTATGCCATACCAATAATGTACCTATGTCATATCTATTTTATATCCATGTTGTACCAATATCATACCGATATAAAATGTACTTGAAACTTTTCTCACTATATTGTTTCTATATTCGTGCCAGTATCCATACCAACTCATGGCAACCAGGTTTGCCAATGGTCAACCCGAACCAACATATTCGCACCCCTATCCTCCTTCCTAAGGCATTTCTCGTTATGTAGAAAAATTATGTTATGAAGTCCGATAGGTATACCCACTTAGGTTTTTTTAGGTTTGGGGGGGGAGATAACCTATCATTGAAAGTATGAATGTGCTAACTAGTATGCAATGCTGAATTAATACATATAGTACGATGCTTGTGTAACATAAACATTACTCTCATTTCTTTACGATGCTTGTGTAACATAAACATTACTCTCATTTCTTCTCTCGCACAATTGATTGCTTGTTTCTGCAGCTGCATCGAGGAAATAAATCAAAGGGAAGCAGATATATTAGCTGCCCAGGTGAAAGTTGAGCAACTTCAACAACGAGATCAGTTTCTCATAGCACAGAATGAAATGTTGAAGGTGCGGATAATCTTTTAAACACAGTTCAAGCTTGTAATCATATACTCTAGATACCATACTCGTTCAATTTTGCCTTTTAAGAGATTGTCTGTTTTTGCCTGTTGTACAGATGGACAATACCAATCTAAAGAGGAGGATTGCAGAACTGGATGAGATGGTGAAGAAACTTTTTGGATCACAGAATATCCAACAGCGGATTCAACAGCCAATGAAGATCAAGGCATGATTGTACATCACTCTGTTTTTCACTGTAATTACCTTTTTCATTTCCTATGAGCCAAAATTTCTTTGGTTCAACAGGACAACAGTTTAGTGAGGGTTGGTAATGTGGAGCTTACCAAGAGGCTAGCGCAGTCAGAGAAGCTTCTTTCTCGTGTGAATGATGAACTCGCTCAGTATCGCAAATCTGATGGCAGGTATCCATTCAACGGGATACATGAAGAACAAAGAATCAGAAACAAAGGGAAGGCAAGTGTTTAGTAGTAGATAACTAGATAGTGCTGTATAAACTTAACACATCCAATGAGTAAATATTTGATTTGTGTCCAACTTGGTCTACACTGTCTGGTACGACTTGGTGTCGACTCAACCAAGTTGCTTGCCTAGGCAACTTGTTTTTGATATTCCCGAAACCAATAGGACTCGTCCAAGTACCATTGAAGCCAACCAGAATTACAGATCTTCATTGTGTTTCATCAGGTCTATAACTCTTACATGCAGGTGCCTATATGATCTAATCGTTGTTCTGATGTCTAACAGGAACCGGAAGACAGAGTTTGATCAGCCAAAAGCCCTTGATCTAAAGCAGGTCCCTGAGGTGCATGTTATTTGAAGTTTTATACTCCTATGCTTAAATAATTTGTCATGTCCAAAGGCAATTCAGGAAACAGTAACAGGCTACTGGAAAAGGACCGGTATAACTCTGGCATGTGAAGTTTTGAGTCTGGAAGTAGTATGGTCGATTGTGTTTAGGGAGCTACCAAATGTAACAGGAAAGGTAATTATTACTGTTGAACTGTCACCTGTTCTAGATCCTATCGAACTCCAATAGATGTACCAATTTTGCGTCATACTGTCACATGCATATGCATCCCACCAAGCTTCTTGTTCCTTAAAGTTTGTGTCATGTCCATTGCCCATTACCTATTACCCATTATACATTTTAAAATGCAAATAAGAATCCACATATAATGGTGTTATTATTTATTAATAATTTCTACCATTATATCCTGTTATTTTAGAAAATGGTTTAGTATTATGTAATAATGTTTTAATTAGTTTTCTAAGAATATATATATATACATCATATTTAGTATACAAAGATAAAAATAGTCAAAGAACCCACTGCTATGACGATAATTACAACAATTTTAACGGTAAATAATAATCAGGGTCCCACTACCTCTCACCATTTCATCATTTAAAACCTTGCTTTCAAATTGTCCAAAATGCCTGCAGTATCTTCTATGATTTTACAAGGATTTACGTTTGCTGTTCAATAATTTTCCATTTATTTCTTTGCAGATCATGCTATGAGCAACAGATTACATGTGATAAGCAATAAGGTGGGGGGTCCTCAGGATTTGCAGTTGTGAACATTCCATTTTGTGTATAGTAATTCAGTACAATTCTTGTAATCAATTTACATTGTTCTGACAGTCCTACGGCTAGTTTTTTGCTTGAAAGCTAGTTCTCGTTCTTGTGTTGAGATACATTTATTTATTTGGAAATTAATATATTTATTGGCAGATCATGTTATGAGCAACATATTCCATGCCATAAGCCATATGGCAGAATCTTGAGGCTTTGCAATCGTTTTTTTTTTCTTCGGCTATCATTTACCTACGTTAGTAGGGTTAGTGGTTAGTTTGGGGATTGGAGCTCTTGCAGACTCATCACCTGGGGGGATTTAATCCCAGACCTCCCTCAACAGAGAGGCCACACCCCACCACCGGCGCAAGAGGCAGGGTGTGGCTTTGCAATGCAATTGTAAGCATGCTATTTGTGTATAATAACTAATTTACAGACAGACTACCAAATTTAGTTCTTTGCTCGAAGAGGAAGGCTAGCCATACCCTCATAATTCGAAAGATTTTCCACTTTCACCATTTCACTTTCACCAATAAAGTAACACATGTCATTGCTTTAAAGTTACTTTAATCGGTTGTGAAAGTAATGACACCTTGCTTCATTAGTGAGTATAAATAGCAATCCTCTCGCTGGAAAGCTAATTTTTGTTCATGTGTTAAATACATTTACTTGGAAATTAATATGTTCCCAATTCATCTAAATTTATGGCTAATGTGATCAAAATCAGTAAAATCAATAGATATTTTTCGTAGTGACTGGATTTGCCTTGCCAGATGACCCTTATGACCTGATATTTTATGGTCTCATTATCTGCCGATTATACTGATTTTGATCACAGATAAAATAGAGTTTGGGTGGACAGGAATTCAAAATAAACCTTCATGGTAAATCTTATAAGCCCTCCCTCCCATCTTAGCGAGGTTCAGGAATTTAGATAAAATGAGAAGTCTTGCAAAGAGAACCTCGTTGTCAAGGTGGAAGAGCACTTTGACTGAATCTCTTCTTTCCCGCCCTGCAATAATGAATTGAGTTTGTACAAGCATTTTGGACGCAGCTATTTCAATAGCTTCCCTAGCTACAATTTCTTATACTCCGTCCATTTCATAAAGTATTCGACCCGGTTTAATAAGAGACACCCAATATTCAAGAGATCTTTTCCCCAAACCCAGATGTATCATTCAACGAACATCTCTGGATCGAGTCCAGATGTCTCTTAAACAGGTTCTTTCCCCACCTGAAATGGCTTTACCAGCTTAACATTATAAAAGGTCTAAGATACAATCCAAGTAAACCATGCTACTCAAAATGCCCTTACAAAAACCTTCTATGTACAATATAAACTTCAAAACACACACCCTGGGAATAGCCCAGTGGTAGGTGTATCCCTTCCTCCTGAAGTAGGTTCCGGGTTCTATTTTCAAGAGGGTGAGTGGGGTTGCACTCTCCACCGGTCTTTAACTTAGAACAGATACTGAATTGCTAACCGGGGTTGCGGCCTAACCGTGTCTCATACCAAAAAAAAAACTTCAAAACTTTCTAAGATTTCACTTTGGGGTTCAGTTATTCTAAAAGGCTCCCTCAGCATCGAGCCCCATTCCACAGGCACTAACATCCCCAAATATATGCCTCATGAAAGCACTAGCTAGTGTGTTCAAGAATCAAAACTCTTTTTTCTAAACTTGCCCAAAATACCACTGGTAGCGAATTAAAATGCCTGATCAATATGAGAAGCATTAGCAGAATGAGATATACAAGGAAGCTCCATTCAATCTCTAAGAATCATGGAGCATTCGTGACACATTTGAGATAATTAAAAGAGATCCAAGTTTTTTCAACCATATGCAAATTTATTTCTACCAGGGGAAAAAAAAATCTAATTTATCAATCACATAAGCATTTAGCTTGAAAGTATTCCACTATTTAAACAATTTAGTTACTCTTAATATCCCGAGTATAAGACAGGTAGTGCATTCAGTTACCTTAGTTCTGACTTAGAACTAACAATGTACTTGCTAATTACAAAAAATGCACAAAATTGACTAAATCAGACATACCCTTGTCTGATTGGAGTTATATCCCTTTGTACACTGACGTCATTTCTCTTCTTAAATACATCTTAAATAACACCCTAACTAGGAGCAATTCCATTTCAAATACCTCAGCCCTTAAATCATAAAAACATATATTTTACAAGGAAAAACTACTGCATATTTATCATACATAAATCCTATGCCAACGAAAAAAAAAATCATGCATGTACATTTTTTTCTTTTCCTTTTCTTATTCGCATTCTCCATAGGACAAAACCCCTTCTTTCCACCAAAGCAAGACATGCTAGACAACACTTACAGATTGAAACTGGTGGGACTGCTGAATTACATAGACATTTTTGTTGTCGGGTCCATGCTCACATTAATTGGGCTTTTAATACGGACTTCCTCTGTTGTACTTTTCACAAAACGTTCAACTCAGCGATGTGCTGCTCCCTTCACCTCCCATCTGTAGTAGAAATGAAAAGATGGTAATGAATTTAGAAGGTTGGTGATCAAATAAAATAACGATGAGAACAGGAAAATAACCATTTATACCTAGAGAAGCAAGATTAATGTGATACACATTAAAAAAGAAATCTCAATAAGACCGGAACAGAGTTCCTGAAAATGGAAATTGCCAAGCTTGCTCACTAGCATAACATTATCTAACAGCTACAAATTTTCTCTTAGAAACACATCTTCAAAAAGGCTGTGCCTAATCCTAAAGCCAAAATTTATGTTGCATGGAACTTTATAAACCAGTAAACTACCCATCTCAACATGTTGGGTTCCAACATTTCACCAGATTTGGTGCACCACTTTCTTAGGAATTTCTTTCTCCTTGTTCATTTCATTACTTGTGCAACTTAAATATCCTTTGTTAAAAATTGGGACATTTACCTTTCCAATTAGGAAATTTCCTGCGGGAATATATAACACTTCAATCATTTATACTCTCATCATTAGATGTAAAATTATCCCACAAGATATCCCATTTCAAAATCCATTATAATCTTTGTTATTATGTAACAAGTTATTATTTTCTACAGCATTTATAATACACTGGCAAATTGAGAATTTTTTATTTTTTTTATTTTTTTCCTTTTCTCAAAGCTCGTCAAGTCCAACTCTTTCTACATGTGTTGTATTCTGAGTCTCTGACATTCATAACATGCCTATGCAGCATAGGTTAAACCCTACAATAATGAAAATATCAACCGTTTTTGTTACATGCTTAACACTATACACTTAACATACCCATGGCAAGAATATTGTGTAGAAATTAAAGCTGAACTGTAAGGCCTACTTCAATATGTAGTCGACAAAGTTATCTGGATGTTGTCTGTTGACCTATATGATTCATAATTCACCATATTTGATGGAGAGTCAAAGAGGAGGGTCCTACTATGGCCACTTAATTAGCTAAGATTGTAGTGGAAAATACTGGGATCCTAGCTAGCTTGGTAACTATGATATTGACAACCCGTTAACACATGATTCCTTACATGCACTTGGAAATGGCAAAGCAATCTAAGCCTGTCCTGCTCACAACAAAATCCCACTCATCACTTCCCAATCAAGGCATTGAAACATATCCTGCGTCAAATATCCAAACCCTCCAAGGCTTGGGTCCATAACTCTTATGCTTGATTTTAGGATAAGTACAGAAATCTTCCCAAATCTCCTCCACATACTTGTACTAAAATGTTAGGCAAACAAACAACAGAATGACTGGACTAGTTGAGTCAAATAGACAACCTTCTTTGTTAGGCAAATATGAAGAAAAGACCCATTTGACATAATTGCTTTCAAAGTTAACATCCATTTTTATAAGTTGACAAAAACACAACATGAACAGAACCCAGCTTGACCATTTAGTAAAGAAATTCAAGGCAAAGCATCAAGCAACATTATGTCATCTAAGTAAGTCGATTACACTTCTTGGAGAAATCCAAGATCAGAATATTTTGTTTATCAACTTTTACATCGTGGGAAGGGGAAATACTATAAGAGGGCTTAGCAAACACTTATAGCAAATAACACCCAGACGGCCAGACTCCAAAGAGGTCGTCAACTGAGCAAAGAGGAGAAGCAAATATATCATTCCAAAGGGTTTTCTAAGCAAACTAATGGGGGATGAAGTTATGTAAATGGCTTCTCTAATTTCTATCTTATAATAACAGAAACCATGGGGTCATGAGTTGATGTTCTACTTCTACAGTGCAAGCCTGCAGGCAGCAGCTCAATTACTGGATGTTCTGCGTCACGACAATTAACCATGATGTAATCCCAGCTTACCCACCAAACTAGAAAGCAAATGATGTTGACGTCTCTCCACCTAACAGCCTAAGTATGGAATGGCTGATAGTATGATTTATTGACCAAAGCCAAATAAGAACAGGTAAAAAAATATCTTGAAGGATGCAGGGGGTTCTGAAACCATGGGATCTGGGAGTTATGAGAGCAGGCACCCCAATAGAACTGTTCATTTTTCTCTCTTTTTTTTGTATTTATTATAAATAACCAAAATTATTGACAACTACATTCCTAAGCCTTTTCCCCATCTATTTCTTTTCCTTTTTTCTCTTAATTCAGACATAGAACAACATTCTTGAATAAAAGAAAAGGATGCTTATGATTTAAGGGGTAGGACTAGAGAGGAAGTAGAATCAATAAGCATGAAATAAAGTATAGCTACAACTGTTCAGTGTAAGTACAAACCAAGTTACTGCTAAAAGACATAAATGCATAATCACCTTAGATTTCTCAAATTTTGTAACAAGTCTCATATACTGATCACGAGCTTCTGGGTGACGAACCATGGATTGGACTCTTGCTAGAGCTTTCTCCACATCAGCAACTTTCTGTTTTCGACCAAGACGCAGAAAGGCATACTCGTCACTCTTCTCACTCTCAGGCACTACATTTCCAATTGCTTTTTCAGCCCGAAAGCCTCGTAAGCCAGCTCCTTTTCTCCTCCAACGCAATATAGCCTTTTCCACGATACTAACAGACCAGATGACCTTTTTATATTGCTTACGAACTTGATGTCCCCTCACATGAGCCTGGAAGGAAACAAAACAGCAGAACGATGAACAATGGAGTTGGCCGGGTCTGATCCAATCAGGTCCTGCTATATATTGTTATATTAAGGTGCATGGATATCCAAGCCCTATTCACATTTAACCTATGAATTGTATCAGTTCAGATTTGGGTTGAACACGAATCCAATGTCATGATCCCAACCTGGATCAGCATGGGCTCCATCAATTTCGACCCGTATCATGCCCCATCTGACAGACTCAAAAGTAAGAAAGTTTTATGCTTCTCAGAAATGTATAGTAGCAGAGTACTGCAGTATACACATGCAGTTTTGAAACATATTGGAGTAAAAATTTTATGAAAGAGTAATTGAAAGCACAGAGAAAAATTATAATTAGTGCAGTAGAGAATTCGCAGACTTCTATGTAAGGGAACATGGCACATGAAACTTAAAGCTAGCACATATACCATGTCATGCAGGGTAGGGTCAACTTCACAAGAGAAATGCAGGCAAAAATATACGAATCCTAGACGCACCTATTCCACTTGACGAGGTCTGAATAAGAACCGTACGTGCCAAACATGATCAATAAGGCATGTATGAGAAAATTGAAACCTATTCTTAAAAGAGGTTACACAAAATGCTAGCGTACTAAAAGATGCACCTAATCCTCTTGATGTGGTGTGGAGAAGAAATAGTCTGTGCTAAACAGCCTTGATCTATAAGATGTGTATGCAAAAAATGTTTCCTAGCCTTGTCATGTATAAAGGGTTACACAAGATGCTAGAGGTACAATACCTAAAAATGTAGACATTGGTTAAAAAGGATAGCAACTCTCTTGCCAGAGAGTGATTTTCTCAGGATTCCTTGTGCATCAATGACACTTTTCCAATTGTAGCCTGATGACAGCTCTTTCCTGTCCTTTTTCTTTTGGTAATATAAGTAATTACTCACTAAAAAAAAGTCCAAGAAGCTAAAGCTAAGATTGCCAGCATTCAGCATTATATGCAATGCAATGATCACTATAGGCTATTTTTTCTTTGATAAGTTGACTGTTTTAAGTATTTGTGTTTAGTTATAAATATAAAAGTAAAACTATTCATGTTTCGCTCCACGATAGTCAGGTGCAGACAATAGCAGTAACACACTCCTCCATTTACAGAAAATCCATGTTTCTTGTCAGATTTACTATCTTATACAATAAAACATTCTTTTGACACTGACATCCAAATATAATGATCATCAAAGGGAACCTTTGGGCTAATTTTTTTATATCGGTATCACCGGGGCTAATAGAAAACATGGCATTGCCCATTCTGATGGAGTGGCTTGTTACTTAAATAAAAATAGTGAGAAGTCATTTCATCATTTTAGTTGAATGCTTAGGTGGTTACTACAGTTCAGCATAAGAACTACAAATAAAGTATAGTGACAATAGAGCCTAGACTCGGTGGGGACCATAGTTAAATAGTACATACCATAGTCACAAAGTCGGGGTTCGGGAATAATTCAGCAAGGGTCAAGTACGGAAAATTTTGAAAATTTCAGGAAAATACGGGAAAAAAACAGAGAAAAAAATTAGAAACGATGCTAATTAATATATCTAATAATTTGGTGAGATAATATACAAAAAGAGTAACTATAATCAACAATAATAAGTTCATAACATCATTTTAACATCTAATTCATTCCATCAAAATTCATTAAAACATCAACTATCAAGATTAAAAACAAGACTATAATACGCGTATTAATAAAATCACTCATTCTTATTCATCAATCGCTCAAAAGCGTCATCAAATCAAAGTCATCAATATCTGCATAATTTTCATTCCCAAAAAAAAATTCAAGATTATCAGTTTTTTTCCTTTGTTTTATTCGTTTTAAACATTTTTTTTTTCTTTGTATTATTCGTTTTAAATGTTTTTTTAAAATTATAATAGGCGTTTAAAAAAAAACAGGTTTTAAACGTTGTTTTCTATGGCAATGTATTAATGCATATTTATATGAGTTTTAAAAAAAAAAAAACCGCAATTTTTTGTGACTATGGTACATACTCTATATTACAACACATATATCATACATAACTACTTAAATGCAACATTCTAATCTTTAAAAGACTAGTAATCAAACAATGATTTTTTTCCTTTTCTCACATTGAAAGTAAATAGTTGATACCCTTGTAAATTGTAATTTATCCCCCAAAATAAAATGGGAAGAGGATCTACCCCAAACTACGTTTGGTTTCATCCCACTCAATGTTCACATCTACGAAACATGTGCTTTGATGGAATTAACATGTTGACTTCTACCTCAGTCAGCCATGATGCCCTTAGCACAGGGCTATGCAGAAGGTTAATGAACTTAACTGAGATAACTTGGGATGATCCAGAGTCTGTTTCATTTTCTGCTCACCTATAGAAAACCCGATTACAGAAAATTATATTTTGGCAATTATTTTTTCTTCCACTGTTCCTGAGTTAAATGTGAATGTTAATTATATCAGAAAATTTCCTGTAAGAAAATTCGATGTGAAAACACAAGAAAAACGTAATTCAAAACTATACCTGTATTTTCACGATACGGTTCCGTATCTTTAAAAATTCTTTTCGCCCCCTCCAACCACGATACTTTTGTTGAATTTTTACAGCTGCGGAATGCAAATAATCATTGAAGTGACTAGTCTTTTGGACTTTGTTGTTCAAAGAAGCAAGAGCAACTAGGTCGGTTGAAACTTCAAAGTTATCATCGCTACTCTTAACTAGCCGTCTATGGTGGAATGAACAAGCACGGAAGGCCTCTTGGATCAGAGCAGCTGCTTGAGCTGATTTCCTAACAGCAGCAAGAGACCCTTTCAGAGATACCTGCTCCTCTCTGCCTCCATCTGGAGGGTCAATATTATGCTCCTCTGTAGTATCAATAGCCCTTTCTGCTGCAATTGTTGCAGCAACACTGTCCATGACACTTTCCTTAAGAGTCAATGAAGAGAGGTGACTAGTCAAATCTGCCTCAGCCAAATATCCAGCAATCCCTTTATGTCCCCTACTTGATGCTAAATCAGCAGCTGTTCGTCCTCCAGGAAATACTGAGGTTGGGTCCTCCACTGCACCTGGAGCTGCACCCAATCTAACAAGTGCAACGACTGTTTCCTCTCTGATAACAAGCATTAATGATAGAATTAGCACAGTGAACAGTGACAATACGAATGATACAGGTTCACATATAACTGGCAGTTATAAGACATAACCTTTACATTTAAGGTATAGAGACACCCTTATTTTATTACGATAAGAAGAGAATCATTTAAAAGAGAAGGCATAAATGAAGAGCCAAACTATAACCATGCTAAGGAGATTGAGTTTCCCTTAAAGACTCAAATGTGACAAAATAATTCGATATCTCAATGGCAGGTTATAAGATCAAGAAAATTGCAGAAAATTAGAAGCTATCATATATATAAGTACATTAACAACAATGGGAGTCAGCCAAAACCCCCACAAAGGAAGTTGTAGGGTAGGGAGCAACAAACCATCAGAAATAACAATCCGCACAATGATAGAACCAGAAATGGTTGAATAAAAAGATTGGATTGCTTATTCTTTGTTATATCATTGTGCAGTCCAACTCAATAATTTTGACAACTACGGGATATCTCCATGCAGGGTTAGGCAACCAGTCAGAACTGACCCAATTCAGGACTTTAACTTTCTCTTTGGCTGCATGGGCGTTAGCAGATATGGTACCACTCAAGCTGTCTTCGACGTTTTCTCCGCTCTTCTTTTGGTTCAATTTCGGCTCTGTAAAAATGGTTTACTTTACCAATAAAAAAGGATCCTTTTCCTTCAAAACCAGTTAAGATTCAACTATTAGCTGGGCTTGGGCATGATAAAATTGCATCACAGGTCTCGCATTAAATTCTTTACCTCATGCAAAAGATGACTATAAGGGCTATGGACTTAAAAAAAATGCATCAGTGCATGCCTCGAAGATAGGGCTGTCAATGGGCCGGGCTTGGGTAGGGCTACCCAAGCCTAACCCTCACTTTTAACTTGGAAGGGTCCGGCCCATGTCCTACCCCCTCAAGGCCAGGGCCAGGGCTAGGGCCAGGCTTGGGCTTAAAAGAAGATAAAGAAAATATTTTTTGCCATAATATATAGCAATTTTGTTTTCCTAAACAACCACCGGCTGCCAACCTGACATGAACCCTCCTCCTTTATCCGGGCTTGGGACCGGCGATGCAACCCAAAGAGCAGCACGGCGGAGTTAAATTTTTTAAGGAATTACATATAATTTCATAATTTGAGATCTTTTTCCATTTCTAGTATTTGCTTATATTTTGATTTATCCTTTTTTATTTTAGTATGGAATTTGGGGCAATTAATATATTTGCCGATAGTTTAGGACCTTAAGATTAGTCTGCTAAGAGGACTAGTGGTGAAATTGATATATTGTTAATAGGAAGATCTTTATAGGATCAAAGTTTAATTTCGGCCTAAATATGGCATAATCATATACAAATATGCCTGAGTGGTGCATGACTTATTGTCCAATGACATAAGCCAAAAATCACCTCAGTAAGATGATCATAAGTAAAACCATATGTTCTATGTGTGTGCATATATATATATATATATTACTACTACTAAGGCAGAGTTTCTCCCCTCCTTCTGCCACATATGACTACCCCTTCATGCCACTTGTCAATCCACATAGGATTCTAAATTACTATCATCTTTGTGAAACTCCCTTCCCGGTTGGCCTCCCCTTCTCTCTCTCTCTCTCTCTCTCTCTCTCTCCAAAGACTTTCCATCTCCTCCATTAAACCTCTCACTCTCTCTTCACGTAAACCACCTATAAACTCTTACAGCCGTTTCATCTTCCACGTTAAAGAATTTTAGAGTCTCCCGACATTTATTCTTTATTCTTCCAGCTGCATCTTTCCTTTTGGTATAAGCCAATTGATTTCCCAAAAAGCTAATTTAGCAGTTATTAAAAAAAAACGTGAGCTTCCACGATAAATGCGGTTTTCATACGTTTTCAAACCTTGCTAATGCACATCAAGGTTCCATCTGTTTGATTTCTCTATTTTTATTGATTAAATCTTAGATGTTAGTTTGTTTGTTTTTTTTGGATGCCCCATATGATTAATTTCATTATTTTTGTTGTTTTTTTAGAATTATGGGATTGTTGAGTTGAAATCGAGATGTTCCTGGAAATCAAAGGCTCTTATAAAGATAATAAGGTTTTTGAGAAAAATGTCACCAAGAAGGCTATTGTTGCTGGAGCATGCAAGTCCTTTGATGATTAAGGTGGGTTTATCGTATTTATCTTTTGTTCTTATTAATGTTCCTGTTTTGATGTTAAAACATCATCTTTTGTGTTAGGTTCTTGCTTTTATTTTTGTGGTTTCGGAATCAGGAGGAGATCAGTAAGGAATTCAAAGAGAAGAAGACCAAGCTCCAACCCAAAGTATTGAAATCTATGAAGCTTCGTCAGCTGAAATCAAGGTCATCGTCTTTTATTAAAGTGATTATTTTTTAATTTTATTATCTGTAAAAGAGAAAAAAAATCTGATCTCTAATAGTAATCCTTCTCTATTACAATTCAAACAGACCTTGGTGAAGGAGCTTAAGGCCACAGGAATCAAGAAGAACTCTACAGGCTATACCCTCAGTTTAGAACTATTTTTTCTCTTTTACTGACTATATCTCTTTATATAACTACCATTACGGTATGTTTCTTATTAAACTATTTAGGTAATGGTTACAGAGATTTTATTCTCTCTTAGAGATCTACAGTGAGCTAAATTGGCGTGAAATATTCATTATATGTTGATATGTTCATATAGAGTTTTGGAGGAGAGGAAAGTTTTCCATGATTTACTTGTGGGTTTGAGATGGGCATGGTGAGAGTATGGGATAAAGGCTAGGATCAAAGAGAATAAATTTTTTGAATATCTTGAAGAACAATGTGAGTTTCATTGGCTTTGTACTATTTTGTGGAGGGTTATTTAACTGTTTAAGTTATGCTCATATTATTACATGTTCATTAATAGGTTGATTTTGGATAGTTTGTTTTCATATTTTATTATGGTAAAACACTAACAAGATCTCCTATCCACATACCCACTCAAAGTTGCGATTAGATCAAATGTAAATTTCTCCATCCATCTCTATTAGATGTGTTTGGTGTGATTTTACATATACAATGCTCAAAATTACATAATGATAGGTAGTTGGGATTATGAGCTGCATAGGGAGGTGGTGGATTTTGTAACGACCCGGAATTTTAATATAATAAAATTATGTGTTTATGGGTCCTTAATGGAGGTTAATTAGTTAATTATTTATTAAATTAATAAAAAATGGATTTTGCTCAGGATTGAAGTGCACTGAGGAAATCTCAGTATCTTTTGACGAAAATTGCACATAGTGTGCTAGTCGACTGTCGGGACACACCCCTACCATATCGGTTCCGTCAGGTATCATTTCGCGGGACCGCGAGGTCATTATGTGTGATAAAATTGAGAAAAACAGGAAATTTTCATATTTCCAGAAATTAAGTGAGACCCAATATCTGTTAGAGATCTTAATAGAAATCCGTGCGGTTGGCACTAATACGTGTCGGTAAGCCGTGGGGACTAACGTCTGTCGTCTCGGCAGTTAGTTATCTCAAATGAAGAAATGGCGGCCTGTTTTGTGTTCGAAATCAGGAAATTAGTGGGTTTTGCAGTTTTCATCCAGACTTACTTTTGACTATCAAAACTCAGTATTTTTCCCCGAAATTTTTACAGCAGGTGTCGGACTGTCCCAAGTTCACTCACTTGAAGTTTCGTCATAATTGGGCATCATGAAGTAGGGTTTCAAAGGCCGCATATGCGAGAAAATATGGAATAATAGTCAAATAGTCAACCCGTTGACTTGGTCAACGGGACCATTAATTGTGGTCATGTGCATGGCACATGACCCTTGAATTACAAATAGGGGGCAGCCCCTTTTCTTCTCACGGTTTTGCAACTGTGGGGGAGGTTCTGTCACAGCATGTTTTAGAGAGAGAGTGAGGAGAAAGGGAAAGGGAGGTCCCCTTGGGGTTTTTCGACGTCCCCGACGCGTTGGCGGCGTCTGATTTTCTCTTCGGCGTCTCATTTGGCGTGCAGAGAGAGAGAGAAAGTGGAGAGAGAAAGTTGCATACGCTCTACCTTGGGGTTGATCATCCTTCCGAGCGCGTTGGCGGTGTCCGTTTAGGCTCTAAACGCCTCGAAATGCGTAAAGCAGGTAAAACCCCTTTCTTTTCTTCTCTTTTTCTGCTTATTTTGCTATATTCTTTTATCTAAAGTATATACATGTCTTTTGACATGAATGAAAAAGGGTCGGAGACCCTTATGTGATGTTGTGATTTTATTTGGTCCATCGGGGAGCCCAGATCGGGTCCCGGGTAAATTGTATCGCCACTCTAGGGTGACGAAAAATTGTTTTGCATGTCGTGTAAGGCTATGGAGACATCCATTAGCCTGGAAACACTCCCTAACGGGACGGTGTGTTGCTGGAGTTGGTTCACGGGCGCGAGGCCCAAGTATTTCAGTTAAACAAGCGAGGCTTGTGTTAACTGGGGTTAATTTGTGATTAGAAAATCTAACCAAGGTTAAGTATAGTCTGTGGTTCCTCTTTGACTAGGTCAGGAGAGACGGTGTCCAGTAAGGCCCGGGGTTCCTCCGTGACTGATAGTCGGGAGATGTCGGTCTGTTTGTCTAGGTCGTCCGTGGTGCCTCTTGGACTAGGTCAGGAGTGACGGTGTCCTGCATGGCCCGTGGTTCCTCCGTGACTGATAGTCGAGAGATGTCGGAGTCCTAAGGAGTTTAAAGTGGCTGAACATCAGATAGTGTATAGTCTGAGTTCCTCTCTGGGTGGGTCAGAAGATGTCGGCATCGTGTTTATCGGGGTCCCTTCTTGGTGGAAGGCCAGGAGATGACGACATTGGTAAAGATATCGGGGTTCCTCCGTAGACTAGCCAGAAGATGACGGTAGGCAGGTTGGTCGGGGTTCCTTCATGACTGATACCCAGGGCGATGGCGGCGAATACACGGTAGATGTGGCCAGTCAATTGAATGGAAAAGTATGTCCTTATTGGGCGAATGCCCATGTTGTGTACGCAAGCTTCAGATACGAAGTGGTCTGAGTCGGTATACTCAGGGCTGGTGTATTTGTCTGAGTTGGTGGACTCATGGTTCGGTATGGAATCGTCGGATTCCAGGTGAGTTGGGTTGGTATACCCAAGGTTTGATCGTGTTCAGGTGAAAGCTAGAATAGCGTGTGTGAGTCTAAATGACTCAATGTATTATGGTTAGGATTTAAAGACTTTAAGCTGAACATTTGTGGGTTGTGGCCTATTAATAGAGTCTCATGACTCGAAATGAAACATGATTGACGATCGAAACGATAACTTGGTAATATAATACATTCATAATTGAACCTCATAATTGGAAAGTAATGTGAGGTCGGGAACCTTTGTTAGGGTGACGTAACCCTAAGTGACCTTGGGTCACAGTTTATTATATACTGTTCTATTTTTCTGTGACATGCAAATTGAACTGTTTATTATATCATTATTGATGCGTGTTATTATGTGGAAAATAGTTTAGAAGGATTGTGGTTTTATTGGGCTTCATAGTTCACTGACCTTTTATGTCAGCAGATCTTGGAGCTGCTGACCAGTAAGTGAAAAGTCCAAATGGACTTTTTGGAAGCTTGTACAAGCTGTACCCGGCGTGATAGAGGCGCCTACTTTTGTAAAACAAATTTGATGTAAATAATACAGGTATATGGTTTGTATGATGGCTATTGTGATGACATGTGTTATTTGCTTTTTGGAAGCATCTGATAAATGTTTAAATTTCCCACATTTTTGCGGAAAAAGTCTTCTGCTTGCATGATTTGACGAACGGACGCGCGTCTCGGAACTTGATTCCCTAGGCGCGGGTTCGGGGCGTCACAGATTTGATTTGGGGTATTAACACGGGATCATATTTTTGCTATGACAGATATGTTTTATTTGTATCCTTTATATTTTGAGGGTTAATTTATAGGGTAAGTAAATACCTTATACCTCTTTTAATAATTTTAATTATATTATTCATTCAAAGTCCTGCCATAAACTCTTTCCTAACAGCCACATTTTTTAGCTGGACAAGCATGAATTAAGAGACTTCTTGATAATTAGAAGTCTATAATGAGAGAGATTTACTTTTTTCTATCCACTAACGGATTTTATGTCTCATCTCAATTTTGATGTTGTGCATCGCACGGGGTGTTCGTTAGTATATTATATATATATATATATATATATATATGAGTTTTTTTATTTTTATTTTTACCCTCCAAAAGGATGTGATATACCGGAAGGCTACAGTCATTGATCAAGTTGATTTTTGGCCCTAAACAGTCTGGTGGATGGGACTGATCGTTTGATGGTGAAAGATTTTTCTTATGAGCTGTTTTAAGTGGGGTTTCACTAGGATGATGGATCATAACTTGTCTGTGCACACATGCACCCCTATGCTGTTGGTAAACCTTCATCATTGTCTAGCAAAGTTTACCTTGTTGACTTAATCTTTTTTTTTTTTTTTGGGGGGGGGAGGGGTCTATGACAGCAAAATTACTACCATCCCTCCAATACTAACATGTTAGGGAGACCTGGAGGGTAATGTTGTAGGTTAATATTAAACATATATATATATATATATATATATATATGGTATCTTATATATCTTATGTTAGTGTGTAGCATAGTTACCAAGTACGGGTACGGGTATAATACAGCAATGATCCGTTCGGGAAGTGCGAGTGTTATATGGCAAAAACACGGCAAAAGTACGGGAAAATTAAAAAATAATTAATAATTATAAATAAATAAAAATCATGATATTAACTAATAACAATCATTTAATGTGGAATAAGCGTTTAACACAGTCAAATAACAGCAAAAATACGCGTATATTACGCGTTTAATACGTAATTCGTGTATTAAACGGGTATTAAACGGCGATACGGGTGTAATACGTAACACGACAAAAGTACGGAGTTTTAAACGGTGACCCTCCTTAAAAGTATTATACGAGTACTAAACGGATATAATACGGGTGTTTGGTAACTATGGCGTGTAGTGTAGGAGGGTCGGGTCAGGTTCCATAGTGTGTTGCCAAAGCCCGGCCCTCATGTCAGTGGGCCTATGTATTTTGAGCCCAACCGGGCCCTCGGGCTTTAAGGGCAAAAAAAAGTCCTCAATTTTGTGGGCCTAGGAGGGCCGGATTGACAAGCCTACTTGAAGGTGGTACTTTCATTTCAGATTTTCTAGAGGTTAAAATTTTGATGTTACAGTTTTTGCATGAAATGCCTTAATTCATGCATAAAATGGCTTAACAGAAATATAGCTTTCCTTCAGGCAAGCCCTTATGACAGTGAAGCAATTTAGGAAGATGAATACATTCATCAATAGATTGTTTTAATTAAAATTCTTACTTGGATAATTTGAAAATGAGAGGGTGGAGCTTAGTCAACCGTTGTTATTTGTGCTTAAATGCTGAAGAGACTATGAATCATTTGCTTCTACACTGCCTAGTTGTCTATCGGCTCTGGGATTTTTTCTTGGCTAGGATGGGTGTGGAGTGGGTCTTCCTCTTTTCCTTTCTGAGCTTTTTATTTGGTTGGCACTTGATGACTTTGGTGGGTGCTAAAGATCTAATCTGGACTATTTTGCCTGCTGCTATCCCATTGTCTATTTGGGAAGAGAGGAATGGTCGTAGTGGTTCTTTCTTCCTTGTTATGTCTTTGATTGCATCTCATTGTACTTAGTTTACATCCCTGTAAACTGATATCCTTCTCATTTGATAATATATCTGATTTACCGATCGAAAAAAAAGAGATTGTTTCAACTATGGTTTCATTGATCGCAAATAGTTGCTAATAAGAAAAATCTGAAATTAGAATTACATATACACGCATATGCATGCAGATGAATATGGCCATGCATACTGCAAATAGATACACCATGGAAGTGCAAAATACACCTACATCCAAAAGAAAACGCATGTATATTCTGAAGAGAGTGACATTTTTTTCCTATGAAGCACAATGGTGTTGGAATGGATCATCAAATCATTAGGAAACATAAATAAGACGGAGAACGTTAATCAAGATATGCACAGTTTTGAGTTAAAAGACTTCAACGCCTTCTAGAAAAAAAATGTGTCTTAGTCAAAAGAAACTCAGGAGAATCATCCCCCATTATAACCCAAACACAAGAACTCCTGCCAGATGCTGGGGTTATTGGCAGAGCTCTCCCACCAACGCTGGATGCTGGGATCATTGGCAGAGCTCTCCCACTAATGCTGGCAACCGTGGGCACACCGGATATATTGCAAATCCTATTAGATTAAAAGGCAGAACTTCTACAAAATACCGGCAGAAGCAAATGAATTGTTTCTGTACTGTTACCGACAAAAATACTACATATCACAATGAAGGAGACATAAATCCTGAAATACTAGAGTATTTTCAAAATTGATAATGATTCTGATTCATCAGGCATATAAAGTACAGGCACTATATTAGATGGATGCCACAAACTGCTACAAGATATGAATATCTATAGCTGAATTCAACAAGATATTCCAAAGTAGAAAATTCAGGATAGTAATCTGACCTCCCAAAGTATGCTGCCCAATGAAGCCCTGTCCTTCCATGTGCATCTCTGAAACTGGGACTGATGCCAGCAGCAACTATGGGACCCATGGCCCACTCATATCCAAGAGCAGCTGCCAAGTGAATAACTCCTTGGCCTTCATCATCCAAAACATGTGGTCCTTTGTCTCCTTCATGAACTTTACAGACTAGCCACTCATAAAGTCTGTCCTTCAGCAACTTTTGAATCAATGCATCCCTACAGTTTTCATAATTTCCTTTGACAACCACAACAGCATTCTCAATCTGTCCCCACTCCTTTTCGTCGTCACATCTCATTGAAAACATATCATTCTTCAGGCTGCATTTTTCACAATTCTCAACTGAGCAATACAAACATTTCCTCTCTAGTCCGACACATAACATCTTCGCCAAACGTACTTGAAGACGCATTTCATCTTCAGGTTCACTTTTGATAGCTATGGAGAATGTGACTCCTGATGGCTTTTCACGATACTCAAACTCCCGTACCTCACTGCAGGATAATCTATTACTGCAGGTGATATAGAATGGAACACGCCCAGGAGCATGTATAGGAGCTTGACATCGAAGGACATTATTTGCCAAGACTTCAGCAGAAACCTCAACTTCACCAAACATACAGCACCACTTAGTAACACTAGGATGCTTTACGTCTCCCAAAAATGTACCTGATATCAAAACCTGACAAAGACAGCTGTTAGCTTCATGCAGGTAGGAATAGGATCTACATGATTTTAATTCTCAATTTCTCAAGCATCATAAATTTGATGCAATGATTATGTCCATGAGATTAGTTTGTGAGTTGCGTGAGAGATCTCTTTTCTCTGAAAATGCATACCTTTGTTTCAACCCCAGAATAAGCCCAATCTGGTGAGAATTCACAAATGCTAAATAGCTGTTCTTGGGAAAGGGAAGGTCCCAGCGAATCAATATCCAGTTGCATATGGCGTGATAGGCTGGAGACTTCCTTGTCGCCATTCTGAGTATCAAGTGTATTCCAGTAATTAGCAGAGTCCGAGGCCATGAAGGACTCATCACAGTCTCCACCAATTTCTTTATTCATCCATTTCCCAAAGCTGTCAATTTTCTTCAGCTTTCCTGATTCGTCATTATTTGGACCACCTTCTTGACCAACATACTCAGTTTTCAGATGCTCCTGCAAGATACGAGTCAAACCCTCAAATTCATCTCATGGGATGAGTATAGCAGAAATTTTAAGTCATATACAAGATATGTAAACGTGTAACAAGCCAAAAATTCATTATAAGAACTAGGGATGCATATATATTCATGCAGTATTAATATGTATTAACGTCTATTAGGAGCCTTATCACCTCGTAATGGACAAAACAACTTCCTTTCATGCTTTTAGATGGACAAGGTTTACCACCATAAAAGCCTTGTGCACTGCATGTGTCATAAGAATTTATAGTCTTGTTGTATTATAAGAATTTATAGTCTTGTTTAACTTACCAGTCAAAAGAATTTATTATTAGAAAAAAGAAGGCTAGGGAGTAAGCATCCCCCTTTCGTCCATGACTCCTAGTATCTATATAGTGTGTGCATGCGCATGTATTGCTGGGCGATTTATATTATGTATCAACTTTTAGCTTAAGATATTAATAATGACTAATGCCTGAAGGAAAAAAAATATCAAACATATTGAAGAGATTTACGACGCAGACAACAGACCTGAAATATTCTCTGAGTCTCCGTCACTAACGTTTGGAAATCTGCATCAGGGAACACTCTATCTCCACCACTTAGGACATCTTCGCCCATTCTATATGCATCCGATTTAGCGCCTGTTAGTTTACATATTCCAGAGTCAAAACCATTAGACTGGTCGATGTAAATTTTCTCGTCATGCATGCTACTGATGTTTCTGCTTGAGTTGTGAATTTCAGCCCACACAGATGGGCTAGCATTATGACTAAAACTAGCTCCAGTGAACCCAGCAATTGTATGGATCCTAGACAACTCGGAAAATCCTGAAAGCAGCAAAGGTATCTGGTCACTTCTTTTTAAAATGGATAATCTAAATTTTTGAAAGGATCCAGAAATTCACAGAAAATGAAATAAAAGCTTTTTCCATTCTTCAAGTTGAAATAAAACTTGTAAATACAGGAAACTGGATAGTTCCAATGCAATTCATTTAAAGATGCTTTCGGCATTGGTAGCAGTGTAACAAATCCCATTCTTGGGTTTTATTGGCTGAAGTTTTTATCAGGAGATTTTCAAATATAGAGTTTTTTTCAGGTATTTCTCGCCTAAATCTCGGCAATGATTAATGTTAAAATTAAAATTACAAAAAATAGTAATAAATATCACCAATTTATAAATTCATCAAACCAACAATATTGGATATTTTTTGCAATATTTTTAAAATCTCGGGATATTTACGTAATAAAAGGAGAAAATTGTAATTCTCGCGAGATTTTAAAAATTCCGCGATAAAAACAGCTTTTTAAACTTTAGATGTTTTTCTCGGCATTTCTCGCGAGAAATTAGGTATTTCTCATGAGGTTTGTAACAATGATTGGAAGAAGAAAAAAACAAGATACTAAAAGCTCCTAGTAAGGATCATTTTTCGCCCCTGGCCGTCAGAGTACTTCGCAGCTCGAACGTGGTGAAGAAGGGACAAGTGAGAACCCTAACACCCTAAACCCTAAACCTAAACCCTCAAAACACATAAACCTCTACCGAAACCCTAGTTCCAGTTCTCGTAGTTTGAGAAGGTTTGACACAGACCCCGAGGCAAATATGTTTACCTCTAACGGTCAAGTAGACACAGATTTTACCCAGCGTTTAACCGCTTGTAAAGACCTATCGGAGATGAGGATGCTCCAAGAGCTTATGGTTCAGCAAAGTCGTGTAGAACAAAGCCACACCAAACAATCCACACCAGCCGAATCCTCGCCCCCGATCTTAGAATCGTACACCCCTCGATTCCATAGACAGTCTAGCCCCTCCAAGCCTCCTGAAAAAGGACCCTATATCCCTAGATTCCGTCAAAGACACGAAGTCCATATGACAGGAAGATTAGAAAACCTTAGACCCAAATGGAGAACTGAGAGTATCCCTGTATACGAAGGTGACGAAACTTATGCCCGAAATAAGAATCTCCCTATATATCTAGACGGATACACAAACACTGCTAAAATGGCAGAAGTTCCTATGAACTCCGTAGGAATAAAACTAGACATTGATAGAGTCGACAACATCAAAAAGGCTCTAGAAACCTGGAAGCATAGTATGGAATTATGCTTCGCCCTGCACAACGTTTGGACTGTAGAAGAATGCCATGCTTATGCAGAACTCTCCTTAGTCGGAGGAGTAAAGGTATTCATCACTGACTTGTTCAAGGCAACAGATGACGAGTCTAAAGCTCTGAAAGCTCAATATTTGGAAAAATATGGAGAACAGAGAAATGTTGATAGATATGTATGGCTTATCCACAGAGAATACATAGGTCAGACCCGGCAATTAAGCCGTGAAAAAGAGCAAGAAGTTGCTAGGATTAAGTTATGCAACTTACTGCGGCCGAAAGGTTCTTTGGCTGCATGCGTGACTGGGGGTCTGAGAACTCTGATTTTATCAGGCGTTCTCGAGTCTTCTGTCGAAGAGTGGTGTCTATACTCTGACATTTGCTTTATTAAATAGTAACATTACTATTTACCTCTTTGTTTCTTCTCCACTTTCATGAAAAAGTAGATTCCTCTTCTACTATTCACCTTTGTCTTTTTGCTTTTTCTTCTTTTTAGAGCTTACGAACTCTAGGGACTCTTTTTCTCAGGCATGGGCCGAAGAAACTTTACTCGGCTTTTGACGCGTGGGCTCTTTTCTTGCAGACTGTGTCTTCAGACGGTCAGCAGTGTCGGTAGCGCGGGACTCAGTGAGTCGGCACGTCTGGGCTAGCTGAACTTTCCCGTTCAACTCGGTCTTCCTCTTCGTCTAGCCGGAAGGGCTGTTCTTTATCGTCCGGGGAACAATAATCTAAGAGGAGGTCTTGCAGTTGCTTGGCTTCCTCATTGGTGAGCAGGCTGAGCGTCTCTTTGGTGGCTCGCTTGTCGCTGAGGCAAATGGTTGCGATCTGCGGGATGGTGCAATGTATCACGATTTCCTCTGGTGGGCTGTCAAGAGGGCGTCGTTTTACAGATACGACATTGAAATAGTCCAAAGGACATATATTTGTATCCTCTAAGCTTATACTTAGTGATCCATTTGTCGTTAAAGACTGAAATAACCTGTTGATCAGGGGTAATGTCAAGCGTGTTATTCCATCTTGTAATTTCATAATTATCTCCTAAAGGAGTGGTTCCTTGGAGAAAAATGTCTTTGTATTTAGGTTCGGGTAACCTTTCCTTTTGAAGATTATACATAATGTAGTCTTCAAGAGTTTTATCATCACTATGCCAAGAGATATCGGGAAGATTCCGATTGTTGACAGTAGTGGATAATTGTCACCCAATTTTTCTGAGGGCAAGCATATTCCACTCGTGGCTAGACAAAGACGATTTAGTAACTGTGAGCCTTGCCTGTTCTCTCCCATCATTTATAATTCTAGAAGAATTAGTCTGGAGAGGCGGGTTTTGTCTAATGCCTAACAGATTTCTTTTAAGGTCATCTTGAAACTTCTTTAGATCTATCTTGGTTGGTAGATCGTCTAGTTTCCCTAAGATATCTGTAAATATAGCCTGAGTAGTGTTACTCTGGCCTGAGACTTGGTCTAATCTGTCTTTAAAGATTCCTAATTCATTTTTGAGATTCTCAAAAGTAGGATGTAACATATAGCTGATTGATTCAGTGTCAACTATTTGTCGGTCTATGATCATTTGATGAACATCACTAAGAATT
Source organism: Tetracentron sinense (assembly GCA_015143295.1). Classification (NCBI taxonomy): domain Eukaryota; kingdom Viridiplantae; phylum Streptophyta; class Magnoliopsida; order Trochodendrales; family Trochodendraceae; genus Tetracentron; species Tetracentron sinense. The sequence goes on along the minus strand of CM026566.1, from coordinate 38,811,602 downwards.
TTAGTGGTGTCTCTTGCATTAGCAGTCTGGATGCTTTCGAGCTTTCGAGAGACATACTCGAAGTCTGCTCTTCCTTGATTGAAATAACAAAATATTTCTTCTGTCAAGGTGTCTTTGTGGTTTTCCTGACTCTGTTCAACCCTGTGAACAAGTCTGTCCAAAGCATCTGAGAGTTTGCTGGTAAACTCAACAAAGTTCTCGTGACTCTGCTTAATACCATTATAAATGGTATTGGCTATAGTTCGATTTTCTTCATCACTATTATGAATTTGTGTATGAAGTTGGACTAAGCCTGAACATGTAAAGTTTAGATTTTGTATTAACAAAGTTTCTAATTCTTTAATGGTCTTTACCTGAAGATTATCAATTCTAACTAGATATGATCTTGCTAACTTCATATCTTGTTCGATTTGGGCTAGGTACCATTCTACAGAGTGTTCTGGTCTAGATGGTCGTCCAGAAACCGGTAAAGGTTCATAGGGCGAAATGTCCATAAGGTGTTCAGACATTATGAACAATTCTAGAGGGGTCTACTAGAGAAGGTTCTTCTTCTCTTGCGCCAATGGCTTCTTGAATAGAGAGGAGTTTCTTATTCAAGTGGTCTGAAAGCAAATCAATCCTTCTATCTAGTTTGTTTGCTCTAGAGTCAAGATTTTGATTTAAAAACTTAAACTCTAATTTTTGAGAGCTACACACGGCTCCTGTGTGGCTATCTAGAAGCTTTCCTAATTTTGTTTCTAGGTTCTGCTCTAGAGTTTCTAATTTGATATCGAGATTTGTATCGTAGTACAGATCTATGATATATTCAATGGCTTCCGATAAATTATCTGGAAGACGGGTCTCTATTTTAAAACTTAGGGCGTCAAGCTCTGTTTTAACAGTCTTGTTAAGGGTTTTAAAATCCATTTCTACAGAGATCTCTTGTCTACGAAACCAAGAGCTGCTATCTACATAAGTCCTTACAAGGATTTCCATAATCCATCGGAGATTACTAGCAATATAATTTCCTTGTTGGCTTAAGGTCTGAAGGGTGACCACCTTTTCAGTAGAGATATACTCTTGATGAGTATGGGTCTTTTCATCGAACCAAACTCCATTTGTAGGGAGGAGGTTAGGGTCTAGAGATTCTAGGTACTTTCTCCCGTATAACCAATCGTATAGTCTAGGGAAAAGTCCTTCTTTTGATGAGTTTCGTCTAATCATCAAAACTTTCATCAGTGTCTGAGAAGCGATCTAATACTGAATCTACATCAAGTAGTGGATCGTGTCCTTCTCGGTCTACCTGTTCTTGTCGATCTCGACGAACAGCACGGGCTCTATCCAATATATGTAAATATACTTGATTGGATTCTCTCAAAGCATGCAACTTAGCGTAGTATCGCCTACGAAGTTGGAAATGTGTCTCATTATATGTTGGGCGAGCATATCTTGCATGGTATTCCTCCATCAAGGTTTGTCTTTGTAGGAAGATTGCTTGTCCAGTGGCTGGAAAGAGTTTCCTACTGTCTTCTTCTAAGCTATAATAATAAATAGCTGCGTGAATATACTGCCGGACTTCGACAGTTGTGTCTATATACGGGTTTACTCGTATATAAGAGGGCCAATCCCTATGATAAGGATGAGTAGGTATATAGGTTCCTACGAATCTAAGTCTTTCCTCGTATTTGTAGAGGTGCGTAAGGTACCCCATAAGATCCATTTGATCACATGGGTCCTGGATAGGCGGGTTTTCCGGCCTATTTGGTCCTCTAACGGGTCCAGTGTCTGACCGTTTTGGTCGGGTCTATTATTCGAATCCATTACGGACTCGGGTCGAAATAAACCGGTAAAACCGGTTTCCGGGCTCTGATACCAAAATTCGGGTTGCGGAACTCTTATTCGGTTTCACTTTTAGAAGTTTAAAAAGTAAATTTGAAAACGACGTGACAAGGTTGGTTCTTAGAAACCAAACTCACAATAACTATCCTAAGGCAAAAAAGCCTTTGTAAACTTTCGTGCAATTGTCGAGCTTCTCTAGAGGAGAAGGCGACTAGTTCGTTTACCGGCTTCCACGTTCAACACGTGTAGTGACTTAAGTATGTGGGAAGGGAACCGTCGGGGTCAGCACATAGCTTTCTATTTTCCTATGCACTAGGTCTACACCTGTGGGTTATGGTCCACTTTGCTTCCGCCTACTTCCTATCTGGTCTTTTTACTATTCATCATCATCCTTCTCGGGAGGGTACCATAAAACTGGTTTTACTTAAAAACAAGATCTGGACTCGTCTTTGCCGTGGTTTGACTTGGTTGACTATGCCTATAGTCCTAACATACCAACGCGCCTAAACGCCTACGCACACCGGCAACGGCTAAACGGCAACAGGTTGAAATTGACTTGGGCGGGTACAACCCCATGGCGCACTACGGCCTTTTCCGATCTTAAATAAAATTCATTTTAGTGGTATTCATTTTTTTTTAGCAGTGAATAAATAAAAAGAAAGGACAGAAATATATAACGGAATAAAAGGAAACATAAACTATCTTTTATTTAGTGCAAAAGGAAATATAGAAAAAAGGCTATGGCATCGCCGTCGGGTTTCCCCTAGGCTTAGCCTGCCATAACTTAAGTGACTTACAAGAATGTTGGAGGTAGACTGAAACTCCAAACGGGCTGAGAGAGAGAAGAGAGTTGTTCTTCGGAGATAGGGGGTATGGCTATACTCAAGAACGGGATACCCTTTCCTAACGATGAGGTGCCCTTATATAGAGTCCGGACCTCAAAGTTTATACAATCCCTCAAAGTCTCGGGTTCTCTGCGGCCGAAAGGTTCTTTGGCTGCATACGTGACTGGGGGTCTGAGAACTCTGGTTTTATCAGGCGTTCTCGGGTCTTCTGCCGAAGAGTGGTGTCTACACTCTGACATTTGCTTTATTAAATAGTAACATTACTATTTACCTCTTTGTTTCTTCTCCACTTTCATGAAAAAGTAGATTCTTCTTCTACTATTAACCTTTGTCTTTTGCTTTTTCTTATTTTTAGAGTTTACGAACTCTAGGGACTCTTTTTCTCAGGCATGGGCCGAAGAACTTTACGCGGCTTTTGACGCGTGGGCTCTTTTCTTGCAAACTGTGTCTTCAGACGGTCAGCAGTGTCGGGTAGCGCGGGACTCAGTGAGTCGGCAGGTCTGGGCTAGCTGAACTTTCCAGTTCAACTCGGTCTTCCTCTTCGTCTAGCCGGAAGGGCTGTTCTTTATCGTCCGGGGAACAATAATCTAAGAAGAGGTCTTGAATTAGACCAAGTCTCAGCCCAGAGTAACACTACTCAGGCTATATTACAGATATCTTAGGGAAACTAGACGATCTACCAACCAAGATAGATCTAAAGAAGTTTCAAGATGACCTTAAAAGAAATCTGTTAGGCATTAGACAAAACCCGCCTCTCCAGACTAATTCTTCTAGAATTATAAATGATGGGAGAGAACAGGAAAGGCTCACAGTTACTAAACCGTCTTTGTTTAGCCACGAGTGCAATATGCTTGCCCTCAGAAAAATTGGAGACAATTATCCATTACTGTCAACAATCGGAATCTTCCCGATATCTCTTGGCATAGTGATGATAAAACTCTTGAAGACTACATTATGTATAATCTTCAAAAGGAAAGGTTACCCGAACCTAAATACAAAGACATTTTTCTCCAAGGAACCACTCCTTTAGGAGATAATTATGAAATTACAAGATGGAATAACACGCTTGACATTACCCCTGATCAACAGGTTATTTCAGTCTTTAACGACAAATGGATCACTAAGTATAAGCTTAGAGGATACAAATATATGTCCTTTGGACTATTTCAATGTCGTATCCAAGGCCTCCATTTACCAACTCTCGATTCCGAGTTTGTGTCGTCCTGATGGACGAACGTTATCAAGAATTCCAAAAGAATGTGCTTGGAATGGGAGAATTACAGCTCCAAGATAATGTCGCCTATTTCCAGGTTATCCCTGGTTACGTTACTAGCATTCACTGCTTAGATCAGTTTAAACTAGTAATTGACATGGATGGATATGATGACACTATCTATCCCTTGAGACATCAATTATCAATCCAATATCAGGCATTGGTAATGTTCCATGAGCAATCTCAAACAGGTTTGTTACATGAGATTCCTACTGGAAAGCGCGCAATTCCTTTAGAGACCTTTACCATCTTGTGGGGATAGAGGAAATGATCTTAAAATGAATATTTTAGAAAGATCCCTCATATCAGTCATACACTGATGAAAGGTTATCAATCTTATGAAGATTTGATAAAGCCAGAGACAACACTATTGGTGAAAGGATCCAATATGTAACAGATCAGCTTAAGTATATGAAAGAAGCCTTCGATGATCAGAAGACAGCCTCCAAAGCTTTGAAAAACCTTAGCTTAGGCATAGACTTTAGAGATGAGCATATCCCTGTCCAATGGGGATGCCGGACAATCCAAAAGCTCAGGAAAGCCTTTCAGCAAGAAAAAGTTGAAGAAGTATAGGCAGAAAGCTCATCAAGAAAAGGACTTAGACCTATAAAACGAAGGAAATACAAGTTTCGAAAGTCAAGACTTTCAAAGAGCTAGGCAAGAAAAATGACAAGAAGTTTCTCAAGAAGAAATTCTTTAAGAAGAAGATTCTAAGAAGAAACGAGTTCCTAACTACCGGAAAGACAAGTCTAAAAAGACTACCGGAAAGGAATGCTGGACATGTGGAAAAGAAGACATTTTGCTACAATGCCCTGCATGCGTGACGGAGGTCTGAGAACTCTGATTTTATCAGGCGTTCTCGAGTCCTTATGTCGAAAGAGTGGTGTCCTATACCTCCGGACATTTGGCTTTATTAATAGTAACATTACTATTTACCTCTTTGTTTCTTCTCCACTCTTCATGAAAAAGTAGATTCCTCTTCTACTATTCACCTTGGTCCTTTTTGCTTTTTCTTCTTTTTAGAGCTTACGAACTCTAGGGACTCTTGTTCTCAGGCAGGGCCGAAGAAACTTTAACTCGGCTTTTGACGCGGTGGGCTCTTTTCTTGCAGACTGTGTCTTCAGACGGTCAGCAGTGTCGGTAGCGCGGGACTCAGTGAGTCGGCACGTCTGGGCTAGCTGAACTTTCCCGTTCAACTCGGTCTTCCTCTTCGTCTAGCCGGAAGGGCTGTTCTTTATCGTCCGGGGAACAATAATCTAAGAGGAGGTCTTGCAGTTGCTGGCTTCCTCATTGGTGAGCAGGCTGAGCGTCTCTTTGGTGGCTCGCTTGTCGCTGAGGCAAATGGTTGCGATCTGCGGGATGGTGCAATGTATCACGATTTCCTCTGGTGGGCTGTCAAGAGGGCGTCGTTTTACAGATACGACATTGAAATAGTCCAAAGGACATATATTTGTATCCTCTAAGCTTATACTTAGTGATCCATTTGTCGTTAAAGACTGAAATAACCTGTTGATCAGGGGTAATGTCAAGCGTGTTATTCCATCTTGTAATTTCATAATTATCTCCTAAAGGAGTGGTTCCTTGGAGAAAAATGTCTTTGTATTTAGGTTCGGGTAACCTTTCCTTTTGAAGATTATACATAATGTAGTCTTCAAGAGTTTTATCATCACTATGCCAAGAGATATCGGGAAGATTCCGATTGTTGACAGTAGTGGATAATTGTCACCCAATTTTCTGAGGGCAAGCATATTCCACTCGTGGCTAGACAAAGACGATTTAGTAACTGTGAGCCTTGCCTGTTCTCTCCCATCATTTATAATTCTAGAAGAATTAGTCTGGAGAGGCGGGTTTTTGTCTAATGCCTAACAGATTTCTTTTAAGGTCATCTTGAAACTTCTTTAGATCTATCTTGGTTGGTAGATCGTCTAGTTTCCCTAAGATATCTGTAAATATAGCCTGAGTAGTGTTACTCTGGCCTGAGACTTGGTCTAATCTGTCTTTAAAGATTCCTAATTCATTTTTGAGATTCTCAAAAGTAGGATGTAACATATAGCTGATTGATTCAGTGTCAACTATTTGTCGGTCTATGATCATTTGATGAACATCACTAAGAATTTTAGTGGTGTCTCTTGCATTAGCAGTCTGGATGCTTTCGAGCTTTCGAGAGACATACTCGAAGTCTGCTCTTCCTTGATTGAAATAACAAAATATTTCTTCTGTCAAGGTGTCTTTGTGGTTTTCCTGACTCTGTTCAACCCTGTGAACAAGTCTGTCCAAAGCATCTGAGAGTTTGCTGGTAAACTCAACAAAGTTCTCGTGACTCTGCTTAATACCATTATAAATGGTATTGGCTATAGTTCGATTTTCTTCATCACTATTATGAATTTGTGTATGAAGTTGGACTAAGCCTGAACATGTAAAGTTTAGATTTTGTATTAACAAAGTTTCTAATTCTTTAATGGTCTTTACCTGAAGATTATCAATTCTAACTAGATATGATCTTGCTAACTTCATATCTTGTTCGATTTGGGCTAGGTACCATTCTACAGAGTGTTCTGGTCTAGATGGTCGTCCAGAAACCGGTAAAGGTTCATAGGGCGAAATGTCCATAAGGTGTTCAGACATTATGAACAATTCTAGAGGGGTCTACTAGAGAAGGTTCTTCTTCTCTTGCGCCAATGGCTTCTTGAATAGAGAGGAGTTTCTTATTCAAGTGGTCTGAAAGCAAATCAATCCTTCTATCTAGTTTGTTTGCTCTAGAGTCAAGATTTTGATTTAAAAACTTAAACTCTAATTTTTGAGAGCTACACACGGCTCCTGTGTGGCTATCTAGAAGCTTTCCTATTTTTGTTTCTAGGTTCTGCTCTAGAGTTTCTAATTTAGTATCGAGATTTGTATCGTAGTACAGATCTATGATATGTTCAATGGCTTCCGATAAATTATCTGGAAGACGGGTCTCTATTTTAAAACTTAGGGCGTCAAGCCCTGTTTTAACAGTCTTGTTAAGGGTTTTAAAATCCATTTCTACAGAGATCTCTTGTCTACGAAACCAAGAGCTGCTATCTACACAAGTCCTTACAAGGATTTCCATAATCCATCGGAGATTACTAGCAATATAATTTCCTTGTTGGCTTAAGGTCTGAAGGGTGACCACCTCTTCAGTAGAGATATACTCTTGATGAGTATGGGTCTTTTCATCGAACCAAACTCCATTTGTAGGGAGGAGGTTAGGGTCTAGAGATTCTAGGTACTTTCTCCCGTATAACCAATCGTATAGTCTAGGGAAAAGTCCTTCTTTTGATGAGTTTCGTCTAATCATCAAAACTTTCATCAGTGTCTGAGAAGCGATCTAATACTGAATTTACATCAAGTAGTGGATCGTGTCCTTCTCGGTCTACCTGTTCTTGTCGATCTCGACGAACAGTACGGGCTCTATCCAATATATGTAAATATACTTGATTGGATTCTCTCAAAGCATGCAACTTAGCGTAGTATCGCCTAGGAAGTTGGAAATGTGTCTCATTATATGCTAGGCGAGCATATCTTGCATGGTATTCCTCCATCAAGGTTTGTCTTTGTAGGAAGATTGCTTGTCCAGTGGCTGGAAAGAGTTTCCTACTGTCTTCTTCTAAGCTATAATAATAAATAGCTGCGTGAATATACTGCCGGACTTCGACAGTTGTGTCTATATACGGGTTTACTCGTATATAAGAGGGCCAATCCCTATGATAAGGATGAGTAGGTATATAGGTTCCTACGAATCTAAGTCTTTCCTCGTATTTGTAGAGGTGCGTAAGGTACCCCATAAGATCCATTTGATCACATGGGTCCTGGATAGGCGGGTTTTCCGGCCTATTTGGTCCTCTAACGGGTCCAGTGTCTGACCGTTTTGGTCGGGTCTATTATTCGAATCCATTACGGACTCGGGTCGAAATAAACCGGTAAAACCGGTTTCCGGGCTCTGATACCAAAATTCGGGTTGCGGAACTCTTATTCGGGTTTTGAAGTTCACTTTTAGAAGTTTAAAAAGTAAACTTGAAAACGATGTGACAAGGTTGGTTCTTAGAAACCAAACTCACAATAACTATCCTAAGGCAAAAAAGCCTTAGTAAACTTTCGTGCAGTTGTCGAGCTTCTCTAGAGGAGAAGGCGACTAGTTCGTTTACCGGCTTCCACGTTCAACACGTGTAGTGACTTAAGTATGTGGGAAGGGAACCGTCGGGGTCAGCACATAGCTTTCTATTTTCCGATGCACTAGATCTACACCTGTGGGTTATGGTCCACTTTGCTTCCGCCTACTTCCTATCTGGTCTTTTTACTATTCATCATCATCCCTCTCGGGAGGGTACCATAAAACTGGTTTTACTTAAAAACAAGATCTGGACTCGTCTTTGCCGTGGTTTGACTTGGTTGACTATGCCTATAGTCCTAACATACCAACGCGCATAAACGCCTACGCACACCGGCAATGGCTAAACGGCAACAGGTTGAAATTGACTTGGGTGGGTACAACCCCATGGCGCACTACGGCCTTTTCCGATCTTAAATAAAATTCATTTTAGTGGTATTCATTTTTTTATTTTTTTTAGCAGTGAATAAATAAAAAGAAATAACAGAAATATATAACGGAATAAAATGAAACATAAACTATCTTTTATTTAGTGCAAAAGGAAATACAGAAAAAAGGTTATGGCATCGCCGTCGGGTTTCCCCTAGGCTTAGCCTGTCATAACTTAAGTGACTTATAAGAGTGTTGGAGGTAGACTGAAACTCCAAACGGTCTGAGAGAGAGAAGAGAGTTGTTCTTCGGAGATAGGGGGTATGGCTATACTCAAGAACGGGATACCCTTTCCTAACGATGAGGTGCCCTTATATAGAGTCCGGGCCTCAAAGTTTATACAATCCCTCAAAGTCTCGGGTTCTCTGCGGTCGAAAGGTTCTTTGGCTGCATGCGTGACTGGGGGTCTAAGAACTCTGGTTTTATCAGGCGTTCTCGAGTCTTCTGCCGAAGAGTGGTGTCTATACTCTGACATTTGCTTTATTAAATAGTAACATTACTATTTACCTCTTTGTTTCTTCTCCACTTTCATGAAAAAGTAGATTCCTCTTCTACTATTCACCTTTGTCTTTTTGCTTTTTCTTATTTTTAGAGTTTACGAACTCTAGGGACTCTTTTTCTCAGGCATGGGCCGAAGAAACTTTACGCGGCTTTTGACGCGTGGGCTCTTTTCTTGCAAACTGTGTCTTCAGACGGTCAGCAGTGTCGGTAGCGCGGGACTCAGTGAGTCGGCAGGTCTGGGCTAGCTGAACTTTCCAGTTCAACTCGGTCTTCCTCTTCGTCTAGCCGGAAGGGCTGTTCTTTATCGTCCGGGGAACAATAATCTAAGAAGAGGTCTTGAATTAGACCAAGTCTCAGCCCAGAGTAACACTACTCAGGCTATATTTACAGATATCTTAGGGAAACTAGACGATCTACCAACCAAGATAGATCTAAAGAAGTTTCAAGATGACCTTAAAAGAAATCTGTTAGGCATTAGACAAAACCCGCCTCTCCAGACTAATTCTTCTAGAATTATAAATGATGGGAGAGAACAGGAAAGGCTCACAGTTACTAAACCGTCTTTGTTTAGCCACGAGTGCAATATGCTTGCCCTCAGAAAAATTGGGAGACAATTATCCATTACTGTCAACAATCGGAATCTTCCCGATATCTCTTGGCATAATGATGATAAAACTCTTGAAGACTACATTATGTATAATCTTCAAAAGGAAAGGTTACCCGAACCTAAATACAAAGACATTTTTCTCCAAGGAACCACTCCTTTAGGAGATAATTATGAAATTACAAGATGGAATAACACGCTTGACATTACCCCTGATTAACAGGTTATTTCAGTCTTTAACGACAAATGGATCACTAAGTATAAGCTTAGAGGATACAAATATATGTCCTTTGGACTATTTCAATGTCGTATCCAAGGCCTCCATTTACCAAACTCTCGATTCCGAGTTTGTGTCGTCCTGATGGACGAACGTTATCAAGAATTCCAAAAGAATGTGCTTGGAATGGGAGAATTACAGCTCCAAGATAATGTCGCCTATTTCCAGGTTATCCCTGGTTTCGTTACTAGCATTCACTGCTTAGATCAGTTTAAACTAGTAATTGACATGGATGGATATGATGACACTATCTATCCCTTGAGACATCAATTATCAATCCAATATCAGGCATTGGTAATGTTCCATGAGCAATCTCAAACAGGTTTGTTACATGAGATTCCTACTGGAAAGCGCGCAATTCCTTTAGAGACCTTTACCATCTTTGTGGGGATAGAGGAAATGATCTTAAAAATGAATATTTTAGAAAGATCCCTCATATCAGTCATACACTGATGAAAGGTTATCAATCTTATGAAGGATTTGATAAAGCCAGAGACAACACTATTGGTGAAAGGATCCAATATGTAACAGATCAGCTTAAGTATATGAAAGAAGCCTTCGATGATCAGAAGACAGCCTCCAAAGCTTTGAAAAACCTTAGCTTAGGCATAGACTTTAGAGATGAGCATATCCCTGTCCAATGGGGATGCCGGACATCCAAAAGCTCAGGAAAGCCTTTCAGCAAGAAAAAGTTGAAGAAGTATAGGCAGAAAGCTCATCAAGAAAAGGACTTTAGACCTATAAAACGAAGGAAATACAAGTTTCGAAAGTCTAAGACTTTCAAAGAGCTAGGCAAGAAAAATGACAAGAAGTTTCTCAAGAAGAAATTCTTTAAGAAGAACGATTCTAAGAAGAAACGAGTTCCTAACTACCGGAAAGACAAGTCTAAAAAGACTACCGGAAAGGAATGCTGGACATGTAGAAAAGAATGACATTTTGCTCCACAATGCCCCGACAAGAACAAGCAAGCAAACATTGTCAAATGTATGCTAGCAGAAGCTGATAGACAAAATTTAGATATTATCTACCCGTCTGAGCTTAATTCGTTCTTAGAAGATGATTCTGATGATTCGGAAAGCATCTACTCTGTGACAGAAACCACAGACAGTAAAGATGAATCTGAAACAGAAACGGATTCAGAAAACTCGGCTAATGAAGTTAATATGTTCCAACAGGCACAACCCTTCAAAGGGAAAGCCCTTCGTGAAGAAGAAACTATGGAACTAGACCTTCATGACTTCGAAAACCAGAAATGCTGGTATGTAGGAACACAAGGGTTTCTCGACAAAGTCAAGCCCGGATTATATTGACAATTTGACTTGAAATGGTCAAACCAATTAGTCCAATGTGATAGATGCAAAGGCATGACCACTAGTCAAAGCCATATTGAAGATTGTTTCATGATTGAGCCAAACTTCAAACTAATCTATCATAGACATTGCTTTTTGCTTATGGCAGATCATATAAAGCAAAGGCAAACTGGTATTCTCAATACCTATGCAGACTTTTGAAAAGAAGTAGAAGAGAATCAGTTGAATATAGTCAGAAAATTGGAAGGCTATAGGGAAGAAGGCCAATAATATGTTCTACCTCTTCCAGATCTACTTTCAAAGCCCGTGTCCAATATTGAAGAAAAGGCATACCAATATTGGAGTATTAAAAACTTTGACTGGGACGAAGATCCCGAAGATAGTCTAAGTTATAATGCTCAATGGGATCAAGAAGGATATGAGCAAGACCCTGTCTACAAAGAAGATAGACCAGAAAGTTCTATGAAAAGAATAGAAGCTCTTGAAACGATGGAGCTCGAAGAAGATGAAGGTGAGGACCGAATGGAAGTCCAAAACCTAAATCTTTCTGGGCCACAATTAGGGATTAGTCCTGCTATCAGATTAAAGATAGCCAACTACAATGACAAATCCTTTATGGCCCTTATAGATACTGGAGCGGTAATGTCATTAACCGGACCACACCTTGTTCCAGAAAACCTTATTTCTTTCTCACCCGAAGGAATATCTGGTGGAACAGCCAACGCAGAAAAATTCCAGAGTCAAAGGATTACAAAGACTCTATTTCTTGAAGTTGAGAAAAGCCCAATTCTCCTTGAACAGAAGTTCTGGGTAATAGAGGAATTCACCTCTCGTTTCGACGCCATACTTGGAATGGATTTTATAGACAAATACTTCCCAGTAAACGTCCAGAGAAACGCAGTCTCCTTAAGCATTAGAAAAACCTATGACTTAAAGATACCTCGGGAATTCCCTAAGGTGAAATGTAATTGTCCCGACAACAAATGTAATAGCATGTGTATCAGACAACGGAGACAGCAGTAGAAAGCCTCCTAGATGTTTGCTTGACACAGATTGAAACTCATCATCTGAGACAAGCTCAAGAAAGAAGAGATCGAAAGAAAGATCTCAACAAGGTAAAACAAGATACCTTAGACCTGCTTAAAACCAATTTAAGCACAAGTCCTACGGACAAATGGAATGTAGAAAAACCTACATGCACCTTAGTCCTCAAAGACCCTGAGAAGACCATAAAAGGTAGGACCTTTGCTGCTAATCCTGACGAAAGGAATGAATTAGCAAGATAAGTTGAAAAGCTTCTTAGCTCTAAGCTAATAAGAGAATCAACCTCTAGACATTCCTCGACTGCCTTCTTGGTAAATAACCACTCGGAGCAAGTCAGAGGAGAACCAAGGATGGTTATTGACTACAGGCTTCTCAACAACAACACTGTTGACGAGAACTACCAGATACCATCTAAAGACAACCTTATCCAGCTGATTATGGATAAAAAATGGTTTAGTAAGTTTGACTGTAAATCAGGCTTCTGGCAATTTGCAATGCATGAAGAATCCGTACCCTAGACAGCCTTCACCATTCCGCAGGGAAAATACGAATGGTTAGTAATGCCATTTGGTCTCAAAAATGCCCCACAGATCTTCCAAAGAAGAATGGATCAGATCTTCCGAGACCATAGAGATTATTGTTTAGTCTATATTGATGACATTCTAGTGACTTCAAAAACCCTTGAAGAACACTACGAACATTGCAAAAATGTGATCCATGAAATCCAAAAACATGGAATAGTTATTTCACCCACTAAAGTTGAAATAGCTTTAGAAAAAATCAAGTTCTTAGGTGTAACCATTTCTAATGGAACCATTACCCTACAAGAACACATTGCTAAGAAAATCTTAGAATTTCCTGAGCAAATAGCCAATCGAAAGCACCTACAATCATTTTTAGGTTTGCTTAATTGTGCTTCTGATTATATTCAGAATATAACCAAATATAGAGGAAGTCTTTCCACTAAATTAAGAAAGACAGAAGTCACTAACCCTTTTAAATGGGATGCACGTGACATACAAATTGTTAGAGAAATTAAGGAACTGGTAAAAAACCTTCCAGCCTTAGCATTACCCTCTAAAGACGATGAATTTGTAGTCCAAACTGATGCCTCCGAAAAACAATGGAGAGCAGTTTATCAAGCCATCAATAAATTCGACAAAGAAAAGAAAAGACGAATATGTTGTTATAAGTCAGGTACATTTCCAGATACGGTATCTCGATACCACATCCATGAAAAGGAATTGTACGCAGTCATAAAAGCCTTTGAAAAATATGAGCTTTTCCTTAGACAAGATGAATTCCTCCTAGAGACGGATTCAACATTTGTCAAAACCTTCCTTAAAAATAATCTAGGAAATATTAAGCAGTCAAGACTCCTTAATTGGCAAATGTATTTATCTGGTTTTAAGTATACTGTCAAACATATACCCGGAAAAAAAAATATACTTCCAGATATTCTATCTCGTGAAACTGTTTTTGCTAACAATTCTTATGTGTAGGCAAACATGTTCTCACAGAACCCTCGTGGCCGAGATAGAGGCCGTGGTCGCATGACTTCTCGAGGTCGTGGACGCCACACTGAAAAGCCACCCTGGTTTAATCCGAATCAGGATATTGCTTCAACTTCATCAGAAGCAACTAGACAACCATTTTCAGCAGAAGAAGCTGAAAAAATCAGACAACTTCTCAAAAATTTGAGAGAAGAAGACACTCTCCTAGACAAAGGATTAAAACCAGACACTTCGAAAGAAGAATCCTCGGAGAAAGCTATTAATTTAGCTAGTCCAACCATCATAGAAGATGATGAAAATAGTCACCATTTCACTATTGTAGAAAGGAAAAAAGAGCCAACGAGCCAAAAATACATTGATGTATTCGATATGAAAAAAGACACTGTGTTATGCCCTCCCGGCATGAATGCTCAGAATAAGATAAAATTCCAGAAATTTGGGAATGTTTATCTAAGAAGACACTTGAAGAGAGAACGCTTCTCTCTTCATAATCAACTCAGGCAGCTCTCACTAGCAGGTGAACTAGCCGCAGTAGACACAGTTTGGAATGCATCTCAGAATAACCTGCATGTTGAATTCAAACAAGGTCTCTATGCCCTTCTGGTAAAAATGAGACAGCAGCGAGTAGAAATTGCTCAACTCAAAGGAAGAATGCCAGGGAGCAGCCCTTCTTCCTATGCCAGTATTACTAGCCCATCAAAGCTAGTGTTTGTCAAAATTCAGTATAATGTACGATACCTTGTACCTACTGAATTACAAACCAGACCAGTTGCTAGTATGGATTTTGCACTAGCACAACAGCTCAATGAAGGAATGTTACCCCTCATGGGTCTTCTCGTTGAAGGATTCGTGACAACAATCCCAAGACTGTTTATCGATACTCATGAGTATCCGATAATGAATACCGACGTAGCTCTTACGTTGATCGACTACGGGTATCTTGTCAGCGTCCTTGTATGGGGAGAAGAAGATTTGAGCATACTCCTTCCAGAGCATCGGAAGATTGTTACCCTCCTCCTCAAAGGCCAATATCCGAAGTATATTGCCTTCTGGACCAATCAACAAGAGGACCAGAAATTCAGCCTCATCCGGATTTCAGAAAGCCAGATATTTAATTTTGACCCTCAGATCAAAAAAAGAGATCTAGACTACCAAGCTTTGCTAGGACATCAGACCGGCCTTACCAGTGATCTCGCCTTCAGTCTTAGCACAGACGTAGAAGATTGGTGGACCCTCTACCACAGTCACGGATGTATGATCCAGACCCAAGATATTTACGGCTCTGAGATCACTGTAAAACGACGCCCTCTTGACAGCCCACCAGAGGAAATCGTGATACATTGCACCATCCCACAGATCGCAGCCATTTGCCTCAGCGACAAGCGAGCCACCAAAGAGACGCTCAGCCTGCTCACCAATGAGGAAGCCAAGCAACTGCAAGACCTCCTCTTAGATTATTGTTCCCCGGACGATAAAGAACAACCCTTCCGGCTAGACGAAGAGGAAGACCGAGTTGAACGGGAAAATTCAGCTAGCCCAGACGTGCCGACTCACTGAGTCCCGCGCTACCGACACTGCTGATCGTCTGAAGACACAGTCTGCAAGAAAAGAGCCCACGCGTCAAAAGCCGCGTAAAGTTTCTTCGGCCCATGCCTGAGAAAAAGAGTCCCTAGAGTTCGTAAACTCTAAAAATAAGAAAAAGCAAAAAGACAAAGGTGAATAGTAGAAGAGGAATCTACTTTTTCATGAAAGTGGAGAAGAAACAAAGAGGTAAATAGTAATGTTACTATTTAATAAAGCAAATGTTAGAGTATAGACACCACTCTTCGGCAGAAGACCGGAGAACGCCTGATAAAACCAGAGTTCTCAGACCCCCAGTCACGCATGCAGCCAAAGAACCTTTCGGCCGCAGAGAACCCGAGACTTTGAGGGATTGTATAAACTTTGAGGCCCGGACTCTATATAAGGGCACCTCATCGTTAGGAAAGGGTATCCCGTTCTTGAGTATAGTCATACCCCCTATCTCCGAAGAACAACTCTCTTCTCTCTCTCAGCCCGTTTGGAGTTTCAGTCTACCTCCAACACTCTTGTAAGTCACTTAAGTTATGGCAGGCTAAGCCTAGGGAAAACCCGATGGCGATGCCATAGCCTTTTTTCTGTATTTCCTTTTGCACTAAATAAAAGATAGTTTATGTTTCCTTTTATTCCGTTATATATTTCTGTTCTTTCTTTTTATTTATTCACTGCTAAAAAAAAATAAAAATGAATACCACTAAAATGAATTTTATTTAAGATCGGAAAAGGCCGTAGTGCGCCATGGGGTTGTACCAGCCCAAGTCAATTTCAACCTGTTGCCGTTTAGCCGTTGCCGGTGTGCGTAGGCGTTTAGGCGCGTTGGTATGTTAGGACTATAGGCATAGTCAACCAAGTCAAACCACGGCAAAGACGAGTCCAGATCTTGTTTTTAAGTAAAACCAGTTTTATGTTACTCTCCCGAGAGGGATGATGATGAATAGTAAAAAGACCAGATAGGAAGTAGGCGGAAGCAAAGTGGACCATAACCCACAGGTGTAGACCTAGTGCATAGGAAAATAGAAAGCTATGTGCTGACCCCGACGGTTCCCTTCCCACATACTTAAGTCACTACACGTGTTGAACGTGGAAGCGGTAAACGAACTAGTCGCCTTCTCTTCTAGAGAAGCTCGACAACTGCACGAAAGTTTACTACGGCTTTTTTGCCTTAGGATAGTTATTGTGAGTTTGGTTTCTAAGAACCAACCTTGTCACGTCGTTTTCAAGTTTACTTTTTAAACTTCTAAAAGTGAACTTCAAAACCCGAATAAGAGTTCCGCAACCCGAATTTTGGATCTTATGAAGGATTTGATAAAGCCAGAGACAACACTATTGGTGAAAGGATCCAATATGTAACAAATCAGCTTAAGTATATGAAAGAAGCCTTCAATGATCAGAAGACAGCCTCCAAAGCTTTGAAAAACCTTAGCTTAGGCATAGACTTTAGAGATGAGCATATCCCTGTCCAATGGATCTGTTTGATGGTTTCCATTGGATGAAAGATTCACATAAAAAGAATTTTATTATCCATTCTTAATTACTATCGTATTTTTAATTTCCTGGCATAAGGATAAAACATGATATTTATAGATAGCAAATGCAAGGTTACCTGCTGTCTCATGTGCATGCAAAGAAGCATCCCATGATATGGAACCAGAGATGTGTTCAACAAGAGAAGAGGTTCCAAGATCATCCCCAGAATCGACATCCTCAAAATCTGATGATGGTGTTTGCCCATTGAAATCAGCTGTACTTGAGCCTGATGCATGAGATGCCTGAACTGCAAGTGCAGGAGAATTAGCCTGTGCTAAGCAAGGTGCTGAACTAATCTGAGGACTTCCTGTTTGTGTTTCTAGATCAGTATTTATCAAATGGGAGATGCCAGACCTGTTCCCCTGGAGATAAACAGTATGTTAATACTGAATAGTGAATACTACATAACATGGGTTACAGTATATAATTAATCATGAGCCCTACGATAACAGATGACGAATTAAGAATACATGATTAAGTCATCTAACCCATTTCATGCACAATCAATAGATCATTGGGATTTAACAATAGAATATAGGTCATTTGGATTACCAAGTTCAAATGATAAAAACTACATGACTGGCTAAGCCTTGCTGGACTTCGGCTTTCCTTTTGGATAGGAGACAAATCCTTGTTTTTTTCTCGTGCCCCCCTTATTAATATAGAATAGAAGAACTTTAAGTTTGCTTTCGGTGCCAGCTAGAGGGAAGGTTGGTCCCTGACGGCTATTCGAAAAGCAAGAGGGGGGCTTTTCGCCTTTTGTTAAGAAGGTGGTCTCATGGACCGGTCGCCTTTGGTTCCCTGCTCGTCTTTTCCAGCCAGCTTGGTTTGCCCATTTAATCTGGAATAATCTTTTTAGGAGGGACAATTCCACATATTTCTGCCAAATCCTTCATTCATAAGAAGCTAAGCCATACCCGTTTTAATCCGTCTCTGCCTCCAAACTAAAGGATATCCTGAGTTCCATATCTCACAAGTAGTCCAATAGGAAGGTCCTGCTGCAGCGGATTGTTGAGATGCTGGAAGATGGAGAATCTCTCCCAAATGAAGCAGAGACGGGGTGGGCCCATTCAATGGGAAATACCAGCAGTGTTCTTTTCATATAAATTATAATACATGGAATTTTAGCACATCATAGAGATAAGACAGGATTTATATCAATTAAAATTGAAGGTGTTCCGACATAATTGGACGAACATACTCATTTACATGTGTATTTTATGGTATGCAGTTCTTGGCTAAAAGACCCATCTATAACTTAGTGGTCTCTCAGTTTTGAAATTATGAGACTACTTTACTGGAAACAAGAAGAAAAAAAGGCCCTGTATTCTATAATAGAAGATGGAGAGAGTTACCTCTTTCACCTCTCTGTAATGCACGAGAACAATGTGCTCTAACTGCCTGAAAAGAAAGAAAAAAGGAAATAAGAAAGGGGAATTAAATACAGAAAAATGCATACAGGCTTTGAGAAAAACAAGATATCATTTGAAGAAGAAAAAAATCACCACATTATATTAAAAAATGTGTTACAAAGGGAAGAAAAATGGCTTTGCAATTTTGCACATTATATAATAGACTTAAATGCACTTTATAATAGACCCATTGCCTTGAGCTTCTAAGTCCTTCCAACCAATCACTTCTCATCATAACTCTCAGACTTTCCTCTCCATACCTCCTGTCTTGTATTATTACCCAATTGAAAAAGTAAATGACTTGTTGAAGCTTTTCCTTTTTATTAGTTGCAGGTTTGTTAAAATTATTTCATACAAACCTGCAAAACACAACTTTGTTCCCTAAGTGCGTGTTGGAATGCAATTTCTTTATGCTTAACTGGTTTGATGAAAAACTATATTTTATTGCAGCTGAAGCTGAACGGGAAAAGAGTACAAAAGGAGGGATGAGAGGGACCAAACTCATTACCCCCACCAGCAACAAGACAGGAAGTCAAGAGCCTTGTACCAGTTTAGGTCTGATGGATTCAAACTAACATTGCGTCTATGAAACTCCTCAAATAACATTCACAGCCAATAACCTTTTTCCCCCTATTATGTCACCCATACATTCATGCAACTCCTGTGCTTATAAAGCATTAGATCCTTACTAGCTCCTACTAAGGATGGTGTGACTACTATAATACTATTACATGTCTCGCTATTATGTGTCACCCAAACACTCACATGTGCTTATAACATTTTCCAGTTAACTACTAGTGATGGTGTGACAGTGAGGAAAGCAATTCCAACTTCCAACAACAACGCTAGAGATTCTCAAACGCATAAGTGTAGTTTCCCGGATGTATGCAGGCCAGAGTCAACATACAAGAAGTATACACAGTTGAACCTTTAAAGAGAGATGAACGATAGCAACACTCACCCATCAAGCATCCAATAACTTCGTCTCTGGAAATTCTCATTGTCCTCACCATGGGCATAGTAGCAATGAAGGACGTCCACACTGCCAACCTACAAAGACTAGAGAATAAATAAATACAAGTATACAGGTAATGGAACATAATATGCTAGGCCAAATATAAAAAAGCTGATGAAGGGTTTGATATACTTTTATCTTCGGCGATTGTAACCAGAATAAAATAAAAATAGCTGATATGAGTAGGAGACACTAACAGTTGGAAGCATGAGGGGGTTCCATGAACATGTTTAAATTCACTGTGCAAATTGAAGTAAATTTATGTTGACAGGAACTAGGAAGACATTAAAGGACTTGAGTTAGACAACCTAAGTGCAGAAACTGAAAATTCTTTGTAATTTAAGAGAGAGAGAGAGAGAGAGAGAATTAAATGAATAATAACATGGGAAAGCTTCGTTTTTACATACAACAATGTTAAAAATATAGTAACTTACAAGTTACAACCTAACAATAAACCAGTAAACTTATAATTTTTTTGATCAGTAAAACAGTGAACTTATAAATAGAATAATGAATAGCACACCTTCAATTTTTCATGAGCTTCCCGAACAGTTTTCCCATCTTTTTTCTTTCTCCAACAGTGACCATCCTTACGAAAATATCGAAGTGCTTTTCTATCAAACAAGAACAGCGAACCACCTGAAAAACAAACAAAGTTCAGTAACTGTTTGCATTTACCAACAAAAAATATGACAATATTACCACGTTTTACAGAAAAAGAAAACACAATAATACTCAATAAAACAATAGAAGGACCACATCAGACCCAACATCATTTTAGCCTTTTTGAAATAAGTTCTGCACATAAAGATGGGGGAAATGTTTGGCTACAACAATAATAATAAAAGATTAAAGAAAGCAAAAAAGAAAGAAATAAAATGCAATAACTTAAAAGCATTGAAGTTAAATAGTAGGGCATGTCCGTTAATGGTTACTAACCACATTATCATCAAAACAGTACAGTACTAGAAGCAAAAGTAATACGTTGATGTTAAAAATTGGAACTCTTGCAACTAAAAACAAGAAACTCGATGGCATGACAAAACAACGAAGGTAATTAAAAATATTCCACATGGTATTAAATTTTCATAGAAAGCATGATTTAGTCTATAATTTATGCATTTTGTAGGTTACCAGAAATTAGGTGCCCTGCATTTTCTTTTTCTACAAAATTTCAAGTGAAATGTCGCTATACATCGTGATATATTTTGGTTTTTCAACATTCAAGCAAACAAAAAATGGCATTCCCAACAGTATACATTACAAGATTTCGACTGTTTTCAACATTGTCACTATTTTGGCCAGAAAGAAGCCCTATATATATATATATATATATATATATTACAAGAATTTGACTGCTTTCGACATTATCATTATTTTGGCCAGAAAAAGAAAAAGAAAACCTAAAAATTATATGAATATATATATATATCATGGGCCTATCAATCTATCTGTCTATATTTTTTTCAAAACCATATCATAGATATATAAATAAATATAAATATTAAATACACAATCAATTAAGCCATCACATGTTCTTATTTCAACATGGTGCTTATTTTGGTATATTAAAATAATATATTTCATTAAAAAATAACTGTATAAAAAAATCAGATAGATTGATAGGCCCATGATATATATATATATATATATCATGGGCCTATCAATCTATCTGTCTATATTTTTTCAAAACCATATCATAGATATATAAATAAATATAAATATTAAATATACAATCAATTAAACCATCACATGTTCTTATTTCAACATGGTGCTTATTTTGGTATATTAAAATAATATATTTCATTAAAAAAATAACTGTATAAAAAAATCAGATTAATTAAGAAATCACTTTTTTACTGTCAAGTGTTGTAAGCACATGCAAAAGACAGGTGAAGTGACCCAACTAAAGGAGCATCAAGCCAGTGGTTACTATAATGCAAAAAATTGCACGAAGATCCTAAGGAAGTGAGAAAGAAGACGAAGGACGTCCTGTGGGCTATAGCTAGAGGTAAGGAGTGGATGGTACGTGATTACGGGATCAAATAGTTAGTGCATCCTGCATAGGGGTGTCATGGGCTGGGCTGGCCCTCGTCCCAGCCCTTGTCCTTAGGCCCGTTTAATAATTGACTCAGCCCCAGCCCGATCCGGTTAAATAGTTGGGTCGGAGCTGGGACTAAATTTTAGGCCTGCTGGCTCATCACTTCTAAATTTTAGTAAATATAACGAGAAGGAAATAGCATAAACCAACTCTTTGGCTAGGGAGAATGTTTTGAGATTCTCTATTTGTGTGGAGAAATATTAATCCCTTATAAATATTCTTTGCACTCTGTTTTCAACATAAAAGTAAAGACAAAGAATTAATTACTCAAACAGGATGTTCGGATTTGTACTATGACCTGAATTCCAAAATTTCAACAAATATAACGATAAGGGAATAGCAAAAACGAATGGTCAGGAAGAATGTTTTGAGATTCTCACTTTGTCTTGAGGAATATTAATCCCTTATAAATTCTTTGCACTTTGTTCATTTTCATCATATATATAGAACTAAAGAAAAATAAATGATTACTCAAACAGGATGTCTGCATTAAAACTCAATGCACAAAAGAAAATCCAAGAGTAATTTTCACTAAGAATACTCACTGAAGAAATCAAGCAAGCACATCTATGCATAACTGCGTGCTTAGGCATGACGAAGCTATATTGATGCAAAAACTCTGTTTTTATGGCATCAATACACCCAAACACATGCCAAGAAAATATTCATTTTAATCCTGTGATCCCTTTACCGTCTTGTACTTTTCTCTTCCTCATTTTAATTTATATCATTCGAATTACTCATCAAAAAAATACACCCAAACACATGCCAAAAAATATTCAATCCACTACTAAAGATGCTAGTGACATACCTGGAGGCTTATAAGGTGGATCTGGTTTCAAGCAAAACTTTTGGTAGTTGCGAAGGATTTCACAAATTTCGCTTGGACGGAGCCACCGGTGTTGTGCTTCTAACAGTATCTGCGTAAGGTCTTCCAAACCCATGAAACAACACCATGTAAGACTTAAGAATCCACTTGTTAACAAGCATAATATAGTGACAATAAGGTTATAGTAGAGTTCTACATAATATGTATTTGATAGGAACCTCGAATTTAACATGTACATCATGTTCAGCATTCCCATCCTCAGGAAAACAAAAATTCCATTATCTTCTACTTGCAAAGCATTTAAACCAGGAGAGCAATCAACAGAAAACACACACACATATTGTTACGACCCTATTTAGTAGGGAATAAATTAAGAGATTTGGTGGATATTTTAATTAGGTTTTCTTAGGCTTTTAATTATATGGGTTTCCTTGTAAGGATTTAAGTTAGTCTATAAATAAAGGTCTAGGTATTTAGGGAAAAAAGAAGAAAAAAATGAGAGTTTGTAAGAAGGTTTTGCCCCCTCGAAGTGGCATCCATGGAGGTTAGGCCCCCTTGATGTGGTCATATCAATATAGTGGTTTCATTTGTGTCTTTTTTATTATATATATGCAAGTTCGTAACAATTGGTATCAAAGCACTTTCCCGGGCTGAAGGTTGTAGGTTTCAATGGAGGATTGATATTGTGAAGGCTAAAGGTCGGAAGAAAACCCCACTCAAAGCGGTTATTAGGAGGAAGACCCCTCAAAGTGGTCAGCTTTATCCCAACAACATCTATTTTCATTGTTTCTACACGAGGATCTAAAGATTAAGGTATTTCTAAACCTTGAGGACAAGGCTCTTTCAAGAGAGGTAGAATCTTAGACCATCTCCAAGGGTAAGTAGCAAATGGAGGTAGCAACTGTGTCATTTGCTACCCATATACATATTTGCTACCTCCATTTGCACTTTTTCACAATTGTCACTCCAAGGGTAAGTAACAAATATAGGTAGCAAATGTTATTTTATTATTTTTTTAATCTTTTAAAGAGCCGTTGACATGGGAGAGACTTTGAGTAGAGGGTTTTATAATATTTAAACATTTGAATTTTGTACTTTGTTGTATGCCTCAAACACGGAAAATTTGCCGTGTGAATTGAAAGTAGCAAATTTGATATTGAATTTGTTGCGCCCGTTGGAGAGGATGTTATCCAACGTGGCACAACATTTGTCCTTTGCTACTCCATTTGCTTCCCCCTTTGGAGATGGTCTTAGGACCCTATTTCGTAGGGAATAAATTAAGAGATTTGGTGGATATTTTAATTTGGTTTTCTTAGGATTTGAATTATAAGGGTTTCCTTGTAAGGATTTAAGTTAGTCTATAAATAAGGGTCTAGGTATTTAGGGATAAAAGAAGAGAAATATGAGTCTTGTAAGGAGGTTTTGCCCCCTTGAAGTGGCATCCATGAGGTTAGGCCCTCTTGAAGTGGTTATATCAATAGATAGTGTTTTTTTTTGTGTCTTTATTTTATTTATATGCAGGTTCGTAACACACACACAAGTATATATACGAGGCGTGCTAGCCCTACTGTTAAATCACTCTCTCACCAAGAGTGGACATGTGATTGGTGGAGGCTGAGAAGGAGTTCACTGAGACTCTGACAGTAGGGTAGCATTCCATATATATAGAGAGAAGAAAAATCATTCCTTGGCATACAGGTCACGTGAACTCAAACTGAAATTCACACAACGAGCATATACAGCAAGCAAGAGAATGACCTAAGCGACCTTGACAGTTGCATATTTAACATGAATGAAAGAAATTCATTACTTTTCTTACAGAACCAATCATTACTAGCAGAAATAAATGCTCTAATATCAAAAGCAACCATAACGCAAGAGAACTGAAGATCAATTTCCCAATAACAACATTATTCTCACATACAAAAGATCAAATTCTAATTCATAAAACCTCACCAAAACCCAAAATTCAACATTTCATAGCTTAAACAGAACAAAAACAAGAATTTAAATAAAGATAAGAGGAACAAAAACTGACCTAATTGTTTATTCGAAGCGTATCTTCTGGTCTCAGCCATCCGCAAGCGAGGATCTAACGAAAACGCCTCTTTTCATCGGCAGAACCTTACCTCCGACTACAAATTCAGAAATTAAAACTTGTAACAGATTTGCATAGAACAATGGAACGAAAGAGCTTCAATCAATCGACTCGGTCGACAATTGCAGCAGAGCAGAGCATAGAACAGATGAAAATCCATCGTTGTTTGAAAAGTGAAGAGAGATTGCCCTAAGATCAGATCAGTCTCTTCGTGAGGCCTGCCGGATAAATAGGGTGCAATACAGCAAATCTGCTTTGTAAGAAGCGAAGCAAAACCACTCAAATGAGAGAGGAGGAGATGAAAAGTCAAGGTTTCTGTTTTGTGATGATAATTTCGATTTGGGAAATAGTTAACGGACTCATGGATTCTATTACTAAACCGGATGCACTAAACCGGATGCCCCCTCAGCTTACCACAGATGGTGAGCATTTAAGAGGGGCATCCACCAGACCAATGGGTGGCTGCCTTAGGTTTGGTAATGGAATCCTCAGTAGAACACCAAAAAAAAATAGTAAAAAGACTAAAACGTCCTCTTCTTTTTTAAACCTTGTTACAATAGAAACAAACCCTGTAAGGCTATAACTCATCTTTATCTAAACTTTTTTTTTTTGAAACGACTGCACTCTCCCTAGCAGACAAATGTCTCGACTACAAAACAGCCTCAGGAGCTCAAGGCAAGGGCCTTCGCCGCTATGTTGTGTGCAAAACCATTCCTTCCCCAGGATGGAATCCACCATATTAGGAATCCACCATTCTTGGTGAATATTGAATCTACCATATCAGGAATACATTGAGATGGAATTCCGACTGCCCGCGGGTATCTCTCACTTTCTAAAGTGCAAGAGAGATAACGGTTGAGATTAGAATAGTGAAGGGAATAATCTCCTAAAATCTCCTTAATAGTATTTGAATTGAGAGTGAGACTGAGAAGGGTTAACAATTGAGATTAAAGAATGGTGTCACATTATATCTTTAAAATATAACTCAAATAGAGAAGTAGGTGATACTTATTTCTTTATATTATTACGTAGATATGCTTAGTACTACATATAGATATCATTATTTGTGGATATAGAAGAGTTAAAAAAAAAGTTCTTCCTTTATATATATTCAATTAAATCTCTATAAACATTTTGCTTTCACATCAAAGCCATCCTTGCAACATCTTTGGCAAAGGGAACCTAAATAAGCCTAAGACTAAAAGAAAACTAAACTCTAAGAACTGAAGGAAAGAAAAATAAAAGCCTAAAACTATAAACCAATCTTCTAATATTGGAAGTTCACTTGAAAGGGAAATGAGATTTCTCCATCTCCCACCATGATCGTGTGCCCGCCGGATGGCAACAACTTGTAACCATTGTTCTCGACTATGCTCAAGCTCTTGCATGCATTAAACGTGAACTTAACCTTCTTGCTCCCACCTGCCGGCACAAAAACCCTATTGAACCCTATCACTTGTTTAGCATGAGTCATAGCAATGCCGGTTGGAGGCTTTGAGTACACCATGACAACCTCGTTCCCATCCTTGCTTCCAACATTTTGGACTTCAACTTCGAACTCAAATTCATCGTTACAAATCATGTCATCCACCAGAACTGCCGGACATGCAGGCCTATATGCGCCATCCTCGAAGGTGAGATCACGGCAATGTTGGTATTTGTCGAGCTTAATATCGAGTGACCTTTGTGAGGTTGTTATCTGGTAGTTGAACTTGGTGTAGCTGAGACCATAGCCGAATGGGTAGACGGTCGAGCCATTGAAGAACTTGTAGGTCCTTCCAGGGTAGCCGAACTCCTCAACTGGCCTTAGTGGCATGGAGGTCATTGGTAGTTGATCAACGTAGTCAGCTTTATGCCATGTAAGGGGTAATCTTCCTCCTGATAAAATTGATAGACAAATACCGTAAGGATTTGAACATAGCTATACATTAATACATGCAAATATAGGCCTAGAAATGAGATATATATCACTTACCGGGATTGTATTTTCCAAAAACAACGTCAGAAATGGCACGGCCACCTTCCTCACCGGGATATCCAACCCAGAGGATGGCTTTGATGTTTGGATTATTCTTAGCGAAAGAGATATCAACCCCACCTGCAGACATTATTACAAGAATGAGTGGACCTTTGGCTACAGCAGCAACCTGGTTGATCAACTGAGTCTGGTAACCGGGAAGGAGGAGATCGACTCTATCCAAGCTCTCGGCCTCAACTGACAAATCCAACCCTACGAAAAGGATTGTAGCATCTGCGTTCTTTGCAGCTTGCATGGCTGGGAAAATCAAGGTCTCATTCTTGCACATCACATCACATCCTATTTCATATGTCACGTTCGCAATGGCCGAGAAGGCATCGAGAGGAGAGCTATACTGGCATGGAATACCTACATATATTGATTCAAAATTTCGAATACATTAAATTGATAGTTGTTACTCTATCTAAACATAACTATATTCAATTTTAAAATTCTTGGTATACCTGCATAGTTTCCGACCATGACCTTGGTAGCATTGGCATGAGGCCCAATCACTGCTAGGTTCTTGAAATTATTAGAGCTCAAAGGCAAGGTATCATTATCGTTCTTAAGCAGAACAATTCCTTCCCTAGCTGCCTCGATAGCTAACTCAATGTGTTCATCAGAGCACACATTCTCCTTCCCTAATGAAATGAAAGAAGGGCTACCATCAAAGAATCCAAGCCTCATAAGCACAACATAGAGATAATTCAAGGATTTGTCTATCTCTTTCTCCCTAACTTTCCCTTGCATCACTGCATTCTCTGTGAAGTTGGTGTAGTACACTCCACAATCCAAATCCAATCCTGAAAGTAGACAAAATCTACTTATAAGAAACAAAAGGAAAAAAAAATGCAAAATTATGGCTTATTTTTTATTATTATTATGGGTTCACCTGCTTTAAGCACTTGTGCAACAGCATCTTCATGGGTGTCGTCGAGCCATTTGGCACCGTCCATTAGCACTTCGATTGAATCGCAATCAGATACAATGTACCTATAAATACATGTAATTTGCAATATATATGTAAGTTAAGATTTTCTATTTAATAGAAGAACTTGGAAAAAATTCAGTATAGTACCCATGAAGATCCCATTCTCCTCTTATAGTATCTTTCAAGAGCTTTGGATCAGCACAAGTAGGAATGCCATTAACACGGTTATATGAGCACATAACACTGCTAACATCTCCATCCTTCACACACATCTCAAAAGGCCGAAGAAATGTCTCCAACATATCTTGCTCAGTCACCTTCAAAACACAAACAAAAATTGAATTTGGTTTTGATTATGAAATTAGAATTTGTCTAGTGATCTTACCCTTGCATCGAAATGATATCGATCCACCCCGAGCCAGTTATCCACATCGTAAGCAGCATAATGTTTACAACATGCAGAAACCTTCAAAGGTCTAGAATTCAAGTCTTTAGTATTCTCTTGCCCCTCCACATCTTGCAAGCCTCTAACATAATTTGCTGCATAGGATCCAACAGTGTATGGATCTTCACCCGGTGTCTCTGTGATTCTTCCCCATCTGGGGTCCCTTACTACGTTAATGTTGGGACTCCAGTATGTCAATCCAGCACGCCCAAGGTTATACATAGCCCTTGCCTCTGTTGAAACAACCTACAACAATAGCAAATACCATTTAATAATTGATATATACATTATATATTTTCATCTTATTCTACGATCTATCTATGAAGTGATATTTTTGTTACCTGCCCTATGTTTTTCCATAGGGATTCGTTGAAGGAAGCTGCTGTGAGGATAACCGTAGGAAAGCTAGTTGCTCCAGGGATAAGTTCATCAAAATGGGTACCGGGACCGACATCAGAGACGCCGTGGAGGGCTTCTGACCACCACTCGTACTTGGGAAGCCCAATCCTAGGCACCCCATATGCAAGATCACCGATCTGTCGCACCTTTTCAGAAAGCGTCATTTGATCGACTAAGTCCTTTGCTCTAACAGTGAAGGGAAGGGACATATCACAGTAAGAGAAGGTCGTTATGTCCAATCCCAAGTCGTCGAACCTTGAAGGATCACATACATAGGTGAAGTTGGATTTGATCTTTGGCGTAGAAGAAGGTGATGGAGATGGGGACTCGTCAAAAGGAACATCTCTAGCAGCAGTAGAAACAAACAAGAATGCAAGAAAAAGAGAAATAAAACTAATGTTAGCCATTAGCGAAAAAGAGTAGAGAAATATTACTTACTAGGATTATTCAATATGGAATACTTATATTTATAATGAAACGTGATAGTATTAGATGAATTCTATATTAATTATGGGTTTATCCATTATGCATGATTTTAGATGAGGAGATAGATCCTAAAAAAAAAAAAAAATAAGGAGATAGATTTTACGTATCTATTAAGATAGATTTATACATAATAATTTTTCTGATAACCCCTAAAGAGGCTAGAGCAAGGCGTAGAGTCGTATTTATGAAAATTCGTAACAATCCTCTTATGATAGAACGGGTCCTCTACTCCATCACGTTCCTCCAAACTGACCGGTGGCAACACGAAGACAATGCCGAGCAAATTACGATTACTGTGTATTTGGAGACCCAACCACGGCAAATTACGTATCTAATAGAGACTGTTTTTTTTTGGAAACGACTGTGTTAGAATGAGAGGTGATTTGTTGTTGAATTAATGCCTAAGGGAAAGAAGAGAGTTGAAGATGTAATGCCCATTGCGACTGGACACGAGCTTGTGGTATATTTTTAGGTTCAGATTTATTATAAGTAACTGAAAGATAATTGTGATTTTACTCTTATGGAAATGTTGTGTTCTGATTTTCATTTTGTATTTGGATAGCTATTACGATTCTATCTGAACGATGGAATTGAGATAAATGATTATCAGTTCTTGATATGTTGTGCTCAGTGGATTTGGGAATCATCTTATGAGCCACCCTGATGTGTGACTTCGGTTTTTTTAAGCTGTATTCTCATACGTTAGGTGAATACAAGTACATACGTTAGAAAAAAATAATTGTGATTTTATTTGGTTTGTTTCAGTACCAAGGTTAGTGTGAATTTCATTGGTATATGCTACAAGATCTGTTCTGATTTTCATTTTGTATTTGGATAGCTATTACGATTCTATCTGAATGATGGAATTGAGATAAATGATTATTAGTTCTTGATATGTTGTGCTCAGTGGATTTGGGAATCATCTTTTGAGCCACCCTGTTGTGTAACTTCGGTTTTTTAAGATCTCTGCCTCGATGCCTGATATTTTTCTCATAAAATATACCTTTTCCTCTCTTCTGCATCTCTCAAGTCCATCAAGCTTCATATCTTGACTTTTATTTTGCCTTCATCCCTCATTTTGTGATTTTGGCTTTAATTCTAATGATTCTTCATTAATTAAATTGATATAATGAAGGTTGTGATGCACTTAATTGTAATTTCATTCTTGATTTGAGTTTATTTTTTTGGAAATGAGATTTATGTTGTGGAACCGTTTGCTTGATGTATCTCAGAATTTTTTTGAGTTTTTTCACAATTTCAGCGTAATCTCATTCCTTTTTCTAAGAATTTGATCTTCGTTGAAGCCTTTATTTTCTGCTGGGAATCCTTGATGTTGTCTTGATCTTGATAAGAATAGGGTTTGGACATAGACTTTTAGTGAAATCTTCTCTTCTCTGGTTCTGTTTGATTTTGTACCGGATCTAAGGGTCTGCATAAGTGAATTTCTAGAAAGCCGTCTGGAAAATTAGCTGACATCCTTTGTATCTTAGGGTTTCGAAGAAGAGAGGATTTATCCTCCTCGATTAGTTGATTCCATGAGGAATACCAAGGTACCAATCACCCAGAGACTTAACCAGATTGATCTATCAATTTGATGTCGTGGCAGTGCACAATCCCCCTGGTAAGTCTAGGGTAAGTTGTGTTCTCATAGTTAGAAAAAATGACATCCTTACTTTTTTTTTTTTCAAATGCAATACACCCTGGTTTCCCTTGTTTAATGTCATATGGGTTTTGGATTTTTACAGGGTTTCAAAAGCTCGTCGAATCCTCTCTGGAATCATTGGAAGTGTATAGGTGTGGAGTTGTTGCCTATTGGTGATGCTTTCTTTGAACCTCCTAGGTCAGTCAGTTTTTATATCTTATTGCCTGCAAATATGAATAGGTTTGATTATTGCCTGCAAATATTAATAGGTTTGATTATTGCCTGCAAATATCAATTTGATGTTGGATATCTCAGTTTCTGCTCCTTGTAGATTTAGTATAGTACTACTTTGCTATCGAGGATGTAAAATTTGATATCAGGATATGATGAACTTCGAGAAACAGTCTCTTCTTTGATCGATGATCCCAATCTCTCTTGTAAATTTGTTCTAGACAAGACATACTCATTACTTGAAAAGTAAGAGTTTTCTATTGGTGGATGTTCACATTTGTGTTATCTAAAAAAACATTTGTTATCAATCAAAACCATTATATCTCCAATGCTCTTTTTTAAGAGTGGAACAAAGTGTCTATGCACTCATAAGCGTTGTTACAAATCTCCCGAGAAATACCCAATTTCTCTCGAGAAAACCGAGAAAAACATCTAAAGTTTAAAACTCCGTTTTTATCACGATATTTGAAAAATCTCGCAAAAAATATAATTTTCTCTTTTTATCCCGTAAATATTGCCTAGATTTTAAAAATATATTGAGAAATACACAATGTTGTTGGTTTTATGAATTTTTTACCTGGTGATATTTATTATTATTTTCTTTAACTTTAATATATTTCTATAATCATTTCCAAGATTTAGGCGAGAACACCCACAATAAATATAGATTTAAAATCTCACGAGAAAAACTTTGAACGATAAAAACCCGAGAACGAGATTTGTAACACTGCTCATAAGGATGACATGGCTATGTCACGAATAGGGAGTTTGGAATTTAATTTGATTGGTTGTTAGACTTGGGTGTCATGGACAAGGTATTCTTCATCTCTAAAATTATACTTGGATATGCATTTTAGAAAATCTGAGAGGAATTACCAATCTATGAAGTCCAGTTATATTGGCTTTTGAAATGCCACTAAACAAGTTCATGAAAACCCCTGCATCTTGAGAGACATTGTCTAGCAATCATAAAAAACTGTAAAATTTTTACTAAACTTGAGACATCGTCTAGGCAAGGTTCACACCATCGTTAAGAAATCGTGTTGAATGGAACTTCTGTTCCAAAGAATTCTTTTGTTCGAATGCATCATATTTTTTTTGTTCAGGTTAAATTTTATTGGTGCAATCGATTGTATGAGGATCATGAGTACCACTCGATTGCTATTTTGTAATGCTTTGCATTCACATAAATTAGATTCGTGGTCTGTGAGTGTTATTCTTGCTGAGTTTCCTGATATTCAGTTTAATATGAACCTTTTTGTTATTTACTGGGTATAAACTCCACTTTCTTTTTAAGTGCAGAATAACAGAACTGTAGAAAGATTTCTTTATTCTGATGGTTCACTTTTAATTTATGCAAGGGCAATGTGGTTATTTAACCATGACTGCCACTTGTTTGGAACCTCCGTATATTTTCTTAGAAAATAAATCATGATGCTTGGCAATTGAGCAAGTCAAGTCAATTGCAAATTTTAATATGAGACCATTAAAGGTACTTTTTGAAATTTCCATAAATATATCTTAATGTAGGAAATGAAAATTTCAACTGCATGATCACATCTTCATACATTATATTTTGTGAAAGCGGGACATGTTAGACCATGTCCATAGATCAGTGCTCTTGTTGATTTCTAAAATTTCAACTCTCTTTAGAACTATTGGCTCTGTTTGTTTACAAGGAAAACAAATGATGGAAATGATTTCCAAAGGAAAATAATGCTTTCTGGTGTTTAGTGTCCTGGAAAACTCATTTCTTCCTAGAGAAATTTTCTCCCGTGGAAAGAGAAGTTATTTCTCTCAACTCTACTCGACACTTGAGTCTCATCTTCATTTGTTCTTCCTTCTCCACCGCCGACGATCAACTTTGACTTCAAATCCTCCTACGTTCAGATCGATTTCGAGGTACAATCTCTCCCATAAACTCAATCTCCCACTACTAAACCTAGATCTGAAATCTAGGTTTTTGAATCTCGACTCAAACCATATGAGCTTGTGCTTGATTGTTCTCTGTTAATGGATTTTCTTCCTGGTTTTCTTGATCCCGAGACCTCTCACT
Organism: Tetracentron sinense; assembly: GCA_015143295.1. Classification (NCBI taxonomy): domain Eukaryota; kingdom Viridiplantae; phylum Streptophyta; class Magnoliopsida; order Trochodendrales; family Trochodendraceae; genus Tetracentron; species Tetracentron sinense. Next base: position 38,779,088 of record CM026566.1, on the reverse strand, counting down.
TGATTGTTCTATGTTAAATATCTTGATCTTCTTTCCTTTTCTATTTTCAAAATCGAATTGTGGATCCTAAACTAAGGAAAATCTTCAAAGAAATTGAAGTTGGAGAATTAGATGGAATCTAGGATTTGAGTTTGGTTCAACAAGAATAATTGATGTTTATTATTATTTTTAAACAATTATTTGTTAATTACTATTTGGTTGATTCGGGCTAATTAGTTATTAGCACGAGTAATACTATAATAGTAGAACAGTCGAGGCATAAATCAATCATTATGTATTCCAATTTTAAAATATTACATTTTGGGGGATGATTTTCTGTTTTATTTGGTATCATAGTTGTTAAAGGCATCGGCTCAAGCAGTCGCCTAGGCGACCAGGCACGCTGGGTTCAGGAGACTGGCCGGCTAGGCGGTCATTATCAAAAATCTAATTTATGTAATGTTATAATTATTTAAGGTTATAAAAAATTATTTTATTTGAATATGGTAGTTTAGTCAACTAAAAAACACGCTAGTTCATATGCTTGTTGTGTTTTTTACCATATAATATGTTAAGGTTTATATATCAAACAAAAAATGTTTGCAGATAGAAGAAAAAGAAAAAAGAGACCATATGGTATTAAAAATGTTTCCCTCATGTTAATTTGTCATCTCTTTAGCTCATTGGGTAGAGCAATCAGTATTTCCCTCTCTCTCTCTCTCTCTCCCTTTTTTTGTTGGTGGACCATATAGCCCCATCTTTTTTTTGCATAGTTGTTAAAGTCGTCGCCTAGGAGACTAAGCCCAATAACAAAAAAAAAAAAGGCTTTTAAAATGCCCCAAATTTCCTATATGGCCCTTAAAGCTCTCATAAACCCATTTAAATGAGCATTTTATAATTTAAATAATTGTAGGTTCCAAGGATGATTCTATCAAATTGCATCTTTTTTTTTATGGTAACGGAGGGTGTCCCAAAGCCTTCGAGCCAAGGACTAGTCCCTTCAGGTATCCGCACTGACCCACTCGAAATTTTCCCTACGAATACTAGGGTAAATCGAGGAGTGGGAGTTGAACACACGACCACAAGGAGCAATCCCAGGAAGATTTTGAAGTTTATATGAATTATAGGGCTCCTTATTCAAGGAAATGCAACATACATAGATTTCATATTAAGAGAAACTACTGCAAAGGAGTTCATCAGATGACGCCTCAGGCGCCTCAAGCTACCGTGTTAGGCATCTATGGGATCTATTGCCGCAACTCACCTTGACAACCATGTTTGGCATCTGTACTGGTACTTAGGTTGCATACCACCTGTTTGCGTAAATGCTCCGAAGAAACTGGATTTTCAACTTGATTTTATTTTCAAGGTATTCTGTCCATTTTATAAATGTCTAATGGATATGGTGAGCGACCGTGCTGGTATCAAACTTTTTGTGTTTTTTTTTTGTCTATTCAACCATTGTCACTTTGAGTTGGTATAATCTAGTGTTGTCGTTCTTGTTGCTTTTAATGTCACTGGGAATTCGAATCTGAGTGTCCCTTTTAGATTTTTATGGGGTTGTGTGATTTTCTGGTATTTCCCAATGCTTTCAGATTAGCAGGGGTCTTCTAATCCAAGAGGACCTTTACCATGATTTTTCAAATTGCAACTAGTATGTGAACAGAAAATTATCAGATGTTGTGTTTGTTTCTTTTGTAATATAAAAACTTACAGTGGTATTTAATCCCACGTCGGTTAGGGAGAGGAAGTTTAAAATCCATCCCACTCCTCTGGTTGTTTGTGTTAGAAAGAGTGAACTGGGGCTGAGGTCTTCCAATGGGAATTAGATGGCCCATTTCGGGAACCAATGTGGCTGGTCGGGTCAGCCCGGGCAACCTTCTGAAAATACAAAACCTGCAGTATAAAGACCCGCAACATTAATACAGTATCTTACAAGTTTTTTTTCTAGGGGTAATCTTCCTCATGGCGCCGTTAATCATCACTTTAATTGAATCGCAATCAGAGACATTGTACCTATAAATACATGTAATTTGTAATATGTAAGAGAAGATTTTCTAATTTAATAGAAGAACTTGGAAAAAGTTTAGTATAGTACCCATTAAGATCCCATTCTCCTATTTTGGTATCTTTCAAGAGCTTTGGATCAGCACAAGTAGGAATGCCATTAACACGGTTATTGAGCACATAACACTGCTAACATCTCCATCTTTCACCAAATCTCAAAAGGCCGAAGAAACGTCTCCTACATATCTTGCTCAGTCATCTTCAAAATATAAACATAAATTGAATTTTGTTTTGAATATGAAATTAGAGTTTGTCTAGTGATCTTACCCTTGCATCGAAATGATATCGATCCACCCTGAGCCAATTATCCACATCATAAGCAGCATAATGCTTACAACATGCAGAAACCTTCAAAGGTCTAGAATTCAAGTCTTTGGTATTCTCTTGCCCCTCTACATCTTGCAAGTTGCAAGCCTCTAACATGGTTGACTGCATAGGAGCCAACAATGTATGGATCTTCACCTAGTGTCTCTGTGATTCTTCCCCATCTGGGGTCCCTTACTACGTTAATGTTGGGACTTCAATACGTCAATCCAGCCCTACCAAGGTTATATATAGCTCTTGCCTCTGTTGAAGCAACCTGCAACAGTAGCAAATACCATTCAATAAATTGATATATACATTATATATATTTATGTATTGTCATTTTATTTCATGATCTATCTATGAATTGGTATTTTTGTTCCCTGGCCTATGTTTTTCCACAGAGATTCATTGATGGAAGCTGTTGTGAGGATAACCGTAGGAAAGCCAGTTGCACCAGGGATAAGTTCATCAAAACGGGTACCAGGACCAACATTGGAGACGCCGTGGAGGACTTCCGACCACCACTCGTACTTAGGAAGCCCAATCCTAGGCACCCCATATGCAAGATCACCGATCTGTTGCACCTTTTCAGAAAGCGTCATTTGATCGATTAAGTCCTTTGCCCTAACAGTGAAGGGAAAAGACCCATCACAGTAAGAGAAGGTTGTTATGTTCAACCCCAAGTCATCGAACCTTGAAGGATCACTGACATAGGTGAAGTTGGATTTGATCTTTGGTGCAGAAGAAAGTGATGGAGATGGGGAAACGTCAAAGGGAACATCTCTAGCAGCAGTAGAAACGAACAAGAATGCAAGAAAAAGAGAAAGAAAACTAATGTTAGTCATTAGACGAAAGAGAGTAGAGGAATATTGCTTGAAGTGATTATTCTAAATATCGAATGCTTATATTTATAATGAAATGAGTTAGTATTAGATGAATTTCTTATTAATTAAATGTTTATCCATTATGCATGATATTTATTAGGTAATGAGATAGATTTTATTTATTTAATAGCTTTTTTTCTTTTGGTAATCACTATTTAATAGCTTTTGATTTCATCCTTTCACGATAATTTTTCTATCTCGATGGTTTGATCATAATCGGAACCGATAGCGTTATTTTACCCTCTTTATGAAATTACGTCTGACTTCTTTTTAACAAATACCTGTTGTATCCTTTTTCTAGATACTTCGAACACCTGATAGAACGGCCTGTGTTTCTCCTCTACTCCATCACCTTCCTCCTTCTCTGCTTTCTTTCTCTCCCATTCCGTCCCTTCCTTTCTGGAGAGGGGTTTCTGCTTAGCTCCAACCTTAGATTTGTGTCAGATCTCTGACTCGTTTGCTTTTGATGCCTGTAACGGATAAATTCGTAAAAAGGAGTAAAAAGGAGGGGTAAAATGGGGATTTCTCATGCTCACAAATTCTGACAATTTAGCCGACCTAAGCCCACTTGGGCTATGTGCTGGCTCACTTGAGTGTTGTCTGACAGGTGATCTTATCATGACTGCACAAGTCATGATGACTCAAAATGCCTATACATAAGCAAGAATCACCAGAGAGAAGGGGAGGATGGTGCGAAAGGCAAGAGAGGAGAGAAAGGGCAGAAGAAGAAGAGGGATGGATGGTGTGAAAGGCAAGAGAAGAAGAAGAAGAGGAAGAGAAAGAGGAAGAGGAAGAGGAAGATCTGAGAAGCTTGAGTCATTCACACCCCTACCCCGAAGTGCTGTGCAGGCGGCCACTCACCTGATTCTCTCATCTTCCTTTGGTGTTATCCGGCTACTCGATGCTCTTTATGGCCTCACAAGCGTTTATGGCCACCGGATTCACTCAAATAGACCATGTCCGCCTGATGCTCTCCATGAACGGTCACACTGCCACTTGCACGGCCTTGCAGTTGATCATCTGGTAAGTGCAATCTTACTTGAACTTGTGCCTGACGCTGTGAATAGTGCTGAATACGTTGTGCTGTGAATGGTGCCGAATCCGTTGTCCCGTTGTGTTGTGCATAGTGCCGAGCTCGTTGTCCGTTGTCTGATGTACAACGTACCCGTCGTGAGCTGTACAACGTACACGTTGTTTGCTGTACAACGTACACGTCGTCTGCTGCACAACGTACCCGTTGTCTGATGCACAACGGATGCACAACGTATACGTTATCTGAGCTAGAGCTACGTTATCAGAGTTATGTGGTCAGTGCTACGTTGTCAGAGCCTTGTCCGAGCTATGTGGTCAGTGCTACGTTGTCAGTGCCTTGTCCGAGCTACGAGGTCTGAGCTACGTTGTCAGTGCCTTATCCGAGCTACGAGGTCAGTGCTACGTTGTCAGTGCCTTCTGAGCTACGTTGTCAGTGCCTTCTGAGCTACGAGGTCAGTGCTACGTTGTCAGTGCCTTGTCCGAGCTACGAGGTCAGTGCTACGTTGTCAGTGCCTTATCCGAGCTACGAGGTCAGTGCTACGTTATCGGTGCCTTATCTAAGTTGCGTGGTCAGAGCTACGTTATCCGAGCTATGTTGTCTGAGCCATATTCTTTGTGCCTCCTGAGCTACAATCTCCAGAGCATAATACCAGAGTTCGTCCTCAAGTGCATATACCCAGTGACCTCACGATAAGTATCTCTATACTATTATGTGCTTATGTTCATATGTTCATGTGCTTGTGCCTTATACTGTGCTTGTGCATTGTGCCTTATACCGTGCTTGTGCCTTGTGCCTTATACTGTGCTTGTGCCTTATACTGACTTTATCATCGGAGCTTATTTCAGGGTGCACACCCGCCCCCTTAGGCTCATTCACAGGTGGAGTTTTGCTATCATTCCTCTACCAGCTAAGCAGCTATAGACGTGTGGCATGTACGGGATTTTTCCCTTTCAATGCCTTTTCTGGGGTTTTGGTTTTGATTGATTTCTTGTTTTGGAAACAACCGTGTTAGATTAAGAGGTGATTTGGGGAAGAAGATAGTTGAAGAGGTAATGCCCATTGCGACTGGACACAAGGGTAAGGCTGAGCTTGAGGTATATTTTTATTTATTCTTATTGTTGTGGGTTCAGATTTATTATTAGTAACATCTGATAATTTTTCTATCTCGACCGTTTGATCATAATCGGAGTCGTGTTTATGAAATTTCGTTTGACTTGTTCTTAACAAATTTCTATTGTATCATTTTCTAGATACTTCCTACAATCACCTCTGATAGAACGGGCCTGTGCTTCTCCTCTACTCCATTACCTTCCTCTTAGTCACCGGCAACACAAAGACAATGCCTGGCTTACAACCAGGGGCGGAGCCACATGGGGCCCAAGGTGGGCTGAAGCCCCCCCCCCCCCCCCCCTCAACTTTGGGAATTTTTTGTTTGTATAGCATAATGTGGGCGTGGCCTGGGAGCAAGGGCAAAGTCGGGTGGCGGTGGGGACTCTAATACGGAACCTGTAGATAGAGACCTGACATCCATCAGAGATGCGATCAATGCTCTGTTTTATGTCTGTTTGGATAAGAAAGCTGATTCTTTGGCTGCCCTTCTCTGTTTTATCTGATAACAAAATACAATATCTAGTTACAAGAACATAAAATGATAAGAAGCCTATTGGTCTATTTGTTCATGCCAAGAGTGCTGTACATCCCAAAATTCTTGAGCACCCAATGCTTTTATAATCTTACTATGCTATTGCTTTGCTTCCCATGGACATAACATTTAATGAGTCCAAACAAATCAGAATCATTTGAATTCTGTGCACCTGTGTTTTCTCCAGTCCTATGAAAATGGCATTGGTTTCAGTATAACGATCGGGTCAGGTTAATATTCTTTGCATAGCCCACAACTTGGGAACCATCACCATGAATAATCACCCCAATAGAGGGGACATTAAATTCAAATGTGTCATGTTATCTTGATCCAGACCTTTAGATCATAGTTACCAGAGCGAAAAGCGAAAACGAGAAGCAAAGCAACAGCGAGAAGCGGGAAGTGAGACTCAAAAAAACCTTAGGAAACGGGAAACGAAAAATGAGATATAGGCTCCACATTCTCATTATGTTATTTTTTGGTAGTTATACTTTTAATTTACTTATATGAGATTTTTGTGGAGAAGTAGGTGCCTTAGGTTTCAAACTGACGATACTTGCTTAGACTTTACACCCTATGCTATAGATTGTGGTCTACCACATCACTTCACACATACAACTCCCTTTGAATACTAGATGAGACATGATGGAAGCGAGCTTCCTAGGAAGTGAGTCTGTCCGAGGAAGCGAGTTTCCTAAGAAGCGAGTTTGTTAGAGGAAACGAGTTAGGGAAATGAGCTTCCTGGGAAACGAGCTTCCCATCCTGTACATAGCTTCACTGCAACTATGCTTTAGATCCCAACCATCACCATACCTTCAATCGTGACACCTCTCTTTTTCTACCATCTTCTGTCACTGGTTGCTTTATTTTCTCTCTTTTTCTCCTTTCCGTTTCTTTTGCTTTTGTGTGTAGTTATCTTTGTTAGATTGAAGAATTGTTGTTTTGATGGGGATTATTATGAACAAAGTGGATCCCTGAATCCCTATATATTCATGGGTACTGAACCAAGTATAGGTTCAATACCCATGAATGACCAGCATCAATACTATCTTGAATCACTATCTCCACATGATCTAGTAAAATTCCTCGCTAGGAATGGACTCTTGCTATTTGTGAGTGGCTCAATCTTAATCGTATCCAAAGTTTAATATTCAGATCTCTAAACTAGATTGTTTCAAATTTCTTGAACTAGAAAATTATTGGGTTCTGCTCTTTTTCTTTCACTTTCCCTTTTTTTCCGAATATATTCTGTGTGTGACTTTGAATTCTATGAACTTATTATCATTTACTCTCATTTCAAGTTGTAATCCTGTTCTTCTGGGTGAAGTCTGCATCCCATCTCAATAGGTATTGCCACTGCACATATTGGGACTATACCCTCATTTCAATCCCCACAAGTAGAGCATGGAAACTGACCATGGGTTTGATGAGCTTTGCCTATTGTTCTCAACTTATTTATACTATTATAGCTATTACAGTTATTACTATTACAGCATTATTACTATTATTATTGGTTTCTGGGAGGTAATTGGTTGTTAGAATGAAGAAACAGTAGTCATGAATATTTTGAACAGAATTTAACTCACACTTCATTTCTTGAATGAAATTTAGGCTTTGATTTCTGGGTTGCCAGTGATTACATACCTACTCAATTTGAGGGTCTCACAGACATGCTTGTATGCTGTCAATGTTCTGTTTGTGAGAGATTGAAGTGGGATTATACTTTCTATTAACTGGTTATGTTTTGTTGTATGGGGAACTAGCAAACACCCCGTGCGATGCACGGGGATCAAAATTGAGATGAAACTTAAAATCCGCTAGTGGGTAGGGAAAAGTAAATCTATCTCATTACAGACTTCTAGAAAATACCTCGTGAAGTCGTGCGATGCATGGGCACAATCAAAGTACAAGGATTAGAAAGAGAATAGAACTAATAGAATCCGAGAATGGCCAATATGAAGTAACATACTTTCATTAGTTTTCGGTAAACATAGGAAGCAATTTAAAATAAATATACATTATTAATATAATTGAAGCAATCGACCATGGAACTCTATCTAACTATCCTAATTATTACACAACATGGGCTTGTCCTAGTGGTAGTGTAACTCCCCATTGGAGGGTAGGTTCAAGATCGAGTCTTGAGGGGTGTGATGGTTGTAATATAAACAGACGAAGCAATTCAAACTAAATATACATTATTGATATAATTGACGCAATTGACCATGGAACTCTATCTAACTATCCTAATTATTACACAACATGGGCTTGTCCTAGTGCTCCCCATTTGAGGGTAGGTTCAAGATCGAGTCTTGAGGGGTGTGATGGTTTTAATATCCACCCTTTGCCAAGCTTTAAATGTTAGGCACTAACCCACCAACCTATAATAGATATTAACACTACTAACCAGGGTTGCGGCCTAACCGTATGACTTGTACAAAAAAAAAACTTTCCAAATTATTAGTTGTACATTAACAGGATTCGGGAATAGTAATACTAAAACAGCCAAGACTCTTTCAAGGGGAGTGAAATGGTTTTAGAATGAGACTATTACCCAGGGCGACATAGATTGGGTTGGATTGCAAGAATTAAGAAAAAAACACTAACAATATGATAATTATGCCAATAAATTCTTCATGAAAAAGTAATTTTAAACCCATGAAATTGAATTAACCTATTACCTTAGTGCTTGATAGTAAGCCATACGTAAATGCACATGTAGCTAGAAAAAACAAAAGGCATTTACAATTGTCTAACTTGGCCATCTGATACACATTTTCTTTCTTCAGGAAAATGAATTTTATTACATAGACAGATTATTACCTAACACACATTTTGTCTATGTTATTACCGAAATAGCTATTTCGTTTTTTGCTCATTTGCATTCTACCTTATGTATTCCTAACATTTTCCCCCATAATTGAGTGAATCTCTTTGGTGTTGTTTTGTTGGACCTATAGTTTGCAATTTATTATGCAATATATTTGTTTACTTCCTCGTAGTGTTTACTTCTTAGTTTGGTTAATGTAATGTGGGAATTGTTATTTCACTACATTCTTTTTTTTTATTACTCTTTTTTTTCGGATTTGCTGGGCTTTTTAGATTTATTTGTCATTCACTTAACCCTTCTCTTCTTTATTCAATAGGTAGTGGATAAGTGAATGTCAGTATATCACAGAGTTGTTTGGTTCATGAATCCAAATTCCCAAATCAAGGACCATCGAAGAATGATGCTTGTTCCCACCCATTTATCTCCTCATAATAAACATAGTAATTAAATCTCTAATCTTCAATATCTTAAGCAAAAACAAGCAGTTGTGGGTAAAGCAAGAAGATGAGTATTTTGTTCTGAGTAGGAAGGACAGAATTATAATTTGCTTATCTTAGCTACTGTAATTTGAAAAGAAGAAAAGAAGCTAAACAGATGGCTGCCAAGAAAGCCTTGTCATTCTGAATTCCTGACGAAGATCTCGACAACTTTGACTACACACTAAGTTCCCCGACCCCGAGACAGCTTGGAACATTGAATTGAATGAGAAATTACAGAGAGGTTGTGAAGTAAAAAAAAATTACAGAGAAATCACAGAAATTACAGTGAAGTAACAAATCTTACTTCCAACAACTTAATTGTAAAAACCATCTCCCCAACCGAATCCATCGCTCCCTTACCCCCACCATCACCACACGTATTACCAAATCTCAACCTTGATGAAGATAAACCATTCAAAAACCACAGATTAAAACTGGGTTTAGTATTTTCATCAACCCTGCCATAATTCTTCAACCGAAACCCAGTAATATTCCATACCCAACTCGTCCCATCGAGAATTCAACCATGAAACTCTCCATCACTCATACTATAATCAACAGTAGAAGATGGACCTTTCTCCATCTTCTTGAAGTAAGTTGTAAGTCAGAGTTTCTCGATATTGTGGCGGCATTGGGCAGAAGTCTTAGAAGGGTTGGCGACAAAGGCTTCGAAGAGAGACAGAATCAGTGACTTCATGGTAAGCTCAACAAATTGATTTTTTCCATATTCTTTTCCTAGATCATGAACATCCATTTTGAAGTTGTTGAAAGATGTAGCTTCTTTGATCAGAAGGTGAGATACATGAGTTGGAAATTGGAAAAATAAAAAAGAGCATAAATATATTAGAACCAGAACATCCCTTTTAACAAAGAAAAATAAAATAAAAAATTTAGTGAGGATGCTTACCTCAAATATGGAAGGTTGGATCTCAATTCTGAAATCACAAAGGAGTACGAAGTAGAGGCATGAGCATAGGGAAGTAGATCTGAGGGATGGATTTTATAAATGAGAGCATGAAGGAAGATGAATAAGCTAGAACTATTGGGAAGACTTTGTAACGTGTGTAGGGGGGAGGTATTGATGGGGGTGGTATTGAGGGAGGAAAGTGGTTGTGAGAGAATGTAACGTGTGGGGGAAGGTATTGAATGAGGAAAGTAGTGGTGTTACAAAGTTATATGAGAGAATATAACGTGTGGGGAAGTTATGAGAGTTTAGTGGGCGTATTCATTGCCCTGTTGAATGAGAGGGGAGGTTACTAAGAGTTTAATAGGCGTATTCATTGCCTTGTCAATTAAATGAACCGTTTAAAGAATTTGTCTAGAGAGGGTGAGAGTCATTGGATAGAGAGTTTGTCTAGAAAGAGTGTGTGGAGGCTTAGGTGGCATCACAAATAAAAAGAAAGCTTAGGTGGCTTCACATATGAGAACTATGCTTAGGTGTCATAAGGAGGAGAAATTTCACTCTAGCATATAGGAGTAGTATAGATATAGACTAGTAAAAAGCCCGTGCGATGCACGGAAATGTTAAAATAAAATAAGTATAATTTTAAATCGATATTGAAAAAAAATGACAATTAAATAATTTTTATTGGTCTGAAGAAAAAAATTAATACCTTTATAATCACCCAATCTAGAATTTCTAAAAGTCAAAAAAGCATACAACATCACAACACTGAATTGCATCTCTCTGTTTTCTTTCACAAAACCAAAAACAAAATTAAAAGAATATGAATTCATTCATTTCAATATATATTGATAAATGCTAATTTGTTTCAATAATGTTAGTTTAGACACAAATGATGGCTTTCTTTCTATTTCAATAATGCAAATCATAGCCCATATGTTATCTTTCAAATTATATGATAACTAACTAACATGACAAAAGAAAAAATAAATGAAATTTTACTATGAGAGAGAATTGCTTTATGAATATTTGTAGACATAATTGCCATGTAGAAATTAAATGATTCAAGAAGAATGATAACTTTAAAAAAAAACTTCCTTTCTGTTTGTTACAAAAAATATACAAACCTCTCCATTGATTCAAAAAAGAGTTTTGACATTAGCTGCCAGATAAACATCTATCAGATTTAAAAGAAGTAAATATGAACTAAAAGAAACAATTATTCAATAACTTAAATATATAATAAATTATCTTTAATTGGAATTGATGGCAACACAAATAGAGTGTGGAATATACCAATTTTTCCCCTCAGACGCCTACTAAACCAAATCATAAGCAATAGAAATTAAAAAATATAACAATCACAACACAATATATGGTCCTCCTAATTATCTCCTTCTTGTGTCATACTTGGTTGTTTATTCTCCACCAAATCGGCCTCCTTCCGCAGGCCACTTCAAGCACCACCACCCCAAAACTGTAAACATCTTTCACCGTACAGCCCCACTACCGCTCCGGCGTAAGGTACCCGAGTGTACCAACCACTCGCGTATTCGCGGCTTGCCCGTGCTGGTAAAACTTTGCAAGCTAGCTCGAAGTCACCGAGTCTACATTGCAAATATGCATCTAGTAAAATGTTGCTGGACTTGATTTCGCGGTGGAGCACTACATGGTCCCAACCATGGTGTAGCTAGGTAGTTCAAGCCCTCTGCAACATCAAAGATCCAACGGTTGAGGCTACCGTTGGGCATGTAATCGTAGACAAGCATGAGCTCATTGCCTTTCTTGCACCAGCCTCACATTTGGACTAAGTTCTTATGTTGGAGCCTCCCATGCTTGAGATCTCCACCATGAATTCTCTTAACCCCTTCTTTGAATCATGGTTGGTGCATTTGACTTCTACATCTGTTTTGTTGGCAAACCTCCTTTATATACTTTGCCGAACCCAATACTTGAGCTCCCAATCTTCGATTTTATCTCTTGTTCTTCATCTTCTGCGTTTCACTTTTGCAAAAACCAGTAACATATTGAATTGTAACCTCCGGAAATTTAATGAAATAATAACAATAAATTAGGAAATTTAAAATGAATGCTCACAAAATCCTTAAAAGTTAAATCCCTCTAAAGTTGCCATGTGCCCTTTCTCGTCCATTTCAAACGGAGGGAATAAAGGATGTTCACATAGCCCTCCCCCTCCTCTCTCAATAATTTCATCAACGGTTACAAAATCAAAGGATATGTGGCAATCACAATCTTAAAGTTACTCCAAATGGGAAGGTGATAAGGGAAAGAAAATAAAGAGAAGCCATAATTAAGAATAAAAAGTCAAAAGAAAAGGAAATGCTTCGGTTATAAGAGGGGGTTTTAAGATTAAAAAAAAACGTAAAGGAGTTGAGGGGTGGGGGATTGTTGCCTTTGTAATGAGAGGGAAGTTATTGAGAGAACTCTTGTATTTAAGATCATGTGTAGTATAGATACACCCTCTTTAAAAAATCATGGCTTAGTTTTAAATCCTGTTGATGATGGATTTTATAGTAACACAACCTAAATTGCTATGAACAAATCATTTTGAGCTAGGGAGCTTGACTGCATGAGAGAAATCTCTGATGGCTTGCAAGACAGTACCCAGTGTTGTCGATGGCATCTAAACAGCAAGTACATAATCTGAAACCCTAAGAGGAGGCCTAACAGAAATAACTGGTCCATCGATCCTTACATACTTCAGATCACCAAAATCTGTCAAAAGCCAAAAAATTGCTTAAAACTCATCTTAGATTAAACAAAACTACCTTAGAAAAATGAAACAAAATAAAACAAAAAGGAAACTATTTTCAGTTTGTTGATACAATAGATAGAGGGAGGGAGAGGGGTACTTCTAGAGAGGGCCCTCAGACACATTAGATCAAAGGAGACATGTACAACATCAACCGGTACCTAAAACGTTTTTAAATAGGAGTCTCTGATATGGCATGGCGCATCAGTTACTCACAATTTTAAAGATAGAGAGGAGGCCAAACGGTGTTCAATTCGTTTGAAGATTAAAGGGCAGAGAGATAAAGAGGAGAGAGAGGTGATGTTTCCTTTCCTTTTCTTATTAAGCACACACCCTTCTCATTACTGTCACCCACAATAGAGAGATAAATAAGTGAGAGGTGGCGTTTCATATTAAGCGCACATGCACCCACTCAGCTCCAGCTCCACCCCTCCCTTTCGTAACTGTCAAAGGATTTAATAGAGAGATAGAAAAGGGGAAGAATAACTTATGATAGGGTTTCTCACATTAAAGAGAAGGTTTTAAGAGAGAGTGTGAGTCCCACCAATTGAATTTAAATTGATGATGTGGCCTCACAAATGAAAAGGAGTCCTATGTGGCATCAAGAGAATCGATTAGGTGGCATCCATAGGAGCAAACTAACTCTGTTTTAGTATAGTAGATAGATTACTCATTAATTGAAATGTTCTACAATTTTTTTTTTTGGTTTTCTGGAGCACAAGGAAAACTGAATGAAAATTCCCTCAGAAAACACAATCAACCCAACTTCATTTTTGAGAAGCCCCCATTTACATCCAATGCCTTCTTTGTAATTATAAACCCTAGAGCTAAGCCTGGCGCAGGAAGGCGCTGATTCGGGCAATAAACTCGAGGTTCTAGCTTGGGTCAAAATGTGCTTTAAACTGTGTTTGGGCAGGACCTAAGTTGGCCATCTTGGCTTGCCTCATACAGGCATAATGATCCATCCAGCACAAGTTAGCGCTGAGTTTATAAGCCCATTCATGTCATTATACCACAATTCTTAGTTTATCGAGTTATAGTAGTAATAAATCATGGAATCGCATCGACAGATACCTCCTAGGTAGGGGATCCCACTGAATATCTGGTCACAGTCTAATTCAAGAGGTCTTTATATCAGCTTTGAATATAGGTAAGAGATTTTGATTCTGCAGAAGATCCCCAGCCACTACTCTTAAAGCAGATCAATGGTGCTTTTACTAATGTTTTACTAATGTTTTGCTAATGTTTTGTTTTCTGGTTTTCCTTTCTTGTAGAACTTCTGTTGGTCAAATTGGAGCCCGGGGGCTCACGGAAAGCCGACAAGAGAATATCTCCGACGAGAACAGATCAGATAGCCGGGTACTTTGGCATTTCTTCGTTGACTGGCCGAGATCAAATCAAGAACCCATTAGTGTTGGAAGTAATACTAGTCCAGTGACTTCCACCACGGGCCTCTCTATTTCAATACCAGTGAACAACACATCATCAGACTTCTCCTTGAAACTGTCGCCCGGGAACGGGGATGAGCCAGGTACTCAGGACGGGAATGCTGAAGGGGAGCAACCTCAGATGAATTGGGTGACCAGATGGGGTGACCATCCGGTGGCGTCGATGGGTGGGCCACTTGCTGAGGCGCTAAGATCGTCGACCTCCAATTCATCACTAACAAGCGTTGCATGAGCTTCCTCGTGGGTCCATGTCGGAGACGAGTAGCATTCGCACCTGAATCTAGTTTGAATTTTACATGAAAACCTCAAGAACTTCCAGTTATGGGTTGATTACTGTTTGTTACTTAGTAGTTTCTGTGTCTTGTTTTTTGCTTTGGTTGGTTATTTGAGGGAAGTGTTTTCATGGAAATGTTAGGTGGTTTTGTTATGCTGCCAAGCAGATGGTCTAGATCCCCTATAGCACATGCTTCAGAGGTTCTCTCAAGCATTTGTCAAAATGGAAGGCGTGATGAGAATATTTTTAATTTTTTTCAGCTTTTTGGATGTCTTTGATTGGGTTACAGTTGGGGGTAGAAGATTCTTGAAGAGCTTGGAATTGAAGATATTGCCAAGGGCACAAAAGCATTGACTGAATAAAGCAAAGGTCATCAAGCTACATCATCTATGTCCAGACGTCATGGAAAGAAGCCTCGTATGTCTGATGAATTAGTCCAAATGATTGATCTTGTAGCAACGGATATGGGTAAGATAACCGAAGCAATGCATCCAGACGTTGAGGCTGTGTATGCATCAGACTTGCATGCAGAAGTGATGAAGATTGACGGTTTTGAGTTTGAGTTCCACAATGATACGTTTGGAATCCTAAATAGTGATAACAAACTTTCTAGGCATTTCTTGCTAGAAATGAACGAGGAAGGAGGAGAATCCTAGAAGGGATGGTTAATAAGGATGGTGCTAGCAAGAGTAGTTAGCTATCCGTTGGCTAATTATTTGAGCTTTTAGTACACATCTTCTATTTTTGTTCTTACTAACTTGTATCTAGTTGCTTTACTATTTTTTGGATTGTTTATTGACTGACATGGATTAGATTATATTTTGAAACTATGGATTGACACATTAGGTTATTATTATGTCAATGGAATGACACATTTGGATATTGTTATGTTAATATATTAGGATAGATTGAGTTTTTTTTCCTTTGGATTGAGAAAATCAAATTTGATATCGATTCATCGGTCGAAACTGAATCCGAACATGCAAAGATGGTAAGAGTACATGAACGGGTTAGAAATATTTATCCATATATATTTGAATAATTGTTTTTCCAAAAATTCATGAATAACTTTAAAAAAATCAACCATTTGAAAATAATAATAATTATATATACATAATTGTTTGAGATTTTTTTCCTTCTAGTAGAAAATAGAAGAATAAGAAAACTTTTCCTAGAAATTAATTCCATTGGAAAAGTTTTCTTTTCCATCTCATTTTCCATGCAAACTAATGGAGCCATAGTTGCAATTGCCTTTACTGAAATTTGCTTTCAACTCCATGGGCTCTACTATTCCATATTACCTTCCCAACGCATTATGTGTGGACTAATAAATGCTTAGCATTTTTTGCAGAAGCAAAAGGTTCTGAATTCATTTCCTTTAGAATTTGGCTTGCTGAAGAGATTTTGGAAATATATATTGGATCATCAGGTTGCATAGCCTTCTCATTTTGAAAAGATTTTACATTTGGAGTCTCTTTAACGAAGTTTAAATTTGTTTATTATGGATGATATGATTCAGGTACAGGGTTTAGGAGACATCTTTGATTTCTGTTGCTTTTCTGTTATAGCAATGTTTGTTTAGAGTGACAGGAAATGTATGCAATCAATCTTCACTTTTATATTTTTGCAATCTGTCATGCTTCATAGAAATTTTGTGTTTTGATTTTTTTTTATGAAGGCCCAATATAAGGATGAATTTATAATTGCTGGAGGTGTTCCACTATCAAAGGTTTAAACTTTCATCATTTTATATTTATTTTTATCCCTCTCTATTTTGTTTTAACCAGTTGCTGAAAATATAATTTTGTTGCTCTTGCCTTTTATGGAGATCTCACTGAATACAATGGAAAGTGAGGTACAACCACATCTATTTTTTTGCAGGGGAGGTAGTATTTCCTTTATTGATATGTTTGTTTTTTCCAAATATTTTTCCCCTTATGGGTGGATGAACTAGGGGGGAACCTTCATCCTTATGGTTACAATGTGAATTCTAAATTTCCAACCGATTGAGCTATGGGCTACAACCAGTTAAAGATCATAAATGATGCTAAACTTGAACCTCTGTAGGTGCTGAATATTGATTCGGGTAACCGGTGGGTTCAATTTTCAGGTTAGGAATAAAATTTATTACAAGAAACAAATGCTTTCTTTTGATATCTTCACCATTCAACAAAAAAGCATCTCCAAGTAATGTCTCATAAAATAAAAGTTGTAAGGTAAACAATTTCACCTCCATTTGATGGTATGGAGGAAAATCATCATCATTGGGCACTTTAATTGGTGATTTTGTTTCGGTCAGTCTACCTTTATTGGTCCATATATAATACTAAGTCCCACTTCTAATTTTTTTCCTTTACTCACTATAATACCAGTGGCATCATTCACAAAGTCAATGCATGAACGACTTTTGGTTCATCTAGATTCTCTAGGCAGTCGACTGATCACTGGCACAGGAAACCATTTATTATATCTAATCTGTTCTAAATCAATGTATGCTATTGTTGCCCGTGCTGTGCAAAATGATGCCGATTGAAAACACAGTTGAAAAAAAAAAAAGTTGAATATTGGAAGACACCAGTTGGTTGACATAGCATCCTAATCATCCAACTGATGAGGCTAGAATACAAATTTATATCAAATAATAGTTACGTTAATCTATTGTTGAAAACTTTAAGATATAGTAACTTCAGGATGAAACTCATCCTTTTTCTGTTTTTGCTCCTTTTTATGTAGTCTGATTATTTTAAGCTCCTCCATTCCTTTATCTGTTTATTTTGTTTTATTTTCATCTCTTCCTTTTATCAACCATAATGTCTAAAGTCTAACGAGCATCTTTTGTATGCCCCATGTGAGTGCAGGAAGAGAAAGCTATAAAACAATTGGCAACGGCTGCACGGCTTGACATCAAAGATTTCTTGAAGAAGAAAGTCTTCCTTGAGGTGACAACTTACTAAGAATTTTTCTTTCCACTCTTCATCTTAGCATTAGATTTGATCTAAAGATTTAGAACTGGTCCTGTGCTAGTTTAAAACCGAGTCCTCCCTGTCAGAGTTGGGTCTGTCAACATGCATCTTAGGCACTCCATCAAGCAACTGCTCTTATAAGGATGCTGAATTGTTAGTTGGTACGAAACCTATTTAGTAATCTTCTCTAAAACATGCATCATAAACATGGTGAAGAATATGTCAGTACTGAGTTGGAGCTTTGCAGGTTGAACAACTTGAAGTGAGAGTAAAAGAGAATTGATGGCAAGATGAAGGCCTTCTGAAGTACTATGACTATGGAGGGCAAATTGAAGCTTTATAATGTGGAAGTATTACATGATCAACTTGTAGCATATTTACTTCACGATTTACATGAAATTGATGCATTTTTTTTTTGTTAGCAATATATATTTCTAAATATTTTCTTCCCCTTCCAAGCTAACTAGTGTTAAGACAATTTCGTACCACAAGTTTTTTCCTGCTAAAACTTTCTGAAATCCTAATTGGTTAGCACTATACTACCCTTCCCATTTAAACCGACCATCTCTAAGTGATGACGTGGTAGTCTTCAACTAAACTACTGAAGACACGTGTTTTGTACCAACACTTTCTGCTAGCATTTTTCAAATCCTAATTGGTTTGTCATTCCCTTTCTAAGGGCAATTAATGGTTGCATTGACATTTAGACTTCTAATTTCGTATATTATTCTTGGTATTGTATATATGGATAATGAATGAATATAATTGAGAAATATCCCTGGATAGTTGGATACGGAGGTTGATGGAAAATTGGATTATTAGTGGTTTATTATTGTACTTATGGTTAGCCTTATCCACTTATAGAGTCGATTTAATGTGTGCAACTAGGCACACAGTTGTTGTGTGCCCTTTGATTAGGGTGCATGTTTTTTGGTGGAAATGTTATCATGTAACACACACATGCTAAACTCACACGCACGCCCAGACCTAAGGGAATCACTAAGGTGCCATAAGGGTAAGTACAAGCAATCAGCATCCAAATTGTGTGTATGTTGATAGAATAAATTTATTACTAACATGACCTGTTTATTAGTGAGGAGCCGAGGGCACACAAAATCCGTGTGCCGAGTTACACACAAAATGAACCCCGCTGGTACGCCTCAATTAAGCAAAACTTAGCAACCTTGGTATTTGACACGTTAAGAAAATATCGAGATACAAATCAAGAAAATATCTGATATTCTCTTAACGTGTGAGTTAAGTACCGTTTTGTTGCCCTAAACCAAAAAAAAAATGTTACATTTCGGGCTTGGATTGAAAAGATTACCAAAGATGGTATAATTGCAATATTACTCTTATTAGTGTTGGACTTTTATATATATGCATACTTATAAGGTAAATTTTGAACAAAATGTTCGTGAACTACTTGGGGTCGGCTTGTTAAAAGTTTGGGTATTGTTCGTTTATTTAGTAAACGAACCGAATTTGAACATAATTTTTGAGCTCGTTTAGTAAACGAGCTCAGTTTGAACACACTTTTGTTCTGCTCGATAAAAGCTCGGTTTGTTAAGGTGTTGTGTAGGTATTGAGTTCACAACCACTATAAGCAAGGCGAGAACTTACTCAGGCAGGGAACTTTGCTTAAGCAAAGTGGACTCATTTCATCTTAATTTAAAGTATACTTATTAGAGCAAGGAACTTTGCTTAAGCAAAGTGGAATAAATATCATCTTTTGCCCAAAGCATAGCAGGCTATGCGTTAAGGATTAACAAGGTGAAGGCTGATGTGGAACCAAATATAGTCCCACATCCGATAAAGAGGAGAATGGTGTACAATTTGGTAGGCTATTAAAGAGGTGTTGAGTAAGAGAGAACATCCAAACGAGTTGACACTCCTTTGGATGGCTTGGCTTAGCTTGGCTTGATGAGAAGGATCAAACGATCTGACCTCTCTCTTATTTGTCTCAAGAATTTTTTTAAAAAATATATATAATTCAGTAAGCTTGTTAAAAGCTCGAGCTCGTTTATGTTTTCACGAGCCGAGTTGCGAATAGTAGTACTAATGTTTTGACCTGAGCTCGAACAATAGTAAAATTTACCGAGCCGAGTTCAAAAACCCCACTACTCGGCTCGTTCGGCTCGAGTATCACCCCTAGTAAATATGAAAATATAATGCATGCCTAATTTCATAAGAGCAATTGTTCGCTCCACTGGCGAGGAGCAAACTATTACTCCTCTCTAGCACAAAGCTGCCCATTCCATCTGCCATGAACCCGGTTTAAGTTGTTTTAACCCTATATTAAATTATTTTATTTATTTTTCTAAAAAGAAAGATAGATGGATGTACTCTAGGGGTTACCGAATCTTAACCACAATTAAATGGAGCTAAAAGAGGGACAAATGACATT
Organism: Tetracentron sinense; assembly: GCA_015143295.1. Taxonomy (NCBI): domain Eukaryota; kingdom Viridiplantae; phylum Streptophyta; class Magnoliopsida; order Trochodendrales; family Trochodendraceae; genus Tetracentron; species Tetracentron sinense. The sequence goes on along the minus strand of CM026566.1, from coordinate 38,759,099 downwards.
AAAATGGGACCCAAGACTCACCTCCTTGCGTTACCGACCAAGGATGTGATTATTTTCCATTTGATAAACATGTTAAAAGCATTCATTTTTAGGGACCAATAATTAGCTGCAAGAGCCATTTTACAGCCCGCGGCACAGCGTCAGGTATGAAAAATAAGTTTAGGGTTGACGTTCATAAATTTAACAGAATGAAGTCTCCAGAAAAAAAAACAAAAAAAACATAATGCTTTAATTAATTGGGGGAGGGGGGTTGGGCTTGCACTCTCCCTGAAAATAATAATGTGACATTATTTTTTAAAGAAACTACTCAGTTGAGATAAAGACAATTCCGCACCAAAAAAAAAGACAGCCAATTTCGACAATCAAGATCAAATCATAGGCAATTGTACTAACTCTTAGGGTTTGATAATCTAACTTTAGTTTTGAAAAAAGTATTAAAAAATATTAATCTTTAAGGTTAAAATTTTTTAACCAGAGTTAATTTTTTAAAGAAGTTTTTTCTAAAAATCAAAGTTAGATTATTGAATCCTAAGGGTTAGTGAATCTTAACCATGAATAATAAGGGTTAACAGGGACACATGGTGACTTGTGGGTGCGATTGAACTCTCCCCAAATTCGAGAACGTGAGAACGTCAAATTTGAATTTAGGATAGGGTCGGGGAGCGCCGATATATATACATAAAATATATATTGATGTTCTTGAAAATTACTTATGTAAATGTATCTTTTTTACTTTTGTAAACTTTAAGAGAAAATTGATAAAATCATTCATAATTCAAAATTTTCATCATAACAAACAAGATCACTATTAAATTATTAAATGTATCGCTCAAAATGCAATTACAAGATCACTAGTAATTAGCAAATCTTATATGAATCTTGTACCCTATAAAGAAAAATACAAAATACACTTCATTTCACATGAAAAATTAGGATAAAAATAAAATTTTACACAAAAACCGCACCTTTAGATGAGAGTGAGGTTTACATAAGTTGAAATCGAGCTTCTGAGGTGAAAGCGAGGTTTGAGAGCTGGAATGGGTAACAGGTTAGGAGGTTTGGGTTACAAAGATTGTGATTCGATCTTTCAACAATCGCCCGGAGGTCAATATGTATTAACATCTATTTAGCAGCCTTATCACCAACAATTGCCCCCGAGATCAATATGTATTAACATCTATTTAGCAGCCTTATCACCTCGTAATGGCCAAAACAACTTCCTTTCATGCTTTTGGACGGGCATGGTTTACCACCATAAAAGCCTTGTGCACTGCATGTATTATAAGAAGAGTCCCGAGAAGAGGACCCTAGGGTCCTCTTTTAAGCTGACTGCAGTGTCCCCGTGTCTCTTTTAACACCTCTTTAGCCATGACTAAGCTTAATTAAATTAAAATTAATAATTTTTTTTTTTTGTTTACCTAAAAACGATGGTTAGATTGCTTAACCCTAGGGGATGAGTGAATCATAACCACAATTAATAGGTGGTAAAAAGGGGACATGGACCAATGAGATCCTGGGGTCCCTTTTCTGTTTCCCTAATAAGAATTTATAGTCTTTTTTACCTTACCGGTCAAAAGAATTCATTTAAAAAAAAACACAGAAGGCTAGGGAGAAAGCAAGCATCTCCTTTCGTCCATGACTCGTAGTATCTATATAACGTGTGCATGCGTATGTATTGCTGGGGGATTTATATTTTGTATCAACATTTAGCTTAAGTTATTGCTAATGACTAATGCCTGAAGGAAAAAAATTTCAAACATACTAAAGAGATTTACGACGCAGACAACCGACGTGAAAAATTCTGAGTCTCCAACACTAACGTTTGGAAATCTGCATCAGGGAACACCCTATCTCCACCACCACCAGGGTGGAGCCAGGAATTTCTAGTAGTGGGGGCACCCATGGTTGATAAAAAAATTATAGTAATTGTTAATGGATTTTGTGGGGAAAGATTAGGCGGATACAAAAAAAAAAATTAAGTCTAGGGGAATGGGGGTTCAGAGGCATAGCCGCTGGAAAAAAAATAAAAAATTTAAGTCCAGGGGAATGGGGCTTCAGAGGCATAGCTGTGGGAAAAATAAAATCGACAACTGAGTTCTTAGGTTGTTTTGTCCATACATGTTCACAGTCAGACAGTCATGCCAGCTTTCCTCTTGAACTTTCCACCGGACCTCAAATTGTACTTCGAGCCATCTCTGATTTGCCCGCTACTAGACCCATCCCTATTCTCTTGAGAAAAAAATGAACCCTATGATATATTCTTTGAAAGAGACTCATTCTGCTTATCAGAACCAGCCTCTATAACGACTCCAACCACTTCGTTTTGCACCACCACATCGGAATGCTTATCTCCTTCCTTTATGTGCATATCTTAAGAGTATTGTTTCTCTTTGTTTTACTTCATGGATAGACCTAGTTAAATAATTAAATGAAATTGTATAAAAGATATATTTGTTTTCAAAAGTTCAGGGGTAGTTGCTCCATTGCCTCAAAACTATGCCATATTCAATAATATAGTATTATTTTTATAGGAACAGTTGTTCCCTTGCCCTAAAGTTATGCCATTTTCAATACAATAATATAATTTTTACAGGGGACAATTGGCCCATTGGCCCATGATTATGCATAGTTAAATATTTACTACAGTATAAAAATTTAACCCTTGGGGTTAATTCTTTTTTAAAAAGATGTTAGCTGATTGAACCCTAGGGTTAGTTAATCTTAATCATAATGGGGGGTTAGAAGGGACACATGTTGAGTATGATCCCAACTCAAAAAATACTTTTTTTTTTCGAAGTTTAGGAGTATCTGCCCATTCCCGTATATATACCCTAAAAAAATACAAAAATTATAGTTTTTCAAATGTTGAGTGGGGCCACGTGCCCCCACCTGGCTCCGCCCCTGTCCACCACCTATATGCATCCAATTTAGCGTCTGTTAGTTTACAAATTACATGGTCAAAACCATTAGACTGGTCGATGCTCGTCATGCATACTACTCATGTTTCTGCTTGAGTTGTGAATTTCAGCCCACACAGTCAAAACCATTAGACTGGTCAATGCTCGTCATGCATACTACTCATGTTTCTGCTTGAGTTGTGAATTTCAGCCCACACAGATGGGCTAGCATCATGACTAAAACTAGCTCCAGTGAACCCAGCACTTGTATGCTGGATCCTAGACAACTCCGAAAATCCTGAAATCAGCACAGGTATCTGGTTACTTCTTTTAAAAATGGATAATCTAAATTTTTGAAAGGATCCAGACATTCACAGAAAATGAAATGAAAGGTTTTTATACTATTAAGTTGAATTAAAACTTGTAAATACAGGAAACTGGATAGTTCCAATGCAATTTATTAAAAGATGCTTTCGGCATTGAAAGCAGTGTAACAAATCTCGTTCTCGAGTTTTTATTGGTTGAAGATTTTCTCGAGAAATTTTCAAATATGAAGTTTTTTTTGGGTATTTCTCACCTAAATCTCGACAATGATTAAAATAATAATTAAATTCATCAAATCAAGCCAACAGTATTGAGTATTTTTCGCAATATTTTTAAAATCTCGACAAAATTTAGGGATATTTATGTGATAAAAATAAGAAATTGTATTTCTTGCGAGACTTTTAAAATACCTAGCTAAAAATAGAGTTTTACTTTAGATGTTTTTCTCGGCATTTCTCGCGAGAAATTAGGTATTTCTCAGGAGGTTTGTAACAATGATTGAAAGAAGAAAAAAACAAGATACTAAAAGCTCGTAGTAAGGATCATTTTATCTATTTGATGGTTTCCACTGGATGAAAGATTCACATAAAAAGAATTTTATTATCCATTCTTAATTACTATTGTATTTTTAATTCCCTGGCATAAGGATAAAACACGAAATTTATAGATAGCAAATGCAAGTTTACCTGCTGTCTCATGTGCATGCAAAGAAGCATCCCAAGATACGGAACCAGAGATGCGTTCAACAAGAGAAGAGGTTCCAAGATCATCCCCAGAATCGACATTCTCAAAATCTGATGATGGTGTTTGCCCATTGAAATCAACTGTACTTGAGCCTGATGCATGAGATGCTTGAACTGCAAGGGCAGGAGAATTTGCCTGTGCTAAGCAAGGTGCTGAACTAGTCTGAGGACTTCCTGTTTGTGATTCTGGATCTGCATTTATCAAATGGGAGGTGCCAGACCTGTTCCCTTGGAGATAAACAATACGTTAATACTGAATAGTGAACACTACATAACATGGGTTACAGTATATAATTAATCATGAGCCCTACGATGACAGATGACGAATTTTTGAATACATGATTAAGTCATCTAACCCATTTCATGCACAATCAATAGATCATCGGGATTTACCAATAGAATATAGATCATTTGGATTTCAAAATTCAGATGATCAAAACTGTTGTGTTTTTGGTGTGATTCAAAAATTAGAAAAACTTTGTTTTTGTGTTTTGGGTGTTTCTTTTAGTCCCACATGGAAAAACTATGAAATGTTTTACCTCTTTATATAATAGAGTGTTGGTAAAAGACTTGGGCCTTCAAGGGCATTAGAATTTGTTGTCTACCCACCCATTGCATATTGTGACTATGCTATGCTACAACTCACACACGAGCGCATCGGCCGGGCCGGCCGGGTTGGGTTGGGTCTTTGATTAAAATAAAATTCTATTTTTTTTAAGGCCCAATAATGTTTTAACCTTTAATTACCGTTTGGGATTTCTCTAATATTACCGTTTTATTCACGTTAGTGGTCATTAACCACTAATTATATTAGGATTAAATATATCAGTTTTAGAATCTAAAGAGATTTTTTTATTCTCTATATATATGCTTCTTCTATATTAGTTTAGAAACAGAAAAAGAATCTCTTCTCTCCTACGGTTTTCTTCACCTCTTTCTTTTCGGGTTTTTTAAGTTCTGTTGCTGGGTTAGATTTACAGAGTGGTGTGCGACTATAAGCTGTGCACGCTTGTAGTCAGGGATGGATTGTGAGAGGCTGTTGCATCCTGGAGGCAGCGCGACCAATAACCCAGTGCATTTTTTGGGGGCGCGAATTGTCTTAAAAAAAGCGAAGCATCCGTGTCTCACCTCACACGATCTACCATTGTTCTGATCAAATTTCAAGTGCAGGATTTTTTCTGAGTTCGTGGTTGCAGCATAATTCGTGATTTTTCGGGTCTGCTTTTCGTGAATTAGCATTTACAGGTATTTTTGGAACAACAATAAAACTACATCACTGGCTAACCCTTGATGGACAGATAGAATAGAATACCCAAAAATAGCATTGTTCTTTTCAAATAATACATGGAATTTTAGCACATCATAGAAATAAGACAAGATTTATATCATTTAAAATTGAAGGTGTTCTGAAATAATTGGATCAACATACTCATTTACATGTGTATTTTATGGTATGCAGTTCTTGGCCAAAAGACCCATCCATAAGAATTTCTTTGTTTCGCGTGTACATTAACTTAGTGGTCTCTTGATTTTGAAATTATGAGACTACTGTATTCTATAATAGAAGATGGAGAGAGTTACCTCTTTCACCTCTCTGTAATGCACGAGAACAATGTGCTCTAACTACCTGAAAATAAGGATAAAAGGAAATAAGAAAGGGGAATTAAATAAAGAAAAATACAGACAGGCGGCTTTGAGAAAAACAAGATATCATTTGAAGAAGATAAAATCACCACAGTATATTAAAAAAAATGTTACAAAGAGAAGAAAAATGGATTTACACATTATGTAATAGACTTAATTGCACTTTATAATATACCCATTGCCTTGAGCTTCTAAGTCCTTCCAACCAATCACTTCTCGTCATAATTCTCAGACTTTCCCCTCCATACCTCCTGTCTTGTATTATTACCCAATTGAAAAAGTACATGACTTGTAGAAACTTTTCCTTTTTATTAGTTGCAGGTTTGTTAAAGATATTTCATACAAACCTGCAAAACACAACTTTGTTCCCTACATGCGTGTTGGAATGCAATTTCTTTATGCTTAACTGGTTCGATGGCAAACAATACTGAACGGGAAAAGAGTAAAAAAGGAGGGATGAGAGGGACCCAACTCATTACCCCCCACCAGCAGTAATACAGGAAGTCAAGAGCCTTGTACCAGTTTAGGTCTGATGGATTCAAACTAACACTGTGTCTATAAAACATCTCGAAGAACATTCACAGCCAATAACCTTTTTTCTCTATTATATCACCCACACATTCATGCAACTCCTGTGCTTATAAAGCATTAGATCCTTACTAGCTCCTAAGGATGGTGTGACTACCATTACATGTCTCGCTATTATATGTCACCCCAACACTCACATGTGCTTATAAAACATTTTCCAGTTAACTACTAATGATGGTGTGACAGTGAGGAAAGCAATTCCAACTTCCAAAATAGCACTCAAACTGAAATTCACACAACGAGCATATACAGCAAGCAAGAGAATGACCCAAGCGACCTTAACAGATGCATATATAACGTTAATGAAATAAATCTATTACTTTTTTAACATAATCAATCATTACTAGCAAAAATAAATGCTCTAAGATCAAATCAACCATAAACCAGGAGAACTGAACATTAATTTCCCATTAACAACATTATTCTCACATACAAAATATCAAATTCTAATTCATAAAACCTCACCAAAACCCAAATGTCAACATCTCATATAGTTTAAACAGAACAAAAAATGACCTAATTGTTTATTCGAAGCGTATCTTCTGATCTCAGCCATCCGCAAGCGATGATCTAACGAAAATGCCTCTTTTTCATCAGAGCAGAACCTTACCTCCGACTACAAATTCAGAAATTAAACTTATAACAGATTTACATAGAACAATGGAACGAAAGAGCTTCAATCAAAATCCACTCCGTTCCAAAGGTGTCAGAGAGATTACGGTTGAGATTAGAGATAGTGAAAGGAATAGTATAGATATACTCAGTACTGAGTATAGATATCATTATTTGTGGATATAGAAGAGTGAAAAAAAAGCTTTATTTCTTTATAAATATTCAGCTAAATCTGTGTAAACATTGTGCTTTCACATCAAAGCCACCTTTCACATCTTTGGTAAAGGGAACCTAAATAACCTAAGCCTAAGACTTGAAGAAGAAAAATAAAAGCCTAAAACTATAAAGAAAGAAAATAAAAGCCTAAAACTATAAATCACTCTTCTAATATTGGAAGTTCACTTGAAAGGGAAATGAGATTTCTCCATCTCCCACCATGATCGTGTGCCCGCCGGATGGCAAAAACTTGTAACCATTGTTCTCGACTATGCTCAAGCTCTTGCATGCATTAAACGTGAACTTAACCTTCTTGCTCCCACCTGCCGGCACAAAAACCCTATTGAACCCTATCACTTGTTTAGCATGAGTCCTAGCAATGCCGGTGGGGGCTTTGAGTACACCATGACAACCTCGTTCCCATCCTTGCTTCCAACATTTGGACTTCAACTTCGAACTCAAATTCATCATTACAACTCATGTCATCCACCAGAACTGCTGGGCATGAAGGCCTATATGCGCCATCCTCGAAAGTGAGATCACGACAGTGTTGGTATTTGTCGAGCTTAATATCGAGTTGACCTTTGTGAGGTTGTTATCTGGTAGTTGAACTTCGTGTAGCTGAGACCATAGCCGAATGGGTAGACGGTCGAGCCATTGAAGAACTTGTAGGTCCTTCCAGGGTAGCCAAACTCCTCAACTGGCCTTAGTGGCATGGAGGTCATTGGTAGTTGATCAACGTAATCAGCTTTATGCCATGTAAGAGGTAGTCTTCCTCCTGATAAAATTGATAGACAAATATAGTAAGGATTTGAACATAGCTATACATTAATACATACAAATATAGGCCTTGAAATTAGATATATATACATATAAATAACACTTACCAGGATTGTATTTTCCAAAAACAATGTCAGAAATGGCGCGACCGCCTTCCTCACCGGGATATCCAGCCCAGAGGATAGCTTTGATGTTTGGATTATTCTTAGCGAAGAGATATCAACCCCACCTGCAGACATTATTACAAGAATGAGTGGACTTTGGCTACTGCTACGCAACCTGGTTGATCAACTGAGTCTGGTAACCGGGAAGGAGGAGATCGACTCTATCCAAGCTCTCAGCCTCAACTGACAAATCCAACCCTACGAAAAGGATTGTAGCATCTGCGTTCTTTGCAGCTTGCATTGCTGGGAAAATCAAGGGTCTCATTCTTGCAATCACATCACATCCTATTTCATATGTCACGTTCGCAATGGCTGAGAAGGCATCGAGAGGAGAGCTATACTGGCATGGAATACCTACATATATTGATTCAAATTTCAATACATTAAATTGATAGTTGTTACTCTATCTAAATATAACTATATTCAATTTTAAATTCTTGGTATACCTGCATAGTTTCCGACCATGACCTTGGTAGCATTGGCATGAGGCCCAATCACTGCTAGGTTCTTGAAATTATTAGAGCTCAAAGGCAAGGTATCATTATCGTTCTTAAGAAGAACAATTCCTTCCCTAGCTGCCTCGACGGCTAACTCATGTGCTCATCAGAGCACACATTCTCCTTCCCTAATGAAATGAAAAGAAGGGCTGCCATCAAAGAAACCAAGCCTCATAAGCACGACATAGAGATAATTCAAGGATTTGTCTATCTCGTTCTCCCTAACTTTTCCTTGCATCACTGCATTCTCTGTGAAGTTGGTGTAGTACACTCCACAATCCAAATCCAATCCTGAAAATAAACAAAATCTACTTATAAGTAACAAAAAAAAAAAAGAAGCAAAATTACGGCCTATTATTATTTTTTATTATGGATCACCTGCTTAAGACATGTGCACCGCATCTTCATGGGTGTCGTCGAGCCATTTGGCGCGGCCATTAGCACTTCGATTGAATGCAACAGAGACAATGTAACTATTAATAATGTAATTTGAACATATATATGTAATCCCGATAGATTTTTCTGAGTTAATAGACGAAAGCGAAAAAAGGGCAAATACATACTCAATTTGCCCTGTGTCGACCGAGACAAGCTTTAGTACGTTTGCGTGCATCGGAATTTCTCCCCCTCTTTCCTCTGCGATAAGTTGCCCAAGCTCCCAAAACTAGGGCATTGTCTCCCATGTCATCTAACTATTAGGTCTTTTGCTATTCCTGCAGCTCCCTCTATTCAACTCTCATTCTATCTCCCCTCTTTTCAGAGCAACCCTGAGCGAGCACCGGACTGAGAAGCAAATACTTGATCGCTTGACCCCGGATGACACAAGACTGACCCGTATTAACCCCCCGGATCACAATCTCGTTCCGGCTTTCGAAGCAATAACTAGCTGAGATGCTCAGTCTTGAAATTGACACCATCGTTCCTGATTTAGGGCAGTTCTCATGCCCGTCACTTTCTCTTTTGTCCTCCAACCCTAGGCCGGACCGATGCAAGCAATGCCTCACAGCATCTCCTCCAGATTCCTCCTCGTACTCCCATCCTATCACATGGCAACCCACCATCACATCAACCACAACCCCAACCTGCTCAAAACCATCTTCCCCACTCCGACATTCCTTTCCTCCACCCAATCCATACCAACAACCGCCCTCATATTTCACCACGTCCATCTCTTAGAGACCACTATGAAAGAGAAGTCAAGCTAGGGCGAACCACCACATTGGTCCCCCCCCATAACACTACTCGCGTTGCCCAACTCCCCGTACGCATACCGTGAGAGGATTGAGAAATTGGATGGCTGATTAAAAGCTCCGTAAAGATCCTGTCAACATCCACTAACTTCAAGGCACACTTTTCGTACATCCATGCTCCAATGCCCCGTGTCAAATTCCCGCTTTGCAAAGTCGGTGGGAGAGGTGTCCAGGAGACCACTTAAGAGCATACCGTTGAGAGCGATTCCAGCTCGACCTGGGGACAAGTTGTTGGTAGAATTGTTCACGAAGGCTTGTAACGTTTGCACTGATAAGCACTACAGTCTGGGTCCCCAAGCTTGACCCCACCAGGTCCCGGACTTGAAGACTTTGCGGACCGTTCATCCGCCATTACTCTACAATATTTATCTGGCCCACAATGATAGTGACTTGGGACTAAGAATTCCACCGGGGACAAAACGAACCCTTCATCGCACTACTCTGTTTCATTTTGGAGGAGAAACGACTTGGCTGTAAAAATGAGCCACTAAGCACACTCTCTTACCGGAAGTAAGATTTTTAACGCTGACATTCTATTCCTCCGTACTGCGCAAACCCGCTAAAAACTCTCCTTGCGGCAAACCTATCTCTGACTTCACAGCATCCATGGCCAAGTGCGGTGCTAGGTACTCGAGAAGATACAACGATGGTTGACACGGATCTTTCGACATGTTTCAATGGGGAAACGAAAAAAAAAAAAAAACTCCCAAATTTTCATCTTCCTCTCTTTCCTCCGGTTCATGCAGGCCGAAAGCGATATAGAAAGAAGATGGGACGATGTACCACTACGGTACAACTCAGCCATAACCTCCGGTGCCACCTTGCTCTTGCAGCACGACAAGTCCCACCAACATAGGCAAAACCCCCCCCAATAAACTAGGTCTCTCTTCATCAAGTGACCCTACGAGCAGAGAGCCTGCTATTCCCTCCAACCCGCGTCTCTCCCCCTGCACCTTCTAGCGGTCCTCTCATTCCTCCTGGACAAGAAGCTAATCACCTTGAAGGATCCACAACCCCCTCCGACTATTCCCTCAAAGGGATATCGGGCTGAGCAACACTGTGAATATCATCAGTCGGCAGGACACCCTACTACGGACAGGTGCTATGACTTAAAGCACGCGATCCAAGACTTGCTGGAACAGATAGAATCTGCTTTGCACCAGGGACACGGACATCTCTCAAGTCCCCTTGCCCAATCATGCTACTCCGGGAAAACTGAGGCGCTTCAGCCGAAATCTCTACAGTCAAATTTTGAGCAAAATCTCCTTGTTTGTTGTGTCTTTGTCTTATCTCTTCAATTGTCTTGTAGTTAGCCTTGATGGCCTATGTTAGTCCCTTTATCTCAGTCCAGTCAGTTAGTCGGCCAGTGGCCCCTTGAGTCTTTTGCTTTATATCGAGTCTGTCCACCTTTTACAGGTTTTAATGAAATGACTCTTTTAGATCAAGCTTCATTGTGCTCTAAGATGCTTAATTTGGGAACTGAACTAGTTTCTAATGCCTGTAAGGAACAGTTTGATAAAGGTTGATCACTTAAATCAACGGATACCCTTCCGAGGTTGAACAAACCGAGATAAGAACAATACAGGAACTGAAGACCTCTTTGAGCCATCAAATGTCAATCAACTGAAATATGAGGCAATACAATGACCATACATGCTCTCGACCGATCGAGGAAATGATAGGAGGCCATCTTTGATAAACCTTCACAATACCTCGCCTACCTGTGCTATATATATCCGCTAGTTAGATTGGTGAGCCTAAATAGCTTTTCTTTCAAAATCCAGACAAGGGCACCATGTGAAAGTCAAAGAACAATGCAAAAGAAGAACAACCAGCACAACATCAAGTGACTTTTTAGCCGAACTACGTCTTGACCTGGTCCCTATTTGGGTACGTAGGCAACCTGAAATCAGGTTCGGTCATAACATAACAAATGTGCTGCAATACAAAGCAACCATGTACCAAAAACAAAAACAAAGAAAAAAAAAAAAAAAAAGAGAAACAAAAAAAAAAGAGAAAAACGAAAAAAAAAAAGAGAAGGGTACATGAAGAATGCAGAAGCTGGTTCCATTCCGACACTGAACAAACATCATAGGGTGCCCTACCATTGCTAAAATAGAAACTTTGAGCCTTATCTCGTTTCTAACCAAACCACGTTTCGTCCTAAACATTAAGCCCTCCTTGATCTTTGAAAGGATCTGAGCATCGTTGGTCAAAGCATTCACCTCCATGGCAATGAGGAGAGAAGACTAGAGAATTATAAGAAAAGAACAGAGCAATGAGAAAATGCAAAGCTTGTATACCTAAACCTGGTGAAAACCCGAAAGGGTCCAGGGGCAAAAAAGGGATAAATCAAATTTCAAAATTTCACGGGCATAGTACGGAATCATTAATCCTGCTATCGTGCAAAAATTACGTGAACCCAGTCCTGGTGAAAACCTGAAAAGGCCCAGGGGCAAAAAAGGGACAAATATCAAAACATACAACCCAGTCCTGGTAAAAACTCATAAGGGCCCACGGGCAAAAGAGGGAAAAATAAGTTGATACATGCTTTGCAAATATTTTTCTCCAGCAGATACAGATCTACTACAAAGATGATCGGAATCGTTCACCTGAAGGCAGAGGGACCTAGCTAGGTATCCCAATACAAGCAATCTCAGGCACAGTCAATCCATTTTTCAATCGTCAGTCTACCATCAAACCACCTGTCGGTCATTCCATCAGTCTTCTCAACAGGTCTGTCACATCTCTTGTTTGTCAGTCCATCGGTCTCCTTGTCAAGTCATCATCAGTCAGTCAAAATTCACTCTCCAGTAGAGTCGATTCAAAGTCAGTTAGTCATTCCTGCTAACGCCAGAGGAGCAATGAAACCAGGGCAGAGCAAAGTTGACAGACCATCCTGGGTGACACAGATCAGTATATCCCAAGGGGCTAGTGTATACAGTCGAAGCATCCAAGTCGAGGGGCATATTAAATCCGTCAGGCTTGATATACAGAAAATCATAAGATTCGTGCGACGGCTCAGGGTTACAACTCTCGCTCCCACATTCGACTTCATCTCGCTCCACAAAATCTTGGATTCATACTCACTCTCATCAGCTATCACATCAAATTCACCCACTAGAAGGCAGTCAGGTGATTGTCTACAGTGTCACATCTTATCTTGGTAAAGCAGTCAGGCGGCTGTCTGTACTCCTATCACCTTGCATCCCGAAGAGGCAATCTGGCGATTGCCTACAGCATTGCATTCTATCTCGGTGAAGCAGCTGGATGGCTGTCTTTACCCCCATTATCTCTGTCGATCTTTTAGGCGGATGTTTATAGCATAGCGCCCCCTTCACTATTAAAGGAGCACTGAAACAGTCGATTTCAGTTGCGGCCTCTTGTGAAGTCTATTTCGGCTCGACTAGCTCATTGTTAAAGGAGTATTGTCCCGGTCATGTGATCGGACGTCAGTTACGGCCTCGGTGATGTTAGTCCCGCTTTTGGGCGGATGCTTATAGCATTGCGCTCCCTTCACTATTAAAGGAGCACTAGAACAGTCGATTTCAGTTGCGACCTCTTGTGAAGTCTATTTCGGCTCGACTACCTCACTGTTAAAGGAGTACTGTCCCGGTCATGTGACCGGACGTCAGTTACGGCCTCGGTGATGTTAGTCCCGCTTTTGGGCTGATGCTTATAGCATTGCGCTCCCTTCACTATTAAAGGAGCACTGGAACAGTCGATTTCAGTTGCGGCCTCTCGTGAAGTCTATCTCTGCTCGACTAGCTCACTGTTAAAGGAGTACTGTCTCGATCGTGTGACCAGACGTCAGTTACGGCCTCGGTGATGTTAGTCCCGCTTTTGGGCGGATGCTTATAGCATTGCGCTCCCTTCACTATTAAAGGAGCACTGGAACAGTCGATTTCAGTTGCGGCCTCTTGTGAAGTCTATCTTTGCTCGACTAGCTCACTAATCAAGAAGTATGTGAATACAGTCGTGTGACTGGATGTCATTTACGGCCTTGGTAACGCTAATCCTACGCCACATCTATCCTCGGTGAAGCGGTTGTGTGATCGACCATCACCCCATCTACCTTCGGTGTACGGTTGTGTGATCGACCCTCACCTCATCTATTTTCGGTGTTTGGTTGTGTGATCGACCCTCACCTCGATAATCTTCGGTGTACAGTTGTGTGATCGACCCTCATCTCAACAATCTTCGGTGTACGGTTGTGTGATCGACCATCACCTCATCTATCTTCAGTGTACGGTTGTGTGATCGACCCTCATCTCATATATCCTCGATGTACGGTTGTGTGATCGACCCTCACATCATATATCCTCGGTGAAACGGTTGTGTGATCGACCCTCACCTCATATATCATCGGTGAAACGGTTGTGTGATCGACCCTCACCTCATATATCATCGGTGAAACGGTTGTGTGATCGACCCTCACCTCATCTATCTTCGATGAAACGGTTGTGTGATCGACTCTCACCTCATCTATTTTTAGTGCACGGTTGTGTGATCGACCCTCACCTCATATATCCTCGGTGAAACAGTTGTGTGATTGACCCTCACCTCGTCTCCGGTGGAATGGTTGTGTGAACGACCTTCACCTCGTCTCTGGTGGAATGGTTGTGTGATCAACCTTCACCTCATCTCCGGTGGAATGGTTGTGTGATCAATTTTCATTTCATCTCCGGTGAAATGATTGTGTGATCAACCATCACCCTATCTCCGTTGCAGCGGATACATGTTCACTCCTCTCATCCATCATGCATTTCCAGCACTCCACATTTTTGTCTAGGCAAACTTAACTTAGTTTCAAGTTAGTTCATTATCATTTCTTATATTTTTTTCAAGTTTCGCAGGTTTTACTGTGCAAAAATAGTGGTGATTTCAGTCTTTGTCGTTCGCTTGCCCGCACCCTCCGACAAAGAGGGGCAGCTGTAAGCACCCTATTTTTGCACCCCCTATTCCTCTTCCAACTTGTTCAAATGCTCCAAGGTTTACCCAAGGCCCAAGCCCATTTGGCCAAACTTGTACCCAAACAACTCAATCAAGCCCAATTACTTAATCCCATTACCCAAGCCCAAGTAGCCAAGCCTAATTACCCAATTGTCTAAGGTAAAACTCAATTGCTTTAGTGAAATCCTAATTACCATAGCCCAAGCCCAATTGCCATAGTTAAAGTCCAATAACCATAACCCATGACCCATCTACTAACAACCCATGATCCATAAGGTCTAGTCCATATGCCCACATCCATTCAACCCATATCCAAGACCCACTAACCCAAGTCCACTTTCCACTTTCCTACAAAAGACCTTTTATTTTTTCTTCAAACCCCAAATAGCCCCATTTTTATGTTTACATACCTTTTTGACCACCCAATCATCTCTCACCAAGTACACACCTTTTTGACTAACCAATCACCTCATTTACTCTCTTACACCTCTTACACTCATTCTTACACCTCTTACAAAACAATTAATCATCTTACACTATTTTTGACCACCCAATTACCTCTTATCAAGTACATACCTTTTTGATTACCCAATCACCAACCACATCAATTTTGACCAACCAATCACCTCCCTTCTTCTCACCCAACCCTCTATTAATCACCAAATTGCCACAACCCCTTGAAACCTCTATAAATACAAGACCCTCACAAGTCATTTCTTCCACCTCCAAAATCCCAAGTGGAAACCCTAGCTCTTCCTCCTCTCACCCAATTTATTTCTTTTTAGCCTTGAAGAAAGTTAGAAGAAGCCAAGGTTTAGAGTGTATAGAGAATTCTAGGAGTAAAAGCCTAGAGTTCTTCACTAACTCTCTTCCTTTGTGGACTCTAAAAACGCATCACCTCTTGGAGCATTGGAGAAGTAGTCTTGGAGTAGTAGGCACTCTTCCTTTTATTCTTTATCTTCTTCTTTAGTTCATATCTTTTTTTTTATTTGTAGTCTTCTTCTAGAATAATTTGGGAAGACCTTTCTTTTCTCAAGTTTAGTTGGGTCTCTCTACACCAATCTAATGGTGTAGAGGGACCCCACCTCAAAAGAAAGGAGATGTCTTATTTTTTTCTCTCATGTAAATATTTCTTTCTTTCATATGTACCCACTAGTGTGGATATGGGTAGGCCCATAGAGAGTGGAAGCTAAAGCTATACCTCTCTTTTTTATTTTGTTTCTTCATTTTGATTCTAGTCCTTCTTCTAGAATCATTTGGGAAACTCATCATCACTCCAATTTTCATAGTTGAATCTCATTACATCATTCATAATGGTGTGAAGGGACTACATTAGAGAGGAGATGATGAGTTTTCATTTTCTTCACTTGTCACATTTTCATTTCTTTCTTTTTTCTTCATGTTCTATTTTGAATGGATAAATGATGACTTAAGGACCTAAGGACTTAAAGAGGACTTTAATCCAAAATACTTCATATCAAAGACAATGGTATTTGATTTATTATCAACACCAATCCAACAAAATAGGTGTTGGCAATAGACCATTTACTATTCACAATGCACACCCCTCTTTATGTCCTAAATATAATCTTTTAGCCTAACTTTTCCTTAGCCTTTCTCTTGAATTAAATTTGACTTTAGTTAAGTTTGCCAAAATCTCACCTATATGAAAATCCAAAAAAAAAACATGATAAAATCTCAAAATACCAAAAACATTATAAAATCTCAAAATACCAAAAAAATCTAAAAATACCAAAAGACCAAAAACATGCTTGTTAGATCTTAATTAGCCTACTCAACCATGGGTAACACCCTTCTAACCGCGGTTAGACCTAGACCTTGCACTTGACCAACCCGGTCAACTAAACCCTAGCCCCTAGGCTAGACCCTTGACCACCTTATGCACACACACACGCACCCTTAGCCTTGGCACGGGCTCATGTGCCAGAACTACGCTCGATCTGATCTCACCCCAATGTGAGTACGTAGGCATCCCAACCCGGGTTCGACCCTAGCCCATCTAGCTTTCTTTCTTTCTTGGATTAGCATTTGATTAAACATTTAGACATTTTAATTAATATTGAGATTAAATTTGGCTTAAATTTAGGGAGTAGGTAACCATTACAAAATGGGGGTCTTGGGGTGCCTAACACCTTCCCCATGACTTAATCGAACCGCTTACTCTAACTCTAATAGATCATTTGCCTTATCCAGATCAATCCGGGACCTATCCCTAAGAATGAATAGGTGACGACTCTTAGTCAAACCACAAATGTGAAAGTGGGTAGAAAAATCCATGCTCACAACTATCATGTAAGTATAAATTCCAGAAAGTTGTGCAAATCTCTTGTCATGAGAACTCAACCATTTGCAATGCCCTTGCAGACGGCTCCCAAAATCAGCTAAAAAAAGTAGTTAAACCATCAAGGATGCTGCATGCATAATACGTACGTTCTACCTTTCTCAGAAAATTATCTGAGTGTTTTATGGTCTATGGAGGTTAAGATATGGGTCCCACCATGCAATATTTAAACGCTCTAGATTAAGTGGAATCCACTCTTTCTTGAGGGCTCATAAGTCCAAAAAGACAGCCTCGTCCTTTTCTCTAGAGGCAAAAAAAAACTTTGTAGCCCAAGTCTACAAAAGGCTAATTACATTTTGACTCATGGGCTCTTCACTTAAAAGGAGATGCCTTTGCATTTTTATTACCTAAAAATGTACATATTTATAAAATTGGGCATGCATTATATTTTTTATTATCTAAAAAGGACATACTTTTGACATATTTACCTTATAGGTATGCATAGAAAAGTCACACACTAATAAGGGTAATATTGCAATGATACCATCTTTTGCAAAAAATTTCAAACCAAGCCTGAAACGTAATATTTTTTGTTTAGGGCGACAAAACGGTACTTAACTCACACGTTTAAGAGAGTCAGATATTTTCTTGATTTGTATATTGATATTTTCTTAACGTGTCAAATACCAGGGTTGCTAAGTTTTGCTTAATTGGGCGTACCAACAGGGTTCATTTTGTGTGTGCAACTCAGCACACGGATTGTGTGTGCCCACAGTCCCTCACTAATAGACACGGAATGTTAGTAATAATTTATTTTCTCAATATACCCACAATTTGGATACACGGTTGCCTGGACTTACCCTTATGGCACCATAGCGGCTACTTTAGGTCCAAGGCCAGCCCGTCCATTAACCCATCAAAGCCCGTGCTTTAGGCCACAAAAAAATGAAAGCCCCAAAGCATGGACTTTGATAGCTTTATTCACTTGATTTAGTAAAAAAAAACCCTAAAAAATGCCTCATTTAAAAAGGGCCACATTTTATAGCAAGTTCAATTAAAAAGAAACCCCTTTTAGAATTCTCGTTGTAGGCCTCCAAATGACTTGGGCCAGCCCTGCTTAGGTCTGGCTGTGTGTATGAGTTTAGCATGTGTTACATGATAACATTTCCACCAAAAAATGAGCCCTATTCACAAGGGCACACAAGAACTGCGTGCCTAGTTGCACACATTAAATAGACTCTATAAGTAGGTAAGGCTAATCGTAACTATAATAATAAACCACTAATAATCCCATTATCCATCAACCGTATCCAACTATTCAGGGATATCTCTCAATTATATCCATTCATTATCCATATATACAATACCAAGAATGATATACGAAATTAGGAGTCTAAATGCCAATGCAACAAATCAATTGCCCTTAGAAAGGGAATCCCAAACCAATTGGGATTTGATAAATGCTAGCAGAAAGTGTTGGTACAAAACACGTCTTTAGTTGAAGACTACCACGTCATCCCTTAGAAATTATGGGTTTAAATGGGAAGGGTAGTATACTGCTAACCAATTAGGATTTCAGAAAGTTTTACCAGAAAAAAATTGTGGTACGAAATTATCTTACACTAGTTAGCTTGGCACATGCTGTAGGCTTACCATTAGATCGAAAGGGGAAGAAAATATTTTATGAAATATGTAGCTAATGCCTAACAGAAGAAAAAAAAATGCACCAATTTCATGTAAATCGTGAAATAGATATGCTACAGGTTGATCATGTAATACTTCCACATTATGAAGCTTCAATTTTCCCTCCATAGTCATAGTACGTCAGAAGGCCTTCATCTTGCCATCAATTCTCTTTTACTCTCACTTCAAGTTGTTCAACCAGCGAGTTACCTGCAAAGCTCCAACTCAGTCCTAACATATTCTTGACCATGTTTATGATGGATGTTTTAGAGAAGATTACGTACTAAAAAGGTTTTGATCGTAACAACTAACAATTCAGCATCCTTATAAGAGCAGTTGCTTGATCGAGTGCCTAAGATGCATGTTGGCAGACCCAACTCTGACAGGGAGGACTCGGTTTTAAAGTAGCACAGGACCAGTTCTCTATCTTTAGATCAAATCTCATGCTAAGATGAAGGGTGGAAATAAAAATTCTTAGTAGGTTGTCACCTCAAGGAAGACTTTCTTCTTCAAGAAATCTTTGATGTCAACCATGCAGCTGTTGCCAGTAGTTTTATAGCTTTCTCTTCCTGCACTCACATGGGGCATACAAAAGATGCTCGTTAGACTTAAGACATTATGGTTGATAAAAGGAAAAGATGAAAATAAAACAAAATAAACAGATAAAGGAATGGAGGAGCTTAAAATAATCAAACTACATAAAAAAGAGCAAAAACAGAAAAAGGATGAGTTTCATCCTGAAGTTACTATATCTTAAAGTTTTCAACAATAGATTAACGTAACTATAAATTGATATAAATTTGTATTCTAGCCTCATCAGTTGGATGATCAGGATGCTATGTCAACCAACTGGTGTCTTCCAATATTCAACTTTTTTTATTTGAACTGTGTTTTCAATCGGCACCATTTTGCACAGTACAGGCAACAATAGCATACATTGATTTAGAACAGATTAGATACAATAAATGGTTTCCTGCGCCAGTGATCAGTCGACCGCCTAGAGAATCAAGATGAACCAAAAGTCGTTCATGCATCGACTTTGATAATAAGCCACTGGTATTATAGTGAATAAAGGAACAAAATTAGAATATGGGCCAATAAAGGTAGACTGACCAAAACAAAATCACCAATTAAAGTGCCCTATGATGATGATTTTCCTCCATACCATCAAATGGAGATGACATTGTTTACCTTACAACTTTTATTTTATGAGACATTACTTGGAGATGCTTTTTTGTTGAATGGTGAAGATATCAAAAGAAAGCATTTGTTTCTAGTAATAAATTTTGTTCCTAACCTGAAAATTGAACCCACTGGTTACCCGAATCAATATTCAGCACCTACAGAGGTTCAAGTTTAGCATCATTTATGATCTTTAACTGGTTGAAGATCTAGCCCATAGCTCAATTGGTTGGAAATTTGGAATTCACACTGCAACCATAAGGATGAAGGTTCCCCCTTGTTCATCCACCCATAAGGGGAAAAATATTTGGAAAAAAAAACATATAATAAAGGAAATACTACCTCCCCTGCAAAAAATAGATGTGGTTGTACCTCTCTTTCCATTGTATTCAGTGAGATATCCAAAAAAGGCAAGAGCAAGAAAATTATATTTTCAGCAACTGGTTAAAACAAAATAGAGAGAGATAAATCCATCCTTATAAATATGAAATGATGAAAGTTTAAACCTTTGATAGTGGAACACCTCCAGCAATGATAAATCCATCCTTATATTGGCCCTTCATAAAAAAATTAAAACACAAAATTTCTATGAAGCATGACAGATTGCAAAAACATAAAAGTGAAGATCGATTGCACACCTTTCCTGTCACAGATTACAAACATTGCTATAACAGAAAGCAAATATGTCTCCTCCGAAACCCTGTACCTGAATCATATCATCCATAATAAACAAATTTAAACTTCGTTAAAGAGACTCCAAATGTAAAATCATTTCAAAATGAGAAGGCTATGCAACCTGATGATCCAATACATATTTCCAAAATCTCTTCAGCAAGCCAAATTCTAAAGGAAACGAATTCAGAACCTTTTGCTTCAACAAAAAATGCTATGCATTTATTAGTCCACAGTCCACAGTCCACACATAATGTGTTCGGAATGTAATATGGAATAGTAGAGCCCATGGAGTTAAAAGCAACTTTCAGTAAGGCAATTGCGACTACAGCTCCTTTTGTTTGCATGGAAAATACGATGGAAAAGAAAACTTTTCCAATGGAATTAATTTCCAGGAAAAGTTTCCTATTCTTCTATTTTCTACGGTTTGGCTAGAAGGAAAAAAAATTATAAAATTATTTTTTTTCAAATGGTTGATATTTTTTCAAAGTTATTCATAAATTTTTGGGAAAAAAATTATTCAAATATATATGGATAAATATTTAGATAGCTTCCCCTTCGGAATTCCCATCCCGAGTACCTGACTCATCCCCGTTCCACGTCGACAGTTTCAAGGAGAAGTCTGATGATGTGTTGTTCACTGGTATTGAAATAGAGAGGCCTGTGAATCTGAATACAATGGAAAGTTCAGGATGAATGTTGTACTTCAGTAAAAGTTCAGGGGATTTCCAAGACCCGTAGCACCACCCAAAAATTTTATGAATTTTAATGTAACGCAGAAAAGCTCAAAAGATTTTTTTATTTCTTTTTCGAAGCATTTCTTTGACCGAGAAAACTAAAAGCCAAAGAAAAACATTTCTTCCTGCTCCATAGGACACATCTCCTCTGCAAAGAAAAACGAGCAGAGAAAGAGAGGGCAAAATAACGTAAAAAACTCTAACCTCCCCTCGGGCAGCCATTAATGGCGGCAACCAAGCGTATAGGTCCTCGGACGAGCTCAGATAGAACGGATAAAAGGGTTTGGCTCTATCTGATTTTACTCACCCTTCAATACGGAGCACAACCCTTGATTTCCAAACGCTTCATCAGGTAATTTCTTTCTCTCTATTACTGTTCTTTCATCTTTCGATTACCCAACACTGTAATAGTTCCAATTGCGTTCGAAAATGGTGTTATTTTCACCACGCATTGCTGCCTTCAGTAATGAAAATGGTGGGGAGCCCGCCAGCATTGACTTTGACATGCACCTATCCTTTTGCATTTCCTGCTAAAACGAGAAACGTATGAAGACATGCATGGAGAGAAACGAATAGGGCAGCTGATTCCCTTGCCTCATTTTGTAATTTAGACTCTACTGTTATCTTTCTCCCTCACAATTTTCCTAACCCTCTTAGGCACTTTGTTAGAAACGATGCCATTGGATGTAAATATCGTAGGTTGTAATTAGTTTTTTGTTTTATGAATCAGGTCGGGTCTGCCTAACCCAAGCTTACCCTAAAAAAAAAAAAAAAGTGTAAAAAGGAGACTTAGCTTGCACAACTAGAAAGGGCTACATGTTGGATCCTAATAGATGCTTTAATATTAAGGGTTAGAAAATCTTAACTACAGTTAAAGATAGTCAAAAGGGGGACACATGATTTAATAAAGGGGATGAGATAGTATATCCCTTCATTGGTTTGAAGCGAGGATTATTTGTTAACCGTGTTAATATGTGTAAGGATATTGTTAGCCCCAGTCTCAATCTTCCGTAGACACAACCTGGTGGTAACAAATGTCTCTACAATTTTTTTTAATCGTTTAAAATATCAAAACCTCTACGTGTTAGCACCTATTCTTGCACATATGAAAGATTTTGAAGTTATTGCGACTGGGCAAAGCACTCCTCATACGTGTAAATGTGTGTAATGTACAGTAGTGTTTTAAATACAATTTAACCTTTTTTTGTATTTTTTGTTTGAATTGTTGACAAAATACCCTTATTGCGGTTGAACTCGGGGCACAATTGGCTGTGATTCCGTCTCATCGAGAACCGGAAAATTTTGAATTATGAGGATGGGCTTGTGTGGTGCACTAGGCCTTGTGTTTGTGTAGGCTGTAGGGTGTGTCAGGAGTGAGGAGTGGTATTGAACCGTCTCCCGATCCAAAAGTCAAAACTGATAACGTGTGTTTTTTCGTACTTATCTCAACCATTACTTTACTTAATCAATTGATGGCCGTATCCGGTCTGACTCGCTTCACCGGTCGGTCGCCGTCGTCGTTCTACTACATATCTCGTTTGAACTTAAACCATTTCCCCACATTTATAGTTACATTCTCGATCAAACGGCAACAGCAGCAGAGCTGGAGGAGAATGTATTCAAAAGCATCAGCTGATGGAGTAGAAGAGAAGGTTAAAGCTCCTTTCGGGTCTTGGAAATCCCCCATTACCGCCGACGTCGTCTCCGGCGCCGATAAACGATTAGGGTTAACAAAGTTCAGGATGAATGTTGTACTTCAGTAAAAGTTGGGGTGCCCTGTAGCACCACCCAAAAATTTTATGAATTTTAATGTAACGCAGAAAAGCTCAAAAGATTTTTTTATTTCTTTTTCGAAGCATTTCTTTGACCGAGAAAACTAAAAGCCAAAGAAAAACATTTCTTCCTGCTCCATAGGACACATCTCCTCTGCAAAGAAAAACGAGCAGAGAAAGAGAGGGCAAAATAACGTAAAAAACTCTAACCTCCCCTCGGGCAGCCATTAATGGCGGCAACCAAGCGTATAGGTCCTCGGACGAGCTCAGATAGAACGGATAAAAGGGTTTGGCTCTATCTGATTTTACTCACCCTTCAATACGGAGCACAACCCTTGATTTCCAAACGCTTCATCAGGTAATTTCTTTCTCTCTATTACTGTTCTTTCATCTTTCGATTACCCAACACTGTAATAGTTCCAATTGCGTTCGAAAATGGTGTTATTTTCACCACGCATTGCTGCCTTGCTGTACTTTTGCACTTCTCGTTGTAATACCTTAATGATTCTTTAATGGAAAATTAGGGTTGGCATTTTTTGTTCAATTGGTTGCTATGTGAACTTTTTAAGAAAAAAATTTTCGTTCTCTGTTATGGGAAACATTTCCACGGGAGAAAATTTTTCTAGGAAGAAATGAGTTTTCCAAGACACCAAACATCAGAAAGCATTATTTTCCTTTAGAAATCATTTCCATCATTTTTTTTCCTTGTAAACAAACAGAGCCAATAGTTCTAAAGAAAGTGGAAATTTTAAAAATCAACAAGAGCATTGATCTATGGACATGGTCTAACATGTCCCGCTTTCACACAGTTGAAATTTTCATTTCCTACATTAAGATATATTTATGGAAATTTCAAAAAGTACCTTTAATGGTCTCATATTAAAATTTGCAATTGACTTCACTTGCTCAATTGCCAAGCATCATGATTTATTTTCTGAGAAAATATACGGAGGTTCCAAACAAGTGGCAGTCATAGTTAAATAACCACATTGCCCTTGCATCAATTATAAAGTGAACCACCAGGATAAAGAAATCTTTCGACGGTTTCAGTTATTCTGTACTTAAAAGAAAGTTGAGTTTATACCTAGTAAATAACAAAAAGGATCACATTGAACAGAATATCAGGCAACTCAGCAAGCATAGCACTCACAGACCACTAATCTAATTTTTGTGGATGCAAAGCATTACAAAGATGTCAAAGAATGACAATCGAGTGGTACTCATGATCTTCATACAATCGATTACACAAATAAAATTTAACCCGAACAAAAAAAAAAATGATGCATTCGAACAAAAGAATTCTTTGGAACAAAGGTTCCATTCAACACGATTTCTTAATGATGGTGTGAACCTTGCCTAGACGATGTCTCGGGTTTAGTAAGAATTTTACAGTTTTTTTATGATTGCTAGACAATGTCTCTCAAGATGCAAGGGTTTTCATGGATTTGTTTAGTGGCATTTCAAAAGCCAATATAACTGGACTTCATAGATTGGTAATTCCTCACAGATTTTCTAAAATGCATATCCAAGTATAGTTTTAGAGATGAAGAATACCTTGTCCATGACACCCAAATCTAACAACCAATCAAATTAAATTCCAAACTCTTTATTCGTGACATAGCCATGTCATCCTTATGAGTAATGTTACAAATTCCGTTCTCGGGTTTTTATCGGTCAAAGTTTTTCTCGTGAGATTTTAAATCTATATTTATTTCGGGTATTTCTCGCCTAAATGTTGGAAATGATTAAAGAAATATATTAAAGCTATAGAATATAGTAATAAATATCACCAGGTAAAAAATTCATAAAACCAACAACATTGTGTATTCCTTAATATATTTTTAAAATCTAGGCGATATTTACGGGATAAAAAGAGAAAATTTTATTTTTTGCGAGATTTTTCAAATATCGCAATAAAAACGGAGTTTTAAACTTTAGATGTTTTTCTCGGTTTTCTCGAGAGAAATTAGGTATTTCTCAGGGGATTTGTAACAATGCTTATAAGTGCATAAACACTTTGTTCCACTCTTAAATAACAGAATTGGAGATGTAATGTTTTGATTGATAACACATGTTTTTTTGGATAACACAAATGTGAACATCCATTAATAGAAAACTCTTACTTTTCAAGTAATGAGTATGTCTTCTCTAGAACAACTCTACAAGAGAGATTGGGATCATCAATCAAAGAAGAGACTGCTTCTCCAAGTTCATCATATCCTGATATCCAATTTTACATCCCCGATAGCAAAGTAGTGCTATACTAAATCTACAAGGAGCAAAAAAATGAGATATCCAACATCAATCATAATATAATAATTTAAGTACTCGAGTTCCCCATACAAACCCCTAATAACCATCAATACAATGGAAATCCACCAAAATTTTAAATTAAAAATATAACGATTAGGGAACCGTAGATTTGATAAAACACCATAACCAAATTTCCTAATTTCATATATTGGCTACAGTTTCAAGCAAAAATAATGATAAAACACCATAACCAAATTTCTTAATTTCGTAAAATGACTGCAGTTTCAAGCAAAAATGATCTGATTGCAAATTTGAGGCTAACAACTATAAAATATTGAGGATGGAAGTTGCATGAAAAAACTATTGATAAAGCATTTCCTACCAATAGTTCAGTTATACCATCTAGGAAAACAAGATAGACGAAACTAAAACTATGCAATTCTCAATAAATCTATACTCAGAAAAATGCGAAATGTAGGTTTCAGTTCACAAAATCAATGGAATATCCTTTGTTACAGCATTAACAATCACAATTAGTACTAATACAAAATCTCCAATTAGTAGAAGAAAATAATACTGGAAAAGCAAAAAAGAATAGTATGAGTTGTAGAAAGGACACGGGTCATTGCTCCAAATATGAACTTGAAGCGTTAGCTGCGTTATCACAGCCATGCAATTGAAGAGCAATCAAACATATTCATATTGCACAGGCAATAATCAAACCTATTCATATTTGCAGGCAATAAGATATAAAAACTGACTGACCCAGGAGGTTCAAAGAAAGCATCACCAATAGGCAACAACTCCACGCCTATACCCTTCCAATGATTCCAGAGAGGATTCGACGAGCTTTTGAAACCCTGTAAAAATCCAAAAC
The DNA here is from genome assembly GCA_015143295.1 of Tetracentron sinense. NCBI lineage: Eukaryota > Viridiplantae > Streptophyta > Magnoliopsida > Trochodendrales > Trochodendraceae > Tetracentron > Tetracentron sinense. The sequence continues at coordinate 38,732,953 of CM026566.1, read as the reverse complement.
CCAAATGACATTTAAACAAGGGAAACCAGGGTGTATTGCATTTGGAAAAAAAAAAGTAAGTCGGTCATTTTTTCTAACGTATGTACTTGTATTCACCTAACGTATGAGAATACAGCTTAAAAAAACAGAAGTCACACATCAGGGTGGCTTATAAGATGATTCCCAAATCCACTGAGCACAACATATCAAGAACTGATAATCATTTATCTCAATTCCATCGTTCAGATAGAATCGTAATAGCTATCCAAATACAAAATGAAAATCAAAACAGATCTTGGAGCATATACCAATGAAATTCAAACTAACCTTGGTACTGAAACAAACCAAATAAAATCACAATTATCTTTCAGTTAATCTGAACCTAAAAATATACCTCAAGCTCGTGTCCAATCGCAATGGGCATTACATCTTCAACTCTCTTCTTCCCCTTAGGCATTAATTCAACAACAAATCACCTCTCATTCTAACACAGTCGTTTCCAAAACAATAAATCAATCAGAACCAAAACCCTATAAAAGCAAAGGATTCGGAGATCGATCTGAAACAAATCTAGGGTTTGGAGCCGAGCAGAAGCCCTTCTCCACATCATTGCTTGTGATTTAAAATTATCTCATGTTGAGCCCTTCACCACAGATGAAGAAAGGAAGGGACGGAACGGAATGGGAGAGAGAAAGAAAGCAGTAAATTTTCCGTGGGGTGCTATCGCTCTCTGCATTCTCTCCGTGTTCCCAACGGTCACTTGGAGGAACGTGATGGAGAGCCAGTTCTATCCGGAGTAGGATTGTTACGTAGTTATCTAAAATTTATCTATTAGATAGTAATTTGTTACGAAGAAGTTACTAAATTTCATAAACACCCTTGCTCTAACCTTTTTAGGGAAAAGTTATTGTATATTTGATTAAATCAAGATATGTAAAATCTATCCCCTTATCTTTTATTTTTTTTCTTATCATGCATAATCGATAAACCCATAATTAATACAGAATTTATCTAATACTATTATGTTTCATTATAAATATAAGCATTACATATTGAATAATCATAGTAAATAATATTTTTCTACTCTCTTTTGCTAATGGCTACTAAAATTAGTTTTCTTTCTTTTTTTCTTGCATTCTTGTTCGTTTCTACTGCTGCTAGAGATGTTCCCTTTGACGAGTCCCCATCTCCATCGCCTTCTTCTACACCAAAGATCAAATCTAACTTCACATATGTCTGTGATCCTTCAAGGTTCGACGACTTGGGATTGGACATAACGACCTTCTCTTACTGTGATACATCCCTTCCTTTCACTGTTAGGGCAAAGGACTTAGTCGATCAAATGACGCTTTCTGAAAAGGTGCGACAGATCGGTGATCTTGCATATGGGGTGCCTAGGATTGGGCTTCCCAAGTACGAATGGTGGTCGGAAGCCCTCCACGGTGTCTCCGATGTCGGTCCCGGTACCCATTTTGATGAACTTATCCCTGGTGCAACTAGCTTTCCTACGGTGAACCTCACTGCAGCTTCCTTCAACGAATCCCTATGGAAAAACATAGGGCAGGTAACAAAAATATCACTTCGTAGATAGATCATAAAATAAGATCATAATATATATATATATATATATATATATATATAATGTATATATCAATTATTAAATGGTATTTGCTATTGTTGCAGGTTGTTTCAACCGAGGCAAGAGCTATGTATAACCTTGGGCGTGCTGGATTGACATACTGGAGTCCCAACATTAACGTAGTAAGGGACCCCAGATGGGGAAGAATCACAGAGACACCAGGTGAAGATCCATACACTGTTGGATCCTATGCAGCAAATTATGTTAGAGGCTTGCAAGATGTGGAGGGGCAAGAGAATACTAAAGACTTGAATTCAAGACCTTTGAAGGTTTCTGCATGTTGTAAGCATTATGCTGCTTACGATGTGGATAACTGGCTCAGGGTAGATCGATATCATTTTGATGCAAGGGTAAGATCTCTAGACAAATTCTAATTTCATAATCAAAACCAAATTCAATTTTTATTTGTGTTTTGAAGGTGACTGAGCAAGATATGTTGGAGACGTTTCTTCGGCCTTTTGAGATGTGTGTGAAGGATGGAGATGTTAGCAGTGTTATGTGCTCATATAACCGTGTTAATGGCATTCCTACTTGTGCTGATCCAAAGCTCTTGAAAGATACTATAAGAGGAGAATGGGATCTTCATGGGTATTGTATTGAACTTTTTCCAAGTTCGTCTATTAAATAGAAAATCTTATCTTACATATATATTACAAATTACATGTATTTATAGGTATATTGTCTCTGATTGCGATTCAATCGAAGTGCTAATGGACGGCGCCAAATGGCTCGACGACACCCATGAAGATGCTGTTGCACAAGTGCTTAAAGCAGGTGTTCAAATCCTTACTATATTTGTCTATCAATTTTATCAGGAGGAAGACTACCTCTTACATGGCATAAAGCTGATTACCTTGATCAACTACCAATGACCTCCATGCCCCTAAGGCCAGTTGAGGAGTCTGGCTACCCTGGAAGGACCTACAAGTTCTTCAATGGCTCAACTGTCTACCCAACACTGTCGTGATCTCACTTTCGAGGATGGCGCATATAGGCCTTCATGCCCAGCAGTTCTGGTCAATGACATGAGTTGTAATGATGAATTTGAGTTCGAAGTTGAAGTCCAAAATGTTGGAAGCAAGGATGGGAACGAGGTTGTCATGGTGTTAAGGATTTAACACTTTCATTTCTGGGTGAGAGTGATGAGAGTCAGTATGAGGTTCCTTCCTCTCTCCTCTTGTGAAACACTCTGTTATTTGAATTTGTCCTGTTTTATACTCGAACCACCTCCTATGTTCAATGGCTTTGGTAATCTCAAGAGTCTCCGTCTTGAAAGTGTTACTTTGACAGATGAGGCATTGGAGAGGATGATTTTCACTTGCACTGTTCTAGAAAGATTGGTATTGTATGAACTCATCGGTTGCTTCCGTTTTAAAATCCCTGGTCCATGTCTCCAATACTTCTACCTCATCGGTGAATTCAACAATATCTGTTTTGATGATGCACCGCGTCTATCATCTGCTGTCATGGGTTCATACTATTGTGCGGTCGATGAACATGTTGGGCAAGGGGAAACTTCTAATTTGAATAAGGCTCTTGGTTGCCTGACTGGTCTTGAGAAGCTTGGTATGTATCATCATTTTTTACAGGTAATACATTTGTAATGAGAAGTTCTTTTTTGGTGTATTTTATTAGAGAACTTGTTGTTTTACTTGTGATAAACTTTTCTTGTTTTATCACATAGATCTTGGCTAGGGGCAGTATCCCAGAGAGGCTTCCTGTTACATTAGATTACTTAAAGAGTATTACTTTGGAAATGAACTTTAATGATTTGGATGAGACCTCTGTCGTTCTATGCTTGCTCAGAAGCTCCCCTAATTTACAAGAACTTTGGCTTCAGGTGAGTCATTTCAGATTTGTATTCTTTAGTGATATTGCATTGCAATGGTTTAAGTTAACTATACTAAATCAATCTAATGTGAGAGTAACCAAAGACTTGAGTTTGAATCCCATTTTAACTAGGACTCATGCTAAACAAGTGATAGGGTTCAATAGGGTTTCTGTGCCGGCAGGTGGGAGCAAGAAGGTTAAATTCACGTTTAATGCATGCAAGAGCTTGAGCGTGGTCGAGAACAATGGTTACAAGCTGTTGCCGTCCGGCGGGCACACGATCATGGTGGGAGATGGAGAAATCTCATTTCCCTTTCAAGTGAACTTCCAATATTAGAAGAGTGATTTATAGTTTTAGGCTTTTATTTTTCTTTCTTCAAGTTCTTAGGCTTAGGTTTATTTAGGTTCCCTTTACCAAAGATGTTGAAAGGTGGCTTTGATGCGAAAGCACAATGTTTACACAGATTTAGCTGAATATTTATAAAGAAATAAAGCTTTTTTTTCACTCTTCTATATCCACAAATAATGATATCTATACTCAGTACTGAGTATATCTATACTATTCCTTTCACTATCTCTAATCTCAACCGTAATCTCTCTGACACCTTTGGAACGGAGTGGATTTTGATTGAAGCTCTTTCGTTCCATTGTTCTATGCAAATCTGTTATAAGTTTTAATTTCTGAATTTGTAGTCGGAGGTAAGGTTCTGCTCTGATGAAAAAGAGGCGTTTTCGTTAGATCATCGCTTGCGGATGGCTGAGATCAGAAGATACGCTTCGAATAAACAATTAGGTCATTTTTTGTTCTGTTTAAGCTATATGAGATGTTGACATTTGGGTTTTGGTGAGGTTTTATGAATTAGAATTTGATATTTTGTATGTCAGAATAATGTTGTTAATGGGAAATTAATGTTCAGTTCTCCTGGTTTATGGTTGATTTTGATCTTAGAGCATTTATTTTTGCTAGTAATGATTGATTATGTTAAAAAAGTAATAGATTTATTTCATTAACGTTATATATGCATCTGTTAAGGTCGCTTAGGTCATTCTCTTGCTTGCTGTATATGCTCGTTGTGTGAATTTCAGTTTGAGTGCTATTTTGGAAGTTGGAATTGCTTTCCTCGCTGTCACACCATCATTAGTAGTTAACTGGAAAATGTTTTATAAGCACATGTGAGTGTTGGGGTGACATATAATAGCGAGACATGTAATGGTAGTCACACCATCCTTAGGAGCTAGTAAGGATCTAATGCTTTATAAGCACAGGAGTTGCATGAATGTATGGGTGATATGATAGAGAAAAAAGGTTATTGGCTGTGAATGTTCTTCGAGGGGTTTTATAGACACAGTGTTAGTTTGAATCCATCAGACCTAAACTGGTACAAGGCTCTTGACTTCCTGTATTACTGCTGGTGGGGGGTAATGAGTTGGGTCCCTCTCATCCCTCCTTTTGTACTCTTTTCCCGTTCAGCTTCAGCTGCGATAAAATATAGTTTGCCATCGAACCAGTTAAGCATACAGAAATTGCATTCCAACACGCATGTAGGGAACAAAGTTGTGTTTTGCAGGTTTGTATGAAATATCTTTAACAAACCTGCAACTAATAAAAAGGAAAAGTTTCTACAAGTCATGTACTTTTTCAATTGGGTAATAATACAAGACAGGAGGTATGGAGGGGAAAGTCTGAGAGTTATGACGAGAAGTGATTGGTTGGAAGGACTTAGAAGCTCAAGGCAATGGGTACATTATAAGTGCAATTAAGTCTATTACATAATGTGTAAATCCATTTTTCTTCTCTTTGTAACTTTTTTTTTAAAATACTGTGGAGTTTTGATCTTCTTCAAATGATATCTTGTTTTTCTCAAAGCCTGTCTGTATTTTTCTTCATTTAATTCCCCTTTCTTATTTCCTTTTATCCTTATTTTCAGGTAGTTAGAGCACATTGTTCTCGTGCATTACAGAGAGGTGAAAGAGGTAACTCTCTCCATCTTCTATTATAGAATACAGTAGTCTCATAATTTCAAAATCAAGAGACCACTAAGTTAATGTACACGCGAAACAAAGAAATTCTTATGGATGGGTCTTTTGGCCAAGAACTGCATACCATAAAATACACATGTAAATGAGTATGTTGATCCAATTATTTCAAAAACACCTTCAATTTTAAATGATATAAATCTTGTCTTATTTCTATGATGTGCTAAAATTCCATGTTTTATTTGAAAAGAACAATGCTATTTTTGGGTATTCTATTCTATCTGTCCATCAAGGGTTAGCCAGTGATGTAGTTTTGATCATCTGAATTTTGAAATCCAAATGATCTATATTCTATTGGTAAATCCCGATGATCTATTGATTGTGCATGAAATGGGTTAGATGACTTAATCATGTATTCAAAAATTCGTCATCTGTCATCGTAGGGCTCATGATTAATTATATACTGTAACCCATGTTATGTAGTGTTCACTATTCAGTATTAACGTATTGTTTATCTCCAGGGGAACAGGTCTGGCATCTCCCATTTGACAAATGCAGATCCAGAATCACAAACAGGAAGTCCTCAGACTAGTTCAGCACCTTGCTTAGCACAGGCAAATTCTCCTGCCCTTGCAGTTCAAGCATCTCATGCATCAGGCTCAAGTACAGTTGATTTCAATGGGCAAACACCATCATCAGATTTTGAGAATGTCGATTCTGGGGATGATCTTGGAACCTCTTCTCTTGTTGAACGCATCTCTGGTTCCGTATCTTGGGATGCTTCTTTGCATGCACATGAGACAGCAGGTAAACTTGCATTCGCTATCTATAAATTTCGTGTTTTATCCTTATGCCAGGGAATTAAAAATACAATAGTAATTAAGAATGGATAATAAAATTCTTTTTATGTGAATCTTTCATCCAGTGGAAACCATCAAATAGATAAAATGATCCTTACTATGAGCTTTTAGTATCTTGTTTTTTTCTTCTTTCAATCATTGTTACAAACCTCCTGAGAAATACCTAATTTCTCGCGAGAAATGTCAAGAAAAACATCTAAAGTAAAACTCTGTTTTTAGCTCGGTATTTTAAAAGTCTTGCGAGATATACAATTTCTTATTTTTATCACATAAATATCCCGAAATTTAGTCGTGTTTTTAAAAATATTGCGAAAAATACCCAATATTGTTGGCTTGATGAATTTAATTATTATTTTAATCATTGCCGAGATTTAGGCGAGAAATACCCGAAAAAAACTCCATATTTGAAATTTTCTCAAGAAAATCTTCAACCAATAAAAACCCGAGAACGAGATGTATTACACTGCTTTCAATGCCGAAAGCATCTTTTAATAAATTGCATTGGAACTATCCAGTTTCCTGTATTTACAAGTTTTAATTCAACTTAATAGTATAAAAACCTTTCATTTCATTTTCTGTGAATGTCTGGATCCTTTCAAAAATTTAGATTATCCATTTTTAAAAGAAGTAACCAGATGCCTGTGCTGATTTCAGGATTTTCCGAGTTGTCTAGGATCCAGCATACAAGTGCTGGGTTCACTGGAGCTAGTTTTAGTCATGATGCTAGCCCATCTGTGTGGGCTGAAATTCACAACTCAAGCAGATACATGAGTAGTATGCATGACGAGCATTGACCAGTCTAATGGTTTTGACTATGTAATTTGTAAACTAACAGACGCTAAATTGGATGCATATAGCATGGGCAAAGATGTCGTAGGTGGTGGACAGGGGCGGAGCCAGGTGGGGGCCTGTGGGGGCACATGGCCCCACTCAACATTTGAGAAGCTATAATTTTTGTATTTTTTTAGGGTATATATACGGGAATGGGCAGATACTCCTAAACTTCGAAAAAAAAAAAAGTATTTTTTGAGTTGGGATCATATTCAACACGTGTCCCTTCTAACCCCCCATTATGATTAAGATTAACTAACCCTAGGGTTCAATAAGCTAACATCTTTTTAAAAAAGAATTAACCCCAAGGGTTAAATTTTTATACTGTAGTAAATATTTAACTATGCATAATCATGGGCCAAGTGGCCAATTGTCCCCTGTAAAAATTATATTATTGTATTGAAAATGGCATAACTTTAGGGTAAGTTATATTCTTTTTTGTATCCGCCTAATCTTTCCCCACAAAATCCATTAACAATTACTATAATTTTTTTATCAATCATGGGTGCCCCCACTACTAGAAATTCCTGGCTCCACCCTGGTGGTGGTGGAGATAGGGTGTTCCCTGATGCAGATTTCCAAACGTTAGTGTTGGAGACTCAGAATTTTTCACGTCGGTTGTCTGCGTCGTAAATCTCTTTAGTATGTTTGATATTTTTTTCCTTCAGGCATTAGACATTAACAATAACTTAAGCTAAATGTTGATACAAAATATAAATACCCCAGCAATACATACGCATGCACACGCTATATAGATACTACGAGTCATGGACGAAAGGAGATGCTTGCTTTCTCCCTAGCCTTCTGTGTTTTTTTTAAATGAATTATTTTGACCGGTAAGGTAAAAAAAAACTATAAATTCTTATTAGGGAAACAGAAAACGGACCCCAGGATCTCATTGGTCCACGTCCCCTTTTTACCACCTATTAATTGTGGTTATGATTCACTCATCCCCTAGGGTTAAGCAATCTAACCATGGTTTTTGGATAAACAAAAAAAAAATTATCAATTTTAATTTAATTAAGCTTAGTCATGGCTAAAGAGGTGTTAAAAGGGACACGGGAACACTGCAGTCAGCTTAAAAGAGGACCCTGGGGTCCTCTTCTCAGGACTCTTCTTATAATACATGCAGTGCACAAGGCTTTTATGGTGGTAAACCATGCCCGTCCAAAAGCATGAAAGGAAGTTGTTTTGGCCATTACGAGGTGATAAGGCTGCTCAATAGATGTTAATACATGGGGCAATTGTTTGTGATAAGGCTGCTAAATAGATGTTAATACATATTGACCTCCCGGCGATTGTTGAAAGATCGAATCACAACCTTTGTAACCCAAACCTCCTAACCTGTTACCCATTCCAGCTCTCAAACCTCGCTTTCACCTCAGAAGCTCGATTTCAACTTTTGTAAACCTCACTCTCACCTAAAGGTACAGTTTTTATGTAAAATTTTATTTTTATCCTAATTTTTCATGTGAAATAAAATGTATTTTGTCATTTTTCTTTATAGGGTACAAGATTCATATAAGATTTGTTAATTAATAGTGATCTTGTAATTGAATTTTGAATGATACATTTAATAATTCAATAGTGATCTTGTTTGTTATGATGAAAAATTTGAATTATGAATGATTTTATCAATTTTCTTTTAAAGTCTAAAAAAGTAAAAAAGATACATTTACATCTACAAGTAATTTTCAAGAACATCAATATATATTTTATTTATATATATCGGCGCTCCCCAACCCTATCCTAAATTGAAATTTGACGTTCTCGCGTTCTCGAATTTGAGGAGAGTTCAATCGCACCCACAAGTCACCATGTGTCTCTGTTAACCCTTATTATTCATGGTTGAGATTCACTAACCCTTAAGATTCAATAATCTAACTTTGATTTTTAGAAAAAACTTCTTAAAAAAATTAACTCTAGTTAAAAAAATTTAACCTTTAAGATTAATATTTTTTAATACTTTTTTCAAAACTATAGTTAGATTACTTAACCCTAAGAGTTAGTACAATTGCCTATGATTTGATCTTGATTGTCGAAATTGGCTGTCTTTTTTTTTGGTGCGGAATTGTCTTTATCTCAAGTGAGTAGTTTCTTTAAAAAATAATGTCACATTATTATTTTCAGGGAGAGTGCAAGCCCAACCCCCCTCCCCCAATTAATTAAAGCATTATGTTTTTTTTTCTAGAGACTTCATTCGGTTAAATTTATGAACGTCAGCCCTAAATTTATTTTTCATACCTGACGCTGTGAGGGGCTTTTGCAGCCGCGGGCTGTAAAATGGCTCTTGCAGCTAATTATTGGTCCCTAAAAATGAAAGCTTTTAACATGTTTATCAAATGGAAAATAATCACATCCTTGGTCGGTAACGCAAGGAGGTGAGTCTTGGGTCCCATTTTAATGTCATTTGTCCCTCTTTTAGCTCCATTTAATTGTGGTTAAGATTCGGTAACCCCTAGAGTACATCCATCTATCTTTCTTTTTAGAAAAATAAATAAAATAATTTAATATAGGGTTAAAACAACTTAAACCGGGTTCATGGCAGATGGAATGGGCAGCTTTGTGCTAGAGAGGTGTAATAGTTTGCCCCTCGCCAGTGGAGCGAACAATTGCTCTTATCAAATTAGGCATGCATTATATTTTCATATTTACTAGGGGTGATACTCGAGCCGAATGAGCCTAGTAGTGGGGTTTTTGAACTCAGCTTGGTAAATTTTACTATTGTTCGAGCTTAGGTCAAACATTAGTACTACTGTTCGAACTCGGCTCGTGAAAACATAAACGAGCTCGAGCTTTTAACAAGCTTACTGAATTATATATTTTTATAAAAAAATTCTTGAGACAAATAAGAGAGATGTCAGATCATTTGATCATTCTCATCAAGCCAAGCCAAGCCAAGCCATCCAAGGGAGTGTCAACTCGTTTGGATGTTCTCTCTTACTCAACACCTCTTTAATAGCCTACCAAATTGTACACCGTTCTCCTCTTTATCAGATGTGAGACTATATTTGGTTCCACATCAGCCTTCACCTTGTTAATCCTCAACGCATAGCCTGCTATGCTTTGGGCAAAAGATAATATTTATTCCACTTTGCTTAAGCAAAGATCCTTGCTCTAATAAGTATACTTTAAATTAAGATGAAATGAGTCCACTTTGCTTAAGCAAAGTTCCCTGCCTGAGTAAGTTCTCGCCTTGCTTATAGTGGTTGTGAACCCAATACCTACACAACACCTTAACGAACCGAGCTTTTATCGAGCCGAACAAAAGTGTGTTCAAACTCGGCTCGTTTATTAAACGAGCTCAAAAATGGTGTTCAAATTCGGTTTGTTTACTAAATAAACGAACAATACTCGAGCTTTTAACAAGCCGAGCCCGAGTAGTTCACGAACATTTTGTTCAAAATTTACCTTATAGGTATGCATATATATAAAAGTCCAACACTAATAAGAGTAATATTGCAATAATATTATCTTTGGTAAATCTTTTCAATCCAAGCCCGAAATGTAACATTTTTTTTTTGGTTTAGGGCGACAAAACGGTACTTAACTCACACGTTAAGAGAATATCAGATATTTTCTTGATTTGCATATCGATATTTTCTTAACGTGTCAAATACCAAGGTTGCTAAGTTTTGCTTAATTGAGGCGTACCAGCGGGGTCCATTTTGTGTGTGTAACTCGGCACACGGATTTTGTGCGCCCTCGGCTCCTCACTAATAGACAGGTCATGTTAGTAATAAATTTATTCTATCAACATACACACAATTTATACACACAATTTGGATGCTGATAGCTTGTACTTACCCTTATGGCACCTTAGCAGTTCCCTTAGGTCTGGGCATGCGTGTGAGTCTAGCATGTGTGTGTTACATGATAACATTTCCACCAAAAAACATGCACCCTAATCAAAGGGCACACAAGAACTGTGTGCCTAGTTGCACAGATTAAATAGACTCTATAAGTGGATAAGGCTAACCATAAGTACAATAATAAACCACTAATAATTTAATTTTCCATCAACCTCCGTATCCAACTATCCAGGGATATTTCTCATTTATATTCATTCATTATCCATATATACAATACCAAGAATAATATACGAAATTAGAAGTCTAAATGTCAATGCAACCATTAATTGCCCTTAGAAAGGGAATGACAAACCAATTAGGATCTGAAAAATGCTAGCAGAAAGTGTTGGTACAAAACACGTGTCTTCAGTAGTTTAGTTGAAGACTACCACGTCATCACTTAGAGATGGTGGGTTTAAATGGGAAGGGTAGTATACTGCTAACCAATTAGGATTTCAGAAAGTTTTAGCAGGAAAAAACTTGTGGTACGAAATTTTCTTAACACTAGTTAGCTTGGAAGGGGAAGAAAATATTTAGAAATATATATTGCTAACAAGAAAAAAATGAACCAATTTCATGTAAATCGTGAAGTAAATATGCTACAAGTTGATCATGTAATACTTTCACATTATAAAGCTTCAATTTGCCCTCCACAGTCATAGTACTTCAGAAGGCCTTCATCTTGCCATCAATTCTCTTTTACTCTCACTTCAAGTTGTTCAACCTGCAAAGCTCCAACTCAGTAGTGACATATTCTTCACCATGTTTATGATGCATGTTTTAGAGAAGATTACTAAATAGGTTTCCTACCAACTAACAATTCAGCATCCTTCTAAGAGCAGTTGCTTGATGGAGTGCCTAAGATGCATGTTGGCAGACCCAACTCTGACAGGGAGGACTCGGTTTTAAACTAGCACAGGACCAGTTCTAAATCTTTAGATCAAATCTAATGCTATGATGAAGAGTGGAAAGAAAAATTCTTAGTAAGTTGTCACCTCAAGGAAGACTTCTTCAAGAAATCTTCGATGTCAAGCCGTGCAGCCGTTGCCAGTTGTTTTATAGCTTTCTCTTCCTGCACTCACATGGGGGATACAAAAGATGCTCGTTAGACTTTATGTAAACCAATGACCTACTATTGAGATAATTCTCTCTTCCTCAATTCATTACGTGAGGAGAGGAGTATATTATATATTGAAAATACAATGTACAGAATATAAGGATTACAAGGAAGTTTCCAATCTTGTAGGATTGGATAACAAGGAATCTTTCTTTCAAAGGAAAGGATCCATTCATGTGATATCATCAATTGGTAGAGTTTCTATAAGGGGCTGAGACTGATTCTTGGAGATTTTCTGTGATACGTTAACACACCCCCGCAAGCGAAGCGGCACCTCGATGACTCGAAGCTTGGATTGCACCATCTTAAAGCGAGCAGTGGTGAGACCTTTAGTAAAGACATCAGCGGTTTGATCAACTGAACTTACAAACCGAACATTAATGTCACCACGAACCACCTTTTCACGGATGAAATGATAGTCGAGCTCTACATGTTTAGTGCGAGCATGATAAACCGGATTAGAGGCAAGAGACAGAGCACTAATATTGTCATAATAAATGACTGGAGGAGCAGGAAGAAAAACTTTTAGATCTCGAAGAAGCATCCGAATCCAGGCTAGTTCAGCCGCAGTATGAGCTAGGGAGCGATATTCAGATTCGGTACTTGAGCGAGCAACGGTAGGTTGTTTCTTGGCACTCCAAGAGATAAGACTCGACCCAAGAAAAATGCTAAATCCTGAGGTAGACCGACGATCATCAGGGTCACCAGCCTAGTCAGCATCAGAAAATGCTCTTAAAAGAGAAGACCCCTTCTGAAAGTGTAAATCAAAGTGAATAGTACCCTTCAGAAAACGTAGAATACGTTCAACAGCAGCCCAATGAGCAGAGCGAGGGGAATGCATATATTGGCAAACTTGGTTGACAGCGAAAGCAATGTCCGGGCGAGTGAGGGTAACATACTGAAGAGCTCCTACAATGCTTCGATATTCGGTTGGATCCAAAAGAGGATCACCATCCAACCGGGAGAGTTTAAACCCGGAAGCGACCGGAGAGCTAATAGGTTTGGCTCCATCCATCTTGGCACGAGTGAGCAAATCAAGAATATACTTGGACTGTGATAGATATAGGGCCTGAGACTGGCGATGGACTTCAATGCCAAGGAAAAAGTGAAGAGGTCCAAGATCCTTCATGGCAAAAATACGATTAAGATCCAGTAACAAAGAATGGATGGCCGATGCTTGATTTCCTGTAACAAGAATATCATCCACATAAATCAATATAAATAAGAGACAACCATCAACTTGTCGGATGAATAAGGAGCTATCAGCTGCAGAACCAATAAAGCCAAGTCCTTGAAGATAATCGGTAAGACGAAGATACCAAGCCCGAGGAGCTTGTTTGAGGCCGTAGAGAGATTTGTGGAGCCGGCAAACATGAGAGGGCCGGCTGGAGTCAACAAAACCTTGAGGTTGGGCCATATAAACTTCCTCAGAAAGTAGGCCATGGAGAAAAGCATTGTGAACATCCATCTGTCGGATGGGCCAATCATGCTGAACTGCAAGAGTTAAGACAATACGGATCGTTGCATGTTTAATCACAGGACTAAAGGTATCTGTATAATCAAGCCCTGGTTGCTGATGAAACCCTTTGGCCACTAAACGGGCCTTGTAGCGCTCAATGGACCCATCTGACTTTTGCTTAATCTTATATACCCAACGGCAACCAACAATGTTTTTATCAGATGGAGCTGGGACAAGAGTCCAAGTTCCTTGTTTTTGCAACGCATCAAATTCATGTGCCATAGCAGTGCGCCACTCAGGGTGTTTGACAACTTGGGTGAATGAATTGGGTTCTGCTAGAGTAATAGACGTGAGGAAAGCAGTCGGTAATGGGTAACGGGTAGAGGGGAAAGCCTTTGGTTTAAAAATTCCAGATTTGGACCGGGTGCCATAGGGATGGATGTGGAGAGGTGGAGTCGTACCAGGGTGGTCTTCAATAGGGGATGATTGTGGCTCGGGTAAGGAGATACGGTCCAAGGGAGGCGAATCCAGTGGAGACCCTAAGGATGGAGAAGGTGGAGCAGGTATAACATGAGGGTCGGGAGGGTGTTCGGGTGGAGTAAATGAAGGCACAGGCGCAATAGGGGTTGGCAAAGGGAGAGGTGTAGGTTGGGATGAGGCCACAACTGGTGTGAGAGGTGAGGGTATAACCTGGGGGATCATACCAAGAGAAATAGGGGAAGTATCCTCTGTCGGTCCTTTGGATGTGTGAGCTACCTCCATTTCAGCAAATGGGAAGCGAGATTCATCAAAAACAACGTGACGAGAAATATAGACTCGACCACTACGAATGTCCATACATTTATATCCACGATGATTAAGGTTGTAACCAAGAAACACGCATTCAGTAGTACGATGAGTAAGTTTGTTGGACATGTATGGACGAAGCATTGGAAAACTGACACAACCAAAACTACGTAAGATGCCGTAATCAGGTGGTTTATGAAATAATTTTTCATACAGTGAAATATTTTCAAGGACTCGAGTAGGAAGACGATTGATCAAAAATACAGCAGCGGCAAATGCATCAAAGCAAAACTGAGTAGGCATATGAGCATGAGTGAGAAGTGTAAGCCCGGTTTCAACAACATGGCGGTGTTTGCGCTCTGCAACCCCATTCTGTTGAGGTGTGTGAGGGCAAGAAATACGATGGGAGATGCCATGTAGAGATAGAAAACTTTTAAAGCGGAAACTAGTGTATTCACCACCCCCATCAGATTGAAGGGATTTAATCTTACGATCAAACATGTTTTCCACGAGTGCGGAGAAGCGCACAAAAATTTCATAAATTTCATATTTAAAACAAAGAGGGAATATCCAACAATAACAACTAAAATCATCAATAAAACTCACATAAAATTTATAACCATTTATTGAAAGTTCGGGAGCAGGTCCCCACACATCGGTGTGAACAAGTTCAAGAGGAAAAGCAGAAATAGACTCAGACGATGTAAACGGTAGCCGGGAACTCTTTCCCATCTGACACGACGGACAAACAAAGGACAATTTAGACGACCCAAAAATTGAGAGGATCTTAGAGAGAACATCCATAGTTTGGGCAGCAGGGTGACCAAGTCGGTGATGCCAAACCGTGGGAGGCCGCCGAACACAAGTGAAGGCGGTAGGAGAGAGTGATGATGAACTGGAAGCACGTAGGGGAAGCTGAAGCGGGTATAGGCCATCACACATCCGTCCTTGGAAGAGGGTCCTCCCCGTAAGGTTGGCCTTCACAAAAAAATGAGAGTCAGTAAATATGAAGTGACAATCATTGTCTTTGGTAAATTGAGAGACAGAAATAAGGTTGGTTTTCATGTTAGGAACATGAAGAACATGGTTTAAATTAAATGATCTGTCAAGAGAAGAGAGTTTAGATGAACCAGTGTGAGAGATAGCAAGGGTGTTACCATTACCGACGGCTATGCTGTCATTACCCTCATATTCAGAGTGGAGTGAGAGATTATTAAGGTCAGCCGTGACATGATTTGAGGCTCCGGTATCAGTATACCAAGTAGGGGCAACTTGCTTGGAGGCAACCATGGCCTGAAGTTTCTGAGGAGGCTGACGACCTTGATAAGACAAATCA
The DNA here is from genome assembly GCA_015143295.1 of Tetracentron sinense. Classification (NCBI taxonomy): domain Eukaryota; kingdom Viridiplantae; phylum Streptophyta; class Magnoliopsida; order Trochodendrales; family Trochodendraceae; genus Tetracentron; species Tetracentron sinense. Next base: position 38,717,288 of record CM026566.1, on the reverse strand, counting down.
AGGCGATGAAAGCAGTCAAGGGCATGATGCCCAACTCGGTTGCAGATCTGACATATATTCGGCATTGGTGGCTTTGCTGATGGATTTGTAGACGAGGTAGCTGTGTAAGAACCACCACCTCGGCCACCATGATGACGACCACGACCTCGACCTCGATAATGGTATGAGCGGCCACGTGAACCACCATGGCCTTGAGTGGAAGATTGAGAGGCACGATTTGTAAAGAGGGCTGTAGACGGCTGCTCAAAGGTATTATTAGAGGCATGTGATTCAAGACGAAGCTCAAAAGTGAGTAGTTGGCCAAATAATTCATCAAAGAGGATTGGAGAAACCCTATTGAGGACTGAAGTATGGACAGGATCATATTCGGGACCCAGGCCATTAAGAACTTGATTGCAGAGATCGTAGTCAGACACCTGCTGGCCAACGGCTTCAAGAGAATCAGCAAGGCTTTTCATTTTGTCCAAGAAATCTGTGATGGACATACCTCCTTTCTTAAGGGACTGAAACTGTTGCTTGAGTTGAAGAACTCGAGAGTGAGACTGCATCAGATGGAGGCGTTCGAGGCGTTGCCAAACCTCACGCGAGGTTTGAAGGCCGATAACCCGTTGGAGAACTGAGGCATGGAGGGAAGCATTGATCCAAAGTAAAACCAAGGAATCACGTTCGTGCCAGGTCTCATAGGCGGGATCAATATTGGATGTCGGTTTGTTCTCAGAATCAACGAGAAACTGAGAAGGGCAGGGTATAGATCCATCAACGTAACCCATGAGTCTGTTTGCTCGCAGGACAGGGAGAAATTGACTTTTCCACAAGAGATAATTGTCACGATCTAGTTTGATGGAGACTAGATTCATGATATTGGGGAAAATAAGGGGAGAAGAGGTCATGGCGTGAGATTGAAGCTTGAGGATCGAGGGTGAAGTTACCTAACTTCTGGCTGATACCATGTAAACCAATGACCTACTGTTGAGATAATTCTCTCTTCCTCAATTCATTACGTGAGGAGAGGAGTATATTATATATTGAAAATACAATGTACAGAATATAAGGATTACAAGGAAGTTTCCAATCTTGTAGGATTGGATAACAAGGAATCTTTCTTTCAAAGGAAAGGATCCATTCATGTGATATCATCAATTGGTAACTATATCTTAAAGTTTTCAACAATAGATTAACGTAATTATTATTTGATGTAAATTTGTATTCTAGCCTCATCAGTTGGATGATTAGGATGCTATGTAAACCAACTGGTGTCTTTCAATATTCAACTTTTTTTTTTTTCAACTGTGTTTTCAATCGGCATCATTTTGCACAGCACGGGCAACAATAGCATACATTGATTTAGAACAGATTAGATATAATAAATAGTTTCCTGTGCCAGTGATCAGTCGACCGCCTAGAGAATCTAGATGAACCAAAAGTCGTTCATGCATCGACTTTGTGAATGATGCCACTGGTATTATAGTGAGTAAAGGAAAAATATTAGAAGTGGGACTTAATATTATATATGGACCAATAAAGGTAGACTGACCGAGACAAAATCACCAATTAAAGTGCCCAATGATGATGATTTTCCTCCATACCATCAAATGGAGATGAAATTGTTTACCTTACAACTTTTATTTTATGAGACATTACTTGGAGATGCTTTTTTGTTGAATGGTGAAGATATCAAAAGAAAGCATTTGTTTCTTGTAATAAATTTTATTCCTAACCTGAAAATTGAACCCACCGGTTACCCGAATCAATATTCAGCACCTACAGAGGTTCAAGTTTAGCATCATTTATGATCTTTAACTGGTTGAAGATCTAGCCCATAGCTCAATCGGTTGGAAATTTAGAATTCACATTGTAACCATAAGGATGAAGGTTCCCCCCTAGTTCATCCACCCATAAGGGGAAAAATATTTGGAAAAAAAAAACATATCAATAAAGGAAATACTACCTCCCCTGCAAAAAAATAGATGTGGTTGTACCTCACTTTCCATTGTATTCAGTGAGATCTCCATAAAAGGCAAGAGCAACAAAATTATATTTTAACCAACTGGTTAAAACAAAATAGAGAGGGATAAAAATAAATATAAAATGATGAAATTTTAAACCTTTGATAGTGGAACACCTCCAGCAATTATAAATTCATCCTTATATTGGCCCTTCATAAAAAAAAATCAAAACACAAAATTTCTATGAAGCATGACAGATTGCAAAAATATAAAAGTGAAGATTGATTGCATACATTTCCTGTCACTCTAAACAAACATTGCTATAACAGAAAAGCAACAGAAATCAAAGACGTCTCCTAAACCCTGTACCTGAATCATATCATCCATAATAAACAAATTTAAACTTCGTTAATGAGACTCCAAATGTAAAATCTTTTCAAAATGAGATCCAATATATATTTCCAAAATCTCTTCAGCAATCCAAATTCTAAAGGAAATGCATTCAGAACCTTTTGCTTCTGCAAAAAATGCTAAGCATTTATTAGTCTGCACATAATGTGTTGGGAAGGTAATATGGAATAGTAGAGCCCATGGAGTTGAAAGCAAATTTCAGTAAAGGCAATTGCAACTATGGCTCCGTTTGTTTGCATGGAAAATGAGATGGAAAAGAAAACTTTTCCAATGGAATTAATTTCTAGGAAAAGTTTTCTTATTCTTCTATTTTCTACCGTTTGGCTAGAAGGAAAAAAATCTCAAACAATTATATATATATAATTATTATTTTTTTCAAATGGTTGATTTTTTTAAAGTTATTCATGAATTTTTGGAAAAACAATTATTCAAATATATATGGATAAATATTTCTAACCCATTCATGTACTCTACCATCTTTGCATGTTCGGATTAAGTTTCGACCAATGAATCGATATCAAATTTGATTTTCTCAATCCAAAGGAAAAAAAACTCAATCTATCCTAATATATTAACATAACAATATCCAAATGTGTCATTCCATTGACATAATAATAACCTAATGTGTCAATCCATAGTTTCAAAATATAATCTAATCCATGTCAGTCAATAAACAATCCAAAATAACAACCCAAAATAGTAAAGCAACTAGATACAAGTTAGTAAGAACAAAAATAGAAGATGTGTACTAAAAGCTCAAATAATTAGCCAACGGATAGCTAACTACTCTTGCTAGCACCATCCTTATTAACCGTCCCTTCTAGGATTCTCCTCCTTCCTCGTTCATTTCTAGCAAGAAATGCCTAGAAAGTTTGTTATCACTATTTAGGATTCCAAACGTATCATTGTGGAACTCAAACTCAAAACCGTCAATCTTCATCACTTCTGCATGCAAGTCTGATGCATACACAGCCTCAACGTCTGGATGCATTGCTTCGGTTATCTTACCCATATCCGTTGCTACAAGATCAATCATTTGGACTAATTCATCAGACATACGAGGCTTCTTTCCATGACGTCTGGACGTAGATGATGTAGCTTGATGACCTTTGCTTTATTCAGTCAATGCTTTTGTGCCCTCGGCAATATCTTCAATTCCAAGCTCTTCAAGAATCGTCTACCCCCAACTGTAACCCAATCAAAGACATCCAAAAAGCTGAAAAAAATTAAAAATATTCTCATCATGCCTTCCATTTTGACAAATGCTTGAGAGAACCTCTGAAGCATGTGCTATAGGGGATCTAGACCACCTACTTGGCAGCATAACAAAACCACCTAACATTTCCATCAAAACACTTCCCTCAAATAACCAACCAAAGCAAAAAACAAGACACAGAAACTACTAAGTAAAAAACAGTAATCAACCCATAACTGGAAGTTCTATAGGCTTTCATGTAAAATTCAAACTAGATTCAGGTGCGAATGCTACTAGTCTCTGACATAGACCCACGACGAAGCTCATGCAACGCTTGGTAGTGATGAATTGGAGGTCGACGATCTTAGCGCCTCAGCAAGTGGCCCACCCATCGACGCCACTGGATGGTCACCCCATCTGGTCACCCAATTCATCTGAGGTTGCTCCCCTTCAGCATTCCCGTCCCGAGTACCTAGCTCATCCCCGTTCCCCGGCGACAGTTTCAAGGAGAAGTCTGATGATGTGTTGTTCACTGGTATTGAAATAGAGAGGCCCGTGGCGGAAGTCACTGGACTAGTATTACTTCCAACACTAATGGGTTCTTGATTTGATCTCGGCCAGTCAACGAAGAAATGCCAAAGTACCCGGCTATCTGATCTATTCTCGTCGGAGATATTCTCTTGTCGGCTTTCTGTGAGCCCCCGGGCTCCAATTTGACCAACAGAAGTTCTACAAGAAAGGAAAACCAGAAAGCAAAACATTAGCAAAACATTAGTAAAAGCACCATTGATCTGCTTTAAGAGTAGTGGCTGGGGATCTTCTGCAGAATCAAAATCTCTTACCTATATTCGAAGCTGATATAAAGACCTCTTGAATTAGACTGTGACCAGATATTCAGTGGGATCCCCTACCTAGGAGGTATCTGTCGATGCGATTCCATGATTTATTACTACTATAACTCGATAAACTAAGAATTGTGGTATAATGACATGAATGGGCTTATAAACTCAGCGCTAACTTGTGCTGGATGGATCATTATGCCTGTATTAGGCAAGCCAAGATGGCCAACTTAGGTCCTGCCCAAACACAGTTTAAAGCACATTTTGACCCAAGCTAGAACCTCGAGTTTATTGCCCGAATGGGCGCCTTCCTGCGCCAGGCTTAGCTCTAGGGTTTATAATTACAAAGAAGGCATTGGATGTAAATGGGGCTTCTCAAAAATGAAGTTGGGTTGATTGTGTTTTCTGAGGGAATTTTCATTCAGTTTTCCTTGTGCTCCAGAAAACCAAAAAAAAAAATTGTAGAACATTTCAATTAATGAGTAATCTATATCTATACTACTCCTATATGCTAGAGTGAAATTTCTCCTCCTTATGACACCTAAGCATAGTTCTCATATGTGAAGCCACCTAAGCTTTCTTTTTATTTGTGATGCCACCTAAGCCTCCACACACTCTTTCTAGACAAACTCTCTCTCAAATGACTCTCACCCTCTCTAGACAAATTCTTCAAACGGTTCATTTAATTGACAAGGCAATGAATACGCCTATTAAACTCTTAGTAACCTCCCCTCTCATTCAACAGGGCAATGAATACGCCCACTAAACTCTCATAACTTCCCCACACGTTATATTCTCTCATATAACTTTGTAACACCACTACTTTCCTCATTCAATACCTTCCCCCACACATTACATTCTCTCACAACCACTTTCCTCCCTCAATACCACCCCCATCAATACCTCCCCCCTACACACGTTACAAAGTCTTCCCAATAGTTCTAGCTTATTCATCTTCCTTCATGCTCTCATTTATAAAATTCATCCCTCAGATCTACTTCCCTATGCTCATGCCTCTACTTCGTACTCCTTTGTGATTTCAGAATTGAGATCCAACCTTCCATATTTGAGGTAAGCATCCTCACTAAATTTTTTATTTTATTTTTCTTTGTTAAAAGGGATGTTCTGGTTCTAATAAATTTATGCTCTTTTTTTTTTTTCCAATTTCCAACTCATGTATCTCACCTTCTTATCAAAGAAGCTACATCTTTCAACAACTTCAAAATGGATGTTCATGATCTAGGAAAAGAATATGGAAAAAATCAATTTGTTGAGCTTACCATGAAGTCACTGATTTTGTCTCTCTTCGAAACCTTTGTCGCCAACCCTTCTAAGACTTCTGCCCAATGCCGCCACAATATCGAGAAACTCTGACTTACAACTTACTTCAAGAAGATGTTGAAAGGTCCATCTTCTACTGTTGATTATAGTATGAGTGATGGAGAGTTTCATGGTTGAATTCTCAATGGGACGAGTTGGGTATGGAATATTACTGGGTTTCGGTTGAAGAATTATGGCAGGGTTGATGAAAATACTAAACCCAGTTTTAATCTGTGGTTTTTGAATGGTTTATCTTCATCAAGGTTGAGATTTGGTAATACGTGTGGTGATGGTGGGGGTAAGGGAGCGATGGATTCGGTTGGGGAGATGGTTTTTACAATTAAGTTGTTGGAAGTAAGAGTTGTTACTTCTCTGTAATTTCTGTGATTTCTCTGTAATTTTTTTTTACTTCACAACCTCTCTGTAATTTCTCATTCAATTCAATGTTCCAAGCTGTCTCGGGGTCGGGGAACTTAGTGTGTAGTCAAAGTTGTCGAGATCTTCGTCAGGAATTCAGAATGACAAGGCTTTCTTGGCAGCCATCTGTTTAGCTTCTTTTCTTCTTTTCAAATTACAGTAGCTAAGATAAGCAAATTATAATTCTGTCCTTCCTACTCAGAACAAAATACTCATCTTCTTGCTTTACCCACAACTGCTTGTTTTTGCTTAAGATATTGAAGATTAGAGATTTAATTACTATGTTTATTATGATGAGATAAATGGGTGGGAACAAGCATCATTCTTCGATGGTCCTTGATTTGGGAATTTGGATTCATGGACCAAACAACTCTGTGATATACTGACATTCACTTATCCAGTACCTATTGAATAAAGAAGAGAAGGGTTAAGTGAATGACAAATAAATCTAAAAAGCCCAGCAAATCCGAAAAAAAAGAGTAATAAAAAAAAAGAATGTAGTGAAATAACAATTCCCACATTACATTAACCAAACTAAGAAGTAAACACTACGAGGAAGTAAACAAATATATTGCATAATAAATTGCAAACTATAGGTCCAACAAAACAACACCAAAGAGAATTCACTCAATTATGGGGGAAAATGTTAGGAATACATAAGGTAGAATGCAAATGAGCAAAAAACGAAATAGCTATTTCGGTAATAACATAGACAAAATGTGTGTTAGGTAATAATCTGTCTATGTAATAAAATTCATTTTCCTGAAGAAAGAAAATGTGTATCAGATGGCCAAGTTAGACAATTGTAAATGCCTTTTGTTTTTTCTAGCTACATGTGCATTTACGTATGGCTTACTATCAAGCACTAAGGTAATAGGTTAATTCAATTTCATGGGTTTAAAATTACTTTTTCATGAAGAATTTATTGGCATAATTATCATATTGTTAGTGTTTTTTTCTTAATTCTTGCAATCCAACCCAATCTATGTCGCCTTGGGTAATAGTCTCATTCTAAAACCATTTCACTCCCCTTGAAAGAGTCTTGGCTGTTTTAGTATTACTATTCCCGAATCCTGTTAATGTACAACTAATAATTTGGAAAGTTTTTTTTTTGTACAAGTCATACGGTTAGGCCGCAACCCTGGTTAGTAGTGTTAATATCTATTATAGGTTGGTGGGTTAGTGCCTAACATTTAAAGCTTGGCAAAGGGTGGATATTAAAACCATCACACCCCTCAAGACTCGATCTTGAACCTACCCTCAAATGGGGAGCACTAGGACAAGCCCATGTTGTGTAATAATTAGGATAGTTAGATAGAGTTCCATGGTCAATTGCGTCAATTATATCAATAATGTATATTTAGTTTGAATTGCTTCCTCTGTTTATATTACAACCATCACACCCCTCAAGACTCAATCTTGTACCTACCATCCAATGGGGAGTTACACTACCACTAGGACAAGCCCATGTTGTGTAATAATTAGGATAGTTAGATAGAGTTCCATGGTCGATTGCTTCAATTATATTAATAATGTATATTTATTTTAAATTGCTTCCTTTGTTTACCGAAAACTAATGAAAGTATGTTACTTCATATTGGCCATTCTCGGATTCTATTAGTTCTATTCTCTTTCTAATCCTTGTACTTTGATTGTGCCCATGCATCGCACGACTTCACGAGGTATTTTCTAGAAGTCTGTAATGAGATAGATTTACTTTTCCCTACCCACTAGTGGATTTTAAGTTTCATCTCAATTTTGATCCCGTGCATCGCACGGGGTGTTTGCTAGTTCCCCATACAACAAAACATAACCAGTTAATAGAAAGTATAATCCCACTTCAATCTCTCACAAACAGAACATTGACAGCATACAAGCATGTCTGTGAGACCCTCAAATTGACTAGGTATGTAATCACTGGCAACCCAGAAATCAAAGCCTAAATTTCATTCAAGAAATGAAGTGTGAGTTAAATTCTGTTCAAAACATTCATGACTACTGTTTCTTCATTCTAACAACCAATTACCTCCCAAAAACCAATAATAATAGTAATAATGCTGTAATAGTAATAACTGTAATAGCTATAATAGTATAAATAAGTTGAGAACAATAGGCAAAGCTCATCAAACCCATGGTCAGTTTCCATGCTCTACTTGTGGGGATTGAAATGAGGGTATAGTCCCAATATGTGCAGTGGCAATACCTATTGAGATGGGATGCAGACTTCGCCCAGAAGAACAGGATTACAACCTGAAATGAGAGTAAATGATAATAAGTTCATAGAATTCAAAGTCACACACAGAATATATTCGGAAAAAAAGGGAAAGTGAAAGAAAAAGAGCAGAACCCAATAATTTTCTAGTTCAAGAAATTTGAAACAATCTAGTTCAGAGATCTGAATATTAAACTTTGGATACGATTAAGATTGAGCCACTCGCAAATAGCAAGAGTCCATTCCTAGTGAGGAATTTTACTAGATCATGTGGAGATAGTGATTCAAGATAGTATTGATGCTGGTCATTCATGGGTATTGAACCTATACTTGGTTCGGTACCCATGAATATATAGGGATTCAGGGATCCACTTTGTTCATAATAATCCCCATCAAAACAACAATTCTTCAATCTAACAAAGATAACTACACACAAAAGCAAAAGAAACGGAAAGGAGAAATAGAGAGAAAATAAAGCAACCAGTGACAGAAGATTGTAGAAAAAGAGAGATGTCACGATTGAAGGTATGGTGATGGTTGGGATCTAAAGCATAGTTGCAATGAAGCTATGTATAGGATGAGAAGCTCGTTTCCCAGGAAGCTCATTTCCCTAACTCGTTTCCTCTAACAAACTCGCTTCTTAGGAAACTCGCTTCCTCGGACAGACTCGCTTCCTAGGAAGCTCCATCACATCTCATCTAGTATTCAATGGGAGTTGTATGTGTGAAGTGATGTGGTAGACCACAATCTATAGCATAGGGTGTAAACTCCAAGCAAGTATCGTCAGTTTGAAACCTAAGGCACCTACTTCTCTACAAAAATCTCATATAAGATAAAATTAAAAGTATAACTACCAATAAATAACATAATGAGAATGTGGAGCCTATATCTCATTTTTCGTTTCCCGTTTCCTAAAGTTTTTTTGAGTCTCGCTTCCCGCTTCTCGCTGTTGTTTTGCTTCTCGTTTTCGCTTCTCGCTCTGGTAACTATGATCTAAAATTCTGGATCAAGATAACATGGCACATTTGAATTTAATGTCCCCTATATTGGGGTGATTATTCATGGTGATGGTTCCCAAGTTGTGGGCTATGCAAAGAATATTAACCTGACCCAATCGTTATACTGAAACCAATGCAATTTTCATAGGACTGGAGAAAACACAGGTGCACAGAATTCAAATGATTCTGATTTGTTTGGACTCATTAAATGTTATATCCATGGGAAGCAAAGTAATAGCATAGTAAGATTATACAAGCATTGGGTGCTCAAGAATTTTGGGATGTACAGCACTCTTGGCATGAACAAATAGACCAATAGGCTTCTTATCATTTTATGTTCTTGTAACTAGATATTGTATTTTGTTATCGGATAAAACAGAGAAGTGCAGCCAAAGAATCAGCTTTCTTATCCAAACAGACATAAAACTGAGCATTGATCGCATCTCTGATGGATGTCGGGTCTCTATCTACAGGGTCTGTATTAGAGTCCCCACCGCCACCCGACTTTGCCCTTGCTCCCAGGCCACGCCCACATTATGCTATACAAACAAAAAATTCCCAAAGTTGAGGGGGGGGGGGGCTTCAGCCCACCTTGGGCCCCATGTGGCTCTGCCCCTGGTTGTAAGCCAGGCATTGTCTTTGTGTTGCCGGTGACTTAGAGGAAGGTAATGGAGTAGAGGAGAAGCACAGGCCCGTTCTATCAGAGGTGATTGTAGGAAGTATCTAGAAAATAATACAATAGAAATTTGTTAAGAACAAGTCAAACGAAATTTCATAAACACGACTCCGATTATGATCAAACGGTCGAGATAGAAAAATTATCAGATGTTACTAATAATAAATCTGAACCCACAACAATAAGAATAAATAAAAATATACCTCAAGCTCAGCCTTACCCTTGTGTCCAGTCGCAATGAGCATTACCTCTTCAACTATCTTCTTCCCCAAATCACCTCTTAATCTAACACAGTTGTTTCCAAAACAAGAAATCAATCAGAACCAAAACCCTAGAAAAGGCATCAAAAGCAAACGAGTCAGAGATCTGACACAAATCTAAGGTTGGAGCTAAGCAGAAACCCCTCTCCAGTAACGAAGGGACGGAATGGGAGAGAAGAAAGCAAAGAAGGAGGAAGGTGATGGAGTAGAGGAGAAACACAGGCCGTTCTATCAGATGTCCGAAGTATCTAGAAAAAGGATACAACAGGTATTTGTTAAAAAGAAGTCAGGCGTAATTTCATAAATAGGGTAAAATAACGCTATCGGTTCCGATTATGATCAAACCGTCGAGATAGAAAAATTATCGTGAAAGGATGAAATCAAAAGCTATTAAATAGTGATTACCAAAAAAAAAAAAAACTATTAAATAAATAAAATCTATCTCATTACCTAATATATCATGCATAATGGATAAACATTTAATTAATACGAAATTCATCTAATACTAACTCATTTCATTAAAAATATAAGCATTCGATATTTAGAATAATCACTTCAAGCAATATTCCTCTACTCTCTTTTGTCTAATGACTAACATTAGTTTTCTTTCTCTTTTTCTTGCATTCTTGTTCGTTTCTACTGCTGCTAGAGATGTTCCCTTTGACGTGTCCCCATCTCCATCACTTTCTTTTGCACCAAAGATCAAATCCAACTTCACCTATGTGTGTGATCCTTCAAGGTTCGATGACTTGGGGTTGAACATAACAACCTTCTCTTACTGTGATGGGTCTCTTCCCTTCACTGTTAGGACAAAGGACTTAATTGATCAAATGACGCTTTTTGAAAAGGTGCAACAGATCGGTGATCTTGCATATGGGGTGCCTAGGATTGGGCTTCCCAAGTACGGGTGGTGGTCGAAAGCCCTCCACGGCGTCTCCGATGTCGGTCCTGGTACCCGTTTTGATGAACTTATCCCTGGTGCAACTAGCTTTCCTACGGTTATCCTCACAACAGCTTCCATCAATGAATCTCTGTGGAAAACCATAGGCCAGGTAACAAAAATACCACTTCATAGATAGATCATAAAATAAAATGACAATACATAAATATATATAATATATATATCAATTTATTGAATGTTATTTGCTACTGTTGCAGGTTGTTTCAACAGAGGCAGGAGCTATGTATAACCTTGGCAGGGCTGGATTGACGTACTGAAGTCCCAACATTAACGTAGTAAGGGACCCAGATGGGGAAGAATCACAGAGCACCAGGTGAAGATCCATACATTGTTGGCTCCTATGCAGTCAACCATTTTAGAGGCTTGCAACTTGCAAGGTGTAGAGGGGCAAGAGAATACCAAAGATTTGAATTCTAGACCTTTGAAGGTTTCTGCATGTTGTACGCATTATGCTGCTTATGATGTGGATAATTGGTTCGGGGTGGATCGATATCATTTCGATGCAAGGGTAAGATCACTAGACAAACTCTAATTTCATAATCAAAACCAAATTCAATTTATGTTTATATTTTGAAGATGACTGAGCAAGATTTATTGGAGACGTTTCTTTGGCCTTTTGAGATTTGGTGAAAGATGGAGATGTTAGCAGTGTTATGTGCTCATATAACCGTGTTAATGGCATTCCTACTTGTGTTGATCCAAAGCTCTTGAAAGATACCATAAGAGGAGAATGGGATCTTCATGAGTACTGTACTAAACTTTTTCCAAGTTCTTCTATTAAATTAGAAAATTTTCTCTTACATATTACAAATTACATGTATATATAGGTACAATGTCTCTGATTGCGATTCAATCAAAGTGATGATTAACAGCGCCATGAGGAAGATTACCCCTAGAAAAAAAACTTGTAAAATATTGTATTATTGTTGCGGGTCTCTATACTACGGGTTCTGTTTTTTCGGAAGGTTGCCCGGGCTGACCCGACCAACCACATTGGTTCCCGGAATGGGCCATCTAATTCCCATTGGAAGACCTCAGCTCCAGCTCACTCTCTTTCTAACACAACCAACCAGAGGAGTGAGATGGATTTTAAACTTCCCCTCCCTAACCGACGTGGGACCAAATCCCACTGTAAGTTTTTATATTACAAAAGAAACAAACACAACATCCGGTAATTTTCTGTTCACATACTAGTTGCAATTTGAAAAATCATGGTAAAGGTCCTCTTGGATTAAAAGACCCCTGCTAATCTGAAAGCATTGGGAAATACCAGAAAATCACACAACCCCATAAATCTAAAAGGGACACTCAGATTTGAATTCCCAGTGATATTAAAAGCAACAAGAACGACAACAGTAGATTGTACCAACTCAAAGTGTGACAATGGTTGAATAGACAAAAAAAAAACACAAAAAGTTTGATACCAGTATGTCCGCTCACCATATCCATTAGACATTTATAAAATTGATAGGATACCTTGAAAATGAAATCAAGTTGAAAATCCAGTTTCTTCGGAGCATTTACGCAAACAGGTGGTATGCAACCTAAGTACCAGTACAGATGCCAAACATGGTTGTCAAGGCGACTTGAGGCGTTAGACCCCATGGACGCCTGACGCGGTAGCATGAGGCTCCCGAAGCATCACCTGATGAACTCCTTTGCAGTAGTTTCTCCTAATAAGAAATCTATGTATGTTTCATTTCCTTGAATAAGGAGCCCTATAATTCATATAAACTTCAAAATCTTCCCAGGATTGCTCCTTGTGGTCGTATGTTCAACTCCCACTCCTCGACTTACCCTAGTATTCGTAGGGAAAATTTCGAGTGGGTCAGTGCGGATACCCAAAGGGACTAGTCCTTGGCTCGAAGGCATACCCGAAGGGACTAGTCCTTGGCTCGACTGCTTTGGGACACCCTCCGTTACCATAAAAAAAAGATGCACTTTGATAGAATCATCCTTGGAGCCTACAATTATTTAAATTATAAAATGCTCATCTAAATGGGTTTATGAGAGCTTTAAGGGCCATATAGGAAATTTGGGGCATTTTAAAAGCTTTTTTTTTTTTTTGTTATTGGGCCACATGACGGCATGAGCCTAGCTGTATGCTTAGTCGCCTAGGTGACGACTTTAACAACTATGCAAAAAAAAGATGGGACTATATGATCCACCAACAAACAAAGGGAGAGAGAGAGAGAGGGAAATACCGATTGGTCTACCCACTGAGCGGAAGAGATGACAAATTAACATGAGGGAAACATTCTTAATACCATATGGTCTCTTTTTTCTTTTTCTTCTATTTGCAAACATTTTTTGTTTGATATATAAACCTTAACATATTATATGGTAAAAAACACAAGAAGCATATGAACTAGCGTGCTTTTTAGTTAACTAAAATACCATATTCAAATAAAATATATAACCCTAAATAATTATAATATTACATAAATCAGATTTTTTGTAAAGACCGCCTAGCCGGCCAGTCGCCTGAACCCAGCGCGCCTGGTCACCAAGGCGACCGCTTGAGGCAACGCCTTTAACAACTATGATACCAAATAAAACAGAAAATCATCCCCTAAATGTAATATTTTAAAATTAGAATACATAATGATTGGTTTATGCCCTGACTGTTCTACTATTATAGCATTACTCGTGCTAATAACTAATTAGCCAGAATCAACCAAACAATAATTAATAAATAATTGTTTAAAAATAATAATAAACATCAATTATTCTTGTTGAACCAAACTCAAATCCCAGATTCCATCTAATTCTCCAACTTCAATTTCTTTGAAGATTTTCCTTAGTTTCGGATCCAATATTCGATTTTGAAAACAGAAAAGGAAAGAAGATCAAGATATTTAACATAGAACAATCAAGTGAGAGGTCTCGGGATCAAGAAAACCAGGAAGAAAATCCATTAACAGAGAACAATCAAGCACAAGGCCATATGGTTTGAGTCAAGATTCAAGAACCTAGATTTCAGATCTAGGTTTAGTAGTGGGAGATTGAGTTTAGGGGAGAGATTGTACCTCGAAATCAATCTGAACGTATGAGGATTTGAAGTCAAAGTTGATCGTCGGCGATGGAGAAGGAAGAACAAATGGAGATGAGACTCGAGCGTCGAGTAGAGTCCAGAGAAATAACATCTCTCTTTTTAAGAGAAATGTTTTCCTTCTCTGTTATGGGGAACATTTCCATGGGAGAAAATTTTTCTAGGAAGAAATGAGTTTTACACGACACCAAACACCAGAAAGCATTATTTTCCTTTGGAAATCATTTTCATCATTTGTTTTCCTTGTAAACAAACAGAGCCTTAAGTTATTGTTAATGACTAATGCCTGAAGGAAAAAAATATCAAACATACTAAAGAGATTTACAACGCAGACAACCGACCTGAAAAATTCTGAGTCTCCAACACTAACGTTTGGAAATTTGCATCAGGGAACACCCTATCTCCACCACAACCAGGGTGGAGCCAGGATTTTCTAGTAGTGGGGGCACCCACGGTTGATAAAAAAATTATAGTAATTGTTAATGGATTTTGTGGGGAAAGATTAGGCGGATACAAAAAAGAATATAACTTACCCTAAAGTTATGCCATTTTCAATACAATAATATAATTTTTACTGGGGACAATTGGCCCCTTGGCCCATGATTATGCATAGTTAAATATTTACTACAGTATAAAAATTTAACCCTTGGGGTTAATTCTTTTTTAAAAAGATGTTAGCTTATTGAACCCTAGGGTTAGTTAATCTTAATCATAATGGGGGGTTAGAAGGGACACGTGTTGAATATGATCCCAACTCAAAAAATACTTTTTTTTTTTTCGAAGTTTAGGAGTATCTGCCCATTCCCGTATATATACCCTAAAAAAATACAAAAATTATAGCTTTTCAAATGTTGAGTGGGGCCACGTGCCCCCACAGGCCCCGACCTGGCTCCGCCCCTGTCCACCACCTACGACATCTTTGCCCATGCTATATGCATCCAATTTAGCATCTGTTAGTTTACAAATTACATAGTCAAAACCATTAGACTGGTCAATGCTCGTCATGCATACTACTCATGTATCTGCTTGAGTTGTGAATTTCAGCCCACACAGATGGGCTAGCATCATGACTAAAACTAGCTCCAGTGAACCCAGCACTTGTATGCTGGATCCTAGACAACTCGGAGAATCCTGAAATCAGCACAGGCATCTGGTTACTTCTTTTAAAAATGGATAATCTAAATTTTTGAAAGGATCCAGACATTCACAGAAAATGAAATGAAAGGTTTTTATACTATTAAGTTGAAGTAAAACTTGTAAATACAGGAAACTGGATAGTTCCAATGCAATTTATTAAAAGATGCTTTCGGCATTGAAAGCAGTGTAATACATCTCGTTCTCGGGTTTTTATTGGTTGAAGATTTTCTTGAGAAAATTTCAAATATGAAGTTTTTTTCGGGAATTTCTCGCCTAAATCTCGGCAATGATTAAAATAATAATTAAATTCATCAAGCCAACAATATTGGGTATTTTTCGCAATATTTTTAAAAACACGACTAAATTTCGGGATATTTATGTGATAAAAATAAGAAATTGTATATCTCGCAAGACTTTTAAAATACCGAGCTAAAAACAGAGTTTTACTTTAGATGCTTTTCTTGACATTTCTCGCGAGAAATTAGGTATTTCTCAGGAGGTTTGTAACAATGATTGAAAGAAGAAAAAAACAAGATACAAAAAGCTCATAGTAAGGATCATTTTATCTATTTGATGGTTTCCACTGGATGAAAGATTCACATAAAAAGAATTTTATTATCCATTCTTAATTACTATTGTATTTTTAATTCCCTGGCATAAGGATAAAACACGAAATTTATAGATAGCAAATGCAAGTTTACCTGCTGTCTCATGTGCATGCAAAGAAGCATCCCAAGATACGGAACCAGAGATGCGTTCAACAAGAGAAGAGGTTCCAAGATCATCCCCAGAATCGACATTCTCAAAATCTGATGATGGTGTTTGCCCATTGAAATCAACTGTACTTGAGCCTGATGCATGAGATGCTTGAACTGCAAGGGCAGGAGAATTTGCCTGTGCTAAGCAAGGTGCTGAACTAGTCTGAGGACTTCCTGTTTGTCATTCTGGATCTGCATTTTTCAAATGGGAGATGCCAGACCTGTTCCCCTGGAGATAAACAATACGTTAATACTGAATAGTGAACACTACATAACATGGGTTACAGTATATAATTAATCATGAGCCCTACGATGACAGATGACGAATTTTTGAATACATGATTAAGTCATCTAACCCATTTCATGCACAATCAATGGATCATCGGGATTTACCAATAGAATATAGATCATTTGGATTTCAAAATTCAGATGATCAAAACTACATCACTGGCTAACCCTTGATGGACAGATAGAATAGAATACCCAAAAATAGCATTGTTCTTTTCAAATAAAACATGGAATTTTAGCACATCATAGAAATAAGACAAGATTTATATCATTTAAAATTGAAGGTGTTCTGAAATAATTGGATCAACATACTCATTTACACGTGTATTTTATGGTATGCAGTTCTTGGCCAAAAGACCCATCCATAAGAATTTCTTTGTTTCGCGTGTACATTAACTTAGTGGTCTCTTGATTTTGAAATTATGAGACTACTGTATTCTATAATAGAAGATGGAGAGAGTTACCTCTTTCACCTCTCTGTAATGCACGAGAACAATGTGCTCTAACTACCTGAAAATAAGGATAAAAGGAAATAAGAAAGGGGAATTAAATGAAGAAAAATACAGACAGGCTTTGAGAAAAACAAGATATCATTTGAAGAAGATAAAATCTCCACAGTATTTAAAAAAAAAAGTTACAAAGAGAAGAAAAATGGATTTACACATTATGTAATAGACTTAATTGCACTTATAATGTACCCATTGCCTTGAGCTTCTAAGTCCTTCCAACCAATCACTTCTCGTCATAACTCTCAGACTTTCCCCTCCATACCTCCTGTCTTGTATTATTACCCAATTGAAAAAGTACATGACTTGTAGAAACTTTTCCTTTTTATTAGTTGCAGGTTTGTTAAAGATATTTCATACAAACCTGCAAAACACAACTTTGTTCCCTACATGCGTGTTGGAATGCAATTTCTGTATGCTTAACTGGTTCGATGGCAAACTATATTTTATCGCAGCTGAAGCTGAACGTGAAAAGAGTACAAAAGGAGGGATGAGAGGGACCCAACTCATTACCCCCCACCAGCAGTAATACAGGAAGTCAAGAGCCTTGTACCAGTTTAGGTCTGATGGATTCAAACTAACACTGTGTCTATAAAACCCCTCGAAGAACATTCACGGCCAATAACCTTTTTTCTCTATTATATCACCCATACATTCATGCAACTCCTGTGCTTATAAAGCATTAGATCCTTACTAGCTCCTAAGGATGGTGTGACTACCATTAAATGTCTCGCTATTATATGTCACCCCAACACTCACATGTGCTTATAAAACATTTTCCAGTTAACTACTAATGATGGTGTGACAGTGAGGAAAGCAATTCCAACTTCCAAAATAACACTCAAACTGAAATTCACACAACGAGCATATACAGCAAGCAAGAGAATGACCTAAGCGACCTTAACAGATGCATATATAACGTTAATGAAATAAATCTATTACTTTTTTAACATAATCAATCATTACTAGCACAAATAAATGCTCTAAGATCAAAATCAACCATAAACCAGGAGAACTGAACATTAATTTCCCATTAAAAACATTATTCTCACATACAAAATATCAAATTCTAATTCATAACACCTCACCAAAACCCAAATTTCAACATCTCATATAGCTTAAACAGAACAAAAAATGACCTAATTGTTTATTCGAAGCGTATCTTCTGATCTCAGCCATCCGCAAGCGATGATCTAATGAAAACGCCTCTTTTTCATCAGAGCAGAACCTTACCTCCGACTACAAATTCAGAAATTAAAACTTATAACAGATTTGCATAGAACAATGGAACGAAAGAGCTTCAATCAAAATCCACTCCGTTCCAAAGGTGCCAGAGAGATTACGGTTGAGATTAGAGATAGTGAAAGGAATAGTATAGATATACTCAGTACTGAGTATAGATATCATTATTTGTGGATATAGAAGAGTGAAAAAAAAGCTTTATTTCTTTATAAATATTCAGCTAAATCTGTGTAAACATTGTGCTTTCACATCAAAGCCACCTTTCAACATCTTTGGTAAAGGGAACCCAAATAAACCTAAGCCTAAGAACTTGAAGAAAGAAAAATAAAAGCCTAAAACTATAAAGAAAGAAAAATAAAAGCCTAAAACTATAAATCACTCTTCTAATATTGGAAGTTCACTTGAAAGGGAAATGAGATTTCTCCATCTCCCACCATGATCGTGTGCCCGCCGGACGGCAACAGCTTGTAACCATTGTTCTCGACCACGCTCAAGCTCTTGCATGCATTAAACGTGAATTTAACCTTCTTGCTCCCACCTGCTGGCACAGAAACCCTATTGAACCCTATCACTTGTTTAGCATGAGTCCTAGCAATGCCGGTTGGGGGCTTTGAGTACACCATGACAACCTCGTTCCCATCCTTGCTTCCAACATTTTGGACTTCAACTTCGAACTCAAATTCATCATTACAACTCATGTCATCGTCCAGAACCGCTGGGCATGAAGGCCTATATGCGCCATCCTCGAAAGTGAGATCACGACAGTGTTGGTATTTGTCGAGCTTAATATCGAGTGACCTTTGTGAGGTTGTTATCTGGTAGTTGAACTTGGTGTAGCTGAGACCATAGCCGAATGGGTAGACAGTTGAGCCATTGAAGAACTTGTGGGTCATTCCAGGGTAGCCAGACTACTCAACTTGCCTTAGGGGCATGGAGGTCATTGGTAGTTGATCAACGTAATCAGCTTTATGCCATGTAAGAGGTAGTCTTCCTCCTGATAAAATTGATAGACAAATACAGTAAGGATTTGAACATAGCTATACATTAATACATACAAATATAGGCCTTGAAATTAGATATATATATATATAAATAACACTTACCAGGATTGTATTTTCCAAAAACAATGTCAGAAATGGCGCGACCGCCTTCCTCACCGGGATATCCAACCCAGATGATGGCTTTGATGTTTGGATTATTCTTAGCGACAGAGATATCAACCCCACCTGCAGACATTATTACAAGAATGAGTGGACCTTTGGCTACTGCTGCAACCTGGTTGATCAATTGAGTCTGGTAACCGGGAAGGAGAAGATCGACTCTATCCAAGCTCTCGGCCTCAACTGACAAATCCAACCCTACGAAAAGGATTGTAGCATCTGCGTTCTTTGCAACTTGCATTGCTGGGAAAATCAAGGTCTCGTTCTTGCACATCACATCACATCCTATTTCATATGTCACGTTCGCAATGGCCGAGAAGGCATCGAGAGGAGAGCTATACTGGCATGGAATACCTACATATATTGATTCAAAATTTCGAATACATTAAATTGATAGTTGTTACTCTATCTAAATATAACTATATTCAATTTTAAAATTCTTGGTATACCTGCATAGTTTCCGACCATGACCTTGGTAGCATTGGCATGAGGCCCAATCACTGCTAGGTTCTTGAAATTATTAGAGCTCAAAGGCAAGGTATCATTATCGTTCTTAAGTAGAACAATTCCTTCCCTAGCTGCCTTGACAGCTAACTCAATGTGCTCATCAGAGCACACATTCTCCTTCCCTAATGAAATGAAAGAATGGCTGCCATCAAAGAATCCAAGCCTCATAAGCACGACATAGAGATAATTCAAGAATTTGTCTATCTCGTTCTCCCTAACTTTTCCTTGCATCACTGCATTCTCTGTGAAGTGGTGTAGTACACTCCACAATCCAAATCCAATTCTGAAAATAAACAAAATCTACTTATAAGTAACAAAAAAAAACAGAAGCAAAATTACAGCCTATTTTTTTTTTTTTTATGGATTCACCTGCTTTAAGCACTTGTGCAACAGCATCTTCATGGGTGTCGTCAAGCCATTTGGCGCCGTCCATCAGCACTTCGATTGAATCGCAATCAGAGACAATGTACCTATAAATACATGTAATTTGTAATATATATGTAAGATAAGATTTTCTATTTAATAGACGAACTTGGAAAAAGTTCAATACAATACCCATGAAGATCCCATTCTCCTCTTATGGTATCTTTCAAGAGCTTCGGATCAGCACAAGTAGGAATGCCATTAACACGGTTATATGAGCACATAACACTGCTAACATCTCCATCCTTCACACACATCTCAAAAGGCCGAAGAAACGTCTCCAACATATCTTGCTCAGTCACCTTCAAAACACAAACAAAAATTGAATTTGGTTTTGATTATGAAATTAGAATTTGTCTAGTGATCTTACCCTTGCATCGAAATGATATGGATCCACCCCAAGTCAGTTATCCACATCGTAAGCAGCATAATGCTTACAACATGCAGAAACCTTCAAAGGTCTTGAATTCAAGTCTTTAGTATTCTCTTGCCCCTCCACATCTTGCAAGCCTCTAACATAATTTGCTGCATAGGATCCAACAGTGTATGGATCTTCACCTGGTGTCTCTGTGATTCTTCCCCATCTGGGGTCCCTTACTACGTTAATGTTGGGACTCCAGTACGTCAATCCAGCACGCCCAAGGTTATACATAGCTCTTGCCTCGGTTGAAACAACCTGCAACAATAGCAAAAACCATTTAATAATTGATATATACATTATATATATATATATATATACATATTATGATCTTATTTTATGATCTATCTATGAAGTGATATTTTTGTTACCTGCCCTATGTTTTTCCACAGGGATTCGTTGAAGGAAGCTGCAGTGAGGATAACTGTAGGAAAGCTAGTTGCTCCAGGGATAAGTTCATCAAAATGGGTACCGGGACCGACATCGGAGACTCCGTGGAGGGCTTCCGACCACCACTCGTACTTGGGAAGCCCAATCCTAGGCACGCCATATGCAAGATCACCGATCTGTTGCACCTTTTCAGAAAGCGTCATTTGATCGACTAAGTCCTTTGCCCTAACAGTGAAAGGAAGGGATGTATCACAGTAAGAGAAGGTCGTTATGTCCAACCCCAAGTCGTCGAACCTTGAAGGATCAATGACATATGTGAAGTTAGATTTGATCTTTGGTGTAGAAGAAGGTGATGGAGATGGGGACTCGTCAAAGGGAACATCTCTAGCAGCAGTAGAAACGAACAAGAATGCAAGAAAAAAAGAAAGAAAACTAAAATTAGTAGCCATTAGCAAAAGAGAGTAGAAAAATATTATTTACTATGATTATTCAATATGTAATGCTTATATTTATAATGAAACATAATAGTATTAGATAAATTCTGTATTAATTATGGGTTTATCGATTATGCATGATAAGAAAAAAAATAAAAGATAAGGAGATAGATTTTACGTATCTTGATTTAATCAAATATACAATAACTTTTCCCTAAAAAGGTTAGAGCAAGGTTGTTTATGAAATTTAGTAACTTCTTCGTAACAAATTACTATCTAATAGATAAATTTTAGATAACTTCGTAACAATCCTACTCCGGATAGAACTGGCTCTCCATCACGTTCCTCCAAGTGACCGTTGGGAACACGGAGAGAATGCAGAGCGCGATTGCACCCAACGGAAAATTTACTGCTTTCTTTCTCTCTCCCATTCCGTTCCGTCTCTTCCTTTCTTCATCTGTGGTGAAGGGGTCAACATGAGATAATTTTAAATCACAAGCAATGATGTGGAGAAGGGCTTCTGCTCAGCTCCAAACCCTAGATTTGTTTCAGATCGATCTCTGAATCCTTTGCTTTTATAGGGTTTTGGTTATGATTGATTTATTGTTTTGGAAACGACTGTGTTAAAATGAGAGGTGATTTGTTATTGAATTAATGCCTAAGGGGAAGAAGAGAGTTGAAGATGTAATGCCCATTGCGACTGGACACGAGCTTGAGGTATATTTTTAGGTTCAGATTTTTTATAAGTAACTGAAAGATAATTGTGATTTTATTTGGTTTGTTTCAGTACCAAGGTTAGTATGAATTTCATTGGTATATGCTCCAAGATCTGTTCTGATTTTCATTTTGTACTTGGATAGCTATTACGATTCTATCTGAACGATGGAATTGAGATAAATGATTATCAGTTCTTGATATGTTGTGCTCAGTGGATTTGGGAATCATCTTATGAGCCACCCTGATGTGTGACTTAGGTTTTTTTAAGCTGTATTCTCATACGTTAGGTGAATACAAGTACATAGGTTAGAAAAAATGACATACTTACTTTTTTTTTTTCAAATGCAATACACCCTGGTTTCCCTTGTTTAAATGTCATTTGGGTTTTGGATTTTTACAGGGTTTCAAAAGCTCGTCGAATCCTCTCTGGAATCATTGGAAGTGTATAGGCGTGGAGTTGTTGCCTATTGGTGATGCTTTCTTTGAACCTCCTGGGTCAGTCAGTTTTTATATCTTATTGCCTGCAAATATGAATAGGTTTGATTATTGCCTGCGCAATATGAATATGTTTGATTGCTCTTCAGTTGCAAGGCTGAGATAACGCAGCTAACGCTTCAAGTTCATATTTGGAGCAATGACTTATGTCCTTTCTACAACTCATACTATTCTTTTTTGCTTTTCCAGTATTCTTTTCTTATACTAATTGGAGATTTTGTATTAGTACTAATTGTGATTGTTAATGCTGTAACAAAGGATATTCCATTGATTTTGTGACCTGAAACCTACATTTCGCATTTTTCTGAGTACAGATTTATTGAGAATTGCATAGTTTTAGTTTCGTCTATCTTGTTTTCCTAGATGGTATAAATGAACTATTGGTAGGAAATGCTTTATCAATAGTTTTTTCATGCAACTTCCATCCTCAATATTTTATAGTTTTTAGCCTCAAATTTGCAATCAGATCATTTTTGCTTGAAACTGCAGTCATTTTACGGAATTAAGAAATTTGGTTATGGTGTTTTATCATTATTTTTGCTTGAAACTGTAGCCAATATATGAAATTAGGAAATTTGGTTATGGTGTTTTATCAAATCTACGGTTCCTCATCGTTATATTTTTTATTTAAAATTTTGGTGGATTTCCATTGTATTGATGGTTATTAGGGGTTTGTATGGGGAACTCGAGTACTTAAATTATTATATTATGATTGATGTTGGATATCTCATTTTTTTGCTCCTTGTAGATTTAGTATAGCACTACTTTGCTATCGGGGATGTAAAATTGGATATCAGGATATGATGAACTTGGAGAAGCAGTCTCTTCTTTGATTGATGATCCCAATCTCTCTTGTAGAGTTGTTCTAGAGAAGACATACTCATTACTTGAAAAGTAGGAGTTTTCTATTAATGGATGTTCACATTTGTGTTATCCAAAAAAACATGTGTTATCAATCAAAACATTACATCTCCAATTCTGTTATTTAAGAGTGGAACAAAGTGTTTATGCACTTATAAGCATTGTTACAAATCTCCTGAGAAATACCTAATTTTTCTCGAGAAAACCGAGAAAAACATCTAAAGTTTAAAACTCCGTTTTTATTGCGATATTTGAAAAATCTCGCAAAAAATAAAATTTTCTCTTTTTATCCCGTAAATATCGCCTAGATTTTAAAAATATATTAAGGAATACACAATGTTGTTGGTTTTATGAATTTTTTACCTGGTGATATTTATTACTATATTCTATAGCTTTAATATATTTCTTTAATCATTTCCAAGATTTAGGCGAGAAATACCCGAAATAAATATAGATTTAAAATCTCACGAGAAAAACTTTGACCGATAAAAACCCGAGAACGAAATTTGTAACATTGCTCATAAGGATGACATGGCTATGTCACGAATAAAGAGTTTGGAATTTAATTTGATTGGTTGTTAGATTTGGGTGTCATGGACAAGGTATTCTTCATCTCTAAAACTATACTTGGATATGCATTTTAGAAAATCTGTGAGGAATTACCAATCTATGAAGTCCAGTTATATTGGCTTTTGAAATGCCACTAAACAAATCCATGAAAACCCTTGCATCTTGAGAGACATTGTCTAGCAATCATAAAAAAACTGTAAAATTCTTACTAAACCCGAGACATCGTCTAGGCAAGGTTCACACCATCATTAAGAAATCGTGTTGAATGGAACCTTTGTTCCAAAGAATTCTTTTGTTCGAATGCATCATTTTTTTTTTGTTCGGGTTAAATTTTATTGGTGTAATCGATTGTATGAAGATCATGAGTACCACTCGATTGTCATTCTTTGACATCTTTGTAATGCTTTGCATCCACAAAAATTAGATTAGTGGTCTGTGAGTGCTATGCTTGCTGAGTTGCCTGATATTCTGTTCAATGTGATCCTTTTTGTTATTTACTAGGTATAAACTCAACTTTCTTTTAAGTACAGAATAACTGAAACCGTCGAAAGATTTCTTTATCCTGGTGGTTCACTTTTAATTGATGCAAGGGCAATGTGGTTATTTAACTATGACTGCCACTTGTTTGGAACCTCTCTATATTTTCTCAGAAAATAAATCATGATGCTTGGCAATTGAGCAAGTGAAATCAATTGCAAATTTTAATATGAGACCATTAAAGGTACTTTTTGAAATTTCCATAAATATATCTTAATGTAGGAAATGAAAATTTCAACTGTGTGAAAGCGGGACATGTTAGACCATGTCCATAGATCAATGCTCTTGTTGATTTTTAAAATTTCCACTTTCTTTAGAACTATTGGCTCTGTTTGTTTACGAGGAAAAAAAATGATGGAAATGATTTCTAAAGGAAAATAATGCTTTCTGATGTTTGGTGTCCTGGAAAACTCATTTCTTCCGAGAAAAATTTTCTCCCGTGGAAATGTTTCCCATAACAGAGGAGGAAATTTTTTTTCTTAAAAAGAGAGAAGTTATTTCTCTCAACGCTACTTGACACTCAAGTCTCATCTCCATTTGTTCTCTCTTCTCCACCGCCGACGATCAACTTTGACTTCAAATCCTCCTACGTTCAGGTCAATTTTGAGGTACAATCTCTCCCCTAAACTCAATCTCCAACTACTAAACCTATATTTGAAATCTAGGTTTTTGAATCTCGACTCAAACCATATGGGCTTGTGCTTAATTTTTCTCTGTTAATGGACTTTCTTCTGGTTTTCTTGATTCCGAGACCTCTCACTTGATTGTTCTATGTTAGAAATCTTGATCTTCTTTCCTTTTATGTTTTCAAAATCGAATAGTGGATCCGAAACTAAGGAAAATCTTCAAAGAAATTGAAGTTGGAGAATTAGATGGAATCTGGGATTTGAGTTTGGATCAACAAGAATAATTGATGTTTATTATTATTTTTAAACAATTATTGATTAGTTACTGTTTGGTTGATTTGGGCTAATTAGTTATTAGCACGAGTAATACTATAAATAGTAGAACAATCGGGGCATTAATCAATCATTATGTATTTTAGGTCCTAACCCTTAAATCCAATTTAAAAATATTACATTTTGGGGGATGATTTCTGTTTTATTTGACATCATAGTTGTTAAAGGGGTTGACTCAGATGGTCACCTAGGCTACCAGGCGTTCTGTTGGATTCAGGCGACTGGCCGCGTAGGCGGTCATTATTAAAAGTCTGATTTATGTAATATTATAATTATTTGAGGTTATACAAAAATTATTTTATTTGAATATGGTAGTTCAGTAAAAAAAAAAGCACTCTAGTTGATATACTTCTTGTGTTAATCTGTCATCTCTTTCGCTAAGTGGGTGAACCAATCGGTCTCTCTCTCTCTCTCTCTCTCTCTCTCACACACACACTCTCCCTTTGCTTGTGGGTGGATCATATAGCCTCATATTTTTTTTGCATAGTTGTTAAAGTCGTCGCCTAGGCGACCAAGCATACAACTGGGCTCATGGCGTCATGTGGCCCAATAACAAAAAAAAAAGGCTTTTAAAATGCTCCAAATTTCCTATATGGCCCATAAAGCTCTCATAAACCCATTTAAATGAGCATTTTATAATTTAAATAATTGTATGCTCCAAGGATGGTTCTACAAAGTGCATCTTTTTTAATGGTAACAGAAGGTGTCCCAAAGCCTTCAAGCCAAGGACTAGTCCCTTCGGGTATCCGCACTGACCCACTCGAAATTTTGCCTACGAATACTAGGTTAAGTCGAGGAGTGGGAGTTGGATACACGACCACAAGGAGCAATCCCGGGAAAATTTTGAAATTTATACGAATTATAGGGCTCCTTATTCAAGGGAGTTCATCAGGTGATGCCACGGGCACCTCAGGCTACCGTGTTAGACGTCCATGGGGTCTATCGCCTCAAGTCGCCTCGTCACCTTGACGACAACTATGTTTGGCATCTGTACTGGTAATTAGGTTGCATACCACCTGTTCGCGTAAATGCTCCGAAAAAACTGGATTTTCAACTTGATTTTATTTTCTAGGTATCCTGTCCATTTTATAAATGTCTAATGGATATGGGAAGTGAACTTACTGGCATCAAACTTTTTGTGTTTTTTTTTTGTCCATTCAACCATTGTCACGTTTAGTTGGTATGATCTAGTGTTGTTGTTCTTGTTGCTTTTAATGTCACTGGGAATTCGAATCTGAGTGTCTTTTTTAGATTTATTTATGGGTTGTGTGATTTTCTGGTATTTCCCGATGCTTTCAGATTAGCAGGGGTTGTGTAATATAAAAACTTACAGTGGGATTTAGTCCCACGTCGGTTAGGGAAGGGAAGTTTAAAAACCATCCCACTCCTGTGGTTGGTTGTGTTAGAAAGAGAGTGAGCTGGGGCTGAGGTCTTCCAATGGGAATTGGATGGCCTATTCCGGGAACCAATGTGGCTGGTTGGGTCAGCCCGGGCAACCTTCAGAAAATACAGAACCTGCAGTATAGAGACCCACATCAGTAATACAGTATTTTACAAGTTTTTTTTTCTTGGCCGACATGCATCAGAAATGTGACCAATGCCCTGTTTTATGTCTGTTTGGATAAGAAAGCTAATTCTTTGGCTGCCCTTCTCTGTTTTATCTGATAACAAAATACAATATCTAGTTACAAGAACATAAAATGATAAGAGCCTTCTGGTCTACTTGTTCATGCCAAGAGTGTTGTACATCCCAAAATTCTTGAGCACCCAATGCTTGTATAATCTTACTATGCTATTACTTTGCTTCCCATGGACATAGCATTTGATGAGTCCAAACATATCAGAATCATCGGAATTCTGTGCACCTGAGTTTTCTCTAGTCCTATAAAAATGGCCTTCGTTTCAGTATAACGATCAGGTCAGGTTAATATTCTTTGCATAGCCCACAACCTGGGAACCATCACCATGAATAATCAGCCCAATAGAGGGGACATTAAATTCAAATGTGCCATGTTATCTTGATCCAGACCTTTAGCTCCCAACCATCACCATACCTTCAATAGTGACATCTCTCTTTTTCAGACCATCTTCGTTGCTTTATTTTCCCTCTATTTCTCTTTTCCGTTTCTTTTGCTTTTGTGTGTAGTTATCTATGTTAGATTGAAGAATTATTGTTTTGATGGGGCTAATAATGAACAAAGATGGTTCCCTGAATCCCTATATAATCATGGGTTCTGAACCAAGTATAGGTTCAGTACCCGTGAATGACCAGCATTGATACTATCTTGAATCACTATCTCCACATTATCTAGTAAAATTCCTCACTAGGAATGGACTCTTGCTATTTGTGAGTAGCTCAATCTTAATCGTAACCAAAGTTCTGAACTAGATTGTTTCAAATTTCTTGAACTAGAAAATTCTTGGGTTCTGCTCTTTTTCTTTTACTTTCCCTTTTTTTTTTTTCGAATATATTCTGTGTGTGACTTTGAATTCTATGAACTTATTATCATTTACTATCATTTCGGGTTGTAATCCTGTTCTTCTGGGCGAAGTCTGCATCCCATCTCAATAGGTATTGCCACTGCACATATTGGGACTATACCCTCATATCAATCCCGACAAGTAGAGCATGAAAACTGACCATGGGTTTGATGAGCTTTGCCTATTGTTCTTAACTTATTTATACTATTATAGCTATTACTATGAGCATTATTGCTATTTTTATTGGTTTCTGCGAAATGGATTTGTTGTTAGAATGGAGAAACAGTAGTCATGAATGTTTTGACAGAATTTAACTCACACTTCATTTCTTGAATGAAATTTAGGCTTTGATTTCTGGGTTGCTAGTGATTACATACCTAGTCAATTTGAGGGTCTCACAGACATGCTTGTATGCTGTCAATGTTCTGTTTGTGAGAGATTGAAATGGGATTATACTTTCTATTAACTGGTTATGTTTTGTTGTATGGGGAATTACTCATTTATTGAAATGTTCTACAATTTTTTTTTTTTGCCTTTTTATAGCAGAAGGAAAACCGAATGAAAAGTCCCTCAGAAAACACAATCAACCCAACTTCATTTTTGAGAAGCCCCATTTACATCCAATGCCTTCTTTGTAATTATAAACCCTAGAGCTAAGCCTGGTGCAGGAAGGCGCCGATACGGGCAAATTGGTAATAAACTTGAGGTTCTAGCTTTGGCCAATATGTGCTTTAAACTGTGTTTTGGCAGGACCTAAGTTGGCCATCTTGGCTTGCCTAATATAGGCATAATGATCCATCCAGCACAAGTTAGTGCTGAGCTTATAAGCCCATTCATGTCAGTATACCACAATTCTTAGTTTATCGAGTTATTGTAGTAATAAATCACGGAATCACATCGACTGATACCCTCCTAGGTAGGGGACCCCACTGAATGTCTGGTCACAGTCTAATTCAAGAGGTCTTTATATCAGCTTCGAATATAGGTAAGAGATTTTGATTCTGCAGTAGCTCCCCTGCCACTACTCTTAAAGCAGACCAATGGTGCTTTTACTAATGTTTTGCTACTGTTCATGTCCTTCGAATCTGGGTTTACTTTCATAACACAAATCTGAACCTTTATGCTTACTGGTTTTCCTTTCTTGTAGAACTTCTGAGGGTAAAAATGGAACCCGGGGTCTCACGGAAAGCCGATAAGAGAATATCTCCGGCGAGAACAGGTCAGATAGCTGGGTACTTTGGCATTTCTTTGATGACTGGCCGAGATCAAATCAAGATCCCATTAGTGTTGGAAGTAATGCTAGTCCAGTGACTTCCACCACAGGCCTCTCTATTTCAATACCAGTGAACAACACATCATCAGACCTCTCCTTGAAACTGTCGACGTGGAACGGGGATGAGTCAGGTACTCGGGATGGGAATTCCGAAGGGGATGCTATCTAAATATTTATCCATATATATTTGAATAATTTTTTTCCCAAAAATTTATGAATAACTTTGAAAAAATATCAACCATTTGAAAAAAAATAATTTTATAATTTTTTTTCCTTCTAGCCAAACCGTAGAAAATAGAAGAATAGGAAACTTTTCCTGGAAATTAATTCCATTGGAAAAGTTTTCTTTTCCATCGTATTTTCCATGCAAACAAAAGGAGCTGTAGTCGCAATTGCCTTACTGAAAGTTGCTTTTAACTCCATGGGCTCTACTATTCCATATTACATTCCGAACACATTATGTGTGGACTGTGGACTAATAAATGCATAGCATTTTTTGTTGAAGCAAAAGGTTCTGAATTCATTTCCTTTTGAATTTGGCTTGCTGAAGAGATTTTGGAAATATGTATTGGATCATCAGGTTGCATAGCCTTCTCATTTTGAAATGATTTTACATTTGGAGTCTCTTTAACGAAGTTTAAATTTGTTTATTATGGATGATATGATTCAGGTACAGGGTTTCGGAGGAGACATATTTGATTTCTGTTGCTTTTCTGTTATAGCAATGTTTGTAATCTGTGACAGGAAAGGTATGCAATCGATCTTCACTTTTATGTTTTTGCAATCTGTCATGCTTCATAGAAATTTTGTGTTTTAATTTTTTTATGAAGGGCCAATATAAGGATGGATTTATCATTGCTGGAGGTGTTCCACTATCAAAGGTTTAAACTTTCATCATTTCATATTTATAAGGATGGATTTATCTCTCTCTATTTTGTTTTAACCAGTTGCTGAAAATATAATTTTCTTGCTCTTGCCTTTTTTGGATATCTCACTGAATACAATGGAAAGAGAGGTACAACCACATCTATTTTTTGCAGGGGAGGTAGTATTTCCTTTATTATATGTTTTTTTTTTCCAAATATTTTTCCCCTTATGGGTGGATGAACAAGGGGAAACCTTCATCCTTATGGTTGCAGTGTGAATTCCAAATTTCCAACTGATTGAGCTATGGGCTAGATCTTCAACCAGTTAAAGATCATAAATGATGCTAAACTTGAACCTCTGTAGGTGCTGAATATTGATTCGGGTAACCAGTGGGTTCAATTTTCAGGTTAGGAACAAAATTTATTACAAGAAACAAATGCTTTCTTTTGATATCTTCACCATTCAACAAAAAAGCATCTCCAAGTAATGTCTCACAAAATAAAAGTTGTAAGGTAAACAATGTCATCTCCATTTGATGGTATGGAGGAAAATCATCATCATAGGGCACTTTAATTGGTGATTTTGTTTTGGTCAGTCTACCTTTATTGGCCCATATTCTAATTTTGTTCCTTTATTCACTATAATACCAGTGGCTTATTATCAAAGTCGATGCATGAACGACTTTTGGTTCATCTTGATTCTCTAGGCGGTCGACTGATCACTGGCGCAGGAAACCATTTATTGTATCTAATCTGTTCTAAATCAATGTATGCTATTGTTGCCTGTACTGTGCAAAATGGTGCCGATTGAAAACACAGTTCAAATAAAAAAAGTTGAATATTGGAAGACACCAGTTGATTGACATAGCATCCTGATCATCCAACTGATGTTAATTTATATCAATTTATAGTTACGTTAATCTATTGTTGAAAACTTTAAGATATAGTAACTTCAGGATGAAACTCATCCTTTTTCTGTTTTTGCTCTTTTTTATGTAGTCTGATTATTTTAAGCTCCTCCCTTCCTTTATCTGTTTATTTTGTTTTATTTTCATCTCTTCCTTTTATCAACCATAATGTCTTAAGTCTAACGAGCATCTTTTGTATGCCCCATGTGAGTGCAGGAAGAGAGAGCTATAAAACTACTGGCAACGGCTGCACGGCTTGACATTGAAGATTTCTTGAAGAAGAGAGTCTTCCTTGAGGTGACAACCTACTAAGAATTTTTATTTCCACTCTTCATCTTAGCATTAGATTTGATCTAAAGATTTAGAACTGGTCCTGTGCTAGTTTAAAACCGAGTCCTCCCTGTCAGAGTTGGGTCTGCCAACATGCATCTTAGGCACTCCATCAAGCAATTGCTCTTATAAGGATGCTGAATTGTTAGTTGATAGGAAACCTATTTAGTAATCTTCTCTAAAACATGCATCATAAACATGGTGAAGAATATGTCACTACTGAGTTGGAGCTTTGCAGGTTGAACAACTTGAAGTGAGAGTAAAAGAGAATTGATGGCAAGATGAAGGCCTTCTGAAGTACTATGACTATGGAGGACAAATTGAAGCTTTATAATGTGGAAGTATTACATGATCAACTTGTAGCATAATTACTTCACGATTTGCATGAAATTGGTGCATTTTTTTTTTGTTAGCAATATATATTTCTAAATATTTTCTTCCCCTTCCAAGCTAACTAGTGTTAAGAAAATTTCGTACCACAAGTTTTTTCCTGCTAAAACTTTCTAAAATCCTAATTGGCTAGCAGTATACTACCCTTCCCATTTAAACCCACCATCTCTAAGTGATGACGTGGTAGTCTTCAACTAAACTACTAAGGACACGTGCTTTGTACCAACACTTTCTGCTAGTATTTTTCAAATCCTAATTAGTTTGTCATTCCCTTTCTAAGGGCAATTAATGGTTGCATTGACATTTAGACTTCTAATTTCGTATATTATTCTTGGTATTGTATATATGGATAATGAATGAATATAATTGAGAAATATCCCTGGATAGTTGGATACGGAGGTTGATGGAAAATTGGATTATTAGTGGTTTATTATTGTACTTATGGTTAGCCTTATCCACTTATAGAGTCTATTTAATGTGTGCAACTAGGCACACAGTTCTTGTGTGCCCTTTGATTAGGGTGCATGTTTTTTGGTGGAAATGTTATCACGTAACACACATGCTAAACTCGTACGCATGCCCAGACCTAAGGAAACCGCTAAGGTGCCATGAGGGTAAGTACAAGCAATCAGCATCCAAATTGTGTGTATGTTGATAGAATAAATTTATTACTAACATGACCTGTCTATTAGTGAGGAGCCGAGGGCACACAAAATCTGTCTGCCGAGTTACACACACAAAATGAACCCCGCTGGTAGGCCTCAATTAAGCAAAAGTTAGCAACCTTGGTATTTGACACGTTAAGAAAATATCGATATACAAATCAAGAAAATATCTGATATTCTCTTAACGTGTGAGTTAAGTACCTTTTGTCGCCCTAAACCAAAAAAACAAATGTTACATTTCGGGCTCGGATTGAAAAGATTTACCAAAGATGGTATTATTGCAATATTACTCTTATTAGTGTTGGACTTTTACATATATGCATACCTATAAGGTAAATATTAGGAGTGATTATTGAACAAAATGTTCGTGAACTACTCAGGCTCGGCTCGTTAAAAGCTCGAATATTGTTCGTTTATTTAGTAAACGAACCGAATTTGAACACCATTTTTGAGCTCGTTTAGTAAACGAGCCGAGTTTGAACACACTTTTGTTCGGTTCGATAAAAGCTCGGTTCGTTAAGGTGTCGTGTAGGTATTGGGTTCACAACCACTATAAGCAAGGCGAGAACTTAATCAGGCAAGGAACTTTGCTTAAGCAAAGTGGACTCATTTCATCTTAATTTAAAGTATACTTATTAGAGCAAGGAACTTTGCTTAAGCAAAGTGGAACAAATATCATCTTTTGCCCAAAGCATAGCAGGCTATGCATTGAGGATTAACAAGATGAAGGCTGATATGGAACCAAATATAGTCCCACATCCGATAAAGAGGAGAATGATGTACAATTTAGTAGGCTATTAAAGAGGTGTTGAGTAAGAGAGAACATCCAAACGAGTTGACACTCCCTTAGATGGCTTGGCTTGGCTTGATGAGAAGGATCAAATGATCTAACCTCTCTCTTATTCGTCTCAAGAATTTTTTTTTTTAAATATATAATTCAGTAAGCTTGTTAAAAGCTCGAGCTCATTTATGTTTTCACGAGCCGAGTTCGAACAGTAGTACTAATGTTTGACCCGAGCTCGAACAATAGTAAAATTTACCGAGCCGAGTTCAAAAAACCCTACTACTCGGCTCGAGTATCACCCCTAGTAAATATGAAAATATAATGCATGCCGAATTTGATAAGAGCAATTGTTCGCTCCACTGGCGAGGAGCAAACTATTACTCCTCTCTAGCACAAAGCTGCCCATTCCATCTGCCATGAACCCAGTTTAAGTTGTTTTAACCCTATATTAAATTATTTTATTTATTTTTCTAAAAAAAAAGATAGATGGATGTACTCTAGGGGTTACCGAATCTTAACCAAAATTAAATGGAGCTAAAAGAGGGACAAATGACATTAAAATGGGACCTAAGTCTCACCTCCTTGCGTTACCGACCAAGGATGTGATTATTTTCCATTTGATAAACATGTTAGCTGCAAGAGCCATTTTAGCTGCAAGAGCCATTTTACAGCCCGTGGCTGCAAAAACCCCTTACAGCGTCAGGTATGAAAAATAAGTTTAGGGTTGACTTTCATAAATTTAACCGAATGAAGTCTCTAGAAAAAAAAAAAAAAAAAAACATAATGCTTTAATTAATTGGGGGTAATTTTTTTTTTTGGGGGGGGGGGGGGAACTACTCGCTTGAGATAAAAACAATTCCGCACCAAAAAAAAAGACAGCCAATTAAGACAATCAAGATCAAATCATAGGCAATTGTATTAACTCTTAGGGTTTAATAATCTAACTTTAGTTTTGAAAAAAGTATTAAAAAATATTAATCTTAAAGGTTAAAATTTTTTAACTAGAGTTAATTTTTTAAAGAAGTTTTTTCTAAAAATCAAAGTTAGATTATTGAATCCTAAGGGTTAGTGAATCTTAACCATGAATAATAAGGGTTAACAGGGACACATGGTGACTTGTGGGTGCGATTGAACTCTCCCCAAATTCGAGAACGCGAGAGCGTCAAATTTCAATTTAGGATAGGGTCAGGAGCGCCGATATATATATATATAAAATATATATTAATGTTCTTGAAAATTACTTGTAGATGTAAATGAATCTTTTTTACTTTTTTAAACTTTAAGAGAAAATTGATAAAATCATTCATAATTCAAATTTTTCATCATAGCAAACAAGATCACTATTGAATTATTAAATGTATCATTCAAAATTCAATTACAAGATCACTATTAATTAACAAATCTTATATGAATCTTATACCCTATAAAGAAAAATGACAAAATACACTTTATTTCACATGAAAAATTAGGATAAAAATAAAATTTTACACAAAAACCGTACCTTTAGGTGAGAGTGAGGTTTACAAAAGTTGAAATCGAGCTTCTGAGGTGAAAGCGAGGTTTGAGAGCTGGAATGGGTAACAGGTTAGGAGGTTTGGGTTACAAAGGTTGTGATTCCATCTTTCAACAGTCGCCCGGAGGTCAATACGTATTAACATCTATTTAGCAGCCTTATCACCAACAATTGCCCCGGAGATCAATATGTATTAACATCTATTTAGCAGCCTTATCACCTCGTAATGGCCAAAACAACTTCCTTTCATGCTTTTGGACGGGCATGGTTTACCACCATAAAAGCCTTGTGCACTGCATGTATTATAAGAAGAGTCCTGAGAAGAGGACCCCAGGGTCCTCTTTTAAGCTTACTGCAGTGTCCCCGTGTCCCTTTTAACACCTCTTTAGTCATGACTAAGCTTAATTAAATTAAAATTAATAAAAAAAAAAATTTTTGTTTATCTAAAAACCATGGTTAGATTGCTTAACCCTAGGGGATGAGTGAATCATAACCACAATTAATAGGTGGTAAAAAGGGGACGTGGACCAATGAGATCCTGGGGTCCGTTTTCAGTTTCCCTAATAAGAATTTGTAGTCTTTTTTACCTTACCGGTCAAAAGAATTCATTTAAAAAAAAACACAGAAGGCTAGGGAGAAAGCAAGCATCTCCTTTCGTCCATGACTCGTAGTATCTATATAGCGTGTGCATGCGTATGTCTTGCTGGGGGATTTATGTTTTGTATCAACATTTAGCTTAAGTTATTGTTAATGACTAATGCCTGAAGGAAAAAAATATCAAACATACTAAAGAGATTTACGACGCAGACAACCGACCTGAAAAATTCTGAGTCTCCAACACTAACGTTTGGAAATTTGCATCAGGGAACACCCTATCTCCACCACCACCAGGGTGGAGCCAGGATTTTCTAGTAGTGGGGGCACCCACGGTGGATAAAAAAATTATAGTAATTGTTAATGGATTTTGTGGGGAAAGATTAGGCGGATACAAAAAAAAAATTAAGTCTAGGGGAATGAGGGTTCAGAGGCATAGCTGCTGGAAAAAAAAATAAAAAATTTAAGTCCAGGGGAATGGGGCTTCAGAGGCATAGCTGTGGGAAAAATAAAACCGACAACTCAGTTCTTAGGTCGTTTTGTCCATACATGTTGACAGTCAGACAGTCATGCCAGCCAGCTTTCCTCTTGAACTTTCCACGGGACCTCAAATTGTACTTCAAGCCATCTCTGATTTGCCCGCTACTTGACCCGTCCCTATTCTGTTGAGAAAAAAATGAACCCTATGATATATTCTTCGAATGAGACTCATTCTGCTTATCAGAACCAGCCGCTATAACGACTCCAACCACTTCGTTTTGCACCACCACATCGGAAGGCTTATCTCCTTCCTTTATGTACATATCTTATTATTATGAGTATTGTTTCTCTTTGTTTTACCTCATGGATAGACCTAGTTAAATAATTAAATGAAATTATAGAAAAGATTATTTTTGTTTTCAAAAGTTCAGGGGCAGTTGCTCCAATGCCTCAAAACTATGCCATATCAATAATTTTTATAGGAACAGTTGCTCCCTTACCCTAAAGTTATGCCATTTTCAATACAATAATATAATTTTTACAGGGGACAATTAGCCCCTTGGCCCAGGATTATGCATAGTTAAATATTTACTACAGTATAAAAATTTAATTTAACACTTGAGGTTAATTCTTTTTTAAAAAGATGTTAGCTTATTGAACCCTAGGGTTAGTTAATCTTAATCATAATGGGGGGTTAGAAGGGACACCTGTTGAATATGATCCCAACTCAAAAAATACTTTTTTTTTTTTTCGAAGTTTAGGAGTATCTGCCCATTCCGGTATATATACCCTAAAAAAATACAAAAATTATAGCTTTTCAAATGTTGAGTGGGGCCACGTGCCCCCACAGGCCCCGACCTGGCTCCGCCCCTGTCCACCACCTACGACATCTTTGCCCATGCTATATGCATCCAATTTAGCATCTGTTAGTTTACAAATTACGTAGTCAAAACCATTAGACTGGTCAATGCTCGTCATGCATACTACTCATGTATCTGCTTGAGTTGTGAATTTCAGCCCACACAGATGGGCTAGCATCATGACTAAAACTAGCTCCAGTGAACCCAGCACTTGTATGCTGGATCCTAGACAACTCGGAGAATCCTGAAATCAGCACAGGCATCTGGTTACTTCTTTTAAAAATGGATAATCTAAATTTTTGAAAGGATCCAGACATTCACAGAAAATGAAATGAAAGGTTTTTATACTATTAAGTTGAAGTAAAACTTGTAAATACAGGAAACTGGATAGTTCCAATGCAATTTATTAAAAGATGCTTTCGGCATTGAAAGCAGTGTAATACATCTCGTTCTCGGGTTTTTATTGGTTGAAGATTTTCTTGAGAAAATTTCAAATATGAAGTTTTTTTCGGGAATTTCTCGCCTAAATCTCGGCAATGATTAAAATAATAATTAAATTCATCAAGCCAACAATATTGGGTATTTTTCGCAATATTTTTAAAAACACGACTAAATTTCGGGATATTTATGTGATAAAAATAAGAAATTGTATATCTCGCAAGACTTTTAAAATACCGAGCTAAAAACAGAGTTTTACTTTAGATGCTTTTCTTGACATTTCTCGCGAGAAATTAGGTATTTCTCAGGAGGTTTGTAACAATGATTGAAAGAAGAAAAAAACAAGATACAAAAAGCTCATAGTAAGGATCATTTTATCTATTTGATGGTTTCCACTGGATGAAAGATTCACATAAAAAGAATTTTATTATCCATTCTTAATTACTATTGTATTTTTAATTCCCTGGCATAAGGATAAAACACGAAATTTATAGATAGCAAATGCAAGTTTACCTGCTGTCTCATGTGCATGCAAAGAAGCATCCCAAGATACGGAACCAGAGATGCGTTCAACAAGAGAAGAGGTTCCAAGATCATCCCCAGAATCGACATTCTCAAAATCTGATGATGGTGTTTGCCCATTGAAATCAACTGTACTTGAGCCTGATGCATGAGATGCTTGAACTGCAAGGGCAGGAGAATTTGCCTGTGCTAAGCAAGGTGCTGAACTAGTCTTGAGGACTTCCTGTTTGTGATTCTGGATCTGCATTTTTCAAATGGGAGATGCCAGACCTGTTCCCCTGGAGATAAACAATACGTTAATACTGAATAGTGAACACTACATAACATGGGTTACAGTATATAATTAATCATGAGCCCTACGATGACAGATGACGAATTTTTGAATACATGATTAAGTCATCTAACCCATTTCATGCACAATCAATGGATCATCGGGATTTACCAATAGAATATAGATCATTTGGATTTCAAAATTCAGATGATCAAAACTACATCACTGGCTAACCCTTGATGGACAGATAGAATAGAATACCCAAAAATAGCATTGTTCTTTTCAAATAAAACATGGAATTTTAGCACATCATAGAAATAAGACAAGATTTATATCATTTAAAATTGAAGGTGTTCTGAAATAATTGGATCAACATACTCATTTACACGTGTATTTTATGGTATGCAGTTCTTGGCCAAAAGACCCATCCATAAGAATTTCTTTGTTTCGCGTGTACATTAACTTAGTGGTCTCTTGATTTTGAAATTATGAGACTACTGTATTCTATAATAGAAGATGGAGAGAGTTACCTCTTTCACCTCTCTGTAATGCACGAGAACAATGTGCTCTAACTACCTGAAAATAAGGATAAAAGGAAAAAAGAAAGGGGAATTAAATGAAGAAAAATACAGACAGGCTTTGAGAAAAACAAGATATCATTTGAAGAAGATAAAATCTCCACAGTATTTAAAAAAAAAAGTTACAAAGAGAAGAAAAATGGATTTACACATTATGTAATAGACTTAATTGCACTTATAATGTACCCATTGCCTTGAGCTTCTAAGTCCTTCCAACCAATCACTTCTCGTCATAACTCTCAGACTTTCCCCTCCATACCTCCTGTCTTGTATTATTACCCAATTGAAAAAGTACATGACTTGTAGAAACTTTTCCTTTTTATTAGTTGCAGGTTTGTTAAAGATATTTCATACAAACCTGCAAAACACAACTTTGTTCCCTACATGCGTGTTGGAATGCAATTTCTGTATGCTTAACTGGTTCGATGGCAAACTATATTTTATCGCAGCTGAAGCTGAATGGGAAAAGAGTACAAAAGGAGGGATGAGAGGGACCCAACTCATTACCCCCCACCAGCAGTAATACAGGAAGTCAAGAGCCTTGTACCAGTTTAGGTCTGATGGATTCAAACTAACACTGTGTCTATAAAACCCCTCGAAGAACATTCACGGCCAATA
Source organism: Tetracentron sinense (assembly GCA_015143295.1). Lineage (NCBI taxonomy): Eukaryota > Viridiplantae > Streptophyta > Magnoliopsida > Trochodendrales > Trochodendraceae > Tetracentron > Tetracentron sinense. The sequence goes on along the minus strand of CM026566.1, from coordinate 38,678,028 downwards.
ACCTTTTTTCTCTATTATATCACCCATACATTCATGCAACTCCTGTGCTTATAAAGCATTAGATCCTTACTAGCTCCTAAGGATGGTGTGACTACCATTAAATGTCTCGCTATTATATGTCACCCCAACACTCACATGTGCTTATAAAACATTTTCCAGTTAACTACTAATGATGGTGTGACAGTGAGGAAAGCAATTCCAACTTCCAAAATAACACTCAAACTGAAATTCACACAACGAGCATATACAGCAAGCAAGAGAATGACCTAAGCGACCTTAACAGATGCATATATAACGTTAATGAAATAAATCTATTACTTTTTTAACATAATCAATCATTACTAGCACAAATAAATGCTCTAAGATCAAAATCAACCATAAACCAGGAGAACTGAACATTAATTTCCCATTAAAAACATTATTCTCACATACAAAATATCAAATTCTAATTCATAAAACCTCACCAAAACCCAAATTTCAACATCTCATATAGCTTAAACAGAACAAAAAATGACCTAATTGTTTATTCGAAGCGTATCTTCTGATCTCAGCCATCCGCAAGCGATGATCTAATGAAAACGCCTCTTTTTCATCAGAGCAGAACCTTACCTCCGACTACAAATTCAGAAATTAAAACTTATAACAGATTTGCATAGAACAATGGAACGAAAGAGCTTCAATCAAAATCCACTCCGTTCCAAAGGTGCCAGAGAGATTACGGTTGAGATTAGAGATAGTGAAAGGAATAGTACAGATATACTCAGTACTGAGTATAGATATCATTATTTGTGGATATAGAAGAGTGAAAAAAAAGCTTTATTTCTTTATAAATATTCAGCTAAATCTGTGTAAACATTGTGCTTTCACATCAAAGCCACCTTTCAACATCTTTGGTAAAGGGAACCCAAATAAACCTAAGCCTAAGATCTTGAAGAAAGAAAAATAAAAGCCTAAAACTATAAAGAAAGAAAAATAAAAGCCTAAAACTATAAATCACTCTTCTAATATTGGAAGTTCACTTGAAAGGGAAATGAGATTTCTCCATCTCCCACCATGATCGTGTGCCCGCCGGACGACAACAGCTTGTAACCATTGTTCTCGTCCACGCTCAAGCTCTTGCATGCATTAAACGTGAATTTAACCTTCTTGCTCCCACCTGCTGGCATAGAAACCCTATTGAACCCTATCACTTGTTTAGCATGAGTCCTAGCAATGCCGGTTGGGGGCTTTGACTACACCATGACAACCTCGTTCCCATCCTTGCTTCCAACATTTTGGACTGCAACTTCGAACTCAAATTCATCATTACAACTCATGTCATCGACCAGAACTGCTGGGCATGAAGGCCTATATGCGCCATCCTCGAAAGTGAGATCACGACAGTGTTGGTATTTGTCGAGCTTAATATCGAGTGACCTTTGTGAGGTTGTTATCTGGTAGTTGAACTTGGTGTAGCTGAGACCATAGCCGAATGGGTAGACAGTTGAGCCATTGAAGAACTTGTAGGTCCTTCCAGGGTAGCCAGACTCCTCAACTGGCCTTAGGGGCATGGAGGTCATTGGTAGTTGATCAACGTAATCAGCTTTATGCCATGTAAGAGGTAGTCTTCCTCCTGATAAAATTGATAGACAAATACAGTAAGGATTTGAACATAGCTATACATTAATACATACAAAAATAGGCCTTGAAATTAGATATATATATATATAAATAACACTTACCAGGATTGTATTTTCCAAAAACAATGTCAGAAATGGCGCGACCGCCTTCCTCACCGGGATATCCAACCCAGAGGATGGCTTTGATGTTTGGATTATTCTTAGCGAAAGAGATATCAACCCCACCTGTAGACATTATTACAAGAATGAGTGGACCTTTGGCTACTGCTGCAACCTGGTTGATCAATTGAGTCTGGTAACCGGGAAGGAGAAGATCGACTCTATCCAAGCTCTCGGCCTCAACTGACAAATCCAACCCTACGAAAAGGATTGTAGCATCTGCGTTCTTTGCAACTTGCATTGCTGGGAAAATCAAGGTCTCGTTCTTGCACATCACATCACATCCTATTTCATATGTCACGTTCGCAATGGCCGAGAAGGCATCGAGAGGAGAGCTATACTGGCATGGAATACCTACATATATTGATTCAAAATTTCGAAAACATTAAATTGATAGTTGTTACTCTATCTAAATATAACTATATTCAATTTTAAAATTCTTGGTATACCTGCATAGTTTCCGACCATGACCTTGGTAGCATTGGCATGAGGCCCAATCACTGCTAGGTTCTTGAAATTATTAGAGCTCAAAGGCAAGGTATCATTATCGTTCTTAAGTAGAACAATTCCTTCCCTAGCTGCCTCGATAGCTAACTCAATGTGCTCATCAGAGCACACATTCTCCTTCCCTAATGAAATGAAAGAAGGGCTGCCATCAAAGAATCCAAGCCTCATAAGCATGACATAGAGATAATTCAAGGATTTGTCTATCTCGTTCTCCCTAACTTTTCCTTGCATCACTGCATTCTCTGTGAAGTTGGTGTAGTACACTCCACAATCCAAATCCAATCTTGAAAATAAACAAAATCTGTAACGACCCGGAATTTTAATATAATAAAATTATGTGTTTATGGGTCCTTAATGAAGGTTAATTAGTTAATTATTTGTTAAATTAATAAGAAAGGGATTTTGCTCAGGGTTGAAGTGCACCGAGGAAATCTCAGTATCATTTGGCGAAAATCGCACGCAGTGTGCTGGTCGACTGTCGGGACACACCCCTACCGTATCGGTTCCGTCAAGTATCATTTCGCGGGACCGCAGGGCCATTATGTGTGATAAAATTGAGAAAAACGGGAAATTTCCATATTTCTAGAAATTAAGTGGGACCCAATATCTGTTGGAGATCCTAATAGAAATCCGTGCGGTTAGCACTAATGCGTGTCGGTCGGCCGTGGGGACTAATGTCTGTCGTCACGGCAGTTAGTTATCTCAAACGAAAAAATGGCGGCCTGTTTTGTGTTCGAAATCAGGAAATTAGTGGGTTTTGCAATTTTCTTCCGGACTAAAGTGTAGCTGTCAAAACTCAGTATTTTTCCCCGAAATTTTTACAGTAGGTGTCGGACTGCCCCAAGTTCGGTCACCTAAAGTTTCGTCAAAATCGGATGTCTTTAAGTAGGACCACGGAGGCCGTATACATAACAGAAAAAAAAAAATAGTCAAATGGGTCAACCGTTGACTTGGTCAACGGGACCATTAAATATGGATTAAATATGGTCATGTGCATAGCACATGACCTTATCTACATATAAAGGAGGCCAGCCTTTCCCATTATTTACGTTCTGTAAATAGAGGCAACAGTGTATGGATCTTCACCTGGTGTCTCTGTGATTCTTCCCCATCTGGGGTCCCTTACTACGTTAATGTTGGGACTCCAGTATGTCAATCTAGCACGCCCAAGGTTATACATAGCTCTTGCCTCAGTTGAAACGACCTGCAACAATAGCAAATATCATTTAATAATTAATATATACATTATATATATATATATATATATATATATATTATGATCTTATTTTATGATCTATCTATGAAGTGATATTTTTGTTACCTGCCCTATGTTTTTCCACAGGGATTCGTTGAAGGAAGCTGTAGTGAGGATAACCGTAGGAAAGCTAGTTGCTCCAGGGATAAGTTCATCAAAATGGGTACCGGGACCGACATCGGAGACTCCGTGGAGGGCTTCCGACCACCACTCGTACTTGGGAAGCCCAATCCTAGGCACCCCATATGCAAGATCACCGATCTGTCGCACCTTTTCAGAAAGCGTCATTTGATCGACTAAGTCCTTTGCCCTAACAATGAAAGGAAGGGATGTATCACAGTAAGAGACGGTTGTTATGTCCAACCCCAAGTCGTCGAACCTTGAAGGATCACAGACATATGTGAAGTTAGATTTGACCTTTGGTGTAGAAGAAGGTGATGGAGATGGGGACTCGTCAAAGGGATCATCTCTGGGAACAGTAGAAACGAACAAGAATGCAAGAAAAAAAGAAGAAAACTAATATTAGTAGCCATTAGCAAAAGAGAGTAGAAAAATATTATTTACTATGATTATTCAATATGGAATGCTTATATTTATAATGAAACATAATAGTATTAGATAAATTCTGTATTAATTATGGGTTTATCGATTATGCATGATAAGAAAAAAAATAAAAGATAAGGAGATAGATTTTACATATCATGATTTAATCAAATATACAATAATTTTTCCCTAAAAAGGTTAGAGCAAGGGTGTTTAGTAACTTCTTCGTAACAAATTACTATCTAATAGATAAATTTTAGATAACTTCATAACAATCCTACTCCGGATAGAACTGGCTCTCCATCACGTTCCTCCAAGTGACCGTTGGGAACACGGAGAGAATGCAGAGCGCGATAGCACCCCACGGAAAATTTACTGCTTTCTTTCTCTCTCCCATTCCGTTCCGTCCCTTCCTTTCTTCATCTGTGGTGAAGGGGTCAATATGAGATAATTTCAAATCACAAGGAATGATGTGGAGAAGGGCTTCTGCTCAGCTCCAAACCCTAGATTTGTTTCAGATCGATCACTGAATCCTTTGCTTTTATAGGGTCTTGGTTATGATTGATTTATTGTTTTGGAAACGACGGTGTTAGAATGAGAGGTGATTTGTTGTTGAATTAATGCCTAAGGGGAAGAAGAGAGTTGAAGATGTAATGCCCATTGCGACTGGACACGAGCTTGAGGTATATTTTTAGGTTCAGATTTATTATAAGTAACTGAAAGATAATTGTGATTTTATTTGGTTTGTTTCAGTACCAAGGTTAGTATGAATGTCATTGGTATATGCTCCAAGATCTGTTCTGATTTTCATTTTGTATTTGGATAGCTATTACGATTCTATCTGAACGATGGAATTGAGATAAATGATTATCAGTTCTTGATATGTTGTGCTCAGTGGATTTGGGAATCATCTTATAAGCCATCCTGATGTGTGACTTCGGTTTTTTTAAGCTCTATTCTCATACGTTAGGTGAATACAAGTACATACGTTAGAAAAAATGACATACTTACTTTTGTTTTTTTCAAATGCAATACACCCTGGTTTCCCTTGTTTAAATGTTATTTGGGTTTTGGATTTTAATAAGGTTTCAAAACCTCGTCGAATCCTCTCTGGAATCATTTGAAGTGTATAGGCGTGGAGTCGTTGCCTATTGGTGATGCTTTCTTTGAACCTCCTGAGTCAGTCAGTTTTTATATTATTGCCTGCAAATATGAATAGGTTTGATTATTGCCTGCAGATATTAATAGGTTTGATTATTGCCTGGCATTATGAATATGTTTGATTGCTCTTCAGTTGCATGGCCATGATAACGAAGCTAACGCTTCAAGTTCATATTTGGAGCAATGACTTATGTCCTTTCTACAACTCATACTATTCTTTTTTGCTTTTCCAGTGTTCTTTTCTTATACTAATTGGAGATTTTGTATGAGTACTAATTGTGATTGTTAATGCTGTAACAAAGGATATTCCATTGATTTTGTGAACTGAAACCTACATTTCCCATTTTTCTGAGTATAGATTCACACTAACCTTGGTACTGAAACAAACCAAATAAAATCACAATTATTTTTTTCTAACGTATGTACTTGTATTCACCTAACGTATGAGAATACAGCTTAAAAAAACCGAAGTCACACATCAGGGTGGCTCATAAGATGATTCCCAAATCCACTGAGCACAACATATCAAGAACTGATAATCATTTATCTCAATTCCATCGTTCAGATAGAATCGTAATAGCTATCCAAATACAAAATGAAAATCAGAACACAACATTTCCATAAGATTTGTTCCCTATGAAACAAACCAAATAAAATCACAATTATCTTTCAGTTACTTATAATAAATCTGAACCTAAAAATATACCACAAGCTCGTGTCCAGTCGCAATGGGCATTACATCTTCAACTCTCTTCTTCCCTTAGCATTAATTCAACAACAAATCACCTCTCATTCTAACACAGTCGTTTCCAAAACAATAAAGAAAGCAGTCTCTATTAGATACGTAATTTGCCGTGGTTGGGTCTCCAAATACACGGTAATCGTAATTTGCTCGGCATTGTCTTCGTGTTGCCACCGGTCAGTTTGGAGGAACGTGATGGAGTAGAGGACCCGTTCTATCATAATAGGATTGTTACGAATTTTCATAAATACGACTCTACGCCTTGCTCGCCTCTTTAGGGGAAAAATTATTATGTATAAATCTATCTTAATAGATACGTAAAATCTATCTCCTTATTTTTTTTCTATTTTTTTGGGATCTATCTCCTCATCTAAAATCATGCATAATGGATAAACCCATAATTAATTCGGAATTCATCAAATTCTATCACGTTTCATTATAAATATAGGCATTCCAAATTGAATAATCGTAGTAAGTAATATTTCTCTACTCTCTTTCGCTAATGGCTAACATTAGTTTTATTTCTCCTTTTCTTGCATTCTTGTTCGTTTCTACTACTGCTAGAGATGTTCCCTTTGACGAGTCCCCATCTCCGTCACCTTCTTCTACACCAAAGATCAAATCCAACTTCACCTATGTCTGTGATCCTTCAAGGTTCGACGACTTGGGATTGGACATAACGACCTTCTCTTACTGTGATACGTCCCTTCCCTTCACTGTTAGAGCAAAGGACTTAGTCGATCAAATGACGCTTGCTGAAAAGATGCGACAAATCGGTGATCTTGCATATGGGGTGCCTAGGATAGTACGAATGGTGGTCTAAAGCCCTCCACGGCGTCTCCGATGTTAGACCCGGTACCCATTTTGTTGACCTTATCCCTGGAGCAACTAGCTTTCCCACGGTTATCCTCACAGCAGCTTCCTTCAACGAATCCCTGTGGAAAAACATAGGGCAGGTAACAAAAATATCACTTCATAGATAGATCATAGAATAAGATGAAAAAATATATATATATAATGTATATATCAATTATTAAATGGTATTTGCTATTGTTGTAGGTTGTTTCAACAGAGGCAAGAGCTATGTATAACCTTGGGCGTGCTGGATTGACATATTGGAGTCCCAACATTAACGTAGTGAGGGACCCCAGATGGGGAAGAATCACAGAGACACCAGGTGAAGATCCATACACTGTTGGATCCTATGCAGCAAATTATGTTAGAGGCTTGCAAGATGTGGAGGGGCACGAGAATACTAAAGACTTGAATTCTAGACCTTTGAAGGTTTCTGCATGTTGTAAGCATTATGCTGCTTACGATGTGGATAACTGGCTCGGGGTGGATCGATATCATTTCGATGCAAGGGTAAGATCACTAGACAAATTCTAATTTCATAATCAAAACAAAATTCAATTTTTGTTTGTCTTTTGAAGGTGACTGAGCAAGATATGTTGGAGACGTTTCTTCGGCCTTTTGAGATGTGTGTAAAGGATGGAGATGTTAGCAGTGTTATGTGCTCATATAACCGTGTTAATGGCATTCCTACTTGTGCGGATCCAAAGCACTTGAAAGATACCATAAGAGGAGAATGGGATCTTCATGGGTACTATACTGAATTTTTTCCAAGTTCTTCTATTAAATAGAAAATCTTATCTTACATATATATTGCAAATTACATGTATTTATAGGTACATTGTATCTGATTGCGATTCAATCGAAGTGCTAATGGATGGTGCCAAATGGCTTGACGACACCCATGAAGATGATGTTGCACAAGTGCTTAAAGCAGGTGAACCCATGATAATAATAAAAAATAGGCCGTAATTTTGCATTTTTTTTCCTTTTGTTTCTTATAAGTAGATTTTGTCTACTTTCAGGATTGGATTTGGATTGTGGAGTGTACTACACCAACTTCACAGAGAATGCAGTGATGCAAGGAAAAGTTATGGAGAATGAGATAGACAAATCCTTGAATTATCTCTATGTCGTGCTTATGAGGCTTGGATTCTTTGATGGCAGCCCTTCTTTCATTTCATTAGGGAAGGAGAATGTGTGCTCTGATGAGCACATTGAGTTGGCTGTCGAGGCAACTAGGGAAGGAATTGTTCTACTTAAGAACGATAATGATACCTTGCCTTTGAGCTCTAATAATTTCAAGAACCTAGCAGTGATTGGGCCTCATGCCAATGCTACCAAGGTCATGGTCGGAAACTATGCAGGTATACCAAGAATTTTAAAATTGAATATAGTTATGTTTAGATTGAGTAACAACTATCAATTTCATGTATTTGAAATTTTGAATCAATATATGTAGGTTTTCCATGCCAGTATAGCTCTCCTCTCGATGCCTTCTCGGCCATTGCGAACGTGACATATGAAATAGGATGTGATGTGCAAGAACGAGACCTTGATTTTCCCAGCCATGCAAGCTGCAAAGAACACAGATGCTACAATCCTTTTCGTAGGGTTGGATTTGTCAGTTGAGGCCGAGAGCTTGGATAGAGTCGATCTCCTCCTTCCCGGTTACCAGACTCAATTGATCAACCAGGTTGCTGCAATAGCCAAAGGTCCACTCATTCTTGTAATAATGTCTGCAGGTGGGGTTGATATCTCTTTCGCTAAGAATAATCCAAACATCAAAGCCATCCTCTGGGTTGGGTATCCCGGTGAGGAAGGTGGCCGCGCCATTTCTACGTTGTTTTTTTGAAAATACAATCCCGGTAAGTGATATATATCTCATTTCTAGGCCTATATTTGTATGTATTAATGTATAGCTATGTTCAAACCCTTACGGTATTTGTCTATCAATTTTATCAGGTGGAAGATTACCCCTTACATGGCATAAAGCTGACTACGTTGATCAACTACCAATGACCTCCATGCCACTAAGGCCAGTTGAGGAGTTTGGCTACCCTGAGGACCTACAAGTTCTTCAATGGCTCGACCGTCTACCCATTCGGCTATGGTCTCAGCTACACCAAGTTCAACTACCAGATAACAACCTCTCAAAGGTCACTCGATATTAAGCTCGACAAATACCAACATTGCCGTGATCTCACATTCGAGGATGGCGCATATAGGCCTGCATGTCCGGCAGTTCTGGTGGATGACATGATTTGTAACGATGAATTTGAGTTCGAAGTTGAAGTCCAAAATGTTGGAAGCAAGGATGGGAACGAGGTGTCATGGTGTACTCAAAGCCTCCAACCGGCAATACTATGACTCATGCTAAACAAGTGATAGGGTTCAATAGGGTTTTTGTGCCGGCAGGTGGGAGCAAGAAGGTTAAGTTCACGTTTAATGCATGCAAGAGCTTGAGTGTAGTCGAGAACAATGGTTACAAGTTGTTGCCGTCCGGCGGGCACACGATCATGGTGGGAGATGGAGAAATCTCATTTCCCCTTCAAGTGAACTTCCAATATTAGAAGATTGGTTTATAGTTTTTGGCTTTTATTTTTCTTTCCTTAAGTTCTTAGAGTTTAGTTTTCTTTTAGTCTTAGGTTTATTTAGGTTCCCTTTGCCAAAGATGTTGCAAGGATGGCTTTGATGTGAAAGCAAAATGTTTATAGAGATTTAATTGAATATATATAAAGAAATAACTTTTTTAAACTCTTCTATATCCACAAATAATGATATATATATTTAGTACTATGCATATCTACATAATAATAATATAAAGAAATAAGTACCACCTACTTCTCTATTGGAGTAATATTTTAAGGATATGATGTGACACCATTCTTTAATCTCAATCGTTAACCCCTCTCAGTCTCACTCTCAATTCAAATACTATTAAGGAGATTATTCCCTTCACTATTCTAATCTCAACCGTTATCTCTTTGGCACTTTAGAAAGTGAGAGATACTGGCGGGCAATCGGAATTCCATCTCAATGTATTCCTAATATGGTGGATTCAATAATCACCAAGAATGGTGGATTCCATCCCTCGGGGAAGGAAGGGTTTTTCACACAACCTAGCGGCGAAGGCCCTTGCCTTGAGCTCTCGAGGCTGTTTTGTAGTTAATGCATTTGTCTGCTAGGGAGTGCAGTCATTTAAAAAAAAAAAACGCTTATTTCTATTGTAACAAGGTTTAAAAAGAAGAGGACGTTTTAGTCTTTTACTATTTTTTTTTTTTGTGTTCCATTAAAGATTCCATTACTAAACCTAAGGCATCCACCTATTGGTGGATGCCCCTCTTAAATGCTGACCAAAAGAGGTGAACAGAGGGTGGCATCAGGTATGGTAATGGAATCCATGAGTCCGTTAACTATTTCCCAAATCGAAATTATCATCACAAAACAGAAACCTTGACTTTTCATCTCCTCCTCTCTCATTTGAGTGGTTTTGCTTCGCTTCTTATAAAGCAGATTTGCTGTATTGCACCCTATTTATCCGGCAGGCCTCACGAAGAGACTGATCTGATCTTAGGGCAATCTCTCTTCACTTTTCAAACAACGATGGATTTTCATCTGTTCTATGCTCTGCTCTGCTGCAATTGTCTCTTTCGTTCCATTGTTCTATGCAAATCTGTTATAAGTTTTAATTTCTGAATTTGTAGTCGTGAGGTAAGGTTCTGCAGATGAAAAGAGGCGTTTTCGTTAGATCCTCGCTTGCGGATGGCTGAGAGCAGAAGATACGCTTCGAATAAACAATTAGGTCAGTTTTTGTTCCTCTTATCTTTATTTAAATTCTTGTTTTTGTTCTGTTTAAGCTATGAAATGTTGAATTTTGGGTTTTGGTGAGGTTTTATGAATTAGAATTTGATCTTTTGTATGTGAGAATAATGTTGTTATTGGGAAATTGATCTTCAGTTCTCTTGGTTTATGGTTGCTTTTGATATTAGAGCATTTATTTCTGCTAGTAATGATTGGTTCTGTAAGAAAAGTAATGAATTTCTTTCATTCATGTTAAATATGCAACTGTCAAGGTCGCTTAGGTCATTCTCTTGCTTGCTGTATATGCTCGTTGTGTGAATTTCAGTTTGAGTTCACGTGACCTGTATGCCAAGGAATGATTTTTCTTCTCTCTCTATATATATGGAATGCTACCCTACTCTCAGAGTCTCAGTGAACTCCTTCTCAGCCTCCACCAATCACATGTCCATTCTTGGTGAGAGAGTGATTTAACAGTAGGGCTAGCACGCCTCGTATATATACTTGTGTGTGTGTTACGAACCTGCATATAAATAAAATAAAGACACAAAAAAAAACACTATCTATTGATATAACCACTTCAAGAGGGCCTAACCTCATGGATGCCACTTCAAGGGGGCAAAACCTCCTTACAAGACTCATATTTCTCTTCTTTTATCCCTAAATACCTAGACCCTTATTTATAGACTAACTTAAACCCTTACAAGGAAACCCTTATAATTCAAATCCTATGAAAACCAAATTAAAATATCCACCAAATCTCTTAATTTATTCCCTACGAAATAGGGTCCTAAGACCATCTCCAAAGGGGGAAGCAAATGGAGTAGCAAAGGACAAATGTTGTGCCACGTTGGATAACATCCTCTCCAACGGGCGCAACAAATTCAATATCAAATTTGCTACTTTCAATTCACACGGCAAATTTGCCGTGTTTGAGGCATACAACAAAGTACAAAATTCAAATGTTTAAATATTATAAAACCCTCTACTCAAAGTCTCTCCCATGTCAACGGCTCTTTAAAAGATTAAAAAAATAATAAAATAACATTTGCTACCTATATTTGCTACTTACCCTTGGAGTGACAATTGTGAAAAAGTGCAAATGGAGGTAGCAAATATGTATATGGGGTAGCAAATGACACAGTTGCTACCTCCATTTGCTACTTACCCTTGGAGATGGTCTAAGATTCTACCTCTCTTGAAAGAGCCTTGTCCTCAAGGTTTAGAAATACCTTAATCTTTAGATCCTCGTGTAGAAACAATGAAAATAGATGTTGTTGGGATAAAGCTGACCACTTTGAGGGGTCTTCCTCCTAATAACCGCTTCGAGTGGGGTTTTCTTCCGACCTTTAGCCTTCACAATATCAATCCTCCATTGAAACCCACAACCTTCAGCCCGGGAAAGTGCTTTGATACCAATTGTTACGAACTTGCATATATATAATAAAAAAGACACAAATGAAACCACTATATTGATATGAACGCATCAAGGGGGCCTAACCTCCATGGATGCCACTTCGAGGGGGCAAAACCTTCTTACAAACTCTCATTTTTTTCTTCTTTTTTCCCTAAATACCTAGACCTTTATTTATAGACTAACTTAAATCCTTACAAGGAAACCCATATAATTAAAAGCCTAAGAAAACCTAATTAAAATATCCACCAAATCTCTTAATTTATTCCCTACTAAATAGGGTCGTAACAATATGCGTGTGTGTTTTCTGTTGATTGCTCTCCTGGTTTAAATGCTTTGCAAGTAGAAGATAATGGAATTTTTGTTTTCCTGAGGATGGGAATGCTGAACATGATGTACATGTTAAATTCGAGGTTCCTATCAAATACATATTATGTAGAACTCTACTATAACCTTATTGTCACTATATTATGCTTGTAAACAAGTGGATTCTTAAGTCTTACATGGTGTTGTTTCATGGATTTGGAAGACCTTACGCAGATACTGTTAGAAGCACAACACCGGTGGCTCCGTCCAAGCGAAATTTGTGAAATCCTTCGCAACTACCAAAAGTTTTGCTTGAAACCAGATCCACCTTATAAGCCTCCAGGTATGTCACTAGCATCTTTAGTAGTGGATTGAATATTTTTTGGCATGTGTTTGGGTGTATTTTTTTGAAGAGTAATTCGAATGATATAAATTAAAATGAGGAAGAGAAAAGTACAAGACGGTAAAGGGATGACAGGATTAAAATGAATATTTTTTTGGCATGTGTTTGGGTGTATTGATGCCATAAAAACAGAGTTCTTGCATCAATGTAGTTTCGTCATGCCTAAGCACGCAGTTATGCATAGATGTGCTTGCTTGATTTCTTCAGTGAGTTTTCTTCGTGAAAATTCCTCTTGGATTTTCTTTTGTGCATTGAGTTTTAATGCAGACATCCTGTTTGAGTAATCATTTATTTTTCTTTAGTTATATATATGATGAAAATGAACAAAGTGCAAAGAATTTATAAGGGATTAATATTTCTCAAGACAAAGTGAGAATCTCAAAACATTCTTCCTGACCATTGGTTTTTGCTATTCCCTTATCGTTATATTTGTTGAAATTTTGGAATTCAGGTCATAGTACAAATCCGAACATCCTGTTTGAGTAATTAATTGTTTGTCTTTACTTTTATGTTGAAAACAGAGTGCAAAGAATATTTATAAGGGATTAATATTTCTCCACACAAATAGAGAATCTCAAAACATTCTCCCTGGCCAAAGAGTTGGTTTATGCTATTTCCTTCTCGTTATATTTACTAAAATTTAGAAGTGATGAGCCAGCAGGCCTAAAATTTAGTCCCAGCTCCGACCCAACTATTTAACCGGATCGGGCTGGGGCTGAGTCAATTATTAAACTGGCCTAAGGACAAGGGCTGGGACGAGGGCCAGCCCAGCCCATGACACCCCTATGCAGGATGCACTAACTTTTTGATCCCATAATCACGTACCATCCACTCCTTACCTCCTTCGTCTTCTTTCTCACTTCCTTAGGATCTTCGTGCAATTTTTTGCATTATAGTAACCACTGGCTTGATGCTCCTTTAGTTGGGTCACTTCACCTCTCTTTTGCATGTGCTTACAACACTTGACAGTAAAAAAGTGATTTCTTAATTAATCTGATTTTTTTATACAGTTATTTTTTTAATGAAATATATTATTTTAATATACCAAAATAAGCACCATGTTGAAATAAGAACATGTGATGGTTTAATTGATTGTATATTTAATATTTATATTTATTTATATATCTATGATATGGTTTTGAAAAAATATAGACAGATAGATTGATAGGCCCATGATATATATATATCTATCATGGGCCTATCAATCTATCTGATTTTTTTATACAGTTATTTTTTAATGAAATATATTATTTTAATATACCAAAATAAGCACCATGTTGAAATAAGAACATGTGATGGTTTAATTGATTGTATATTTAATATTTATATTTATTTATATATCTATGATTTGGTTTTGAAAAAAATATAGACAGATAGATTGATAGGCCCATGATATATATATATATATATATTCATATAATTTTTAGGTTTTTTTTTTTTTTTTTCTGGCCAAAATAATGATAATGTCGAAAGCAGTCAAAATCTTGTAATATATATATATATATGTATTCATATATTTTTAGGGCTTCTTTCTGGCCAAAATAGTGACAAGGTTGAAAACAGTCGAAATCTTGTAATTTATACTGTTGGGAATGCCATTTTTTGTTTGCTTGAATGTTGAAAAACCAAAATATATCATGATGTATAGCGACATTTCACTTGAAATTTTGTAGAAAAAGAAAATGCAGGGCACCTAATTTCTGGTAACCTACAAAATGCATAAATTATAGACTACATCATGCTTTCTATGAAAATTTAAAACCATGTGGAATATTTTTAATTACCTTAGTTGTTTTGTCATGCCATCGAGTTTCTTGTTTTTAGTTGCAAGAGTCTTCCAATTTTTAACATCAATGTATTACTTTTGCTTCTAGTACTGTACTGTTTTGATGATAATGTTGTTCACTGGTATTGAAATAGAGAGGCCCGTGGTGGAAGTCACTGGACTAGCATTACTTCCAACACTAATGGGTTCTTGATTTGATCTCGGCCAGTCATCAAAGAAATGCCAAAGTACCCAGCTATCTGACCTGTTCTCGCCGGAGATATTCTCTTATCGGCTTTCGGTGAGACCCCGGGTTCCATTTTTACCCTCAGAAGTTCTACAAGAAAGGAAAACCAGTAAGCATAAAGGTTCAGATTTGTGTTATGAAAGTAAACCCAGATTCGAAGGACATGAACAGTAGCAAAACATTAGTAAAAGCACCATTGGTCTGCTTTAAGAGTAGTGGCTGGGGAGCTACTGCAGAATCAAAATCTCTTACCTATATTCGAAGCTGATTTAAAGACCTCTTGAATTAGACTGTGACCAGACATTCAGTGGGGTCCCCTACCTAGGAGGGTATCTGTCGATGTGATTCCGTGATTTATTACTACTATAACTCGATAAACTAAGAATTGTGGTATACTGACATGAATGGGCTTATAAGCTCAGCACTAACTTGTGCTGGATGGATCATTATGCCTATATTAGGCAAGCCAAGATGGCCAACTTAGGTCCTGCCAAAACACAGTTTAAAGCACATATTGGCCAAAGCTAGAACCTCAAGTTTATTACCAATTTGCCCGTATCGGCCCCTTCCTGCACCAGGCTTAGCTCTAGGGTTTATAATTACAAAGAAGGCATTGGATGTAAATGGGGCTTCTCAAAAATGAAGTTGGGTTGATTGTGTTTTCTGAGGGACTTTTCATTCGGTTTTCCTTCTGCTATAAAGAGGCAAAAAAAAAAAAATTGTAGAACATTTCAATAAATGAGTAATTCCCCATACAACAAAACATAACCAGTTAATAGAAAGTATAATCCCACTTCAATCTCTCACAAACAGAACATTGACAGCATACAAGCATGTCTGTGAGACCCTCAAATTGACTAGGTATGTAATCACTAGCAACCCAGAAATCAAAGCCTAAATTTCATTCAAGAAATGAAGTGTGAGTTAAATTCTGTCAAAACACTCATGACTACTGTTTCTCCATTCTAACAACAAATCCACTTCCCAGAAACCAATAAAAATAGTAATAATGCTCATAGTAATAACTGTAATAGCTATAATAGTATAAATAAGTTAAGAACAATAGGCAAAGCTCATCAAACCCATGGTCAGTTTTCATGCTCTACTTGTCGGGATTGATATGAGGGTATAGTCCCAATATGTGCAGTGGCAATACCTATTGAGATGGGACGCAGACTTCGCCCAGAAGAACAGGATTACAACCTGAAATGATAGTAAATGATAATAAGTTCATAGAATTCAAAGTCACACACAGAATATATTCGAAAAAAAAGAGGGAAAGTAATAGAAAAAGAGCAGAACCCAAGAATTTTCTAGTTCAAGAAATTTGAAACAATCTAGTTCAGAACTTTGGTTACGATTAAGATTGAGCCACTCACAAATAGCAAGAGTGCATTCCTAGTGAGGAATTTTACTAGATCATGTGGAGATAGTGATTCAAGATAGTATCAATGCTAGTCATTCACGGGTGCTGAACCTATACTTGGTTCAGTACCCATGATTATATAGGGATTCAGGGAACCATCTTTGTTCATAATTAGCCCCATCAAAACAATAATTCTTCAATCTAACATAGATAACTACACACAAAAGCAAAAGAAACGGAAAAGAGAAATAGAGAGAAAATAAAGCAACGAAGATGGTCTAAAAAAGAGAGATGTCACTATTGAAGGTATGGTGATGGTTGGGAGCTAAAGGTCTGGATCAAGATAACATGGCACATTTGAATTTAATGTCCCCTCTATTGGGCTGATTATTCATGGTGATGGTTCCCAGGTTGTGGGCTATGCAAAGAATATTAACCTGACCTGATCGTTATACTGAAACGAAGGCCATTTTTATAGGACTGGAGAAAACTCAGGTGCACAGAATTCCGATGATTCTGATATGTTTGGACTCATCAAATGCTATGTCCTTGGGAAGCAAAGTAATAGCATAGTAAGATTATACAAGCATTGGATGCTCAAGAATTTTGGGATGTACAGCACTCTTGGCATGAACAAGTAGACCAGAAGGCTTCTTATCATTTTATGTTCTTGTAACTAGATATTGTATTTTGTTATCAGATAAAACAGAGAAGGGCAGCCAAAGAATTAGCTTTCTTATCCAAACAGACATAAAACAGGGCATTGGTCGCATTTCTGATGCATGTCGGCCTAGAAAAAAAAACTTGTAAAATACTGTATTACTGATGTGGGTCTCTATACTGCAGGTTCTGTATTTTCTGAAGGTTGCCCGGGCTGACCCAACCAGCCACATTGGTTCCCGGAATAGGCCATCCAATTCCCATTGGAAGACCTCAGCCCCAGCTCACTCTCTTTCTAACACAACCAACCAGAGGAGTGGGATGGTTTTTAAACTTCCCCTCCCTAACCGACGTGGGACTAAATCCCACTGTAAGTTTTTATATTACAAAAGAAACAAACACAACATCCAATAATTTTATGTTTACATAGTAGTTGCAATTGGAATAATCATGGTGAAAATCATTTGGATTAGAAGACCCCTGCTAATCTGAAAGCATCGGGAAATACCAGAAAATCACACAACCCATAAATAAATCTAAAAAAGACACTCAGATTCGAATTCCCAGTGACATTAAAAGCAACAAGAACAACAACACTAGATCATACCAACTAAACGTGACAATGGTTGAATGGACAAAAAAAAAACACAAAAAGTTTGATACCAGTAAGTTCACTTCCCATATCCATTAGACATTTATAAAATGGACAGGATACCTTGAAAATAAAATCAAGTTGAAAATCCAGTTTTTTCGGAGCATTTACACGAACAGGTGGTATGCAACCTAATTACGAGTATAGATGCCAAACATAGTTGTCAAGGCGACGAGGCGATAGACCCCATGGACGTCTAACACGGTAGCCTGAGGTGCCCGTGGCATCACCTGATGAACTCCCTTGAATAAGGAGCCCTATAATTCGTATAAATTTCAAAATCTTCCCGGGATTGCTCCTTGTGGTCGTGTATCCAACTCCCACTCCTCGACTTAACCTAGTATTCGTAGGCAAAATTTGGAGTGGGTCAGTGCGGATACCCGAAGGGACTAGTCCTTGGCTCGAAGGCATACATGAAGGAACTAGTCCTTGGCTCGAAGGCTTTGGGACACCTTCTGCTACCATTAAAAAAGATGCACTTTGATAGAACCATCCTTGGAGCGTACAATTATTTAAATTATAAAATGCTCATTTAAATGGGTTTATGAGAGCTTTATGGGCCATATAGGAAATTTGGAGCATTTTAAAAGCCTTTTTTTTTTTGTTATTGGGCCACATGACGCCATGAGCCTAGTTGTATGCTTGGTCGCCTAGGCGACGACTTTAACAACTATGCAAAAAAAATATGGGGCTATATGATCCACCCACAAGCAAAGGGAGAGTGTGTGTGTGTGTGAGAGAGAGAGAGAGAGAGAGAGAGACCGATTAGTCCACCCACTTAGCGAAAGAGATGACAGATTAACACAAGAAGTATATCAACTAGAGTGCTTTTTTTTTTACTAAACTACCATATTCAAATAAAATAATTTTTGTATAACCTTAAATTATTATAATATTACATAAATCAGACTTTTAATCATGACCGCCTACGCGGCCAGTTGCCTGAACCCAACAGAACGCCTAGTAGCCTAGGTGACCGCCTGAGTCAACCCCTTTAACAACTATGATGTCAAATAAAACAGAAATCATCCCCCAATGTAATATTTTTAAATTGGATTTAAGGGTTAGGACCTAAAATACATAATGATTGATTAATGCCCCGATTGTTCTACTATTTATAGTATTACTCGTGCTAATAACTAATTAGCCCGAATCAACCAACCAGTAACTAATCAATAATTGTTTAAAAATAATAATAAACATCAATTATTCTTGTTGATCTAAACTCAAACTCAAATCCCAGATTCCATCTAATTCTCCAACTTCAATTTCTTTGAAGATTTTCCTTAGTTTCGGATCCACTATTCGATTTTGAAAACAAAAAAGGAAAGAATATCAAGATTTCTAACATAGAACAATCAAGTGAGAGGTCTCGGAATCAAGAAAACCAGAAGAAAATCCATTAACAGAGAACAATCAAGCACAAGCCCATATGGTTTGAGTCGAGATTCAAAAACTAGATTTCAGATCTAGGTTTAGTAGTGGGAGATTGAGTTTAGGGGAGAGAATGTATCTCGAAATTGATCTGAACGTAGGAGGATTTGAAGTCAAAGTTGATCGTCGGCAGTGGTGAAGAGAGAACAAATGGAGATGAGACTCGAGCGTTAAGTAGAGTTGAGAGAAATAACTTCTCTCTTTTTAAGAAAAAAAATTTGCTTCTCTATTATGGGAAACATTTCCACGGGAGAAAATTTTTCTAGGAAAAAATGAGTTTTCCAGGACACCAAACATCAGAAAGCATTATTTTCCTTTGGAAATCATTTCCATCATTTGTTTTCCTTGTAAACAAACAGAGCCAATAGTTCTAAAGAAAGTGGAAATTTTAGAAATCAACAAGAGTATTGATCTATGGACATGGTCTAACATGTCCCGCTTTCACACAGTTGAAATTTTCATTTCCTACATTAAGATATATTTATGGAAATTTCAAAAAGTACCTTTAATGGTCTCATATTAAAATTTGCAATTGACTTCACTAGCTCAATTGCCAAGCATCATGATTTATTTTCTGAGAAAATATATGGAGGTTCCAAACAAGTGGCAGTCACAGTTAAATAACCACATTGCCCTTGCATCAATTAAAAGTGAACCACCAGGATAAAGAAATCTTTCGACGGTTTCAGTTATTCTGTACTTAAAAAGAAAGTTGAGTTTATACCTAGTAACTAACAAAAAGGATCACATTGAACAGAATATCAGGCAACTCAGCAAGAATAGCACTCACAGACCACAAATCTAATTTTTGTGGATGCAAAGCATTACAAAGATGTCAAAGAATGGCAATCGAGTGGTACTCATGATCTTCATACAATTGATTACACCAATAAAACTTAACCCGAACAAAAAAAAAAATGTTGCATTCGAACAAAAGAATTCTTTGGAACAGAGGTTCCATTCAACAAGATTTCTTAATGACGGTGTGAACCTTGCCTAGACGATGTCTCGGGTTTAGTAAGAATGTTACAGTTTTTTTATGATTGCTCGACAATGTCTCTCAAGATGCAAGGGTTTTCATGGATTTGTTTAGTGGCATTTCAAAAGCCAATATAACTGAACTTCATAGATTGGTAATTCCTCAAAGATTTTCTAAAATGCATATCCAAGTATAGTTTTAGAGATGAAGAATACCTTGTCCATGACACCCAAATCTAACAACCAATCAAATAAAATTCCAAACTCTCTATTCGTGACATAGCCACGTCATCCTTATAAGCAGTGTTACAAATCTCGTTCTCGGGTTTTTATCGGCCAAATTTTTTCTAGTGAGATTTTAAATCTATATTTATTTCGGGTATTTCTCGCCTAAATCTTGGAAATGATTAAAGAAATATATTAAAGTTATAGAATATAGTAATAAATATCACCAGGTAAAAAATTCATAAAACCAACAACATTGTGTATTCCTCAATATATTTTTAAAATCTAGGCGATATTTACGGGATAAGAAGAGAAAATTTTATTTTTTGCAAGATTTTTCAAATATCGCGATAAAAACGGAGTTTTAAACTTTAGATGTTTTTCTCGGTTTTCTCGAGAGAAATTGGGTATTTCTCAGGAGATTTGTAACAATGCTTATGAGTGCATAAACACTTTGTTCCACTCTTAAAAAACAGAATTGGAGATGTAATGTTTTGATTGATAACACATGTTTTTTTAGATAACACAAATGTGAACATCCAATAATAGAAAACTCTTACTTTTCAAGTAATGAGTATGTCTTCTCTAGAACAACTGTACAAGAGAGATTGGGATCGTCGATCAAAGAAGAGACAGCTTCTCCAAGTTCATCATATCCTGATATCAAATTTTACATCCCCGATAGCAAAGTAGCGCTATACTAAATCTACAAGGAGCAGAAAATGAGATATCCAACATCAATCATAATATAATAATTTAAGTACTCGAGTTCCCTGTACAAACCCCTAATAACCATCAATAAAATGGAAATCCACCAAAAATTTGAATAAAAAATATAACCAAGAGGAACCGTAGATTTGATAAAACACCATAACCAAATTTCTTAATTTCATATAATGGCTACAGTTTCAAGCAAAAATAATGATAAAACACCATAACCAAATTTCTTAATTCTGTAAAATGACTGCAGTTTGAAGCAAAAATGATCTGATTGCAAACTTGAGGCTAACAACTATAAAATATTGAGGATGGAAGTTGCATGAAAAAACTATTGATAAAGCATTTCCTACCAATATTTCGATTATACCATCTAGGAAAACAAGATAGATGAAACTAAAACTATGCAATTCTTAGTAAATCTATACTCAGAAAAATGGGAAATGTAGGTTTCAGTTCACAAAATCAATGGAATATCCTTTGTTACAGCATTAACAATCACAATTAGTACTCATACAAAATCTCCAATTAGTATAAGAAAAGAACACTGGAAAAGCAAAAAAGAATAGTATGAGTTGTAGAAAGGACATAAGTCATTGCTCCAAATATGAACTTGAAGCGTTAGCTTCGTTATCATGGCCATGCAACTGAAGAGCAATCAAACATATTCATAATGCCAGGCAATAATCAAACCTATTAATATCTGCAGGCAATAATCAAACCTATTCATATTTGCAGGCAATAATATAAAAACTGACTGACTCAGGAGGTTCAAAGAAAGCATCACCAATAGGCAACGACTCCACGCCTATACACTTCAAATGATTCCAGAGAGGATTCGACGAGGTTTTGAAACCTTATTAAAATCCAAAACCCAAATAACATTTAAACAAGGGAAACCAGGGTGTATTGCATTTGAAAAAAACAAAAGTAAGTATGTCATTTTTTCTAACGTATGTACTTGTATTCACCTAACGTATGAGAATAGAGCTTAAAAAAACCGAAGTCACACATCAGGATGGCTTATAAGATGATTCCCAAATCCACTGAGCACAACATATCAAGAACTGATAATCATTTATCTCAATTCCATCGTTCAGATAGAATCGTAATAGCTATCCAAATACAAAATGAAAATCAGAACAGATCTTGGAGCATATACCAATGACATTCATACTAACCTTGGTACTGAAACAAACCAAATAAAATCACAATTATCTTTCAGTTACTTATAATAAATCTGAACCTAAAAATATACCTCAAGCTCGTGTCCAGTCGCAATGGGCATTACATCTTCAACTCTCTTCTTCCCCTTAGGCATTAATTCAACAACAAATCACCTCTCATTCTAACACCGTCGTTTCCAAAACAATAAATCAATCAGAACCAAGACCCTATAAAAGCAAAGGATTCAGTGATCGATCTGAAACAAATCTAGGGTTTGGAGCTGAGCAGAAGCCCTTCTCCACATCATTCCTTGTGATTTGAAATTATCTCATATTGACCCCTTCACCACAGATGAAGAAAGGAAGGGACGGAACGGAATGGGAGAGAGAAAGAAAGCAGTAAATTTTCCGTGGGGTGCTATCGCGCTCTGCATTCTCTCCGTGTTCCCAACGGTCACTTGGAGGAACGTGATGGAGAGCCAGTTCTATCCGGAGTAGGATTGTTATGAAGTTATCTAAAATTTATCTATTAGATAGTAATTTGTTACGAAGAAGTTACTAAATTTCATAAACACCCTTGCTCTAACCTTTTTAGGGAAAAATTATTGTATATTTGATTAAATCATGATATGTAAAATCTATCTCCTTATCTTTTATTTTTTTTCTTATCATGCATAATCGATAAACCCATAATTAATATAGAATTTATCTAATACTATTATGTTTCATTATAAATATAAGCATTCCAAATTGAATAATCATAGTAAATAATATTTTTCTACTCTCTTTTGCTAATGGCTACTAATATTAGTTTTCTTTCTTTTTTTCTTGCATTCTTGTTCGTTTCTACTGTTCCCAGAGATGATCCCTTTGACGAGTCCCCATCTCCATCACCTTCTTCTACACCAAAGGTCAAATCTAATTTCACATATGTCTGTGATCCTTCAAGGTTCGACGACTTGGGGTTGGACATAACAACCTTCTCTTACTGTGATACATCCCTTCCTTTCACTGTTAGGGCAAAGGACTTAGTCGATCAAATGACGCTTTCTGAAAAGGTGCGACAGATCGGTGATCTTGCATATGGGGTGCCTAGGATTGGGCTTCCCAAGTACGAGTGGTGGTCGGAAGCCCTCCACGGAGTCTCCGATGTCGGTCCCGGTACCCATTTTGATGAACTTATCCCTGGAGCAACTAGCTTTCCTACGGTTATCCTCACTACAGCTTCCTTCAACGAATCCCTGTGGAAAAACATAGGGCAGGTAACAAAAATATCACTTCATAGATATATCATAAAATAAGATCATAATATATATATATATATATATATATATATAATGTATATATTAATTATTAAATGATATTTGCTATTGTTGCAGGTCGTTTCAATTGAGGCAAGAGCTATGTATAACCTTGGGCGTGCTAGATTGACATACTGGAGTCCCAACATTAACGTAGTAAGGGACCCCAGATGGGGAAGAATCACAGAGACACCAGGTGAAGATCCATACACTGTTGGATCCTATGCAACAAATTATGTTAGAGGCTTGCAAGATGTGGAGGGGCAAGAGAATACTAAAGACTTGAATTCTAGACCTTTGAAGGTTTCTGCATGTTGTAAGCATTATGCTGCTTACGATGTGGATAACTGGCTCGGGGTGGATCGATATCATTTCGATGCAAGGGTAAGATCACTAGACAAATTCTAATTTCATAATCAAAACCAAATTCAATTTTTGTTTGTGTTTTGAAGGTGACTGAGCAAGATATGTTGGAGACGTTTCTTCGGCCTTTAGAGATGTGTGTGAAGGATGGAGATGTTAGCAGTGTTATGTGCTCATATAACCGTGTTAATGGCATTCCTACTTGTGCTGATCCGAAGCTCTTGAAAGATACCATAAGAGGAGAATGGGATCTTCATGGGTATTGTATTGAACTTTTTCCAAGTTCGTCTATTAAATAGAAAATCTTATCTTACATATATATTACAAATTACATGTATTTATAGGTACATTGTCTTTGATTGCGATTCAATCGAAGTGCTAATGGACGGCGCCGAATGGCTCGACGACACCCGTGAAGATGCTGTTGCACAAGTGCTTAAAGCAGGTGAATCCATAAAAAATAAAAAAAAAAGGCTGTAATGTTGCTTATGTTTTTTTTTGTTACTTATAAGTAGATTTTGTGACGCCCCGAACCCGCGCCTAGGGAATCAAGTTCCGAGACGTGTGTCCGTTCGTCAAATCATGCAAGCGGAAGACGTTACCCGCAAAAATGCGGAAAATTTAAACATTTATCAGATGCTCCCAAAAAGCAAATAATACCTGTCATCACAATAGCCATCATACAAACCATATACCTGTATTATTTACATCAAGTTTGTTTTACAAAAGTAGGCGTCTCTATCACGCCAGGTACAACTTGTACAAACTTCCAAAATATCCAGATAGGTTTTTCACTTACTGGTCAGCAGCTCCAAGATCTGCTGACACAAAAAGTCAATGAGCTATGAAGCCCAATAAAACCACAATCGTTTTAAACTATTTTCCACATAATAACACGCATCAATAATGATATAATAAGCAGTTCAATTTGCATGTTACAGTAAAATAGAACAGTATATAATAAATTGTGACCCAAGGTCACTTAGGGTTACGTCACCCTAACAGAGGTTCCCGACCTCACATTACTTTCTAATTATGAGGTTCAGTTATGAATGTATTATATTACCAAATTATCGTTTCGACAATCAATCATGTTTCATTTCGAGTCCTAAGACTCTATTAATTGGCCACAGCCCACAAATGTTTAGCTTAAAGTCTCTAAATCATAACCATAATACATTGAGTCATTTAGACTCACACGCTGTTCCGGCTTTCACCGAACATGACAAAACCTTGGGTATACCAACCCAACTCACCTGGAATCCGATGATTCCATACCGAACTATGAGTCCACCAACTCAAACAAATACACCAACTCTGAGTATACCAACTCAGACCACTTCGTATCCGAAGCTTACACACACAACATGGGCATTCACCCAATAAGAACATTTTTCCATTCAATTGACTGGCCACATCTACCGTGTATTCGCCGCCATCGCCCTGGGTATCAGTTATGAAGGAACCCTGACCAACCTGCTTACCGTCATCTTCTGGCTAGTCTACGGAGGAACCCCGACATCTATACCAATGCCGACATCTCCTGACGTTCTACCAAGAAGGGGCCCAGATAGACACGGTGCCGACATCTTCTAACCCACCCAGAGAGGAACCCCGGACTATACACTATATGATGTTTAGCCACTTTAAACTCCCTAGGACTCCGACATCTCCTGACTACCAGTCACGGAGGAACCACGGGCCATGCAGGACACCGCCACTCCTGACCTAGTCCATGAGGCACCACGGACGACCTAGACAAACAGACCGACATCTCCCGACTATTAGTCACGGAGGAACCCCGGGCCTTATTGGGCACCGCCTCTCCTGACCTAGTCAAAGAGGAACCACGGACTATACTGAACCCTGGTTAGATTTTCTAACCACAGGTTAATCCCAGTTAACCCAAGCCTCGCTTGATTAACTGAAATACTTGGGCCTCGCGCCCGTGAACCAACTCCGGTAACACACCGTCCCGTTAGGGAGCGTTTCCAGACTAATGGATGTCTCCATAGCCTTACAAGACATGCAAAACAACTTTTCGTCACCCTAGGGTGGCGAAACAATTTACCCGGGACCCGATCTGGGCTCCCTGAGGGACCACATAAAATCACAACATCACATAGGGGTCTCCGCCCCTTTTTCATTCATGTTAAAAGACATGCATATACATCACATGAAATAATATAGCAAAATAAGCGGAAAAAGTGAAGAAAAGAGAGGGGTTTTACTGTTTCACGCGTTTCGAAAACGGATGTCACCAACGCGTTCCCAACGACGATCAACCCCAGGGGTAGAGCGCATGCAACTTTCTCTCTCCACTCTCTCTCTACCTTTTTTTCTCTCTACACGCAAAAACGAGACGCCGGAGAGAAATTCAGACGCCGCCAACGCGTCGGGGACGTCGAAAACCTCAAGGACCCACTTCTCTCTTCTTTCTCTCTCTTCCTTTCTCTCTCCTCACTCTCTCTCTAAAATCTAGTGTGGCAGAATCTCCCCCTCTGTTTACAGAACGTAAATAATGTGAAAGGCTGGCCTCCTTTATATGTAGATAAGGTCATGTGCTATGCACATGACCATATTTAATGGTCCCGTTGACCAAGTCAACGGTTGACCCATTTGACTATTTTTTTTTTTCTGTTATGTATACAGCCTCCGTGGTCCTACTTAAAGACATCCGATTTTGACGAAACTTTAGGTGACCGAACTTGGGGCAGTCCGACACCTACTGTAAAAATTTCGGGGAAAAATACTGAGTTTTGACAGCTACACTTTAGTCCGGAAGAAAATTGCAAAACCCACTAATTTCCTGATTTCGAACACAAAACAGGCCGCCATTTCTTCGTTTGAGATAACTAACTGCCGTGACGACAGACATTAGTCCCCACGGCCGACCGACACGCATTAGTGCTAACCGCACGGATTTCTATTAGGATCTCCAACAGATATTGGGTCCCACTTAATTTCTAGAAATATGAAAATTTCCCGTTTTTCTCAATTTTATCACACATAATGGCCCTGCGGTCCCGCGAAATGATACTTGACGGAACCGATACGGTAGGGGTGTGTCCCGACAGTCGACCAGCACACTGCGTGCGATTTTCGCCAAATGATACTGAGATTTCCTCGGTGCACTTCAACCCTGAGCAAAATCCCTTTCTTATTAATTTAACAAATAATGAACTAATTAACCTTCATTAAGGACCCATAAACACATAATTTTATTATATTAAAATTCCGGGTCGTTACAGATTTTGTTTATTTTCAGGATTGGATTTGGATTGTGGAGTGTACTACACCAACTTCACAGAGAATGCAGTGATGCAAGGAAAAGTTAGGGAGAACGAGATAGACAAATCATTGAATTATCTCTATGTCATGCTTATGAGGCTTGGATTCTTTGATGGCAGCCCTTCTTTCATTTCATTAGGGAAGGAGAATGTGTGCTCTGATGAGCACATTGAGTTAGCTATCGAGGCAGCTAGGGAAGGAATTGTTCTACTTAAGAACGATAATGATACCTTGCCTTTGAGCTCTAATAATTTCAAGAACCTAGCAGTGATTGGGCCTCATGCCAATGCTACCAAGGTCATGGTCGGAAACTATGCAGGTATACCAAGAATTTTAAAATTGAATATAGTTATATTTAGATAGAGTAACAACTATCAATTTAATGTTTTCGAAATTTTGAATCAATATATGTAGGTATTCCATGCCAGTATAGCTCTCCTCTCGATGCCTTCTCGGCCATTGCGAACGTGACATATGAAATAGGATGTGATGTGATGTGCAAGAACGAGACCTTGATTTTCCCAGCAATGCAAGTTGCAAAGAACGCAGATGCTACAATCCTTTTCGTAGGGTTGGATTTGTCAGTTGAGGCCGAGAGCTTGGATAGAGTCGATCTTCTCCTTCCCGGTTACCAGACTCAATTGATCAACCAGGTTGCAGCAGTAGCCAAAGGTCCACTCATTCTTGTAATAATGTCTGCAGGTGGGGTTGATATCTCTTTCGCTAAGAATAATCCAAACATCAAAGCCATCCTCTGGGTTGGATATCCCGGTGAGGAAGGCGGGTCGCGCCATTTCTGACATGTTTTTGGAAAATACAATCCTGGTAAGTGTTATTTATATATATATATATCTAATTTCAAGGCCTATTTTTGTATGTATTAATGTATAGCTATGTTCAAATCCTTACTGTATTTGTCTATCAATTTTATCAGGAGGAAGACTACCTCTTACATGGCATAAAGCTGATTACGTTGATCAACTACCAATGACCTCCATGCCCCTAAGGCCAGTTGAGGAGTCTGGCTACCCTGGAAGGACCTACAAGTTCTTCAATGGCTCAACTGTCTACCCATTCGGCTATGGTCTCAGCTACACCAAGTTCAACTACCAGATAACAACCTCACAAAGGTCACTCGATATTAAGCTCGACAAATACCAACACTGTCGTGATCTCACTTTCGAGGATGGCGCATATAGGCCTTCATGCCCAGCAGTTCTGGTCGATGACATGAGTTGTAATGATGAATTTGAGTTCGAAGTTGAAGTCCAAAATGTTGGAAGCAAGGATGGGAACGAGGTTGTCATGGTGTAGTCAAAGCCCCCAACCGGCATTGCTAGGACTCATGCTAAACAAGTGATAGGGTTCAATAGGGTTTCTATGCCAGCAGGTGGGAGCAAGAAGGTTAAATTCACGTTTAATGCATGCAAGAGCTTGAGCGTGGTCGAGAACAATGGTTACAAGCTGTTGCCGTCCGGCGGGCACACGATCATGGTGGGAGATGGAGAAATCTCATTTCCCTTTCAAGTGAACTTCCAATATTAGAAGAGTGATTTATAGTTTTAGGCTTTTATTTTTCTTTCTTTATAGTTTTAGGCTTTTATTTTTCTTTCTTCAAGATCTTAGGCTTAGGTTTATTTGGGTTCCCTTTACCAAAGATGTTGAAAGGTGGCTTTGATGGGAAAGCACAATGTTTACACAGATTTAGCTGAATATTTATAAAGAAATAAAGCTTTTTTTTCACTCTTCTATATCCACAAATAATGATATCTATATCAGTACTGAGTATATCTGTACTATTCCTTTCACTATCTCTAATCTCAACCGTAATCTCTCTGGCACCTTTGGAACGGAGTGGATTTTGATTGAAGCTCCGTTCTTCGTTCCACTTGTTCTATCAAATCTTTATAAGTTTTAAAATTTCTGAATTTGTAGTCGGAGGTAAGGTGTCTGCTCTGCTGCAAAAGAGTCTTTTTGCCGTATTAGCATCGCTTGCGATGGCTCCAGGAGAGGGATCCAGAAGATTTACTCTTGGTCTCTAGATAACAATTATTCATTTTTGTTTCTTTTGTAAGCTATATGAGATGTTGAAATTTGGGTTTTGGTGAGGTTTTCTGAATGAGATTTTGATATTGTTTATGTGAGATAATGTTGGTTAATGGGAAATTAATGTTCATGCTTCTCCTGGTTTATGTTGATTTGATCTTAGATGCATGTATTTGTGCTGGAATGAATTGATATGGTTAAAAATTAATAATTTATTTCAATTAACTTATAGGAATGCATCGTTAACGGTCCTTAGGTCATTCTCTTGCTTGCCTGTATATGCTCTGTTGTGTGAATTTTCAGTTTGAGTGTATTTTGGAAGTTAGACTTGCTTTCCTCACTGTCCAATCATCATTAAGTAGTTAACTGGTACAATATGTTTCTATTTTATCACAGGTCGGAGTTTGGGGATGACCATATAAATAGCGAGACGCAACAAGCGCCCGGAGGTAAATATGTATTAAACATCTATTTAGCGCCTTATCACAACAATTTGCCCCCGAGAATCAATGTATAACAGCGATTTAGCAGCATTATCAATCTAATGGCCAAAACAACTTCTGTCAGCTTTTGGACGGGCATGGGTTACCACCCATTACAAGACCTTGTGCACTGCATGTATTATACGAGAGTCCCGAGACGAGGACCCTGGGTCCTCTTTAAGCGACTGCAGTGTCCCCGTGTGTCTCTTTTAACACCTCTTTAGCCATGATAAGATTAATTAAATTAAAATTATAATTTGTTTTTTTGGTTTAACTAAAAAACGATGGTAGATTGCTTAACCCTAGGGGATGAGTGAATAATAACCACAATTAATAGGTGGTAAAAAATGGGGACATGGGACCAATGAGATCCTGGGGTCCCTTTTATGTTTTTCCTAATAAGAATTTATAGTCCTTTTTACCTTACCGGTCAAAGAATCATTTAAAAAAAAACAAAGAAGGTGAGGGAGAAGCAAGCATCTCCTTTCGTCAATGACTCGTAGGATCTATATAACGTGTGCATGCGTATGTATTGCTGGGGGATTTAGATTTTGTATCAAAACATTAGCTTAAGTTATTGCTAATGAATAATGCCTGAAGGAAAAAAAATTTCAAAAACATACTAAGAGCTTTACGACGCAGACAACCGACCGTGAAAATTCTAGTCTCCAACACTAACGTTTGGAAAATCTGCATCAGGAACACCCTATCTCCACCACCACCAGGGTGGAGCCAGGAATTTCTAGTAGTGGGGGCACACATGGTTGATAAAAAAAAATTATAGTAATTGTTAATGGATTTTGTGGGGAAAGATTAGCGGATACAAAAAAAAAAATTAAGTCTAGGGAATGGGTGTTCAGAGCATAGCCGCTGGAAAAAAATAAAAAATTTAAGTCCAGGTGAATGGGGCTTCAGAGGCATAGCTGTGGGAAAAATAAAATCGACAACTGAGTTCTTAGGTTGTTTTGTCCATACATGTTCACAGTCAGACAGTCATGCCAGCTTTCCTCTTGAACTTCCACCGGACCCTCAAATTGTACTTCGAGCCATCTCTGATTTGCCCGCTACTAGACCCATCCCTATTCTCTTGAGAAAAAAATGAACCCTATGATATATTCTTTGAAAGAGACTCATTCTGCTTATCAGAACCAGCCTCTATAACGACTCCAACCACTTCGTTTTGCACCACCACATCGGAATGCTTATCCTCCTTCCTTTATGTGCATATCTTAAGAGTATTGTTTCTCTTTGTTTTACTTCATGGATAGACCTAGTTAAATAATTAAATGAAATTGTATAAAAGATATATTTGTTTTCAAAAGTTCAGGGGTAGTTTGCTCCATTGCCTCAAAACTATGCCATATTCAATAATATAGTATTATTTTTATAGGAACAGTTGTTCCCTTGCCCTAAAGTTATGCCATTTTCAATACAATAATATAATTTTTACAGGGACAATTGGCCCATTGGCCCATGATTATGCATAGTTAAATATTACTACAGTATAAAAATTTAACCCTTGGGTTAATTCTTTTTTAAAAAGATGTTAGCTGATTGAACCCTAGGGTTAGTTAATCTTAATCATAATGGGGGGTTAGAAGGGACACATGTTGAGTATGATCCCAACTCAAAAAATACTTTTTTTTTTCGAAGTTTAGGAGTATCTGCCCATTCCCGTATATATACCCTAAAAAATACAAAAATTATAGTTTTTCAAATGTTGAGTGGGCCACGTGCCCCACCTGGCTCCGCCCCTGTCCACCACCTATATGCATCCAATTTAGCGTCTGTTAGTTTACAAATTACATGGTCAAAACCATTAGACTGGTCGATGCTCGTCCATGCATACTACTCATGTTTCTAGCTTGAGTTGTGAATTTCAGCCCACACAGTCAAAACCATTAGACTGGTCAATGCTCGTCATGCATACTACTCATGTTTCTGCTTGAGTTGTGAATTTCAGCCCACACAGATGGGCTAGGCATCATGACTAAAACTAGCTCCAGTGAACCCAGCACTTGTATGCTGGATCCTAGACACACTCCGAAAATCCTGAAATCAGCACAGGTATCTGGTTACTTCTTTTAAAAATGGATAATCTAAATTTTTGAAAGGATCCAGACATTCACAGAAAATGAAATGAAAGGTTTTTATACTATTAAGTTGAATTAAAACTTGTAAATACAGGAAACTGGATAGTTCCAATGCAATTTATTAAAAGATGCTTTCGCATTGAAGCAGTGTAACAAATCTCGTTCTCGAGTTTTATTGGTTGAAGATTTCTCGAGAAATTTTCAAATATGAAGTTTTTTTTGGGTATTTCTCACCTAAATCTCGACAATGATAAAATAATAATTAAATTCATCAAATCAAGCCAACAGTATTGAGTAGTTTTCGCAATATTTTTAAAATCTCGACAAAATTTAGGGATATTTATGTGATAAAAATAAGAAATTGTATTTCTTGCGAGACTTTTAAAATACCTAGCTAAAAATAGAGTTTACTTTAGATGTTTTTCTCGGCATTTCTCGCGAGAAATTAGGTATTCTCAGGAGGTTTGTAACAATGATTGAAAGAAGAAAAAAACAAGATACTAAAAGCTCGTAGTAAGGATCATTTTATCTATTTGATGGTTTCCACTGGATGAAAGATTCACATAAAAAGAATTTTATTATCCATTCTTAATTACTATTGTATTTTTAATTCCCTGGCATAAGGATAAAACACGAAATTTATAGATAGCAAATGCAAGTTTACCTGCTGTCTCATGTGCATGCAAAGAAGCATCCCAAGATACGGAACCAGAGATGCGTTCAACAAGAGAAGAGGTTCCAAGATCATCCCCAGAATCGACATTCTCAAAATCTGATGATGGTGTTGCCCATTGAAATCAACTGTACTTGAGCCTGATGCATGAGATGCTTGAACTGCAAGGGCAGGAGAATTTGCCTGTGCTAAGCAAGGTGCTGAACTAGTCTGAGGACTTCCTGTTTGTGATTCTGGATCTGCATTTATCAAATGGGAGGTGCCAGACCTGTTCCCTTGGAGATAACAATACGTTAATACTGAATAGTGAACACTACATAACATGGGTTACAGTATATAATTAATCATGAGCCCTACGATGACAGATGACGAATTTTTGAATACATGATTAAGTCATCTAACCCATTTCATGCACAATCAATAGATCATCGGGATTTACCAATAGAATATAGATCATTTGGATTTCAAAATTCAGATGATCAAAACTGTTGTGTTTTTGGTGTGATTCAAAAATTAGAAAAACTTTGTTTTTGTGTTTTGGGTGTTTCTTTTAGTCCCACATGGAAAAACTATGAAATGTTTTACCTCTTTATATAATAGAGTGTTGGTAAAAGACTTGGGCCTTCAAGGGCATTAGAATTTGTTGTCTACCCACCCATTGCATATTGTGACTATGCTATGCTACAACTCACACACGAGCGCATCGGCCGGGCCGGCCGGGTTGGGTTGGGTCTTTGATTAAAATAAAATTCTATTTTTTTAAGGCCCAATAATGTTTTAACCTTTAATTACCGTTTGGGATTTCTCTAATATTACCGTTTTATTCACGTTAGTGGTCATTAACCACTAATTATATTAGGATTAAATATATCAGTTTTAGAATCTAAAGAGATTTTTTTATTCTCTATATATATGCTTCTTCTATATTAGTTTAGAAACAGAAAAAGAATCTCTTCTCTCCTACGGTTTCTTCACCTCTTTCTTTTCGGGTTTTTTAAGTTCTGTTGCTGGGTTAGATTTACAGAGTGGTGTGCGACTATAAGCTGTGCACGCTTGTAGTCAGGGATGGATTGTGAGAGGCTGTTGCATCCTGGAGGCAGCGCGACCAATAACCCAGTGCATTTTTTGGGGGCGCGAATTGTCTTAAAAAAAGCGAAGCATCCGTGTCTCACCTCACACGATCTACCATTGTTCTGATCAAATTTCAAGTGCAGGATTTTTTCTGAGTTCGTGGTTGCAGCATAATTCGTGATTTTTCGGGTCTGCTTTTCGTGAATTAGCATTTACAGGTATTTTTGGAACAACAATAAAACTACATCACTGGCTAACCCTTGATGGACAGATAGAATAGAATACCCAAAAATAGCATTGTTCTTTTCAAATAATACATGGAATTTTAGCACATCATAGAAATAAGACAAGATTTATATCATTTAAAATTGAAGGTGTTCTGAAATAATTGGATCAACATACTCATTTACATGTGTATTTTATGGTATGCAGTTCTTGGCCAAAAGACCCATCCATAAGAATTTCTTTGTTTCGCGTGTACATTAACTTAGTGGTCTCTTGATTTGAAATTATGAGACTACTGTATTCTATAATAGAAGATGGAGAGAGTTACCTCTTTCACCTCTCTGTAATGCACGAGAACAATGTGCTCTAACTACCTGAAAATAAGGATAAAAGGAAATAAGAAAGGGGAATTAAATAAAGAAAAATACAGACAGGCGGCTTTGAGAAAAACAAGATATCATTTGAAGAAGATAAAATCACCACAGTATATTAAAAAAAATGTTACAAAGAGAAGAAAAATGGATTTACACATTATGTAATAGACTTAATTGCACTTTATAATATACCCATTGCCTTG
This sequence comes from Tetracentron sinense, assembly GCA_015143295.1. Taxonomy (NCBI): domain Eukaryota; kingdom Viridiplantae; phylum Streptophyta; class Magnoliopsida; order Trochodendrales; family Trochodendraceae; genus Tetracentron; species Tetracentron sinense. The sequence goes on along the minus strand of CM026566.1, from coordinate 38,643,934 downwards.
AGCTTCTAAGTCCTTCCAACCAATCACTTCTCGTCATAATTCTCAGACTTTCCCCTCCATACCTCCTGTCTTGTATTATTACCCAATTGAAAAAGTACATGACTTGTAGAAACTTTTCCTTTTTATTAGTTGCAGGTTTGTTAAAGATATTTCATACAAACCTGCAAAACACAACTTTGTTCCCTACATGCGTGTTGGAATGCAATTTCTTTATGCTTAACTGGTTCGATGGCAAACAATACTGAACGGGAAAAGAGTAAAAAAGGAGGGATGAGAGGGACCCAACTCATTACCCCCCACCAGCAGTAATACAGGAAGTCAAGAGCCTTGTACCAGTTTAGGTCTGATGGATTCAAACTAACACTGTGTCTATAAAACATCTCGAAGAACATTCACAGCCAATAACCTTTTTTCTCTATTATATCACCCACACATTCATGCAACTCCTGTGCTTATAAAGCATTAGATCCTTACTAGCTCCTAAGGATGGTGTGACTACCATTACATGTCTCGCTATTATATGTCACCCCAACACTCACATGTGCTTATAAAACATTTTCCAGTTAACTACTAATGATGGTGTGACAGTGAGGAAAGCAATTCCAACTTCCAAAATAGCACTCAAACTGAAATTCACACAACGAGCATATACAGCAAGCAAGAGAATGACCCAAGCGACCTTAACAGATGCATATATAACGTTAATGAAATAAATCTATTACTTTTTTTAACATAATCAATCATTACTAGCAAAAATAAATGCTCTAAGATCAAAATCAACCATAAACCAGGAGAACTGAACATTAATTTCCCATTAACAACATTATTCTCACATACAAAATATCAAATTCTAATTCATAAAACCTCACCAAAACCCAAATGTCAACATCTCATATAGTTTAAACAGAACAAAAAATGACCTAATTGTTTATTCGAAGCGTATCTTCTGATCTCAGCCATCCGCAAGCGATGATCTAACGAAAATGCCTCTTTTTCATCAGAGCAGAACCTTACCTCCGACTACAAATTCAGAAATTAAAACTTATAACAGATTTACATAGAACAATGGAACGAAAGAGCTTCAATCAAAATCCACTCCGTTCCAAAGGTGTCAGAGAGATTACGGTTGAGATTAGAGATAGTGAAAGGAATAGTATAGATATACTCAGTACTGAGTATAGATATCATTATTTGTGGATATAGAAGAGTGAAAAAAAAGCTTTATTTCTTTATAAATATTCAGCTAAATCTGTGTAAACATTGTGCTTTCACATCAAAGCCACCTTTCAACATCTTTGGTAAAGGGAACCTAAATAAACCTAAGCCTAAGAACTTGAAGAAAGAAAAATAAAAGCCTAAAACTATAAAGAAAGAAAAATAAAAGCCTAAAACTATAAATCACTCTTCTAATATTGGAAGTTCACTTGAAAGGGAAATGAGATTTCTCCATCTCCCACCATGATCGTGTGCCCGCCGGATGGCAAAAACTTGTAACCATTGTTCTCGACTATGCTCAAGCTCTTGCATGCATTAAACGTGAACTTAACCTTCTTGCTCCCACCTGCCGGCACAAAAACCCTATTGAACCCTATCACTTGTTTAGCATGAGTCCTAGCAATGCCGGTTGGGGGCTTTGAGTACACCATGACAACCTCGTTCCCATCCTTGCTTCCAACATTTTGGACTTCAACTTCGAACTCAAATTCATCATTACAACTCATGTCATCCACCAGAACTGCTGGGCATGAAGGCCTATATGCGCCATCCTCGAAAGTGAGATCACGACAGTGTTGGTATTTGTCGAGCTTAATATCGAGTGACCTTTGTGAGGTTGTTATCTGGTAGTTGAACTTCGTGTAGCTGAGACCATAGCCGAATGGGTAGACGGTCGAGCCATTGAAGAACTTGTAGGTCCTTCCAGGGTAGCCAAACTCCTCAACTGGCCTTAGTGGCATGGAGGTCATTGGTAGTTGATCAACGTAATCAGCTTTATGCCATGTAAGAGGTAGTCTTCCTCCTGATAAAATTGATAGACAAATATAGTAAGGATTTGAACATAGCTATACATTAATACATACAAATATAGGCCTTGAAATTAGATATATATACATATAAATAACACTTACCAGGATTGTATTTTCCAAAAACAATGTCAGAAATGGCGCGACCGCCTTCCTCACCGGGATATCCAGCCCAGAGGATAGCTTTGATGTTTGGATTATTCTTAGCGAAAGAGATATCAACCCCACCTGCAGACATTATTACAAGAATGAGTGGACCTTTGGCTACTGCCGCAACCTGGTTGATCAACTGAGTCTGGTAACCGGGAAGGAGGAGATCGACTCTATCCAAGCTCTCAGCCTCAACTGACAAATCCAACCCTACGAAAAGGATTGTAGCATCTGCGTTCTTTGCAGCTTGCATTGCTGGGAAAATCAAGGTCTCATTCTTGCACATCACATCACATCCTATTTCATATGTCACGTTCGCAATGGCTGAGAAGGCATCGAGAGGAGAGCTATACTGGCATGGAATACCTACATATATTGATTCAAAATTTCAAATACATTAAATTGATAGTTGTTACTCTATCTAAATATAACTATATTCAATTTTAAAATTCTTGGTATACCTGCATAGTTTCCGACCATGACCTTGGTAGCATTGGCATGAGGCCCAATCACTGCTAGGTTCTTGAAATTATTAGAGCTCAAAGGCAAGGTATCATTATCGTTCTTAAGAAGAACAATTCCTTCCCTAGCTGCCTCGACGGCTAACTCAATGTGCTCATCAGAGCACACATTCTCCTTCCCTAATGAAATGAAAGAAGGGCTGCCATCAAAGAAACCAAGCCTCATAAGCACGACATAGAGATAATTCAAGGATTTGTCTATCTCGTTCTCCCTAACTTTTCCTTGCATCACTGCATTCTCTGTGAAGTTGGTGTAGTACACTCCACAATCCAAATCCAATCCTGAAAATAAACAAAATCTACTTATAAGTAACAAAAAAAAAAAGAAGCAAAATTACGGCCTATTATTATTTTTTATTATGGATTCACCTGCTTTAAGCACTTGTGCAACAGCATCTTCATGGGTGTCGTCGAGCCATTTGGCGCCGTCCATTAGCACTTCGATTGAATCGCAATCAGAGACAATGTACCTATAAATACATGTAATTTGTAATATATATGTAAGATAAGATTTTCTATTTAATAGACGAACTTGGAAAAAGTTCAATACAATACCCATGAAGATCCCATTCTCCTCTTATAGTATCTTTCAAGAGCTTTGGATCAGCACAAGTAGGAATGCCATTAACACGGTTATATGAGCACATAACACTGCTAACATCTCCATCCTTCACACACATCTCAAAAGGCCGAAGAAACGTCTCCAACATATCTTGCTCAGTCACCTTCAAAACACAAATAAAAATTGAATTTGGTTTTGATTATGAAATTAGAATTTGTCTAGAGATCTTACCCTTGCATCGAAATGATATCGATCCACCCCGAGCCAGTTATCCACATCGTAAGCAGCATAATGCTTACAACATGCAGAAACCTTCAAAGGTCTTGAATTCAAGTCTTTAGTATTCTCTTGCCCCTCCACATCTTGCAAGCCTCTAACATAATTTGCTGCATAGGATCCAACAGTGTATGGATCTTCACCAGGTGTCTCTGTGATTCTTCCCCATCTGGGGTCCCTTACTACATTAATGTTGGGACTCCAGTACGTCAATCCAGCACGCCCAAGGTTATACATAGCTCTTGCCTCGGTTGAAACAACCTGCAACAATAGCAAATACCATTTAATAATTGATATATACATTATATATATATATATATACATATTATGATCTTATTTTATGATCTATCTATGAAGTGATATTTTTGTTACCTGCCCTATGTTTTTCCACAGGGATTCGTTGAAGGAAGCTGCAGTGAGGATAACCGTAGGAAAGCTAGTTGCTCCAGGGATAAGTTCATCAAAATGGGTACCGGGACCAACATCGGAGACTCCGTGGAGGGCTTCCGACCACCACTCGTACTTGGGAAGCCCAATCCTAGGCACGCCATATGCAAGATCACCGATCTGTCGCACCTTTTCAGAAAGCGTCATTTGATCGACTAAGTCCTTTGCCCTCACAGTGAAAGGAAGGGATGTATCACAGTAAGAGAAGGTCGTTATGTCCAACCCCAAGTCGTCGAACCTTGAAGGATCACAGACATATGTGAAGTTAGATTTGATCTTTGGTGTAGAAGAAGGTGATGGAGATGGGGACTCGTCAAAGGGAACATCTCTAGCAGCAGTAGAAACGAACAAGAATGCAAGAAAAAAAGAAAGAAAACTAATATTAGTAGCCATTAGCAAAAGAGAGTAGAAAAATATTATTTACTATGATTATTTAATATGGAATGCTTATATTTATAATGAAACATAATAGTATTAGATAAATTCTGTATTAATTATGGGTTTATCGATTATGCATGATAAGAAAAAAAAATAAAAGATAAGGAGATAGATTTTACATATCTTGATTTCATCAAATTAAATATATAATAATTTTTCCCTAATAAGGTTAGAGCAAGGGTGTTTATGAAATTTCGTTAACTTCTTCGTAACAAATTACTATCTAATAGATAAATTTTAGATAACTTCGTAACAATCCTACTCCCGATAGAACTGGCTCTCCATCACGTTCCTCCAAGTGACCGTTGGGAACACGGAGAGAATGCAGAGCGCGATAGCACCCCACGGAAAATTTACTGCTTTCTTTCTCTCTCCCATTCCGTTCCGTCTCTTCCTTTCTTCATCTGTGGTGAAGGGGTCAACATGAGATAATTTTAAATCACAAGCAATGATGTGGAGAAGGGCTTCTGCTCAGCTCCAAACCCTAGATTTGTTTCAGATCGATCTCTGAATCCTTTGCTTTTATAGGGTTTTGGTTATGATTGATTTATTGTTTTGGAAACGACTGTGTTAGAATGAGAGGTGATTTGTTATTGAATTAATGACTAAGGGGAAGAAGAGAGTTGAAGATGTAATGCCCATTGCGACTTGACACGAGCTTGAGGTATATTTTTTTTGGTTCAGATTTATTATAAGTAACTGAAAGATAATTGTGATTTTATTTGGTTTGTTTTATAGGGAACAAATCTTATGGAAATGGATTACAGTGTTGGTCCTTTCAGCACCAAGGTCAGTAGCAATTTCATTGCTATGTGCTCAGTGGATTTGGGAATCATCTTATGATGTGTGACTTAGGTTTTTTTAAGCTGTATTCTCATACGTTAGGTGAGTACAAGTACATACGTTAGAAAAAATGACATACTTACTTTTTTTTTTTGCAAATGCAATACACCCTGGTTTCCCTTGTTTAAATGTTATTTGGGTTTTGGATTTTTATAAGGTTTCAAAAGCTCGTCGAATCCTCTCTGGAATCATTGGAGGTGTATAGGCGTGGAGTTGTTGCCTATTGGTGATGCTTTCTTTGAACCTCCTGGGTCAGTCAGTTTTTATATCTTATTGCCTGCAAATATGAATAGGTTTGATTATTGCCTGCGCAATATGAATATGTTTGATTGCTCTTCAGTTGCTTGGCTGTGATAACGCAGCTAACGCTTCAAGTTCATATTTGGAGCAATGACCCGTGTCCTTTCTACAACTCTTACTATTCTTTTTTTGCTTTTCCAGTTTTATTTTCTTCTACTAATTGGAGATTTTGTATTAGTACTAATTGTGATTGTTAATGCTGTAACAAAGGATATTCCATTGATTTTGTGAACTGAAACCTACATTTCCCATTTTTCTGAGTATAGATTTATTGAGAATTGCATAGTTTTAGTTTCATCTATCTTGCTTTCCTAGATGGTATAACTGAACTATTGGTAGGAAATGCTTAATCAATAGTTTTTTCATGCAATTTCCATCCTCAATATTTTATAGTTGTTAGCCTCAAATTTGCAATCAGATCAATTTTGCTTGAAACTGCAGTCATTTTACGGAATTAAGAAATTTGTTTATGGTGTTTTATCATTATTTTTGCTTGAAACTGTAGCCATTATATGAAATTAAGAAATTTGGTTATGCTGTTTCATCAAATCTGCAGTTCCTCTTGGTTATATTTTTTATTTAAAATTTTGGTGGATTTCCATTGTATTGATGGTTATTAGGAGTTTGTATGGGGAACTCGAGTACTTAAATTATTATATTATGATTGATGTTGATTATCTCATTTTCTGCTCCTTGTAGATTTAGTATAGCCCTACTTTGCTATCGGGGATGTAAAATTTGATATCAGGATATGATGAACTTGGAGAAGCAGTCTCTTCTTTGATTGACGATCCCAATCTCTCTTGTAGAGTTGTTCTAGAGAAGACATACTCATTACTTGAAAAGTAAGAGTTTTCTATTAATGGATGTTCACATTTATGTTATCTAAAAAAACATGTGTTATCAATCAAAACATTACATCTCCAATTCTGTTATTTAAGAGTGGAACAAAGTGTTTATGCACTCATAAGCATTGTTACAAATCTCCCGAGAAATACCCAATTTCTCTCGAGAAAACCGAGAAAAACATCTAAAGTTTAAAACTCCGTTTTTATCGTGATATTTGAAAAATCTCGCAAAAAATAAAATTTTCTCTTTTTATCCCGTAAATATCCCCTAGATTTTCAAAATATATTGAGGAATACACAATGTTGTCGGTTTTATGAATTTTTTACCTGGTGATATTTATTACTATATTCTATAACTTTAATATATTTCTTTAATCATTTCCAAGATTTAGGCGAGAAATACCCGAAATAAATATAAATTTAAAATCTCACGAGAAAAACTTTGGCCGATAAAAACCCGAGAACGAAATTTGTAACATTGCTCATAAGGATGACATGGCTATGTCACGAATAAAGAGTTTGGAATTTAATTTGATTGGTTGTTAGATTTGGGTGTCATGGACAAGGTATTCTTCATCTCTAAAACTATACTTGGATATGCATTTTAGAAAATCTGTGAGGAATTACCAATCTATGAAGTCCAGTTATATTGGCTTTTGAAATGCCACTAAACAAATCCATGAAAACCCTTGCATCTTGAGAGACATTGTCTAGCAATCATAAAAAAACTGTAAAATTCTTACTAAACCCGAGACATCGTCTAGGCAAGGTTCACACCGTCATTAAGAAATCGTGTTGAATGGAACCTTTGTTCCAAAGAATTCTTTTGTTCGAATGCATCATTTTTTTTTTGTTCGGGTTAAATTTTATTGGTGTAATCGATTGTATAAAGATCATGAGTACCACTCGATTGTCATTCTTTGACATCTTTGTAATGCTTTGCATCCACAAAAATTAGATTAGTGGTCTGTGAGTGCTATGCTTGCTGAGTTGCCTGATATTCTGTTCAATGTGATCCTTTTTGTTATTTACTAGGTATAAACTCAACTCTCTTTTAAGTACAGAATAACTGAAACCGTCGAAGATTTCTTTATCCTGATGGTTCACTTTTAATTGATGCAAGGGCAATGTGGTTATTTAACTATGACTGCCACTTGTTTGGAACCTCCGTATATTTTCTCAGAAAATAAATCATGATGCTTGGCAATTGAGCAAGTGAAGTCAATTGCAAATTTTAATATGAGACCATTAAAGGTACTTTTTGAAATTTCCATAAATATATCTTAATGTAGGAAATGAAAATTTCAACTGTGTGAAAGCGGGACATGTTAGACCATGTCCATAGATCAATGCTCTTGTTGATTTTTAAAATTTCCGCTTTCTTTAGAACTATTGGCTCTGTTTGTTTACAAGGAAAAAAAAATTATGGAAATGATTTCTAAAGGAAAATAATGCTTTCTGATGTTTGGTGTCCTGGAAAACTCATTTCTTCGAAGAAAAATTTTCTCCCGTGGAAATGTTTCCCATAACAGAGAAGGAAATTTTTTTTCTTAAAAAGAGAGAAGTTATTTCTCTCAACTCTACTTGACACTCAAGTCTCATCTCCATTTGTTCTCTCTTCTCCACCGCCGACGATCAACTTTGACTTCAAATCCTCCTACGTTCAGGTCAATTTTGAGGTACAATCTCTCCCCTAAACTCAGTCTCCAACTACTAAACCTATATTTGAAATCTAGGTTTTTGAATCTCGACTCAAACCATATGGGCTTGTGCTTGATTGTTCTCTGTTAATGGACTTTCTTCTGGTTTTCTTGATTCCGAGACCTCTCACTTGATTGTTCTATGTTAGAAATCTTGATCTTCTTTCCTTTTATGTTTTCAAAATCAAATAGTGGATCCGAAACTAAGGAAATCTTCAAGGAAATTGAAGTTGGAGAATTAGATGGAATCTGGGATTTGAGTTTGGATCAACAAGAATAATTGATGTTTATTATTATTTTTAAACAATTATTGATTAGTTACTGTTTGGTTGATTTGGGCTAATTAGTTATTAGCATGAGTAATACTATAAATAGTAGAACAATCGGGGCATTAATCAATCATTATGTATTTTAGGTCCTAACCCTTAAATCCAATTTAAAAATATTACATTTTGGGGGATGATTTCTGTTTTATTTGACATCATAGTTGTTAAAGGGGTTGACTCAGGTGGTCACCTAGGCTACCAGGCGTTCTGTTGGGTTCAGGCGACTGGCCGCGTAGGCGGTCATTATTAAAAGTCTGATTTATGTAATATTATAATTATTTGAGGTTATACAAAAATTATTTTATTTGAATATGGTAGTTTAGTAAAAAAAAAAGCACTCTAGTTGATATACTTCTTGTGTTAATCTGTCATCTCTTTCGCTAAGTGGGTGAACCAATCGGTCTCTCTCTCTCTCTCTCTCACACACACACACTCTCCCTTTGCTTGTGGGTGGATCATATAGCCTCATATTTTTTTGCATAGTTGTTAAAGTCGTCGCCTAGGCGACCAAGCATACAACTGGGCTCATGGCGTCATGTGGCCCAATAACAAAAAAAAAGGCTTTTAAAATGCTCCAAATTTCCTATATGGCCCATAAAGCTCTCATAAACCCATTTAAATGAGCATTTTATAATTTAAATAATTGTATGCTGCAAGGATGGTTCTATCAAAGTGCATCTTTTTTAATGGTAACAGAAGGTGTCCCAAAGCCTTCAAGCCAAGGACTAGTCCCTTCGGGTATCCGCACTGACCCACTCGAAATTTTGCCTATGAATACTAGGTTAAGTCGAGGAGTGGGAGTTGGATACACGACCACAAGGAGCAATCCTGGGAAAATTTTGAAATTTATACGAATTATAGGGCTCCTTATTCAAGGGAGTTCATCAGGTGATGCCACGGGCACCTCAGGCTACCGTGTTAGACGTCCATGGGGTCTATCGCCTCAAGTCGCCTCGTCGCCTTGACGACAACTATGTTTGGCATCTGTACTGGTAATTAGGTTGCATACCACCTGTTAGCGTAAATGCTCCGAAAAAACTGGATTTTCAACTTGATTTTATTTTCAAGGTATCCTGTCCATTTTATAAATGTCTTATGGATATGGGAAGTGAACTTACTGGTATCAAACTTTTTGTGTTTTTTTTTTGTCCATTCAACCATTGTCACGTTTAGTTGGTATGATCTAGTGTTGTTGTTCTTGTTGCTTTTAATGTCACTGGGAATTCGAATCTGAGTGTCTTTTTTAGATTTATTTATGGGTTGTGTGATTTTCTGGTATTTCCCGATGCTTTCAGATTAGCAGGGGTCTTCTAATCCAAATGATTTTCACCTTGATTATTCAAATTGCAACTACTATGTAAACATAAAATTATTGGATGTTGTGTTTGTTTCTTTTGTAATATAAAAACTTACAGTGGGATTTAGTCCCACGTCGGTTAGGGAGGGGAAGTTTAAAAACCATCCCACTCCTCTGGTTGGTTGTGTTAGAAAGAGAGTGAGCTTGGGCTGAGGTCTTCCAATGGGAATTGGATGGCCTATTCCGGGAACCAATGTGGCTGGTTGGGTCAGCCCGGGCAACCTTCAGAAAATACAGAACCTGCAGTATAGAGACCCACATCAGTAATACAGTATTTTAAAAGTTTTTTTTTCTAGGCCGACATGCATCAGAAATGTGACCAATGCCCTGTTTTATGTCTGTTTGGATAAGAAAGCTAATTCTTTGGCTGCCCTTCTCTGTTTTATCTGATAACAAAATACAATATCTAGTTACAAGAACATAAAATGATCAGAGCCGTCTGGTCTACTTGTTCATGCCAAGAGTGTTGTACATCCCAAAATTCTTGAGCACCCAATGCTTGTATAATCTTACTATGCTATTACTTTGCTTCCCATGGACATAGCATTTGATGAGTCCAAACATATCAGAATCATCGGAATTCTGTGCACCTGAGTTTTCTCCAGTCCTATAAAAATGGCCTTCGTTTCAGTATAACGATCAGGTCAGGTTAATATTCTTTGCATAGCCCACAACCTGGGAACCATCACCATGAATAATCAGCCCAATAGAGGGGACATTAAATTCAAATGTGCCATGTTATCTTAATCCAGACCTTTAGATCCCAACCATCACCATACCTTCAATAGTGACATCTCTCTTTTTTAGACCATCTTCGTTGCTTTATTTTCCCTCTATTTCTCTTTTCCGTTTCTTTTGCTTTTGTGTGTAGTTATCTATGTTAGATTGAAGAATTATTGTTTTGATGGGGCTAATAATGAACAAAGATGGTTCCCTGAATCCCTATATAATCATGGGTACTGAACCAAGTATAGGTTCAGTACCCGTGAATGACCAGCATTGATACTATCTTGAATCACTATCTCCACATGATCTAGTAAAATTCCTCACTAGGAATGGACTCTTGCTATTTGTGAGTGGCCCAATCTTAATCGTAACCAAAGTTCTGAACTAGATTGTTTCAAATTTCTTGAACTAGAAAATTCTTGGGTTCTGCTCTTTTTCTTTTACTTTCCCTTTTTTTTTTTTTCGAATATATTCTGTGTGTGACTTTGAATTCTATGAACTTATTATCATTTACTATCATTTCGGGTTGTAATCCTGTTCTTCTGGGCGAAGTCTGCGTCCCATCTCAATAGGTATTGCCACTGCACATATTGGGACTATACCCTCATATCAATCCCGACAAGTAGAGCATGAAAACTGACCATGGGTTTGATGAGCTTTGCCTATTGTTCTTAACTTATTTATACTATTATAGCTATTACAGTTATTACTATGAGCATTATTACTATTTTTATTGGTTTCTGCGAAATGGATTTGTTGTTAGAATGGAGAAACAGTAGTCATGAATGTTTTGACAGAATTTAACTCACACTTCATTTCTTGAATGAAATTTAGGCTTTGATTTCTGGGTTGCTAGTGATTACATACCTAGTCAATTTGAGGGTCTCACAGACATGCTTGTATGCTGTCAATGTTCTGTTTGTGAGAGATTGAAATGGGATTATACTTTCTATTAACTGGTTATGTTTTGTTGTATGGGGAATTACTCATTTATTGAAATGTTCTACAATTTTTTTTTTTGCCTTTTTATAGCAGAAGGAAAACCGAATGAAAAGTCCCTCAGAAAACACAATCAACCCAACTTCATTTTTGAAAAGCCCCATTTACATCCAATGCCTTCTTTGTAATTATAAACCCTAGAGCTAAGCCTGGTGCAGGAAGGCGCCGATACGGGCAAATTGGTAATAAACTTGAGGTTCTAGCTTTGGCCAATATGTGCTTTAAACTGTGTTTTGGCAGGACCTAAGTTGGCCATCTTGGCTTGCCTAATATAGGCATAATGATCCATCCAGCACAAGTTAGTGCTGAGCTTATAAGCCCATTCATGTCAGTATACCACAATTCTTAGTTTATCGAGTTATAGTAGTAATAAATCACGGAATCACATCGACAGATACCCTCCTAGGTAGGGGACCCCACTGAATGTCTGGTCACAGTCTAATTCAAGAGGTCTTTATATCAGCTTCGAATATAGGTAAGAGATTTTGATTCTGCAGTAGCTCCCCTGCCACTACTCTTAAAGCAGACCAATGGTGCTTTTACTAATGTTTTGCTACTGTTCATGTCCTTCGAATCTGGGTTTACTTTCATAACACAAATCTGAACCTTTATGCTTACTGGTTTTCCTTTCTTGTAGAACTTCTGAGGGTAAAAATGGAACCCGGGGTCTCACGGAAAGCCGATAAGAGAATATCTCCGGCGAGAACAGGTCAGATAGCTGGGTACTTTGGCATTTCTTTGATGACTGGCCGAGATCAAATCAAGATCCCATTAGTGTTGGAAGTAATGCTAGTCCAGTGACTTCCACCACAGGCCTCTCTATTTCAATACCAGTGAACAACACATCATCAGACTTCTCCTTGAAACTGTCGACGTGGAACAGGGATGAGTCAGGTACTCGGGATGGGAATTCCGAAGGGGAAGCTATCTAAATATTTATCCATATATATTTGAATAATTTTTTTCCCAAAAATTTATGAATAACTTTGAAAAAATATCAACCATTTGAAAAAAAATAATTTTATAATTTTTTTTCCTTCTAGCCAAACCGTAGAAAATAGAAGAATAGGAAACTTTTCCTGGAAATTAATTCCATTGGAAAAGTTTTCTTTTCCATCGTATTTTCCATGCAAACAAAAGGAGCTGTAGTCGCAATTGCCTTACTGAAAGTTGCTTTTAACTCCATGGGCTCTACTATTCCATATTACATTCCGAACACATTATGTGTGGACTGTGGACTAATAAATGCATAGCATTTTTTGTTGAAGCAAAAGGTTCTGAATTCATTTCCTTTAGAATTTGGCTTGCTGAAGAGATTTTGGAAATATGTATTGGATCATCAGGTTGCATAGCCTTCTCATTTTGAAATGATTTTACATTTGGAGTCTCTTTAACGAAGTTTAAATTTGTTTATTATGGATGATATGATTCAGGTACAGGGTTTCGGAGGAGACATATTTGATTTCTGTTGCTTTTCTGTTATAGCAATGTTTGTAATCTGTGACAGGAAAGGTATGCAATCGATCTTCACTTTTATGTTTTTGCAATCTGTCATGCTTCATAGAAATTTTGTGTTTTATTTTTTTTATGAAGGGCCAATATAAGGATGGATTTATCATTGCTGGAGGTGTTCCACTATCAAAGGTTTAAACTTTCATCATTTCATATTTATAAGGATGGATTTATCTCTCTCTATTTTGTTTTAACCAGTTGCTGAAAATATAATTTTCTTGCTCTTGCCTTTTTTGGATATCTCACTGAATACAATGGAAAGAGAGGTACAACCACATCTATTTTTTGCAGGGGAGGTAGTATTTCCTTTATTATTTGTTTTTTTTTCCAAATATTTTTCCCCTTATGGGTGGATGAACAAGGGGAAACCTTCATCCTTATGGTTGCAGTGTGAATTCCAAATTTCCAACTGATTGAGCTATGGGCTAGATCTTCAACCAGTTAAAGATCATAAATGATGCTAAACTTGAACCTCTGTAGGTGCTGAATATTGATTCGGGTAACCAGTGGGTTCAATTTTCAGGTTAGGAACAAAATTTATTACAAGAAACAAATGCTTTCTTTTGATATCTTCACCATTCAACAAAAAAGCATCTCCAAGTAATGTCTCATAAAATAAAAGTTGTAAGGTAAACAATGTCATCTCCATTTGATGGTATGGAGGAAAATCATCATCATAGGGCACTTTAATTGGTGATTTTGTTTTGCCGTCTACCTTTATTGGCCCATATTCTAATTTTGTTCCTTTATTCACTATAATACCAGTGGCTTATTATCAAAGTCGATGCATGAACGACTTTTGGTTCATCTTGATTCTCTAGGCGGTTGACTGATCACTGGCGCAGGAAACCATTTATTGTATCTAATCTGTTCTAAATCAATGTATGCTATTGTTGCCTGTACTGTGCAAAATGGTGCCGATTGAAAACACAGTTCAAATAAAAAAAGTTGAATATTGGAAGACACCAATTGGTTGACATAGCATCCTGATCATCCAACTGATGAGGCTAGAATACAAATTTATATCAATTTATAGTTACGTTAATCTATTGTTGAAAACTTTAAGATATAGTAACTTCAGGATGAAACTCATCCTTTTTCTGTTTTTGCTCTTTTTTATGTAGTCTGATTATTTGAAGCTCCTCCATTCCTTTATCTGTTTATTTTGTTTTATTTTCATCTCTTCCTTTTATCAACCATAATGTCTTAAGTCTAACGAGCATCTTTTGTATGCCCCATGTGAGTGCAGGAAGAGAAAGCTATAAAACTACTGGCAACGGCTGCATGGTTGACATCAAAGATTTCTTGAAGAAGAAAGTCTTCCTTGAGGTGACAACCTACTAAGAATTTTTATTTCCACCTTTCATCTTAGCATGAGATTTGATCTAAAGATAGAGAATTGGTCCTGTGCTACTTTAAAACCGAGTCCTCCCTGTCAGAGTTGGGTCTGCCAACATGCATCTTAGGCACTCGATCAAGCAACTGCTCTTATAAGGATGCTGAATTGTTAGTTGTTACGATCAAAACCTTTTTAGTACGTAATCTTCTCTAAAACATCCATCATAAACATGGTCAAGAATATGTTAGGACTGAGTTGGAGCTTTGCAGGTAACTCGCTGGTTGAACAACTTGAAGTGAGAGTAAAAGAGAATTGATGGCAAGATGAAGGCCTTCTGACGTACTATGACTATGGAGGGAAAATTGAAGCTTTATAATGTGGAAGTATTACATGATCAACCTGTAGCATATCTATTTCACGATTTACATGAAATTGGTGCATTTTTTTTTCTTCTGTTAGGCATTAGCTACATATTTTATAAAATATTTTCTTCCCCTTTCGATCTAATGGTAAGCCTACAGCATGTGCCAAGCTAACTAGTGTAAGATAATTTCGTACCACAATTTTTTTCCGGTAAAACTTTCTGAAATCCTAATTGGTTAGCAGTATACTACCCTTCCCATTTAAACCCACCATTTCTAAGGGATGATGTGGTAGTCTTCAACTAAAGACGTGTTTTGTACCAACACTTTCTGCTAGCATTTATCAAATCCCAATTGGTTTGGCATTCCCTTTCTAAGGGCAATTGATTCGTTGCATTGGCATTTAGACTCCTAATTTCGTATATCATTCTTGGTATTGTATATATGGATAATGAATGGATATAATTGAGAGATATCCCTGAATAGTTGGATACGGTTGATGGATAATGGGATTATTAGTGGTTTATTATTATAGTTACGATTAGCCTTACCTACTTATAGAGTCTATTTAATGTGTGCAACTAGGCACGCAGTTCTTGTGTGCCCTTGTGAATAGGGCTCATTTTTTGGTGGAAATGTTATCATGTAACACATGCTAAACTCATACACACAGCCAGACCTAAGCAGGGCTGGCCCAAGTCATTTGGAGGCCTACAACGAGAATTCTAAAAGGGGTTTCTTTTTAATTGAACTTGCTATAAAATGTGGCCTTTTTTAAATGAGGCATTTTTTAGGGTTTTTTTTCACTAAATCAAGGGCATAAAGCTATCAAAGTCCATGCTTTGGGGCTTTCATTTTTTTGTGGCCTAAAGCACGGGCTTTGATGGGTTAATGGACGGGCTGGCCTTGGACCTAAAGTAGCCGCTATGGTGCCATAAGGGTAAGTCCAGGCAACCGTGTATCCAAATTGTGGGTATATTGAGAAAATAAATTATTACTAACATTCCGTGTCTATTAGTGAGGGACTTTGCACACACAAAATGAACCCCGTTGGTACGCCCAATTAAGCAAAACTTAGCAACCCTGGTATTTGACACGTTAAGAAAATATCAATATACAAATCAAGAAAATATCTGACTCTCTTAAACGTGTGAGTTAAGTACCGTTTTGTCGCCCTAAACAAAAAATATTACGTTTCAGGCTTGGTTTGAAATTTTTTGCAAAAGATGGTATCATTGCAATATTACCCTTATTAGTGTGTGACTTTTCTATGCATACCTATAAGGTAAATATGTTAAAAGTATGTCCTTTTTAGATAATAAAAAATATAATGCTTGCCCAATTTTATAAATATGTACATTTTTAGGTAATAAAAATGCAGAGGCATCTCCTTTTAAGTGAAGAGCCCATGAATCAAAATGTAATTAGCCTTTTGTAGACTTGGGCTACAAAGTTTTGCTTGCCTCTAGAGAAAAGGACGAGGCTGCCTTTTTGGACTTATGAGCCCTCAAGAAAGAGTGGATTCCACTTAATCTAGAGCGTTTAAATATTGCATGGTGGGACCCATATCTTAACCTCCATAGACCATAAAACACTCAGATAATTTTCTGAGAAAGGTAGAACGTACGTATTATGCATGCAGCATCCTTGATGGTTTAACTACTTTTTTTAGCTGATTTTGGGAGCCGGCTGCAAGGGCATTGCAAATGGTTGAGTTCTCATGACAAGAGATTTGCAAAACTTTCTGGAATTTATACTTACATGATAGTGACTGAAGCACAATTTCAGAAGCCGAATAGACGAAAGAATCCGTTGCTACGTTGAGAACTTGTGATTCATGGCTCGTGGTCTCACTTCCCTAGTACGAAATTAGTAACATAAGCCCATGAATTATTATTGACAGGGTCTGCAAGATGGCAGGGCCGGCCAAGCCATTTGGAGGCCTAAAGCAGAAATTCTAATTGGGGTTTTTTTTATTTTTTAATATTATTAAAAAAAAATTAACTATAAATAAGACTTTTTTAATATTCTAAATAGGCCTTTTATTTTTTAAAATATTATAAATAGGGTTTTTTTAATATTATTTTTTAATTTTTTTTAATGGTGCCTAAAGCAAAGGCTTTGATGGCCAAATGGATGGGCCGGCCCTGGCAAGATGGTCAAGAAGAGTCCGAACAATATGCCCAATCGCCAGCACAAAGAAACCATGTTATAGGTGATTTAAATTTTCTGTTTTAAATCAAAACTCAGCTTAATAGGAGCTGGAAAAACATTTTAAGTTAGCTAATAAAGGCTATACCCATGTGTTATAATTAAAAACTTTACTAAGGTGTGGGGCGCTCGTGAGAGGGGTATTGCACATCATTGCGTTGTGCGGTTGCCACGCGTCCCCTAGATGGTGGCTCCTCGATCGGGTGCGCATATACTTGATTTGGTGGGTATGGCTGTGTCCAAACAGCCCATCATGCTTACTCTGAAATAATCTGTAACCAAACAAGGAGTAAAAGTGAACTTAAGTTAATCATTTTATCCAAACAGATTTAGGATTAATAATTTATATTTTTCTAATACAGTAACCAAACAATATTGGAACAGTTTTAAACTAGGTTTAAGTCTACTCTTTTTGCCAAATAATTCAATTTTGACTAAGGGTATTTAAATAAATAAAAAATTGGACCCTGCCTACTAACTTATATCAAGTTAATTAAGAGTTTTTAAGGGCATCCTAAATGAGGTTTAGTACCCATTGCCGAGTAGTGCATATTTGTAGGAATTGACGGAGACAATTTTTAAGGGTATTTGTAGCTGAGACCATAGCCGAATGGGTAGACGGTTGAGCCAGTGAAGAACTTGTAGGTCCTTCCAGGGTAGTCCAATTAATCAACTGGCCTTAGGAGCATGGAGGTCATAGGTAGTTGACCAACGTGGTTAGCTTTATGCCATGTAAGGGGTAATCTTCTAAATACGAAACAAAGATTGTATTAATCTTCAATGAATGATTTACAACTTGTATATAGGATTTTGAGAATTCTTGTACAAACTCAACCACTCTATAATCAGGAGTGCTTTAGAAACAATTGGAGACATCCATATTCAGTTGCTATAGATAGAATTATCTTATAGGGAAGAGGAAACAGAGAAGGAATGATTTTCTCTCTTCACGGACTGATTTGCTTTCTTCACGTGATTGGCTATTTCTGTTAATATATATATATAGGGTGTCCTAAATCGAGGAGTTGGAGTTGAACACACAACCCTTCAGGCAAGGACTAATCCCTTCGGGTGTCTCTATTGACCCACTCGAAATTTTCCCCACGGACACCAACGTTTGTTGAGGAGTGGGAGTTGAACACACAACCATATGGAGCAAACCCGGGATGCTAGCCAACTGCACCATCGATTAATATCTTCCTCCTAATACCATTTATAGATAAATACTACAAGGATTTGAACATAGCTTTTCATACAAATATATACCTAGAAATGAGATAAAACACTTTGACGTATTTTCCAAAAGCAACGTCGGCAATGCCGTGACCACCTTCCTCACCAGGATATTTAGCCCAAAGGATGACTTTGATATTAGGGTTACTCTTAGCAAAAGATATCTCAACCCCACATGCTTGACTTTGATACTAGGGTTACTCTCAGCAAAAGAGATATCAACCCCACATGCAGACATTATTACAAGAATGATTAGACCTTTGGCTACCACAACGACCAACTGGTTGACCAATTGTGTCCGGTACTCGGGAAGGAGGAGATGGACTCTATTCAAGCTCTCGGCCTTAACTGATAACAAATCCAATCCTACAAAAAGGATCGTAGCATCTGGGTTATTTGCGGCTTGTGTGGCTGGGAAAGTCAAGCTCTCATTCTTCCATAGAACACCACCGCATCCTATTTCATATGTCACATTCCCAATGGTCAAGAAGGCATCGAGAGGAGAGATATACTGGCATCATCACATCCTATTAATTAATTGAATGAAAGAATGACTACCTTCAAAGAATCCAAGCCTGCCAGTATACCTCTCCTATCAATGCCGTCTTGGCCATTGCAAGCGTGACATATGAAACATAATGTGGTGATGTGCTATGCAAGAACGATAGCTTGATTTTCCTAGCCATGCAAGCTACAAAGAGCGCAGTTTAGGATTGGATTTGTCAGTTGAGGTTGAGAGCTTGGATAGAGTCGATCCCTTCCTTCCCAGGTACCAGACTTAGTTGATCAACTAGGTTGCTGCCATTGCCAAAGGGTCCAGTGATTCTTGTAATAATGTCTGCGGGTGGGGTTGATATCTCTTTTGCTAAGAATAACCCTAAATGGATCTTCACCTAGTATCTCTATGATTCTTCTCTATTTGAGGTCCCTTACTGCATTAATGTTGGGGCTCCAATACGTCAATCTAATGCAGCCAAGCAGGGGCGGAGCCCCAAAAATTTTTTTTTTTAGGGGGCAAGTTCATGGTCCATCGCATTTGTTTGTCTCTATTTGTAAAGAAAATATTATTTTCTCAGAAGTTTAGGGGGGCTAAGTCCCTATCGCCCCAACTCCAAAAAATCTGCAACAGTAACAAATCAGTCAACACATTGATATATCTTTACTATTATAAAGCGGATGGGCCATGTTCAAAACGTTGATTGAACTTATTTAATTCCAAAACTATCTTTTCTTGGTTCAAATTTTAAAGCTGATTGAATTTTAGTTAATTCCAAAACTACCCTTAAACAATGTTTATTAAAGTTTAGTTAATTCCAAAACTACCATTTCCTTGGTTCAAACTTCAAATCTTGATTAAATTGTAGTTAATTCCAAAGCTGCTCTTATACACATGAGTTGAATTTTAGTTAATTCGAAAACTACCTTTAGATATATGGGTTGAATTTTAGTTAATTCGAAAACTACCTTTAGATATATGAGTTGAATTTTAGTTAATTCCAAAACTACTCTTACACATATGGGTTGAATTTTAATTAATTTCAAAATTGCCCTTACGCATGGGTTCAAAACATTGATTGAAATTTTAATAATTTCAAAACTACTCTTTCCTTTGCTTAAAGGTTGATTGGATTTTAGTTAATTCCATAACTGCTTTTACACATATGGGTTGAATTTTAGTTAATCCCAAAACTACCCTTATAGGTGGGTTCAAAACGTTGACTAAATTCTACTGAATTTCAAAACTATCTTTTACTCTTAGCTTTTATTAACATAGATGACTTTTTCACCCAAAAATATAGGGGAGTTAAAAGGTTGATTGAAATTTAATATAATCCTAAAATTTAAACAATGTTTTCATAACCGGATCGACGGTCGAACTGCTCGGGTGAGCAATTCCCGGTTCGACTGATCCTGTTAGATCATGTCATTTTATTATTACAAATATATATTTTTTATTCACTTCATTAGAATGTCCCTAATTTTTTTTTATTCTCAAAAAGCCCTTAAGTCAGGTTTCTATACCTAAAGTTTTCTCAATTTTTTTCCTATAGTTAGAATGTCCTAAATATTTTTTAGTTCCCAAAATGTCCTTAAGTCAAATTTCTATACCCAAAGGCCCATCAAATATTTTTAACCCAAAATACTCCTCAAGTTTGCCCATATTTCATTTTGTTTATTTCTACAATGTCTTTCAATTTTATATACCTAAAATGCCCTCAATTTTTCTATACCCAAAATGCCCCTAAAACTTTTGGGTTCTCAAAATGTCCATTTGTCATGTTTCTATACCCAATATGTCTCTCACAAATTTTTTACCTAAAATGTTCCTCAAGCTTTTATACCTAAAATACTCTTTAAAATTTTCCCTAGATGCCCCCACTAGGGTCCCTCTTCCCTGTCTCTCTCCCCCTCCCCTCTCTCACATGCATCACACATGTGACCCACTAGTATATATATATGTTCTCATCTTCTTCTATCTATGAAGTAGTGTTTTTGTTACTTGGCCTATGGTTTTCTGTAGAGATTGAATCATGCTATTGTACAGGAGGATAATGGCCGAAAAGCTAGTTGCACAAGGTATAATTTCATCAAAATGGGTATCAGGACCGACATTAGAGACATTGTGGAGGGCTTCCGACCACCACTCGCACTTGGAAAGCCCAATTCTAGGCATCCAATATGCAAGATCATTGATCTGTTGCACCTTTTTATCAAACGTCATTTGATCAATTAAATCCTTAGCCCTAGCAGTGAAGGGAAGAGACGAATCACACTAGGAAAAGGTCGCTATGTCCAACCCCAAGTTGGCAAACCTCGAAGGATCACAAACATATGAAGTGCAAGAGAAGGTGACCGGAGACGGGGACATGTACTTTAAGGGAACATATCTAGCAGCAGTAGAAATGAAAAAGAATGCAAGAAAATGAGAAAGAAAAGTAGCGTTAGCCGTTAGCGGAAGAGAGTAGATGAATATCACTGATTGATTGTGATTGTTCTGAAGATCGAATGCTTATATTATTTATAATGAAATGTGTTAGTATGAGATGATTTTTTTAAAACTGTGAATTCCTAATGCACGGTTCGCATGCATTTAAATGATGGATTGGTAACAAAATAGATAAGTCATGCATTATGTGCAGTAACCAGATCTTTCACTAGCATGAACCTATTCAGCTCCAACTCGGGCTGCTTTCTGTTTGTTACTACTACTAGTGGAGGCTGTACGTGCAAGCCAACAAAAGAAAAATGAATTAAAGTTAGTTTATAAAAAATGAAGGAAATCATAGTGTTTTTTCACCCATAGATACAAACTACCATCTGCAACAATGCTTATCTGAAATACAACTTGAGAGAATTATTAATAGGGAACTTAAATGAATCTGGAAAGAATGGACATAATTAATAACACGGGAAACTTGAATATGTTGAATAAAACAAAGCGTGTTCAGCATCTAGCAGGCTTGACTTCCAATGTGACATTGTAAGCAAACCAATATTGGTATTTCTAATTCATAGTAAGTGCATGTTTTCATTCCGCCAAAGCTTTGTTGGTCAAAGTTTCCAACCAACTAACTACATTGTTGCCAAACTGAAAAATGCTTGATTCCAAACTTAATAACTTGATTTACAATATAGAAATCTCTTATAGCCAAAAACAAATCTAAATAAGACAAATAATCAATTAACAAGAACTTAGAAATAATTTCATATATTTTTATGTAAACTTGAAATAAATTTTTTTTTATCCATATGTAAAGCTGAAACAAATTACTCACAAGCTTAATGGAAACCACTTCATTTGTCTGAATATTATTACTTGCTAATAACAAAAAATATTTCTATAAGTCACAATCTTTCGTAACAGAAAATCAAAGAACTAACCAACAATGTTAACCTTTTCGGTTTGAATTTATAAGCTACCTTAGGGGCCAACTTACCATGCTACAATGCAAGCGCTGCACTCTCTAATTCTCTAATGGGCCTTTAGAGAATTTAACTAATATAATCATAGGGACTAACATTGGAAATAATATATATACATGGAAAATTTGAAAAAGTATTTCTTTCTATTGGTCTCTGATTTTGAACTCTGGTGATTTCTTATTTACTCCCTTTTAAAAAGAAGGATCAAAGCTTTGTTCTTTGATAATTCATGGCTAAAACTCCTAGCAAAAATCTGTTTCTCCCAACCAATCATAGGCCATCATTGAGTTCTTTAAGTAAAAGAAGAAGAGAAATGAGTCTTGGAGTAAATTTCATTTTTTTTGTTATTTATTAATTATGCTTTTTTTTTTCTTCTCAAGGGAGCCTAGATCTTACTTGAACTTAAACAATTATGGATCTAAAGTCTATTAATTGAATGTTTTATGAATTAAAATGATTTTGTGTTTGCTTTGTGAGCTAATTAGCGCACCTCCTTTGTACTGAATTTGCTATCTTTCTAAGTATTTTTATTCCAGGCTTCATGAAGAAGACATGCATATAGTAATAAATTCCTAACACTCTAAACAACTATAAAAATATTGAGAATTCATAACTATGCCAGAAACATAAAATATGACATAAAACACATAACACAAAAGGTAGATTCAATTGAGTAGATTAGAAGTGCCATTATTGATTCTTCTACTTATTAATAACTTGCTCAGATCATACTATAGTCTATATGTCTATTATCTTGTGACCTCATTTTTTTTTTTTTTGCTTTCTACATATTTCTTAATTCAAAAGCATGAAAATAATAGCTGATTGCACTGATAATAAATCTGATGACACGGAGAGAAAAAAAAATTCTCTAAGCAAGTACATATATGGTATCACTAGCAAACCACCTCAATCTAAAATAATAGTAACAGTAAAGGAAATAAAACTGTGATTGTTCTGAAGATCGAATGCTAATATTATTTATAATGAACTGTGTTAGTATGAGATGATTTTTTTTAAAACAGTGAATTCCTAATTCGTGGTTCGCGTGCATTTGAATGATGGATAGGTAACAAAATAGATAAGCCATGCATTTTGTGCTGTAACTATGAAAGCGTCCAACTCAAAACCAATTGGCAAGAGTGGAGAGGCCTTACATGTATATAAGGCCACAACTATTTCTCTATTTAGTCGATGTGGGATTAATTCTCTTACACGCCCCCTCAAGTGTAGTCCTAATTTTAGGTCTATCACGTGCGCCTCTTTTTTGGATCGTCAATCATGCAGCCTTACTGTTTGGGTCTATTATCGTGAGTGTGACCATAATTTGGCCGTTGGGCCTTTTTTGGACTCTGATAACATGTGAAAGTGTCCAATTCAAAACCAATTGGCAATGGGTGGAGAGGCTTGACATGTATATAAGGCCACAACTATTTCTCTATTTAGTCGATGGAGGATTAATTCTCTTATTGTAACCGGATCTTTCACTAGCATGAACCTATTCAGCTCCAACTCAGGCTGCTTTCTGTGTTTTACTACTACTAGTTAATCAGCGAACCATGCATGACCTTACTTCTTCCCAAAAAAAAAAAAAATGCATATATGACCTTACTTGCTGGGTTGGTTCATGTGACACAACAAGAGTGTTTTTTTTGGTAAAACACAACAAGAATGTGTGAGCAATATATATGCCATTGACCTTCAAAACCCTATAATTAATTAGGGAGTTTAAGCGATCTTAAGTTAATCATGTATCCAAACAGATTTAGGATTAAAAATAATCTAGATTATTCTATGACTATTACCAAACAATATTGGAACAGACTTAAACTCGTTAAGCCTACCCTTGCTGCCAAACATGCAATTTTGACCAATGGCATTTAAAATAATTTTTCTGGGGAGTCAAATCCTCTACGGTGATAACCGGATTTGGCAAATCCGGCAAATCCAGTTATCACCCCTAAAGGTCGCCACGTGTCTCCTTTGACACCCCTTAACCGTGGGTAAGGTTCACCCACCCCTAGGGTTCACCCACCCATTTTTGTTTTTTTTAAAAAAAATATTAATTAATTCTTCTTTTAAAATTAAAAAACTGTTTTTAGAGTTTTTTTAATATTAAAAACAGTTTTTTAATTTTAAAAAAAGAATTGATATTTAAAATAAAAAAAAACCAAAAATGGGTGGGTGAACCCTAGGGGTGGGTGAACCTTACCCACGGTTAAGGGGTGTCAAAGGAGATCCACGGCGACCTCTAGGGGTGATAACCGGATTTGCCAAATCCGGTTGTCACCGGAGATGATTTGGCTCCTTTTTCTGGACTTCTTTTAGGTGTTTGAGGGACTGTACGTGGGACAAATTGGTCAAATACAGACCTTGTATATTAACTTGTATCAAGTTAATAATTTTTAAGGGAGACTTCGATTTTCTTCGAGAAAAACTCCTTGTAGCACCTCTCAATTGAGCAATTCTCAACTTATTCTTTTATCATAATTATTTATTGCAGTCATTTATGCATAGAGTTTCACCCTATTTCTCAAGAAACCAAACATCAAGAACATGGGTTGATTTCCTTTCACTTGCAGCTCTGATCAGTTATGGTTCTATAGTAAAACAATGAAGCATTCCTTATCTTGTTTAGGAAATTAAACATGGTTAGTCCTGCCTTTTAAAGCAACCTCTTCGACTAAGATCATTTAAATCAGACATCATAACCTCCATGGAACGTTCCACCATCTTTGCCAAAAGTTGGTGATTTTCCTGGAAATAGTCTCTTCATATTACTAAGTAAACGCAATAAAAAATATCAAAGAGAGATTCCTTGTGGTGCCGGTTCCAAGTGCATTTTACAGCTTGAAACTGTAGAAAGAAGTCAGGAAGGCCAAACGTTGCAAATGGCCCAGGAGCTGATTTTTAAAGACCATGAAAGTGGAAGACCATATATGGAGAAATAAAAAATGCTTAACTTACCGTCAGTTTCCATTGTGTAACGAAATGCAGATCCTGATCCTCATTGGCCACGCCCCACTTTTTAGCACTCACAATTTTTTTGTGAACACCGATGGATAACCCAGCATTAGCTTCTTTGGATGCGCTAACACTGATAATTTATCCGGGCATTAGTTTCTTTGGATGCATTACTAAGTGGGTATGATGGGTTCTCTGTGGTTGAAAAATCATGGAAAGCCAAGTTATCTATATAACATTATTTTCGTATGAATGGGATACTGATTGAAATAAGATGCAGGAAACAGTACCGTAGCACCACAATGCAATCCGAATTGGCAGTCTGAAGAGGACAACTGATTCAAAATTTTGAGAGTAGGAAGCTGTTTTTCCTTCAGTGCACACATCTTTCATCCAATAAATTGGGTGATTTTCTTTTCTATTAGAGGATAATCTAGGATCTATCTGTGACTAAGATAATAATTTAGCTCTCTTTTTCATTCATTCCCTATCCTATCTTTTCTTTGTTTTTCTTTTCTTTTCTTTTCCTTTCCCAAAGTCGATATGATGCCCAACTTGTTTTGTGAAGCAAAAAAAACGGGCATACCATGCCAAAGAATGGTATATTATAGCTACATAAGTAATTGATTCCTTATTAATTAAGTTTTAGAATTGATAAATTGTTTAAATTTTCTTAGTGTTTAAATATGAGGTGGAGAGAGCCTTGAGTGGAACTCCCCTTTTAGGGGAGACAGATCTTGTGTGCCCCCCGCTAATAGATAGGACATGTTAGTAAAAACACAAGTTTTGAATAACAAATTTATTTTGTGTGTTTTTTCCAAGATACCCATAATTGGTATATGTGGCATTCGAATCAATGGGGCACACAATATCTGTGTGCCATGTTGCACACGCCAAATGAACTCTTTTTAGTGTAAAGTCAATGACAATCTTATAATTATAAGAGGAAAAGTTCAGCTTACCTTTAAAAAAAAATATATTTATATATATATATATATATATATATATATATATATATATAAGGGGAAAAGTTTTTGCAAAGTTGTTAAAGTATTTCTCAATAATTACAAAATTACCACTATCTATGCTTTAAAAAGAGGAGTTCTGCTAACCATAACAAACTCTACCATGTCATCATGATGCCATGAAAGAGGATGCTAATCTTCAACCATTACTTAGTTTTTAATCTAAATAACCCTTTTAATAAGCTACTAAAAGGAACAGAGCGGAAAGGAAAATATAAAATATCTGCCATTGATTAAATTAACTCTACCAAAATAATAACACCACCCATGTGCATGAAATCATGCTTAGGTACATCATCTAAGGACGTGTCCAAGTCGTGGAGTCCAACATCTCATGAACATGGTGGCATTTTAAAAAGAAAAAGTATGAAAGTGGGATCTATGATGTCTTACATGTTTAAGATCTTCAACTGAAAGGTAGGTTTATAGCTGACCTGTCGATTGTCTAGTTAAAACCATTCAGTAACATAGATTTGAATATAAAATAAGATCTAAAAGCTTGTATGATTAACGGTTAGAGAATGAACAATTTTTAAAATTGGAATGATAACTTTGAGATGTCAAATTATTTAACACATATTTTCTGAAGTGGGTCGACTCACTAGCCTCACCAACAACGGACCATACCATGCCGATTGCTCAACCATTTGGGATAGGGAGCGCTAATCTTAATTTTTGAGATAAATCACTTAAAATGTTTGTCATTTTGACAAGAATGAAACAATTAAGACTCCACCATTAAGACCAGCAAAATCCTTACGGACATGAAAATGAAACAATTTACGTAGTGTCTGGCTAGACATCCTCTTTTTTCACTTTTTTAAGTTCGCATAACTCAACATGCATGTATCCTTTTAACTTTAATTGAGATTTTTTTTCCACAACACAACATGTGTCCTTAAAAATTTTTTTTTGATGAGAGATATCATTTACTTACATTAGTAGAGTCAACCGGTCAGAAGTTAGCTTGGGCAGTGGAGCTCTTGCAACTCATACCTGGGTGGGATTAGATCCCTAGACCTCCTCTATGGAAGGCCAAACCCCTACCGCTCACGCAAGAGGCGGGGGTATTCACCTCCTCATTGGTAAGATTCACTCATTCTTAGGAATCAAGCATTTAACCTTGTTTATTTTAGGAAAAAAGATATTTAAAAAAAAATTAACCACGGTAATTTAAAAAATTAGACCGGAGTTTAAGTCATTTAAAAAGGCTTTGTGAGAGGCAAGGAAATTAAACTGGAGTTTAAGTCATTTAAAAGGGCTTTGTGAGAGGCAAGGCGCAATAGTCCGCTCCTTGTGCAAAAGAGGTGTGCCCATTAAGAAATTTTACCCGTACACTTCTGGAACCAAATCCTTTGTACTATGGTCTTCCCTGTGTCCAAGATGTTTAAAGGTGAATCTCTTATACAATTGTGTACAACTGGTAAATCCATACAAATGTAGGAGATATTGGCCTTTAAACATCCCAAACCACAGGAAATGAGAGAGACAATTTGTACCCATAAGTTCTAAGCTTATTTTTTTTTAAGAAGTGAAGAGGATTTTGATTCAAAGGGAACCTGTCCCGCTCTTCTTTGGTGGAAACCGCACTTACTATAGCCTGTCACAAAGCCCAACTGCCGCACTATCCGGAGCTGCCTTTTGCTTGTTGCCACGTCGTCCTGAGAGTTGAGCCGCTGATTTGGGTTTTCAGTTTGAGCTTAGTTGGTAGTTGGTAGCCTTGTAGAAATGTTTGGTTGTTAAAGTCAAACCCCTTGAATCTCAAGGAATTGACCAAATCACCAAACATACCTAGATTTTTGAGCAGCTCCATACGACAATAGGAGGCCCATCCGCCTAAGGGTGGTAATCATAACATGTTGGGGTTGATGCACTTGGCTAGCGTCCGGGTTTGCTCCTGTGATCGTGTGCTCAACTCTCATTCTTTGACTTATCATGATATTGGTAGAATAAAATTTCAAGTGGATCAGTGCGGATACCTAAAAAGACACCTAAAAAGACTAGTCCTTAGCTCAAACGCTTTGGGACACCCTCCGTTATCTGCAAAAAAATGTTGCGTGTCTATTATATATGTCCATTAATCCATGCTCCATTTGGTCTATTGATTATTTTTTAATAACATTTTGTTTCAAATTAAATTACAGATTTTTCTGAAATTGCATTATATTTTAAATTTAATTTAAAGTGCATTTCATTTGGATCCAAAGATTCTTAAGCGCCTCAGCAGCCTCAGCAGCTTTAATCGCATTTGTATAGAAAGTCAAAAAATCAGATGAGAGAGTGTTCTTAAGGCTCTTGAATTAGATTTGGGATTCTCTCAAGTTATAATCTGTCTCCGGTATAACCTAGGAATGACATGTCTCTTTTCCTCTACGTTAAAGTCAGTACTAACTAAACGTCATACTTCCTTGTTCATTCATGTTAAGAACACTAATGGTATACTAACGGCAAGGACAAATGTCATTTTCGGATTTATAACTGGTAACGATATGAGTCATATTATAGAAGTAGAAAGAAAAATGTGAACCAAGTAGTATAAAAACTACTATTTCTAAGCAAACCCCGTTTGTTTTTGGTACTGTCACATGATTAGGTATTAACCCTAGTTAGTTTGGTTAGTATTTATTCTAGTTAGGGAGGGATGTCAATGTGAATGATAAAGCATAATGTCAAAAGGGCAAGGTTTTGGCTTTAAGAAAAGAGGATTCTTTTTTAGATGAGCCAAATAATTCCATTATAAGCATTTTGCCAATATGCTCATAACTTCTAGGAAGTTCATCGAAAAAGTTTGATACTTTCGTAATAGAATTAGTGCCCATCATTATGATATATGATAAACTATAATGGCAGAATACGATTCCCGTTGTAATTCCAAATAATTGGGATAAAGCACTTGAAAACTAAGAAACATAAACCCTAGTCATTATTTCTATCAACCCAACATCAAGAGGTGCATTTCGTTTACTTTTAAAAAAGTCCCAAGTATATTACTTTTGTGTGATTGCTGTGCATAAACATCTACTCATTTATGCCCTTGTAAAGCAAGTCTGAAAACACCAACCCATTCGTCCCACCCTGCTTGGTGGACTACTCGGAATCGATCTTGTGAGAGACATGGCAGTTAAAAGCCCACCGTTGACCAACTAATCCAATAACATCGCACCTATTAACCTTAGGGGTGCGTTCGGTTGGCCAGAAAGTAGGTGAAAGAAAAAAAAAAGATACTTAATTTTTCTCACAAAATAACCATCAAAAGATAGATAAAGTTTTTGCGAGAGAAAAGTTTGTCACAATTGAGAAAGTGCAACAAAATGAAAGTGTGTTTCTTATAAATCAAACACAAAAAAAGTGCAAGAAAACATACTTTTCTTTTCTTTTCCCTACTTTCTTACCAAAAAAACACACCCTAGATAAATGATGCACAACCCCCCCCCCCAAAAAAAAAAAATTTGAAAAGATCATGATCAGAAAATGAGACCTACACTTACCACTCATTTAAAAGAAGAATTAGTCTAGGTATACTCCCAAGGTGTACTCCCAAATTCTAACCGTTTATCTCGTTATTAAATGGTTAGGATTAGAGTTGATGTGACATTAGAAAAAGACAAAATAAGCCAACTCAAATCCTGACCTTTAGTGATATAAACGGTTAGGATTAGGGAGTAGATTTGGGAGTGCCTATAGACTCTCTTAAAAGAAAATGATAAACTATATGGTTTTGATTGCGATGAAACTGACTAATTTTATTTTCCAAACAATAGATTTGCAGCTTGCACTCGATGTTTGTGGCATTTTACACCACATATTTGTTGAGCAGATGCGCCTTGTATTTAGTTTGAGTTGGAATTCAATACTGTTATCATGAGGCCCAGTTTACATTAGTTCCCTTAATAATGAGAGTTCTTAGGGTGAGTTTGGCAACACTATTGGGAGTATTTTGAGTATTAGACAAAGTATATATATTATTATTTTCAGCTTAGGGTTTAGATTCTTAGAGTGATTATTTCAGTCAAAGATATCAATGAGAAAATGATCTTTTATACCCCTTATTTGTGATTATGCTGCGTTTGTCTTCACCTAAATGGTTTTATGATGTAAATCATTTACAAAGAAAAAGTTTTTACGGTAAAATGTGAATTTTTCGTTCATTTTTTGTTTTTTGGTTGCATTCTTGAAAATAAGGCAGAAAAGTTTTTTATAAAGGAAATACAAAATAAAAAATTATGCATTAGGGTATTTTTATAATTTCTAAACTTTTTTTAAAATAGGTTGATATTTTACGGGAAATTAACTTACCAGTTTTTGAAATGCAAGTCATTTTCCGGAAAAGTGGTTCATTTTCTGTAAATTATTTTACTTACGAAAGATTTTATGTACAACAAACACACATAATTAATATTTTTCACGGAATTGATTTGTTTTTCCCTATTTTATGCTGAAACATACGGAGCAAGTGAAGAAGATGATTGTCTCCATAAAAGTAGTCTACATTAGGTGAATTACAAAAAATCCTGAAAATTTTCTGTGATTAATTGGTTGAAAACCAAGGTTATTCTTTAACCCTAAAGGTTAGAGAATTTTAATCACAAGTAAAGAGAGTTTTTTTGTTTAAATCAATGTTAGATTCTTTAATCCTAAGGTTAGAGAGTCATAACCACAGTTAAAAGTAGTTTTTTTCTTTAAAAACCATGGTTAGTTTTTTCACCCCTTTGGAGAATCTTAACCACAGTTAAAGTTAAAAGCATAAAGAATCATTTCCCATTTAGTAATGTATAATTTGTAATGGAACTCTGTCTTTCCATGGGAATGGGAATGAGTATTGTTCTTTCCATGGGAATGAGTAATCTTCATCCACCCAATCTAATTTTTTTTTTTTTGGTATCGACCCAAACTAATTCGAGAATGACGTAAAGTAGGTAAATCAATATCTAATGGGCCCTCAAAAAGCTGCTGACCAAAAGGACCATAACACCCTACCCACTAAACAACAGACAAATCCAGGCATGGGTATAAAAGTCTTTTTTACCTTTCAATTTCATTACCTAAGTTCACCATCACACGGGTGTGATTCACACCTACTCTACCAGGAAAAAAAAACGTATGACTCAAACAAGCCAAGCGAATAAGCTAAGCCGTCGAGCCGACGACCGGTTGGGGTTGGTGAATAACTGGCTTTACCCGGTAAATCTATAAAACGCGGTCTTTTTCCCCCCACCGACTCCAACATATCCTAGCCGCAGGATATCCGGGGTATTCAACGGTTGATATTTGTCGGTGGAGTTAAGGACAGCCGTCGGATCTAGATCTCATGAAGCTGTAAAGTAGTCGAGCCCAAATGCCCATTCGTCTATAAAACGGACGCGAATCGCGATAGCTAAGGGATATAGGCGTGGAGTTTCAGTTTCCGATAGAGAGGATTAAAAACAGATCTGCAAGATCACCAGCTCTAGGGCTACTCTGCAACAGGTAGCTGTTCTTGTCTTAGTTCTGCGTAAATCTTCATCGATTTCAGTTGAAATATCGTGTTTTTCTCTCTTCTCTTTGTTGATTATCCTTTCAGCAGGAAATGTTTTCTCGCTTTTTATATATTCCTTGTTTGTCTGTGTATTTGAGTTGTTTTTTTAGGAGATTTGGAGAAGTTTGATGGAAATGCTTACAGATCTGAATGCTTATGCGGATTTTATTGTTTTGAATTTATTTTGATGGTTTGATTTGAGGTAGTGATGTTTTTTTTTTATAGCAATTTTTGAGTTGATTTTCTGTGAGAATATAGATGCATGAGTTAAGTTTTTGAGGTTTTTACTTTGGAGAATCATTGATCTGCTAGTAATGTATAGCTTTTCTATCTGGAGATAAAAGTGATTTTGAACTCATTGTGGAGCTTTTGTTCTGAAACTCGTATGATTTATCTTGTTTTCTTCGCATCTGAGTCGATCTGAAGTATTCTCGTCTGAAATTTGACTTTCTCCTTGGTTGTTTGAGTTAGTTCTTTTGCCTTTTCACCGTTCAGTGTTCTTCTAGAGTATATCTGGCTCGGTAGACAATGACCCATAGAGTTGGAAGTATTTCTCTCTTCATTTTGTGCTTTTCCTAAGAATATTGTCACTAATCGCCAGAAATATGTGAGAATTAAGAAACGGACAGATCTGATGATTTCTTCATGGTTTGCATAAGCTTTGTTGTTTCCGATGAGTTTTGAGAGTCTACAACCCAAAGATCCACTCGCTTTTACTTTTATTTTCCCTGCTCGCCTCTTTCTCCTATTATCTCCGCCTCTCCTTTGAAAGATTATTATAATTTCGCCACAAATGTTTCAGAAACTCAAACATATGCTCTTTTTTGATTGCTTGGTTAGAGCATTGGTTTGATGAGATCCACTCGCTTTTACTTTTAAGATAGTAGTATTTAGTCTTCCTTAGAGCATTCCTAGCAGCCTCACTTTTTTAAAACACTCCCAGCAGCCTCACCAATTTAACAAAAAAAAAAAAGGAGAGAAATATTATTTTATTATTTGTGTGGGATAACAAAAAAAGAAAAGAAACATTGGTTTGATGAGATGTACACTCATCAAACCAAAATCGTTATTTTGATGAGGCTGTTGGACCTTTTTCACAATTTTTAGTGTTTTGGCTCACCAAAATAACCAAAAGACTGCGAAGAATGCTCTAAGGATTTTGGTGAGCCAAAAACACTAATAATTGCAAAAAAGGACCCCACCAGCCTCATCAAAATAACGATTTTGGTTTGGTGAGTGTACAAGTGACACTCATTAAACCAATGTTTCTCTCGGCAAAAGATTTACTCTGTTGCGCAACGTCATTAGTGGACATGTGGTAAGAAAAAAGAAAAAATATATTAAATGGAAAGAAGTAAAAAAACAGGCGGGAAAAAAAATTGACTTCTCGCCAATTGTCGGTTTTTTTTTTCCGGCAAAAGATTTACTCTGTTGCTCACCAGAGTATCTGGTGAGTAATGCCATCATCAGGAAAAAAACCGACAACTGGCGAGAAGTCAATTTTTTTCCCGCCTGTTTTTTTGACTTCTTTCCATTTAATTTTTTTTTCTTTTTTCTTTCCACGTGTCCACTAATGGCGTTGCTCACCAGAAATCCTCTGGTAAGCAACAAAGTAAATCTTTTGCCTTTTTTTCCTGGTGATGGCATTGCTCACCAGAGGGATACTCTCGTGAGCAACAGAAATCTTTTTCCGTTTCTCTCTCTCTCTCTCTCTCCCTTCCTTTTTTGTTTTCCCACACAAATAATAAAATAATGTTCCTCTCTCCCTTCCTTTTTTGTTAAATTGGTGAGGCTACTGGGAGTGTTTTAAAAAAGTGGTTAGCCAAAATAGAAAAAAGTGACTTTTAGCTATTTTGGTGAGTCTGCTAGGAATGCTCTAAGCATTGTGTCTCTGGTTCAATCTTCTTGTTGTTTCCTTACTACATGAGATCAATTCTCTTATTAGATCTCTGTTTCTACTGCTAGAATCTCGTGTCGTAGCTGTCTATCGCAATATTGTATTGTGGTGGTTTCTTCTCTAGATCTCCTCCTGAAGGCAGAGATTTTTTTCGCTTGAAGGATTATTTTTAGCAGCTAGATCTACCTAATGTTGTTGCCGGATTGATTGGGAAATTATGATCTCTTTCCAGGATTCCTTTTTCGGATTCTTAGTACTTTTTATCCAGAATATTGCTATACCGAATCTGAGACTTCTTTCCTCTTTCCCCTTATTTTGGGAATAAACTTTTGAAGGGGAATCAATACATGTGCTGTGATTCGTACAAAGCACTTCAACCATCATTCCTCGACAATTGATCTTTATTCTTGTTCTTAGTTCTTACTACAGATTAAGTTTAATTATGAGCCGGAGCTTTGCAGTTTCCCATTTCAATGCAAAATTCGTGACAGTTCTGTAATTACAGAAAAGGGTGGCTATTTTGTAACATGATTTTTACCATAATTACTAAATTGTAATGAAATAGGTAGCTCTCCGGCTCATATTTACTTAATTGTCTTATTAGTATGTTGAGGTATCTGTTATGCTTTTGTGCTGTGCAGCTTGAGAGAATGGAGACCTTCCTATTCACCTCTGAATCTGTGAACGAGGGTCACCCAGACAAGCTGTGCGACCAGATCTCCGACGCTGTGCTTGACGCCTGTCTCGCAGGGGACCCTGACAGCAAGGTTGCCTGTGAGACATGCACTAAGACGAACTTGGTCATGGTCTTTGGGGAGATCACAACCAAGGCCGACGTAGACTATGAGAAGATTGTGCGCGACACATGCCGCACAATTGGATTCATTTCCGACGATGTGGGTCTTGATGCTAACAACTGCAAGGTCCTGGTCAACATCGAGCAACAGAGCCCTGATATCGCTCAGGGAGTCCATGGCCACTTCACCAAGCGCCCTGAGGATATTGGTGCCGGTGACCAAGGCCACATGTTCGGCTATGCCACCGATGAGACCCCTGAGCTTATGCCCCTCAGCCACGTCCTTGCAACCAAGCTCGGGGCCCGCCTAACTGAGGTCCGAAAGAACGGCACCTGCCACTGGCTGAGACCTGATGGTAAGACTCAAGTCACGGTCGAATACCACAATGACAATGGCGCCATGGTTCCCATCCGTGTCCACACCGTCCTCATCTCCACCCAGCACGATGAGACTGTCACTAACGATGAAATCGCCGCCGACCTCAAGGAGCACGTCATCAAGCCTGTCATCCCCGAGAAATATCTTGACGAGAAGACAATCTTCCACCTCAACCCGTCAGGTCGTTTTGTCATTGGAGGCCCCCATGGAGATGCTGGTCTCACCGGGCGTAAGATCATCATCGACACATATGGTGGTTGGGGAGCTCATGGTGGTGGTGCCTTCTCTGGCAAGGACCCCACCAAGGTGGACAGGAGTGGAGCCTACATTGTGAGACAGGCTGCCAAGAGCATTGTAGCCAACGGGCTTGCTCGCAGATGCATTGTACAAGTATCTTACGCCATCGGTGTCCCTGAGCCCTTGTCGGTTTTCGTCGACACTTATGGTACCGGAAAGATTCCGGACAAAGAGATTCTCGAGATTGTGAAGGAGAGCTTTGACTTCAGACCTGGAATGATCACCATCAACTTGGATCTCAAGAGGGGTGGCAATGGCAGGTTCCTGAAGACGGCAGCATATGGACACTTTGGCAGGGACGATCCTGACTTCACATGGGAGGTGGTGAAGCCCCTCAAGTGGGAGAAGACCCAAGCTTAATATGGTTCAATCTGTCGGCTGTGCTGCTCTCTTTATCGGTAACTGATAAATAATCTGTTGCTTGTTTCTTTGCTGCTGCGCTCCAACCTAAGAGGATGCCTAACGTTTTACTATCAATATGTGGTTCTTTCATTTTCTTTTTATGTAGTTTTCTTTTATTGTCTGTGTTGACTTTTTTTTTTATAAAAAGATATGAAATTTTTATCTAAATTGAGGTGAGAAGAAGGTTGAAAGATGAAGCTGCCTCTCTCCGTGTATGTGATTGCTGGTGGGAGTATTATATTCAGAAGGGGATGTAATGTAATGTGTTGTGTTAGTAATCAGAGTTAAAGGGACTATTTGTTTCAATTATTCTTGAGCTTTTTCTCTCTTTTATTCTTAAGCTTTTTCTCTTTCTTTTATTAGCTCTTACTGTGCTCTTCTTAACAAGCAGTAATAATGGGTGATGGAATGCTTCTGTCAGTGGAGCCCCTTCCGTCCTCTTGAAGTAGGGGTGATATCGAGCTGTGTAGTGATGTGTTCAAGCTTATTCGTTTATTAAACGAGCTCGAAAATCATGTTCAAATTCGACTTGTTTATTAAATAAACGAGCTCGAGCTTTACTAACCGAACTCGAGCTAAGCTCGAGTAGAGCTCGAAAATCATGTTCAAACTTGACTCGTTTATTAAATAACCGAACTTGAGCTTTACCAACTGAACTCGAGCTAAGCTCGAGTAGTTCACGAGCAGCTTGTTAGGTAAAAATTTCACTTTATTATCCGAGCAAAGAAATCACAGTGTTAACTAAAATTTCAGCTTAAGATTATAATTATATAAAGGATATTCTTATCATATAAAATACATTATATATTATTAATCTTTAGTATTTAAATATGAGCCGGAGCTCTGCTTCCGTGTGTCAAGCGGAGCTCCTCATTTGCATGCCATGTTTGATGGCAGTTTTGTAATTATGAAAAAAGACCGGAGCTGTTTTGTATTCTCATAATTACAGAACTGCCATGGATTTAGTAGAAAAGGATAGTGGGAAGTAGAGCTCCGGCTCATATGAGGACTCTAATCTTTACTACTATTAATCTTTACTTAGTACATAATACATATACTTAATTTATATATTTAAACCATATTTTAAATATTTTAGTAGGTATGTATATAATCGAACCAAGCTTTTAACAAGCCGAGTAGGGGTGTGTTCAATCTTGGCTCGTTAATTAAATGAGCTCAAAAATCATGTTTAAGCTTGGCTTGTTTACTAAATATACGAGCTCGAGCTTTTAACTAGCCGAGCTCGAGTAGTTCACCCTATTTGAAGGGTAGTAGGTTGATGGCAAGTGGGGTTTTTATCTGCTGGTATTTCGCTGTCAGACTTTGGTGAGTGAGAGTTGAGTACCCCAAAATTTATTTATTTTTTCGGATGAAACAAGTACCACCAGTTTTGACAATAGGAAGAGTTGAGTATTGGATACCCCATTAATTTTTAGTGGGATATATATATATAACATTGCAAGGACAGGTTGCTTTCCCAGCTCATTGTGGGCTCAGCTCAGGCTATCGACATAAGTCACCAAAGGTCCAAAACCCACACAAGAGAAAAAGAGATTCCAAAACAGCCTTCGGTGAGCATTGATCTACCGTGGCCCTTCTCTTCATGGTTCCTTCCTTCCTTCCATCCTATTGATAATTATATTTCTTTCTTCTGCAGATCTTGCACATCAAACAATGGGAATCACATTCAATCCTAATCGAGTCGCTCTGCAATTAAATCCACCGGAAATATGGACCCAGATGCATTCACCACTCTCTTCAGACAAGTCACTAACATAGTCTTCATTGTCTCCGTCACAATAAATATTATCACTAGCGACGGTCTCAAGCTGGGGCAATCTGTATCGTCCGGTCCCGAATTACTTGCATTATTCCCACTTGACAAATTTAATGTTGGATAAGACTATACTGTGGCATGTGACATGTTATCAAGTTTCTCCACCTCCAAAGGCAATTACCTCTGGCGGATGCCCAAGGTGGGTGCTCGGGCATCCACACACCATCCGACATGTGGCGATAAAAAGGGGTGAAAGCATTTCATTTGCTCCCCATGTTTTTTTGACTTCTCACCACTTAATATCTCTCCCCCCTTTTTATCACCACATGTCAGATGATGTGTGGATGCTAGAGCGCCCACCTCGGGTGTCCGCCAGAGATAATCCGAAGCCCCTCCAAAAGAGCATCTGATCCAATCTCAATCTCGTCCAGCAACAATGCCTTGCTGGCTTGGTTAACTCTATTCACAGGAACATCACACCAGGGGTTGTGATTGCTGTTTAAGTGACTGGTCTATGACACCCATCATCATCCAACTTGCCTGAAAAACTTGTGCATATACCAATAAACCATTAGGTCACAGCATTACCATTTACCAAAACCATGGGAGAAAATAGAGCATTAGAGGATTTTCAAGACTAAATTTGGAAAGTTAGGTTCATTATTCATGCTCTTGGCACAATTCCTCAATGGAACCCGTCCAATGGTGGATCCCATGCTGTGTGTGCAACATGTAATCTAGAATGCCATTAGTAGATCATCTTAAAATGTCCAATTTATTTCTATTAACGACTAGCTTCCTTAGTCAGTGCCTTGTCCAAACCAGTGTTACCTAGTTCGCTACCTACTAAAAAATGAATTGCGGACTGGTTTGAAGCGAACAAGTTCACGGTTCGGTTTGTTTGGGTTCGTAAAAATTAGCGAACCCTCTATCTGAACCCAATAATTTTGGTTCGGTGAACTTTTTGTTTGGGTTCAATGAATTTGTTCTTTAAGTTCAATTAACTTGTACTCTTTAAGTTTGGTGAATTTGTCTTCTAGGTTCATGAACTAGCCATAAAACCCATTTTTAAGGATTTTTTTAATAATAATCATTTCTAATATATTTATTTACATGGTTAAAATATATATGTATTAATATTATATAAGCAAATCAAGCTAGCGAACCAAACTAAAGAACCTAAGTGAACCGAGAAACAATATGTCTCTCCTACCCCTAGCAAACTGGGTTCACTCTAGAGTGGCAAATTGCAAACCCAAACTCGAACCGACGAACCAAGTAACATTGGTCCAAATATTTAGGGGTAGGAAACTTGAATATTGCTCCATCATTATAGTCTATCAAAAGTCATTTCTTTGTTTTAGGATGGTTCTCGAATCTTTTCTCATTAACTCTCTCCGCATCCTTCCTTTTCGGCCTTCGCCTTATCCTTTTAGAACATTCAACTAGAAGCAACTCATTCCCTACAAGTGCTTTATGTGGTCTTTGTTGAACTTGTCCAAAATAACTCAATCGGCTGTCCTTATTTTATCCCATGTTTAAACTACTCTCGTATTCTCTTGTTATTCTGATCTTATCTTTCCACTCTTCTATTCAGCATCCTCATCTCATCTGAACTCGTTCCATGAATATATTCCTTATTGTTTGCCCAACATTTTGTTCCATAAAGCAAAAGCTGAAAGGAGAACATCTTTTAAATAATCTAAGATAAACGATTATCTTTTGGTAAAATTCTCTTCTTCATTTTCCTTTATAGGTTACACTAACAAACACAACAGACATGGTCTAAACTTTATTGGCTACTTTTATTAGATTTCATTGTGGGCATTGTTTGGATTCGAAATACTTATAAAAACGTATTAACCTTGGCTTTAACTTAAAGTGTAAGTTCATATCTATATTATGTTTCAAAACTAAATAATAAAATAGCATTGCTCATCCAATAGTTTGTTTTTACATTACAAAAAATGATGAATTCAGTTGCAAGGATGTCTCGGACTATTGTTTATCCGGAACAGCTTTCTCAACTAAGGGATAGAGAAGATTGTAATAACGGCAAACATCCAAGTAACAAATAGGTTCCTGATAAATCTCCCATGCCTGTTCTAGAAACAAGAAAATCTGGTGAGACAACAGTCCTATTTATCTCATTTTCTTATTTGACAGAATGAATTATAAAAAGAACATAACAAATGAGCATGGCAAACAAAATACTATTATTGCTAAGCATTTTGATATTTTAAGGTGCCATGATTGATTATACAGAGAAAATAATCTTACCCTTGGAGCCATTGTTCGTGACATTCCAGGATGTGCAGTACTTGGTGAAAGTTGATACCCCTAAGGTAATCGAGATCAATTACTCATTCACATTTAATTGCAAGTTGAAAATCAAGAGTCATAGACTACATCGCTTAGTTTTCTCGTATTCCAATTTTGAGGAAATGAAAGAAAAAAGGCTTTTCGTAAACAGAACTCCAGCTTCTTTGTGAAATTACAGGCACATGGCCTTCTCACAGCTTGGATGGATGTAAGTGGAGCTGGGACCGGAAAACTACTCTCCTGGATGGTCTTTCTGAAAGAGAAACCGATGGTACCATTGAAGGAAATGTAAGAATTGGAGAGTGTCCTAAAATTCAAGAAACATTTGCTAGAATACCAGGTTAAAGCCGCAGATTACAGTAGAACTCAGCTTGGCTACAAAAGCTACAAGACATCCCCCGCTTATGTACAAAAGATGAAGAGAATCTTTCACAAAAAAAATTGATCTATTTTCAAAAATGGGATTCACTATGGAAATCAATCTTTTGACTTCTAAATTCACAGCTTGGAGAACACAATAAAAACTATAAAAAAATTTGAAATTCTTCCTTGATGACAGACCAAATTTAATTTACCTAGTTGAGTTCGAAGTCAATTTCCAAGCACTCTTGGAAAAGTGGCAAAAGGCCCCACCTCATAGAGGAGAGGTCCTGGACTGCTTGACACCTCAACGAAGGCTACCAAAAAAGAAAAATACTACATGGAGGAAAAAAACTATATTAGGAAAATATATACTCAACAACCCTTTACTATGTCATAATGTCCATTGTTTCCTTTAATGACAACTAACAAGAACTGACTAGTGAAAAGAAACTATATTTCTACATTTTTTTTTATAACAAGTAAACATGTAAGAAAACGTTGCCATCTTCAGAAAACATTGCTTCCTAGGACCTTTACCAAATTAAGAGAATAGGATAGTGTTTCAGAGTCAGCAATGCAACCTAACTCAAAATATCCAATGAGTTTACTCGAATGCTGACCCAATAGTTTCCGTATACATACATACATATATATATATATATATATATAAATTATCAAGTCATATCCCATGGTTAACAACTGTTTATGAAAAAAGGGTTGAGATATGTGACAAAATTATGGAGATAAAAATGCTAGGAACTCATTGGTAATGAGTTCACAAAACATTCATACCCTTTTGGAATTCATACTCCACTAAGGATCACATATTGTTAATTAGTAGAGAACAATACAATGTCCATCGACATCTTCCACCGTTAACAAGGTAAGGTCCCAACTGTAAAAAGGGAGTGGTCGGTCTTTTTTCACCACAAATTTCAAATATTATCTGAAGATGAAAAATAGGGGAAAGGATGAATTTCAAATGCTTGGTATTAAAAAGTTTTAATTCAGTCAATATTTCCATGCATGGAAATAGAAAAGTTGTACTTAAATTAATTAAGAACGTAATGTTAGAACCGAAACGGTAAAAATTCCACCTTAACATTAGAAAATGTGTTAGAAACATTATAAGTTTTATGCTGCAGACAAGTTTTCTTTCGATCACATGGAAAACTAAACATTTCATAGGAAAAATTAGGAAATAAATCAAATTTTAACCCTCTACAGCATCCAATAGAAAGCAATTAATAACAAAATTTGGTATTTCATGGAAGGAGAACATACTTGCATCAAATTTGCTGAAAGAAGCCCATCATCTTTGTAAATACATCAACACTCTACATAAAGATATTCAAATAACTTGCATTGGGAGACAATGGGTGTCTGGAAGATTTCTTTAGCACATTACATACAGACATGTGGACAAACAGGCAATTATTGCAGTTATCAAGCATTGAAACCAATAGCTGGATTACCTGATCATTAAGGTAATTTCCATGATAGAGCCAGCATAATTTTAAAAGAAAAGGACTGTGGTGTCTGAGTGTCTCTGCTCCAAACTCTGACTCTAATAGCAAGAAGTTCTACTCCGATTTTTCAATCAAAACTCAACCAGAGACTCCATTCTAACAGCCCTAGTCATCTTCAAGACCATTGGCAACCATATTCTGTTTCTCCTGCTCTAAATCGTAGATCTTGTCATTCATACCTTCCTTTTTGTATGCCTCCACCATGATAGAGTAGGTTGAGGAATCCGGTGGACAATGCTTTTCCTTCATCCGCTTGAATACTCTCTCCATCTCTATCAAATCCTCTGCCTTTGCACAAGCAGAGATTACTGCATTATAAAAAGAGGTATTCTCGGGAATCTCGAACTTACCAGCCAATTGGACGCTGCTCACCACCTTATGGAAGAGACCTGCATTAGCATACCCATAAATAAGGCAGCAAAAGGTCTTGGTGTCAGCTTTCATATCCTCTGCACGCATCTGGTCGAATGTGTACTCCATGTGCTTTGCATCCCCCACATCCGCGAATGCCTCAATCACATTGTTGTAAGTTGATGTCGTCCAAGGAAACGACAGCTTGCGCATGTACTCCATCACTGAAGACATCTTATCATACATCCGTTTCTTCCCATAAGCACCAATTAGAATATTAAAAGTGCGTGTTTCCGGCTCAATCCCGAAGCTGCGGAACTTCTCGTACCATCTCTCCATCATCTCAATCTGACCCTTGTTTCCAAACAGACTAAGAATAGTGTTCATGGTCCAGACATCAGGTTTGCATGTAGTGCTCTCGAGCATTCCCAAGAGCACTTTTTCCATCTGGTCAAATTTACCCGCCTTCCCATAGCCGTTCAAGACTATGTTTTGGGTGACCGTGTTTGGAGTTATTAACCGATCAGCCATTTCTTCGTACAATGAGTCAACTAGTTCAAATCGTGCAGCATCAATGCAAGCCTTGATGAGGGTACTATAAGTAAAGACGTCAGGCTGGCAGAGGGGGAGGGTTTTCATTAGGTTTAAGATTTTGAATGCTTCATCAATAAGGTTGCTCCGGCAATAAGCTGCAAGCAAGGCCGTGTACAATTCTGCAGTGGGTTCGCATCCTTCTTCGACCATTGTGTCAAACAGTTGATGGGCACGTTGGGGTTGACCATATTTTCCAAGAAGAACTAGGAGTTTCATGTATGTCCCTTCCTTTGGTTGGTAAAAAGGTTGTTCTTTGAGCATCTCGAATACCTGAGCAGTCGGATCAATCATTTTTTATGCTTACAATGAAATAAACATTACCCAGCTGTTAAGGGCCTAAAATTTTAAACACATCCGATGTATTGCTTTTGTGGC
This sequence comes from Tetracentron sinense, assembly GCA_015143295.1. Lineage (NCBI taxonomy): Eukaryota > Viridiplantae > Streptophyta > Magnoliopsida > Trochodendrales > Trochodendraceae > Tetracentron > Tetracentron sinense. Next base: position 38,601,253 of record CM026566.1, on the reverse strand, counting down.
ATTAGAATCTATATATTTTGTGGTAACCGTGTTGAGTATTATCCAACAAACTGTTTATCGATGACCAAAGAATATGAACTTTCCACTTATCATCATCACGAATTGAATTACAATCAAATTGCTTTGGGTCGGTTACCAATGTCAGTAATTGGAGATTACACAATTCGAACAATTATGAATTCGACTCATAAAAATTATTCAAATATATTTTTTAATAAACTCGTTTGGCTGATGCATGATTTAATCAATTTTTGAAATTTGTTTTCTCTTTCACCTGTGATATCATAAACTACTGAGAGTCAATTTAAATTCGATTATACTCAAACTATAGGGTCGACAGAGAGCCACATTCTCGATTGTCTTCTCTTGACCTGAGCGGAGAATTAATCAAACTTGTCCGAGCATGTAAACCAAACAGATTTATCTATTCATGCAATTACTTTTTCAGTGATTGTATTTCTTATGATTATCTTATAACTACATGTGGCCGAATTAATCAAAATTTTAGCAAATACGAATTACAAGTGGATGAAAAATAAATTAAAAAAAAAATAAAATCATAAAATAATGTTAAAATATACTTCAAATTAAAAAAAAAAAAACAGAAAAATAGGAAAATTTACCGCTAGGGCTTCTTGCCATTGCTTCTTCTGAATAAGTTCAGATAAAGATTCGGTAACAGTGTTGACCCAGGCCTTGGCATTGTTCTTTTTGTCGATCTTCTTCTTCAGATTCCTTATCGGTGTTCTCGATGGATTCAGCAGCGATGTATCTGAGGTCCCAGGGAATTCTCCTTCCTTCCAGTGCCGCTTCTTAGGCGAAGGTGCGTGTTTTGGTCCTGGTGATGTACGGACCGACGAAGAAGAAGAAGCACTCTTTCTGACTGGCGAAGCGAATGCGCAGCGAAAAGCCCTAGAAATGTTCGTTTCGCCTCTGGTTCTGTTGTTGTTGTTGTTATCTTGAAAAAGGGAAGATGGACGAAGAGAAGAAGAAAATGAAAGAGACAGCGACGCCATTACCTTGGAGCCTTGGACTGCGTCCCGTGCCCTTTGTACCAATCTGTGAGAACTGAGAGAAGCACCAGAGTAGTATTCTAATTTCTAAGGGAAGAAAGGATTCCAAATGACTCACTTGCCCTTCCTTATTCACGAAATTACCATTTCGCCCATAGATATTTAGCCAGGGGCATCACTACAGCAACTACTCCATATTACCATTCACAAAGAGAATAGAAAGGTTCCGAAAGGTGTTTTTTTTTTCATGAAAAATGCTATTCACAGCTGCATACTTCCAAGCTCTCACTCTTGTATGGACAAGTGATATGCATCCACAGTAAGAGTTTGCAAAAAATAAAGAGATGTTACATTTTGAAGGATAGTAATGTTAAGCATTGTACCCACAATAATGAGAGTTTTGAAAATTTTTGAAATTTAAAGCTTGATGTTCTCTGAATGCAACTAAAAACCAACAGAGATTGGTGTGCTAGTCAAGACCATGCCTTAAGGTCTTAAGTTCGATTCCCTTCCCTCTATTGGCCACACTTAGAGATTTTTCACTACTTACATACATGATGTTTGTGGTTTTGGGAGTGGGGGGTTCTGCACGTGTTCGGGGAGGAATAATTGGGTGCTCTAAGAGGCTCGTCACCCAAAAAAGATTGTAACCAAACAAACCCAAGAGACTAAGCAACACTCACCCATCATTCTATTGAAAGGGTGTTTTCGCCATTTTCAGTAATAGATTGATTTCAGAAGGGCTCCTTATCCAAAGAAAAAAGAAAAAAGAGAATTTAATTGCCTGAGAAATTCCACGTCGACTCTCGAGGATCTTTTTCATAAGACCCACGCTTTATGAAAGAAATTCCATGCGTTCTGAGATCAATGGATTCGTATAGACTACAAGTCTTCCTCACATTTTTTTAATTATATTTTCCTTCACTAAGTGCGAGAATTTCGGACTCTGTCACACTGTGTAATTTAATTAGTACAAATATCTATAGCGCTTATCTTCTGTTTGGCTTACATGAATCCATAATCCAACAATTCCCACCTGAAGGGACCGAACTCGACAAGAACTTCAGGTGAGCTCTTGAAGAACAAGGCAACACAGACACAGATTGCAGCAATTGCCACCATTGAAAGCATTGCTGGCCTATACGCCATCGATATGCCCACCTTTCCATAAGCCAGCTTCTGATTGCATAGCTTGCATTGCTGCTTAATTGGTCTCAATTCGGTCCTTTCAATCTGAAAACCACTGACTTCTGCCGAGTTCGGAACATCCATTTGCTTCTGGTTGGGGTTGTTGTACTCTGAGAGTGCACCAGGAATGTCAAGAACTACATGGCGGGCTTCTGATTTCTTATTGATTTTCTTCTGTACCATATGGATGTAGGAGTAGTGGCCTCGCAGGCGTGCATAATCTTCAGGTGTGAAACCTGTGCTGTCACAAGCACTCTTCCATGCTTCAATGCCCACCTGAACAAAGCATATACCAATATCAGCATCTTGAAGAAGGGTAAAAGAAACATTAGCTATCTGCGAGTTCCTGTCATGCAAATCAATTGAACGTCGTGTCTATTTACGCAGAGAACAATGAAATCATCTTTGCTAGCAAGGATATTGCAATTCAGTGCAATTTATGCATTTTGACCCATTTAACAAGTTGGTCGTAAATTGAATGGTCTTAAAAGAGCAATAATCCTCTCCTCGGGCAAGGAGCATACTATTGCTCCTTGCCCTCACAAAGTCCCTTCAACTGCCCTTGAACTATGGCTAACAAGTTTTAAAGCGTTGCTAAAAAAATATTTCTTTTCTCTAAAAACCAAAGGTTAGATGCTTTAACCCTAAGGGTTAGTGAATCCTAACCACAGTTAAAGAGAGTTAAAAAGGGACACATGGTGAGAAAAGGGGAGACGAGATGCCTTCCTTCGCTCCACCAATGACGAGGTGATTATTTTACAGGCACCAGGTACAAAGCATGGGTGAAGGTCACAATTTGTGTAGGCAGTATAGAAAGCAAATTCTAGGGCTTTCCGCTCATATTATGGTTGAATAAAAATTAGCATGATCAACATAACAGAGAAGAAGGAAATACCAATCCAGGATCATCAGTTAACGCATCCAGAACATTCTCGGAACCATCCCTACCAGCTGCAATGTGAAGAGGGGTCAAACCAGCAGGACCAACGGCATCAGGTTTAAATAAGAAGTTCCCATAGCTTCTGTCAACTTGTTGCTTTTGTTCAGATCCTGATTTATCTGGGACGTATCTCAACAGGAATTCCACCAGATGCCTACAATTTCTCCGTACAGCTCTGTGGAGGAGGCCCATCTCTGATAATGCAAGCTCAACAGAAGGATACTCTCCTGTATCCACATTTCCCTCGAGAAGAATCTCCAAGAGTTTCTTGACTACAGCACACCAATCATGGTCCATAGAGAATTCCATGAGCCACCTGAACCGTTTGAAGTGGAAGTGAAAGTTGCCTAAGTTAGGATCCATGTGATCCAATCTAGACTTTAAGTGACTTCTATGAAGAAGCCAACCCATTTCATGTATAAAGTCTAGGGCTTGATTCTTGGCTTCCATTTTTCCAGTTCTTCCCTGGATGTCATCATCAGTCTCCACCACCTCTATTGCACTCTCCAGCATACATATCTCAGAACACACATCCTGCTCTGCAACTATGAATGGGAAAAAGCCGCTGCCGAGACCATTGTCTTCAACCTGGATGGGTTCAAATAACCAGAAAATTCAGCTTAGAAAGAGCAAAATCCGAGTGTGTATAAATGGCATGGCCATGACCATAGAACATACGCTTGTGGTTAGGAACCATCATTAGATGGCCCCAATGAGGAGACAGTTTAGAAATTGACTTGAGAGAATAAACAAAGCCACCAGATCTGATGCATTATTTTGGCCAGAACACATTTTATGGGTTATAGCGAGGAAAATATAAGAGGTTGGTCCATAGGAAAAAGAATAGATGCATAGTGTATGGAATCACAAAACGAGGTTTACTAAGGACATCTCCAAATGCTACTGCATTAGACCCATTGTATAACTCATATTTGGAAGAACAAGACAACAGAATATGTTAGTTGAGAACACCGGGAGATAATAGCACCTCAATGAATCCTCTCCCAATCACATTTGGGATAGAGCAAGGGAAGCTGAGGCACTGGAGCTCGTCATGCTCCTTGAAGGTATCAGCACCATCAACCACTTCATGAGTAGCTTCCTCAACTAGATACGTCCCTTCTAGTGCACAGAGTAACCTGAAAAAACGAAAAAGGCAAAAGGGATTTGGTATCTGCATACTAGTCCAATAAGAAATGTAATGAATTTTAAGAGAAACAGACTCCAGATACAATCATGCCCCGTTTTAGGGAGAGAAGGGCAAGAAAGAGGCTAGACACATTCACAGGAAGGAGGAAGAATACCTTGTGGGCCGAGACAAGTTAAAGCCTTTAACTGAAAATTGAGCTTTCTCAGAAACAGAAACTGCAATCGGTTTGACGCTTGAGATCCTACAATGATTATGAATTTTGAGAGGCAAGGACGTGTCTAAAACAACCTGACCTGCAGCGCAAAAGACACAGAATCAGAACACTCGATCTTCCATATAAAGATGTTATTGCTAACTCCTAGATTCTTTAGTCACTGTCACATGCTAGAAAAAGAAATATAAAACAAAGGAAAAAAATAAACAATAACAACACAATTGAAGAGCATATCTAAACTAAGAAATGAACAAACCATTGTAGATAAATGCTATTTGATGCTGCACCCTGGCATACACCCATCCTGTCCTCCAAAATGTATCATTGGAGACATCCAGAAGCCTACTCAAACTGGAGCCTAGATCACAGCAGAGCTGTATTTGGCAATTGAGATTTGGAAGATTAATAGGGTTTCCTGAAAAAGGGAATCAACACAACTCATTGGTCGCATCAATGAAGAAGAAGCATACCTCTTGCCATGTGGACTCTGCCAGACGAAGGTAAATTGTTAGAATGATACAACCAGGCCTGATGTAGCTCTCAATGTCCGTAGGACTGTGGGATAACCAGTCAAGGATCTGGATGTTTAAAATAATTTACATCAGAATCTGTGGGAGAAAACGTCAAATAGGTGCACTCAAACAACTGCAAGGTTCAGAAAATACCTGTGCTCGCAGAACAAGAGGAAAATCATTCGGGTATTTTCCAAAAAGTTTGAAAACAATTCGATCTGTACGGATCTGGAATTAATAAAATGGAATTGGAGGTTAAAAGAAATGACAGTTAGAGAACTAATTAATAATTTTACATTAGTTATGTTCTGGCTCGACGGTGCAGGCTTCACCCATAATTGTCAATTAATGAGTGACTGGAAGTGCAGCTCTTACGTATGGCTGGAGTTACTTAGCTCTAAAGTGCAAGAGATCAACTCTATAGTACTGATGAAACATAAAACATTGATGAAGGAAGAAAAAGCTATGCTTTCTTTGAACAGAATTTAGATACATATATGGAAAGTCAATTTTCATACAACAGAATTTCATTATTAACTGATTATTTCTTTTTAGTTCTTTGTGTGAGATTGATGGAACTTAGTGTTTTAAGGGTAACCAAACAGTAGATTACTGAAACTTAGTGTTCTAAGGGTAACCAGCCCCTAGATTATTGGAACTTATTGTACACAGGGTAACCATCCCTTATTTTAACTGTTCCAATCGTTTGGAAGAAACTTTTCTGATACTGTTCTAGCCTGTAGGGTGAGAATATCGACTTGCTGCTACTGCAAGTTCTATATCCACGCCAGCTCTTCCAAACAAGGATTAAAAATTCAGTTTCAGGGGATGTATCGGTCCCAACCAAAACCTATATGTATCGGTTTTGGACGATATGTATAATATTTTCTTTTTCTTAAAAAAATAAAATAAATTTTTAAATAAAGTCAAATGAGTTATAAGAACCAAATTTACCAAATATAAACTCGTGGGAAGCGACTCAAAGACAAAGTAGCAAACACAATTACAATTCTACATTGAATTAAAACATACATAACTAGTAAGCAATACATATTGCCCGTTTCATATCAGTATAAATATCGTACAGGGGGCTATCGATACCTATACGTATCGCCTGTTTCGTATCGGTTTCGGCAATTTTTATTACCATGCCTCCAAAGAAGATAGAGGAATTTTAGGGATCTACTACAAATTACTATGTTCACTGACCCCAAATACAAGAAGAAAAAAGGACCATGTTGTACCTAAACAGCCAACATAAATGCATTTCACAACAAAAATTTACCTGAGCATCTCCATTGGAACTAGATGGTGACTGGGCAGATGCTGAATCTGAATTCCTACTTGTCTGAGGTGGACTGGACTGATGAGAGTCATGTAATACCCATGAAGGGCAATCAAGAGACCCAATTCCTAGATGTGCAGTAGAACGTGACCCCTCCAAGTCTTCTGATTCATCATAGATGTTATTTAGATCAAAATTATTTAACTTGATCCTCCCCGTAGCAGCTCCTGGTGCTTCGGCTTGGGCTGGAAGGCTGTCTTTTATTGGAAATTGGATGATGGATTTTGGAGACAATGCAGTTTGGAGAGCACCACTCCGAGCATCATCAGTAATTATTCCTTTCTGTGGCATCTCAGATGTAGCTACTGTAAAATACTGTTCAGTAGGCCTCAGAGATCCTTGAGGACCAGTACTGCAGTTTATTTTGGAGGTTGAGCTGAAAGGCCTAGAGGGTTCAGGACCATTTGAGAGCAAAGACGGAATCATTTCTGAAATTCCAGCAGAAGTCCCAACATTCAGCTTATCTTTAGATTCCTGCAGGCCAGATAAGTTCCTTCCATCAATTGTACTGGCAAGGCTGGCAAGGTTCCTCAAAAGATGAGATATCAGATCCTCATCCTTTGGCTGGTTTGAGCTATTTGCTGCAATTTATACAAGGCAACCACAAAAAGAAAAATACCAAATAAGTATGCCAATTATAACAAAAAGAGAATGCAATTAGATAAACATGAATAGAATAACATAATAGTCAAACAATTATTTACATACATTTCAACAGAATTAAAATTCACTTATCACTTCCTTCTTTCAATTATACAGATGTGCTGAACAAGTCATGACAGGAAAAGAGTATGAGAAACAGTAAAAATGGGAAAAGATAACCGCTACCATATTAAGGTGGAATGGAGTTTCAAGTGCTACAGATTGCATCATCACCATGGTGTTTCAACCAACAAGTGTTGTGGGCTATTTAAAAAGCTAGCTCACAAGCCCAGATGCAGCAGAAATCCATGAACCAGTGGTAATCATACAAACCATGAGTTTCCAGAATAGGAAGAAAATGTTTATGCAAGACATGTTTATCATTACACAACAGAGAAAAGGAAGAGGTTATGGGTGCATGATCAGGCAGCCATTCTTCCTTCAATAACCCAGAATAACTAGTATTCCACATATCCCCGCAACGTCATGTATGTGTATAAGCATAAACGCCATCATCCATGATTCCATTTCAAACAAAGATGATGGCAGCAAGGAAATGTGCCACATATTATATACATACTACATAAAAACCATAAAAGCTTCAAACATTTTCATTTTCTAAAACTACCTTAAATCCACACCAAGGTCAACAAAATGCAGAAGTGTAGAGCAACAAAAAAGATGTGATTGAAATTCTTTCATAGGACAGCCAATTATACTTCACCAACTCCAGAGAAGTTCAGCTTCATGACTTATTAACATGGTTCTATTAACCTAACCAAACATCACTACTGAACTTATGGATAGGTTGGCAGCATCTTGAGGCAATGGAATGTAAATGTAATCAATGATTGTCATATCTTTACAGTTCAAGCTACCATTCATTTTTATTTCCATAGGAATCAATCAAATATGGTGTAGCATTCAATTCAACTCGTAAAAAATTGTGTCGGGGTTTGAATAATGTGGATGGTTTAAAGTTAGTGTGATCTTATTGACAAGAGGGAATGAAATGTAGGTGCGTGAAACATACTAAGACACATCATTTAGTGGGCAAGAAGCCAAGAAGTGTAACTGAGCATGTGGAAACTAGCCAACTTGTTAGCAGAAATCCGTGATACATAGCAAGACCTGCCCAGCATGCTCATAAATGCCAAGTTACCAACTATGAGCATTCTGCCCAGGGAGCGCGAGGTTTCTTCTTAGCGCGTTCTTAAGAAAGGGAGCAATACAGCTAACTCATTGGGTAAGGATGGATTCCAGAGTTCAGAAATAACAAATAATAAAATCTATCCAACAATGTACACTTTTTCTGTTTGATGAATAAAAAAGTCAAGAAAAACTTGGTAAATTCATTCTCAACTGTATAAAATATAAGCTCCATCTCTAGCAAGAGCAGCCACGGAATGATAAGCAGGCCGATGATTATGATCAAATACAGCAATAAGCTTCTCGGTGATATTTCCTATATACTGCACATCTTCAAAACCTTTTATTCCACGTGAAACCTAAGACGTGAATTAGACGAATCACCTTCACCACAACTAAACCAGAGAGGTAATCTCTAATAGAAAGCATGCTGTAATTATGAGCAATACAACAACACATTTCTCTATAATTTTGGGTATATGATCCATAATGTGGCAAATCTCCAAAGGCCCTCTTTTCTGTGTGGAAGCCTAAGAGAGAACTTAGCTAAGTCGCCTTCGATCATAAGTTCATTGGAAAAGCTATCCTGAAAGATCTTCAAAATTACCAACAAATACAGACATTTCATTAAATTAGACTCCCTATGACCTACTGGATTCAAGTTAACTTTTAAAGTCACACATTTTTCATTCCTAAAAATCACCTCAATCCCAGCTGGACCAAGATTACCCTAGGAACCATAGTATTAAAACTCGGCTAGTCGACTCGAAACTCAACCAAGTTTCGAGTTGAGTTTGAGGCAAAACTCGGTTTTGACACTGAAAACTGAGTAACTCGCCCCAACTCGCCCGAGTTTTCGCACTTTTTTTGTTAAAACAAAAAATCGAGTAAACTGCCTACTCGATTGACTAAATTATGTTTTTTTCTTTTTCTAACACGCCACACCCACTCTTAAGTATAAATACAAAACAAAAGGGGGTTGTTTAGTATATATTGAATTATATATCTCATTTTAGGCATGGTTTATCATTAATTTTGAATTTATACCACATATATAGTATTAGAAAAATATTATATATGTCCGAGTTTTAGGTGTCACTACTCGAACGAGTTTTGTCCGAGTTTCCAAGTTGACTCTACTCAGCAAGTTTCCGAGTCGAGTCGATTTTTCGGGTTTTAAAACATTGCTATGAACACCTATCAAGATTGAACTTCAGCCACCAAACGTTGGCTTCTTTGCCTCCGGTTTTGGGGATAGTCTATGTGCTGCATCGACTGACCAACAAGTAGTTTTTGATCTGTTGGAATTGTATCTTTAAACCCTTCTCTCTGATTTTTCTATTATTTTAGGGGGGGAAAGAAAAGAAAACCCATTTGCCAAATCTTCCAAGCTCCTGGTAGCTCTATCTCAACAGCTCTATCTCAACAGCAAAGTGACATCATTTTTCTCACATACCTCCTGGCCCTTCAGCCTCGTTGTTTTCATCTTCCCCTAAAGAAAGGTGAAGAAGTTCAAATGATTCACTTTGACGACATGTTCACTGGGACCCACCAACTTTCTTTCACCTGTTCCTATTCGTGCTTGAATCAGCTCTATTTGGTTCACGGGTTCTCATCAAGCTCTTTTTTAATCTACAATCAGTACTTCAGTAGAACTCGACAACAGTATTGCCAAAATAGGAGCTTGTGCAGTAACTTACAACAAAATTTCCCTTTCTGACCACCTCCACAAACAAGAAAAATCAAGACGGGATGGCACACAAAAACTAGCATCCAAGTTTACCAAATCCCACATTATTACTTCCTAGACATCAAAATTCACCTCACTTCAAGAATTTGCAGCCAATAGTTAGTCGGGGGGGGGCGTTTGGCATCGTTCCGAATGAGAAACTGATTATGAGAACAAAACAATCTGGATTTTTTGGAACAGTTCCATTTTCAGAACCCGTTTGGATGCAATCAAACAGTTTCTGTTCCAGGGAACAGGCGATAGAATCTCATTTGAATGAAGAAAAAAACTGGATCACTTATACATACTATTCATTCTCTCACAAGGAAGCAAATCGTTTGTGCTCTTCCCTAGGTTTGTGCTCTTCCCTAGGTTCTTCCTTGTGGCCATGAGTGTTTGAAGGCTAGGATTAAATCAGCTTTATGGATTTAACAACTGTACAAGAGATCCTAGCCATCAAAAACCCAGGCCACAGGGAAGAACCCAGGAAAGAGCACATGCAACTTGGTCCCCTCTCACAATCCCTACTATCATCCTTTTTAGATAACATAATAAATAATTATGGATCATCCCACTTGTAGGCCACACCCACAAAATCATTTGTTTTATTATCTAAAAAGGGTCAACTAATACTTTAGAGAAGAAGATATGCATAAAGAGAACATTTTAAGAGACAAATCTCAACGGCACTTCACTTCAATTGCAGAAATCATTTTGTATCCCCATGAATCCATGGTCTCTTTCCATTCAAGAAAATCATCAGGTATAACAGGCTCCGAATTCAGTTCCTACATAGACGGATGGAAATTGACAATGATAGTCAAACCAGACTCTTAGCTCTTGTTGCATTTCCTCATCTACCAGACTGCGTGGAATTTCGACTCCTTCAGGAGTTACAAACTTACACCAACCTTTTATATATACATTCACACAAAAATTCTTTGAATAAGCTCAAGACTATTATCTCTACCTAAATTAAAGCAACCTTAATTCTATAGCACTCCAGAATAGAAAGAATATGTAAAAACACAATTCTCATTCATTTCGAGTAGTAGGAGTTAACACCAATTATCCCAACAGTCTCATCCATTCTTTTCCATCTTCTTTGTATGGTTTGAGTCTATAGTGCTATGAGAAGTTCGCATGACTAACATAATACTTTTAATAAATCCAACATTAAATTCTAATTTTTTTTGGTAAAGTACAATAAAAATAGTAGCTTTTATCAAGAAAAAAAACAAAAAATGAACAAAAGGGTACGTGCCCATCTTCTTAAAATGGATGATCTTCTTGTTTATACCAAAAAATATTCAAGCCATATTAATCCAATTTCACTAAGGAAAAAACCCTAATTCAGTACCAGTTCATTACAGAACATGAATCCTCAAACATATATATAGAACACTGAAAAATCCTAAATTAATTTAAAACAGAAATCAAGCTTCTCGAAGTAATTCCCCATCATGTCAGAGGAAAAAAACCCAGATCTGTTTGGGTTGATGAGTCGAAGCTCTGGTGTGTGCTTCTTCCCCTGTCATTCTCGGAATCATTTTGGGGAAGGACTGAAACTTCATCTCATCCAGCCATTTTGGAAAATCCCCAAAATATAAGGATTCTGTTCTCATTTGGCAGATCAGAACGAGAGAGAACGAGAGCACACAACCTGTATTCCTATGGCGGATCGTCGTCGAAAATGCAACCTGTATTCCAGAGAGAGAGAGAGAGTCTGTTTGCCAGCGTTCCAATTCGATGAAGAGGAATACCTCGGCGAAGCATTGTTGGCTTGTTGCCGGCGTTGCAATTCGGCGTCGGCATCCTCACCAGATCTCCCCCCTCTTCAGCAACAGTTGAGGTGAGGAAGTGAGAACCCTCAATCTCTTTTGCAATCCCTATTGTTATCGGGTTTCATTAAGAACACGTGAAAACGTTCCATTCTGCAACGCGGAACCAAAAAAATTTGTTCCTATAAATTCGTGCTGATTCCATTACGTTCTGGATTTTAATCCAAGAATCACCTTATACCAAACACAATCTCAGAAACGGATGGAGAAATCGTTTTGCGGGAACAATACCAAACACCCCCTCAGTTTCTTTACAGAGAACCTTGAACTGTGATTCAAAACTGGAGAGTGAGTAGCTAGCTGCTTCTTTTATTCACCTTCATTGTTTTTGGATCCAACCATAATAGTTTGGCACGATCAATATCATGACAGGGAAGCAAGGATCCTACAGTTGATCAGCTTAGCCTTCAAGTGAAAGATATTGCCCCTTGGACATGAAGAAGAGCATGTTAACATGCTAAAAAACAGAGGAGTCATGGACCCACATCTGTGGCATACATAGATAAACTAAGTATCACCCCTACCGTCTTGATGCCAATGTGACTAAGAAAGAAATTTCCCAACAACAGTCGATGACCTCATAAATGATCATTAAAAACAGCATAGCACGGTGAATATTCAGACCAAGTGATTATAGCAGAAAATCTTGCATGGAATCAAGTCTCATCATTTCAGTGTCTTGAGGAAGGAGCACAGCATATAATTTTCTGAAAAGAAAGTACTTACAATGCATATTTGAGAGTATTCTTAGTAGACTTATCAATAGATAACTATTAGCCCGATCATCATTCACAGAAGTTCCATTAACAGAGGCATCAGGATGTGTTTTCCTCCTCCGCTTATTATGGCCGGCCAAACGTCTACGACAACTTCTCTTCCCTTCATCAAACTCTTGAAGGACATGAAACCTGCCATAAGTATAACAGAATAGCATCTAACAACAGTAGCAAATATTTTTGAAAATAAAAACATGCATGAAAGGACCCAAAAAAATTCAATTTTTAAGGAAATTGACAAACCACAGAACTTTGTGACTGCGTCTCATATATTTGTATTAAAATGTAAAAGAAAACAACCAGTTGGATAGTTGCAATCGTATTTCTGGGATATTGCGCCACAATTAACCACATAAGGAACTCTAGAATCTAGATAGATGGGTACATCCACCATCATATGTAGTGGGCAGCCCCATCCTTTGCCATATTTCCTAAAAAGAGAGACTACCATTTAAAATATTTTAAGCAAGCTTCAACTGAATACTGACCTACTGCACTGCTGACAAAAACGCTGCATAATGTTTCCTACAAGCGCCTCACTCGCCTTGGAGTGCAAACTACAGACCTTATGCCGTCTATGGTAATCTTTGGAATTGCTCAGATCAGCCCTACAATCCTCCACCTGACAAACCGCTCTGTTTGAAGTAGCCCCAAGCAACTTGGCCTTCTTCCCATTAATCCCATCCCAATTTTCAGCCTCCACTTCCGTGATTGGATAACCATGCCCACCAAGCTTCAAGGTAAGTGAACCAGCTTCATCGTTCAAATCATCGTCTTCAATCACGACAACCCTCCTCCGCTTCTCCAATTCCTTTTTTGCTTTCTCACTCCCCGGATTAGTCTCGTCAGACAAAGAAGATGAACTGTTTGACAACCCCCCGATCGATGGATCTCCCGACCCAACTGGGAACAACTGGCTACTTCTGTAATCTGAGGGTACTGAATTCACCTGGCTTGCAATGAAAAGATCCCCATCCCATTTCCAGTCATTCAAATCCCATTCCACACTCTTCTTTCCAACCCTTTTCATATCTGACAAACCCGGAGTATAGAAATACTGAGCTTCACCTCCAATTTTCGTCTCCATTAATCAAACCCCAGAAATTAATGAAACTAAATTTCCAAATCCACGCAAGAAAACCCTAAAAAGTACGGACACAGAAACACAAGACAATCTCTGAAATCCCCTTTAAAGATCATCAAATCCAATACCCAAAGCATAAACCTAGATTTCTCCTAATCTACCTCGCTACGCCCCCAGAAATCCAGAAACAGTACACCCACGCATCCATGGATCCAAACAAGCGCAACCCACATACCCAAAACACCTAATCAACCACAAAATCCACCAAAAAACAGTACGACCACCATGAAGTTGTAATTTCAGAGCTGATCTTCCAAATTTTAGAGCATAAAAAAAGATAAGGTAAACAAGCTCAGATATAACTGTAACTGAACAATTAAAAATTCAGAAGAAGAGCCAAGACTTCCCTGGCAAGAGCGAGTTTCGATCTGAGAAACCTGGGCAGACGAAAGGAGATCGCCGGAGAAAAATGAGGGTGACGGAGGCGACCGGAAGCAACAAAAGCAGGGAGGAAATGGAGAGAGGAAGGAAAGGTAGAGAGACCATATAAATGCGATTTTGTGGTGTGGGGGTACACTTTATTAAGTTGTGACAGGACGCCATCTGATCCGAATGGAATCCCAAGTCCCACGCTCCTTGTCTCTTACTCTCTCGCTCTCAGCCTCTCACCTCACTGTAAAAAGATGCCTCGTTTTCGTTAACGAACTACTCTACCGGTAAACTGTAATTATCCACTGTTTCGCGTCATACATTGATTGATAATGCTAGTAACACTCGTTTTTTTGTTTTTATCACTCTCACCCTTTTTATCTTTTTATCACTCTTGTCAGAACGGGACTGGACCGGAACCGGTCCCTTCACATGTTCCCAAACCCCTAAAACTGGACCGTTTTAAAAACAAGTTATTTTTATGAAAACCAAAAGAACCGGCCGGTTGAATTGGGAACCTGTGGTTGGAACCGGTTGACAAGCGGTCATAAATAGGTAAAAATAGATTTTTTTTAAAATAAATAATAAAAAAAGACACGGTCGAACCGCCCACTCAACCGGTTCAATGACCGATCCTATTCTGATAACATTGTTTTTTAATAGATAAGAGGACTGTAGTCAGAATCGGACCAAACCAGCCGGTCGAACCGGAAAAACCAGGAACCAGTTCCCAAATCCCCCAAAATCAGACATATTTAAAAACCAGTTATTTTTGTCAAAATCGGAAGAACCGATCGATTGAACCGAGAATTGGTGGTCAGAATCGATTGAGAGCTGGTCATAACTGAATAAAAATGATTTTTTTTATAAAAAAATTTAATAAAAAAGGAGACGGTCGAACTGGGGAATCAGCCACTCAACCGGTTCGATGACCGGTCCAGTTATGATGACATTGGATAAGAGTATCTATTCAAAAAAACATGTTATCCTTCTTAGAGCATCTTCAACAATGAAGCCACATTTTTTTGTCAAAATAAAGAGCGCAGTTAACAGATAGGGAGTTGTTGTTTAAGATTAAACTCCTTATTTTCTTCCATATCTCTGCATTCACCCTCTTCAACAGTCACTTTTTTTTGAAAAAATTGAAATATAAAATGTGATGGCAAGTTGAAATTGCTCGCCAGATTTGGCGAGCAGAAACTCTTTTTCTAAAATTGCAGGTTAATTAAATGAGCCTGTTGGAATGAAGATTTTGCCTTCATGCTACCTAAAATGGTGAAAGAAGCATGAATCACATAGTATTTTTTTTTTTTTTTCAGACTCCTTGGTCCGTGTTTCAGAATCATGTAGTGTTGAAGATGCTCTTAGTGGAAGACAATTAGTGAAACCAAACCGTCATATTCATTGTGTTCTAAATGCGGCCAGACTGTTTAAAGGCCATGATTTCTTGTACAATTATTTACAGTTGTTAAATCGACAATAGATCATTGCCTTTAAACACTCATGGCCACAAGGAAGGATAAAGTGAATATCGCAAGGGCGATTTCCTTCCCCACAATAACGATGTGTCATTACTTTCATACACCACCTCCCCTAGCATGCGCATATCTGATTCTCACCGGTTCAGTCAGTGGACCCCACTAAGTTACGAAAAGGATTGGTGATACTTTGTAGTAGTTGTGTGGTAGATGCATGTAATATCACAAGTATAATAGAAGTGTTCCTCTTATCTTTATCTTTAGTTTTTCTTTAGTATTATAATGGGAGAGGCAGGCGTAGCTTGAATTTTCCGAAATTCCTAAACTATCCTTATATGAAACAAAGCTTTAATTTAATGTTTCATTTTAATTCTCAAACTACCCTCATTTATCTATTTAAAGAATGGAATCAGAGTGAATCGCAATTGAATTCGGGGAGAGTTCAATTGCACCCACCGGTTAACACGTGTCCCTTTTAACTCTTGTTAACTGTGGTTAACTCCTTCCCCTCGTTCTCACATGCCTCACACGTGCCACTAGCTAGTAGTATATAGATAAAGTTTAACTGATGAATACTCTATTGGGTGGCCCAATGGGCTTTAAAAGCCCATTCAAAAGTAAGATTGTTTTAGACCTCACTTCAATGTCCTTTAATCCAAGGAAAAGGTCGTTGGGCCCAAACTTGGGACTGTAGATTGTCTTGAGTGGAACCGCGCAAGAATTTTTTGTTTGTTTGTGATCCCTCCGGTCACATCTGTAGTTCATTTGCTTTCAGGCCAGCTGTTACATCCGTACAAAGCAAATAATCTTAGCCTTCAAATACTCTTAGCCACAGGGAAGGTCACAGGTACAATACAGAGGATATGGTTCCAATCTAGATGGCTGATGGTGTGCCTAAAAATGCCTAACGCAGGATATGAATCAATTAGCCGAAGCAAGAAAATTCCTGGATGAGTCAACAGATTAATTATGCTCCAGACTTGAGACATTGAAGTAACCATGTTCGAGAATTTGATTTTGAACTGCTCGCACGGGGTAGAGGCCAAGATTTTCTTATAGGGGCAAGTGATGATTCATAATTGCTACTAGATTTTTGAAGAATTATTAGGTTTGTATAAAATATTTAGCATCCTGGGGGATGGAGGGTTAGAGGCGTAGCTCCCAATTTTATTTTTTAATTTTTTTAAGACAAAGGTTGTAGGTTATCTTGTCTATACATTTTGGTACATATCTTACAAATATTGTTTCTCTTGGTTTACGTAGGTAGTTGTCCCGTTGTCTAATGGTTATGCCTTGTTAAATAGTTAAATAATATAATATAATATATAAAAAATTCAAAAGTTAGGACCAATTGTCTTCCTTCAACCATTGTTTTGCCTTATTAAATAATTAAACAACATAATATAAAAGATAGTTTTATTCCCGTAGTTCAGGAGACCCTATAATTTTTTTTTTTTATAATTTTTTTTTTTTCAAAAGTTCATGGAACAACTACCTCATTGCTATACAAGATTAAATATATATATATATATATATATATATATATTTATTTTTATTTTTTTTTCTTTTTTGGTTTTCAAAAGTTCAAAGGCCCCTTGCCCCCTAGTTCCGCCCCTGCTAGCAACCCTAACCACATGCACGTTGTACCTTGATTGGTATTTATAAGGGATAAAATTCGTAATTTAATCTTGTGTTGTGGCAAAAGACATGTTTTCGGTGTTAAACGGTGGATACGAGCTTATATGTGTTTTTGAGTATGACAACGAATTCGTTGTACTCCTCACAACGGGAAAGTTTTCCTCTAAACAACGAACTCGTAGTCATCAGGACAACGGTATCGTCCTCGTTGTGAACAACGAACTCGCGCTTTATGTCGATAATGAGACCGACTTTCAGGACCCAATCCTCAAGAGGCGATCATTTGTCTCTGACGTTAGGTGGAAAGCATTGTCTTAGCATTTATTGCTAGTCACCTCATATGAGTTTTCGACCCACAAACCGACTTATAGATTGTAGGCTCCTGTGTGTGCTGCGTTCGCATCAAATATGTCTGACATATTTGGTAATGAGTGGCAAGCTTATGACATAGTCATCCAAGTCATCGATGGTTATCTATGGGTATCACGCTTAATCTATAAATATCCCCAGAGACCCAGTGCATCAAGATCGATTAGGGAATATCCGAAGATAGTGTCTTAACTTTCATCTTAGTGTTCTAGCTCCTCTTTGATTTTACTATTTACCTTCTTTTTCGTTTGCAGACCCGCCCCCTCCTCTCCTCCTTTGTTTTTAGTCTTATTTGCAGGTGTAATATCACTGTGATTACTCTACCAGCCAAACAGCTATTGGCGAGTATCGAACCCGGGAAAAATCCCTCAAAGTATTATAGATGTATGTATGCCAATATGGGCCTCCGAGTCTCCAACCCTATAAGCATCATTTACAACGAAGTAATGTAAACTTTATGCAGTGCCCGGGACTTGTATAAAGGTAATGACATTCAGCTTTAAGGAGGTTATAACTAACAAAACAGAAAAGCTAATGTAAAGTAGTCCTGATCCACATACCCGCATTGGTAATGTCTGTGACCCAGGTCTGTGGAACCATCAACCCGCTTTGCATTGACTTGTATGTACCCATCATCCCAAACGGACCCACCAGCTAACATGCAGATGGCCCATCAACCTACCATTCAATCAATGAGGCTAACTCTAGGACACTACAGTGGGTCCGGTTGTCTAGGTGTTTGGAGCAATGCCCCATCTGAGCAAAGGAGCAACTGTTCATATTTTTTGGCTACAGACCATGTGCATGGTATCAATGGTGGGGTCTGTTATGGATTGTCGACCTAATGTTCATGACTATGTACTCCGGATCCTTTCCTTTTCCTTTTACATTGTACGATCTATGCCAACTCACTCTTTTCCCACGGCGGTGTTATTAGTTTTTGTTGAATGCGTCTAATAGGGCTCTATTCGGCCGGGCTTTTCTGGTCTTGGCCAAGCCCGGCTCGACTTGAAAGGATTTGTTCTAGGCCCAAAGCCCGGCTCGCCCCGAAATCAAGCTTGAAAGCTCGGCTCGATTTCAAAAGGCTAGCTCGAAGCTCGGCTCGGCTCGGCTCGGCTCGGCTCAAATTGATTCAAGCTCGAGTCGGGCTTGGCTTGGCTTGAGTTCGGCTTAAATATTTTTTTTTATAAAAAAATTATAATAATAATAATTTATATTATTTATATATATAATAATGATATATATAAATAATGTTTTTTAAAAAAATATTTGAGCTGAGCTGAGCTTAAGCCGAACCAAGCCTCAATAGAACCGGACCGAATCAAATAGGGGTTGGCCTGAGCTTGGCTTGAATGAATTTTCAAGCTTTTTTTTAGGTTCGGCTCAACCTAATCGAGTCTAAACTTCAAGCTGATCTCGGGTCGGGCTGAGCCGAGCCTAGCCGCACAAACGGGCTGATCGGGCTTTGTGCAACCCTAGTGTCAAGCTCATATTATGAAGTGTGTTGCCAACGTTCACTCAGTTGGTGAACTTGTTAATAAGACATTTCTATTCCTCTATTAATTATCCTTTACTAAAGTTAATGGTGGTTTAGCCTTTTCATGGGGACCAACCATTAAATACAAGAGAGAATAAGCACAATTTGAATTTTCTTGTTATTTTTTTCTCCCCGTATAATGAATTGTTCCAAAATATCAAAATATTATTATATTTAATAAAATTGTATTCAATACATAGGCGTAAAAATAACAAGTTCACTAGTCTTACTGAATGATAACATTCCCCAACTAATCTAAATACTTTATATTTAAGTGAACTCAATAATATTTACTAGTTTTTTTTACCCCTATGCATCAAATGACATTCTATCTTTACTATTACAATGCGAGAGAGAGGCGTAGCCTGATTTTTCTAAAATTCTTAAACTACCCTTATATAAAACAAAACTTTGATTCAATGTTTTACTTTAATGTGTTAATATTTTAATGTAATTCCCAAACTACCCCTTATCTATTTAAAAAATAGAATCACAGCCAATTGCGATTGAACTCGGGGAGAGTTCAATCACACCCGTAGGTTAACACGTGTCCCTTTTAACTCTTATTAACTAAGTCCTTCCCCTCGCTCTCACGTGCGTGCCACCCGCTAGTTAAATATAATGAGATTTTGATATTTTTCGTATGAAATAATTCATTAAAGATGTGAGAGAAAGCATAAAATTGTACTTATTCTCACATAGCTATACATAGCGGCCTTAATAGTATATGTAGGATTCAAAAATTAGATTTTAATATAACCCAATTTAACAACTTAAGTCATACATATGTAAACCTAATCCATTTTAACAACTCATAATTCAAAACATTAGCTTATATCATCTTCTAAGAGAAATGCTACACAAGAGTAGTCGAGTTGTAGTGATGCCTTTGTGGTTTGAGAAGAAATTGGTTGGGTTGCCCAAACATGCTATTAAAATCTCTATTATTATAATGAGGGAAGGAGGATAAGTCTTTTCTCCAAAGACTATCTTAACTTATAAAAAACTAGAGATTGTTTGTTATTACAAATATATATTTTTTTATTACAAACGTTTTTTTTTTTGTTAAAACCATTTACATTTCCCCATGTTTCCCACACTTAGTAGAAGCACCATAGCAAATGGATAAAAAAGATTATATTGAACGTCAACAAAGGTTATTGATGGATGACAATGATTTTGATTGTGGTGACAAAGCCGATGCTCCTCTGCATTCGGGAATCGCCCCTTACTTGGCAGAGTCATGGAGAGAAGAAGGTGAATGCAGTTTCCCCACTATCAATTCATCCAAGTATGGGGAAGATCTCAAATTCTCTTAATCAGGGAAGGTACAATCTCTGAAGTAATTAGTTGTTTGTATTTTTCTAAATTGGGTTATAAGCTATGTTTGAAACAAACAAGCAACAATTGAACAAGATACTTAAGCCCGTAATTGTGGACCTGAGAATTGGTTTTGTAATTTTTTTTTTCTATAGCTTTCCTGTTGGTTTTGCCAATTCAAAGACCGGATTTACCTGATTTTTCAAGAGAATTGAAGGGGAATAGTAAAAAATTTAATTGAAATGGAAAGAGCAATCGAGATTCATCAAAAACAAAGATCTTACCTAGAAATGGAGTGAATTGAAGATCCATTGTAAGGAAGAGCCACATTATGTAGATTAGTGATATGTGAATGTTTTATATTTTTTTTAAAACTAAGAACGATGTCACTCATTTAGCAATTTATAGAAAGAATGACCGAGTTTTGTTAGAGCACTTGATAGGATTTGAAGTTTGAATTGAAAAAGTGAACAACGAGAGAAAGAAATCGATAGAAACTAAGTTACATGTGAATGTGAAAAAGATGATTTAGGGACTTACCTTAAGTGTTTAGAATTTTTTTTAAAAAAATCTTATAGGTATTTTTTGTGAATAAGTCACAAATAAATCGCGAACGATTTGTCTTACTTACAATATTTGTGAATGTTTTCATACCTTTGAACAACACAGATGAATTATAGGATAATAAATTATACGTTTTATCCATGTACAATACGCAAATTTACATTTACACACTATGGGCTTGACATACATTAAATAGTGGACCCCATTTGGCACCGTTTGATTCTCCTGATGGTCCATAGGCAGTCAATCACTTTCCAACACAAAAATTTGGGTTACTTTGAATTCCTTTCTTGAATCTTGCTCTATAATATATATATAAAATGGTTGAAACGTTTATATCAAAAATATAAATAGTTGAAACATTGGCCATAGAAAAAATAAATATTGTTGAAAGGCTATACCTGGGAAGGTCCTTGAGGGTTAAATGCAAGACTTTATCCTTACTAAAAGGGGTTCTTGCATATCAACTTTTACATTCTTCCTAATTTGCCAATAGATTGTTATGTGTAACAATTTTGTAAATTAACTCATGATTTTCCAACTGCTAGGCAAATAACAATAACCTTTAGTTTCATTAGACTTTCATTTGTGATTGTTAGTAAAATGACTTATTATTCCCTTAAGATATTTCATAGCCCCACAAAACCTTTTTAACTGTCATTGAACTATGGTTAACAAGTTTTAACTCATCTGATTAATTTATCTCATTTTAACTTCCTTTAATTGTGATTTAGATTTACTAACCCTTAAGATTAAAGCATCTAACCTTGATTTTTTGGAATACTATGGTTAAACTTCAATAACTCTTAGGGTTAAAGAATCTAATCTTGAATTTTAGGAAATTTTTTAAAAATTAATCGTAGGGGTTAAAACTTATTAACAATAGTTCAAGAATAATTAAAAAGTATAAGGTTATGAAATCACTTAAGAGCATAATAGTTATTTTATTAACAATTACAAACGAAAGCAGATCGAAGTTAAGAGTTGAGGATCTTTGTCTACTTAGTAGAAAATAATGAATTAATTTGTAAAACCGTTATATATAACAGTGTATTTGCAAAATAAGGCTAAATCTAAGTAGCTTATATAAAAAAAAGCCCTTACTAAAAAGGGGAAAATACTTTTCAACATTTCTCCAACACATGGCGGAATTTAGACGCAAAGACGGTCGTGCGTCAACGGAACTCATGTCACCATCGACCATCCCCCACTAATGACGCGGTTTGAATTTGGCACCCTTCTGCTTTTACCGAGAAATCAATGGAGATTTTCGTTTCTACATATAAAATAAGTCTCCTCTAATTTCATGTTCCGACTGAACTACCCTTAAAAAATAAGAGTTTGACCTTAAGTTCAAATTTAAAATGGAAAGTGACTTGATAGGTTTTGCTGAGAGTTTTAAATCACTTTCCATTTAGAATAATCTCATCATCCAAAATTTTTTAGGAGCGTGTGTCTATGCATATAAATATAAAAATGATAATGATGTTTTCTCACCTTTATAATAACTTGTTGAAGCATACGTGTCTAATAATTATTTTTATAAAATTGTATATTTAATGTTTTTATTTTATTTATAATTTAAAAATAAATAAATTTAAATACAAATATATAATTTCATTTTTAATTGATTTTATCAAAATTAGTCTAAATGATGATTTTATATGACACTCAACTTGATAATATTTTATCTCGTTCGCCAACTTTACATTTGAATTAATCATTTATCTATTATATATAACTAGTCGGTGGCACGTGCAATGCACGTGAGAGTGAGGGGAAGCCGAGTTCAATCGCGATTGACTGTGATTCTATTCCTTAAATAGATAGATGAGCAATGGGTAGTTTGGGAATAAAAATAAAAATATTAAATCAAAGTTTTGTGTTATATGAGGGTAGTTTAAGAATTTTAGAAAAATCACGCTACGCCTACCTCTCATATTATAATAATAAAGAAATCTCATTTCATAATATATATTCTAATGTCATTGTCTTAATTTGTGGCTAACGTATCTAAACTTGGGATGTCTAACATATTCTTACCTCCATTGTGGGTGTCAGGAATGAGGCTGAAGAGGAATAGACAAAAAGATTAGGATACCTCTTCCTTGTAAAAAAAAAAAAAATCATATTAGTTCGCACTCAAATTGACACGGGTGCATTGAGCGGCTAACTCGAGCCCCATCTCACCCAAATGAGGCCTAAGCGGCTTAGATGCTCTCTAATCAAGATGTTTATCCACCGAAGATAAAGAAAAACTTCATAACTCTCCAAAAAAAAAAAATTCATATAATCCCACAAGTGACCTATAATGAAATCCTTCCTCAGAAATGGCAAATCCTAGATGGAAGTGAAGCTAGCAATTACATAGGGTGTTCGTTTGACATGAAAGTGGGTGAAAGAAAATAAAAAAAAAGAAATTAAAAGAAACTAAAATTTTCTCTCAGAACAATCATTAAAAGATTAAAGAAGTTTTTGGGAGAAAGTTTGTCACTATTTAGGCCACCCATCCCTAGGGTTCACTCAAATATCTTTAGTTTTAGAAAATAATATTTAAAAATTTTTAACCTTAGGAGTTAGAAAATTTTGACCAAAGTTAATAATTTATTATTATTTTTTTCTAAACACGAAGGAGGTGGATGAATCTTAACCACAGCTAAAAGGTTTAAAAAGGGACATGTGGCCACCTAAGGGGGCCTAACCATTAGTCAATTAATGGTCAACACAACACACAGTAGGGGTGTAAGTGTCATTATTTTGAAAAGCAAGCGTAACTAATGTATTTTCTGAAAATTGAGGGTATCTATGTGTATTTTCACCAAACCTAAGGGGTGTAAATGCATTTTCTCTAAATATTTTCTACTTCGAAACTTGCTAATCCTTGAAGGCCTTGGATTTGTTGGATTTAGTTTGATTTTAAAATAATAAAATAATAAATTTTTAAGATTTTATTATTATTAAATTTGGTTTTAACATGTATATTTTTGAGACATGCTAGTGTGTGTCTTAATGTTTTTGGTTATTGATTCTTTCAACACATGTGGATCATCGGATCATAAATTTTTAAGATTTTATTATTATTAAATTTGGTTTTAACATGTATATTTTTGAGACATGCTAGTGTGTGTCTTAATGTTTTTGGTTATTGATTCTTTCAACACATGTGGATCATCGGATCATTTTGGTATTGAAAACCAATGGCTATAATTAAGGGACATGGACCTGTCAATCAAGTGCATGTATGGAGTATTTGTCTTGAGAGCTCTTTATTGCCCAACATTTATTTTGAGGTACTTATATTCTTAGAATTTCAACACCATAACACATGGGTTCATGGGTTGATTCTCTTAACCTTTTAACATCATACGTCTAGTCATGTGGATTTTAATGCCATACGTGTGACTTTTGATTTGCTTGAGTGAGATGCTCATCTCATCTCCTCTATAAATTGAGAATGAGAATGAGGGATTAGACACAGTTCGTTTTAGACGCCGAAGTTCTGCGAGATTCTAATCAGATCAAGGTTGTATACACTGTCATAGAGATATATACCGGCGGGTTCAAGACATACTTCTTCTTCCATATTGATCAGCTATATTATGTGGACTGATCTTTCTTGGTATTGGACTATTTAGTTCGGACCCGTTTAATTGATCCAAACGGATTGTCTTCTTAGATAGACCTCGAGATTGATTTTGACAATCTAAATTGATCGTCTCTTTATTAAACTAATTGGATAGACTTTTTTGGGTCCGTCTTAACTGACTAGTATTTTGAGATAATCCAATCGGATCGTCGAATTTTTGATTGGTCCTTAATTGGACTAATTCATCAACCCAGAACCGCATAAGCTAATGGGGAGACTGTCAAATTTTTTTTTGGACAATTTGCAACACTTAAAATAATTTAATTCAAATAATTAAATTTAGAAATGTTTTGAAACAATCGGCAAAATAATTTTTGTGGGACGATTTCTTGAAATTAAATTAATTTAATTTAATTGAAATCAATTCTGATACAATAAAATTAAATTGATTAATTTTATATAGGTGGTTAAATTTAAAGTATGTGAAGAAATTAAATTTTAATTTAAAATTAAAATTTTCGGGCATTCTAAAGGAGGTTGGGTACCGTCATCTTCCGCCAAGTAATGCAAACTTGTAAGGAAAGACCGGATGAATCCGAGCTGAGTTGAATCCCGGAGATAGAACTGTCTTATCCCTTGCACAATGAGAGGCTTCGACTATCTTCAAAAAAGACTATTCGAGCGCCTCTCAGTTTGAGTGATTAATTGTAAAACTATTAATTTTATTTCTTTGTGTTATTGTAGCTAATTGTGCTCTGATTTGTGAAAGTTTTTAGACTAATCATCAACAAGATTGTCTCTAGCGAAGTCAGAAAGAGCTCTCGGGGTTCCATACATTGTACGACAATTGGCGTAAAAATGGAGAGAAGTCATTTCTTTTTCTCCCCATAATTTTGACTTCTCCTCATTTGATATCTCTCACCTTTATTCTCACACACTTATCACCACATGTCTTATTATGGGTGGAGAAGTCAAAATCATGGGCCCATGATTTTGACTTCTCCGCCACTTGTCACATATTCTATGGAACCCGAGACAAGCCCTTTCAGGCTTGGCCAAAGACAAGTCAAGGCCATCTTTTAAACTTACATAATTTGAAAGTTACAGGATACCAAAATCTTCAACAACTTTAAAGTTCTAATAATATGATTTTTAATTCAGAAAAGTGATTATACTGGACTGATAAATAAATTTGTTATAGAATATCAAGAGTTCTTCTTTTCAATTCCGTTTAGCTTGTATTAGGTTGCGGTGAGAGTTATTTTATAGAAAAGTAATTATCCACTATTATCACGCAAGGAAAATAATCCCCTCCACAAACCGAGGGGAGGATTTACTGTCTCCTCCCTTTTGTGTGTCGTGTGTTCCTTTTCTACTTTATTTTTAATTGTAGTTAAAATTTACTAACCTCCACTTAAATCATCTAACCATAAATTTTAGTAGAGTTTTTCTTTTTTAAAAATTAACTATAAGAATTAAAATTTGTTAACCATAATTCAAAGGGGCTTCAGATTAACTTAGGTGGACACCAGAGGTCTCACCTCGGGCATTCATACATCAAAGGACATGTGGCGATAAAAGAAAAGAGATATCAAGTGAGGAGAAGTCAAAATCATGAAAGAAAATGAGATGAGTTCTCTTCCTTTTTATCGCCACATGTCCATTGCTTAGTGGATGCCCACATTAACAAAAATTACAGACTAAAGTCGAACGAAGAACTGAAGGAAGCGTGTTTGTTATTTTACTACTTTAAGAGTGCCTTTTCGTAAATTCACAAGTCTTAAAGATACTGACTAATCATTCTGACAGCAATGCACCAGAAAATCTCAGACGAAAAAAGGAAAAAAGAAAAAGAAAATTTTAATCCTGCATAAATCAAAGGATTTCGGACAGACCACCATTTTTCTCTCGCTTACTTTTTTACCCTACGCACTCCTCGCCTCCCCCGATTTGCTTATCATGCGCACTTAGCCGGCTTCAAATTCATTAGTAGAACAAAGCTAAGCTCTTCTCTCTCTCTCTCTCTTGACCGGAGAGTCGTTTGAAAGAAGGCAAGTGAAAGAAGCAAAAACAAACGAATAAAGGTGAGAATTTTGCCACAGTTTCGTCTTGTTGCTTGAAAACCCTAGAATTGTAGGTCCAGATCGATCTTTAGAAGCTTTTGATTTTAGTTCTTGTGATCTTGGAACTGATATCTATTAAGAATTTAATCAGTCTCAGAAGAGTGTTGTTTGATTCATCTCTTTTATAAAATTTGAGTTCCAATTAATAGGGTTTACTGTAGATTTTTTTTTCTATTTCAATGTAAAATTTTACTACTATGAAAGAGTTTGATTGATCTTGTAACGTTTCTTGCGCTTGCTGTAATATGCAGTTGTTTTTGCTGGTATTTAACTGATCTTTCAAATTTTTATATTTTCCTTTGTGTTGCTGTATTACTTATTGATTGTTCTGGTTTTGCTGGTCTTGTGCGACTTTGAATTGTATTGATCTGGATGACAAATAGGCCAAGTGTTTAGTTAGATGCTAAAACATGGATTATCATGGCAGTCATCACAGAACTGCACTGTTGAATGCTGGAGTTGACCTCCATGGTGATTAAATTAATTAGTGTCATTTTGTCACGAGATGTGATCTTTAGCTCTTTGTGGCAAGGAGTGGCATATATTGTGTCAAGCTTGGCGTAGATAGGGTATATGGTCTTAGCTACAAATGAGATCTATAATCAATGCTCTTTTCATGGTTTTCTTTCTCTCTTTTTCTTGCGGAGATTGATATTGGTATTACTCGTCGCCCAAGAAACTGTGTTGCGAAGCTTCATTCATTATCTTGTTCTAGCACATCAATATAATTTTGATATGAACATGGGTTATCATAATTTAAAGAAAAACATGAAACAATTTGAAGTTTTCTCAGTGTTTCTCGTATTCCTGGCAAGACTTTCGGATGGGTGTCACTTCTTATATCCCTGCAGGGGCGGAGTCAGTAGTGGGGGCACGTGTTGGTTGATGTAAATGGTAGTAATTGTTAATGGATTTGTGAAGAATTATTAGGTTGGTATGAAATATTCTGAGCCTAGGGAGATGGGGTTTGAGGGGTAGATTTTTTTTTTATGACCAAGTTCTTGGGTCATTTCGTTTGTACACATCGTACATATCGTACAAGTATTTTTTTATCTGTGTTAATTGGACAGCTATTCCCTTGCCCCCATGGCTATGTCCCGTTAAATAATTAAATAATTTGATATAAAAGATATATTTGTTTCCACTAGTTCAAGAACGTCTCCCCCTTTCACATGGCTATACCTATTGAATAAGTAAATAATACAGTATACTTTTTTTAGGGACAACTGCCCCTTACCATAATTATGCCCAATAAAATAATTAAACGAATAATTTTTTTTTTGTTGTTGCACCTACATTGAGATCGGATCACAGTTAATTGCCATTGAACTCGGGGGGAGTTCAATTGCACCCATAGGTCAACACGTATTGCTTTAACCTTTATTAACCATGGTTAACTCTTGAGGTTTGGTTTTTAGAATAAAAAAATATTATAAATATTTAACTTTGGTTAAGAATTTCAAACCTCAGAGTTGATATTTTTTTTTAATTTTTTAGAAAATAAGGCTATATTTTTTAATCCAGGTATCTTAACCACAGTTAATAGAGGTTAAAAGGGACATGTGTTGACCTATCATTATGATTGAACTCTCCCCAAGATCAATCGCAATTGAGTAATCCGAACTCACCAACATGTCCCCATTCCTATGACTATGCCTAAAACAATGAAAAAAAAAGCTTTTTTTGAAAAGTTCAGTGGGGGCATGTGCCCCGACCTGGCTCTGCACCTGTATCCCTGTATACTGTTTTGAGGCTTCCTTTTTTCACCTATGCTCTCATAGATTGAACTCATTTGTCACAATAAATTTATGTATGTTTGTATGTATATGGTATACCTATAGATTACATCTGTATATTTTGCATATGTATGCACATATGCGTGTATTATAAAAATGTGTAACAGAATTTTGGAGTGCCTCCCAACACAGCTGCAAGGCTGGTTATTTTTTCTTGTGCTATAGATTAGAATGAGGGATTCCTGTAGTTATATCCCCCCCCCCCCCCCCCCCCCCTTTTCTTCCCCCTCCATAGGCTGTTTAAAAGGAGGAGGGGGGGTGGCAATTTTTTTCTACCTCTTAGTTGAGAAAACCAGACCCGAACACCAAACGAAAATTTCTATGCATATAGGGAGGGAGGAAATTCGACAAGGTAATTTGTTTGTAGTGCTAAATGATATTGGCCTGAAATTGAATGGTATCATCCCAATTTCAACTAGATACTGTATTGGTGTTTTCAAGAAGAATTCCTTCCAATTGTTACATATTACATTTACTCATGGGGAGAGTTATGAGACATGATAATTTGCAATTTATATTCAAAAGTACATATTCAAATACCGCTTCACCTTTAAAGCTACTCATTGGTGTTCAGAAAATCTTAGCATATTATCTTTCTGTATGATATTTTTGTCAAATATATTGAAGTACAGAAGCTTTTTCACTTGCTGATTCACTTCTGAATGAATCTATGCTACTGTTTTTCTGGTCTGATGGTGTTTCATAGGAGACCTTCTTTGTACTAAAGCAAATTAAATAAGTTTTTGGTTCAGAAAGGAGCTGCCTCAAGTAAAAGGAGCCATGAGCTGCTTCTGCTGTTCTGAAGAAGATGATGTCCATAAAGCGACTGATAATGGGGGCCCATTCATGGCGAACAATACTGCAGGTAGTTCAGTATGCCCAAACTGTAGGTGTTGAAATAACACCATGTGAAACGTCTGTTGTAACCATAATAAACTCACAATGCCAACTCTATTCTCTCAGCATTCAGATTGGATACACACACAGTTGTCTTGATTAGTTCTGGAGAGCGGATAGATATTACCCATTCATTTATATCTAAATTTTCAAGTACTTGTTACTAGGGCTGTCAATGAGCCGAGCCAGCTCGACTCGGCTCGAAACGAGCCGAGCTTGAGCAGGATTAAAAAGCTCATCGAGCCAAGCCGAGCCAAGTGAGTGAGCTCGTTTAGATAATGAGCCGAGCTCAAGTAAGAGGTAGCTCGGCTCGGCTCGGCTCGGCTCGACTAATTCAATGAATACCCATGTACAGTTATACCCCTGCCAATATTGAGTTTTACATTAAAAAGTATAAGAAAATAAAATAAGTTTTTTTAAATTAAGAACATGAAATGTTCATCAGGTTAGTGAAAACACTATTTTATCTTCCCCTTTTCTTTGTACCCCACCATTTAATCCCTTAATTGTTAGAATATCGTCCCCACTATACAATTTTTTTTTTAAAATTAGAGCTTAACGAGCCGGCTCGATCTCGGCTTGAGCTCGATGATTTGTAGCCGAGCCGAGCCTGAGCTGACCTTTTTGAGCTGAGCTCGAGTCGAGCCTGAGCAACATCAAAAATCCAGCGAGCCGAACCTGAGCAATGCCCAGCTCGGCTCGTTGACACCCCTACTTGTTACGTGGTTTCTTTTGGCTAGACATCAGCGGGAGTAACTTGTATCCTGTTTAATTTTCTCATAGTAATCGTTCCAAGATACAAAAACAATTTTTTTGTGTTGTGCATTTGGTTCATATCACTTAAAACATATTCTCCTAAGATTTGTATTTCTATTAAGTGGTATTGATCTATATATTATGTTATTGTATCTATCACAGTGTTAGCATCCGGCCAGTGCTTTTTTCATGTCGAGCTCCTTAGACTTGTGTTTTCTTTTAGCTTACATCATCTAAGGAGTCTTGTTCTATGTTTTTATCAACATGAAACTAAGCAGAAGTCCATCCTGCAGGCAACAATGGAGGTTATCATGCCACAGAAACTACACCTAAGGGTGCTCAGACTGTAAAAGTCCAACCTATTGCAGTCCCTGCCCTTTCTGTTGATGATCTAAAGGAAATTACAGATAACTTTGGGACAAAAGCTCTAATTGGAGAGGGCTCATACGGAAGAGTGTATTATGGTGTCTTGAAAGACGGGCAGACTGCAGCCATCAAAAAGTTGGATGCAAGTAAACAACCCAACCAAGAACTTTTAGCACAGGTTGATTTCTAACTGTGCATTGTGCTGTTTGCAATTTATGCTCATCCTTGATTCAGATTTTTCATCAGTTGATATATGACTTGACAGGTTTCCATGGTATCGAGGCTGAAACATGAGAATGTTGTTGAGATGGTTGGTTATTGTGTGGATGGAAGTCTCCGGGTCCTTGCATATGAGTTTGCTTCTAATGGATCTCTTCATGATATTCTTCATGGTACCTAATATCCAGTTCCAATGATGTTAATTTGAAAGCCTAGCTGCCAACACTGACTGATAGTGATTTAAATCTTCATGAATTGTAGCGGACATGGCCGCTCAGCACCTTGGTTTTTATATCTTAACTGAAGTGATGTAGGTTCATTTTTGGACTAACTTTTTGTACCTTTAGCAAGAATATTTCTGGACTTTCACATTTTGGATTTTGGAAATTGTTAATTGATGCAGCCTGATGCTGTGAGACTGACTTGGTAGCTGACATGTTTCCAGTTTCATGAATAAACGAGTTACAACTATGCTTAATTCTTGTAGAATGCCTGATGTTCCTGCCATGTAAAACTTTCTTAATGTTGCCTTGGTTGTTGTATATTGACACCTTAGGTATTTTCTATCTCACAGAATCCCACAAGCATCAAATCTGCGTATTGTTTTCGTGAACTAGTTCATGCAAAGTCACTAGTCTCAAGGAATAATTGGAGAGGACTTTACCTTAATTTGGTCAATTAGTGTTTCTTCATTAATCAATGAGTTGTGTACAAAAGGAAAAAAAAAATCAATTAGTACCAGTCCAGATTCTGAAGGTTCTTCACAAATGAACAGTGAGAATTCACAAAACTAGTATAGAATTATAAAAATATGCCCCTCGTTCTCTTAAATTGTAAAAATCGTCATTGGTTTATTAAAGCGTGGCTCTTACTTTTGAATTCCGAGTATATTCCTCCAGCTTGGTAATGCAATTAATGTTATGTGTAATTTGTGGATGTAGGACGGAAAGGTGTCAAAGGAGCACAACCAGGTCCAGTTCTGTCATGGGCACAACGAGTAAAAATTGCTGTTGGGGCTGCAAAAGGACTTGAATATCTACATGAAAAGGCACAGCCTCATATTATCCATCGTGACATTAAGTCCAGCAATGTACTACTTTTTGATGACGACATTGCTAAAATTGCTGATTTTGATTTGTCAAATCAAGCCCCTGACAATGCAGCACGTCTTCATTCCACTCGTGTTCTTGGAACCTTTGGTTATCATGCTCCAGAGTAAGCTCTTTCTGGATTCCTTAAAATAGGTGCTTCCCATCTTTTCTTCTTACATAACAAAAAATGAGGAAACCGAAGGCACCCATCACATTGACCATACGGATGGTTTACCAGCCACAAAATGGGATGCATTATATGCAAGCATTTCTATAGGAGAACCTAGGCCAAAATCTTCTTGACCAGATGAACTTAATTATCCAATATTTTTCGTTTTTAAAGTATAACAAGAAAATGGTATGGCGGATAGTCCAGAGAAAGATCAATCAGATGGTAAGATTCATCCAGCAGAGGAAAATTCTTCCATCTTCAAGCCATTGAGGGGTAGGTCTTCAACCCTACACATGAGCCATGTGAACTGCTATGCAGTTGTCCCTCCATATGGTCTACACAATTGTCTCCTGAGATCTTTAACAATTATATCATGCTTTGCACTCAAGAACCTAGATTCCATAAATTGTATCTTTTTATATTGTCATGGTGAAAAATAGGGCTTAGATGTTGCATACTATCTTTAGCACATTAACAGTGGCCTAAATTTTTCTGATTGTGCATGGCAGATATGCAATGACAGGACAGTTGAGTTCAAAGAGCGACGTTTACAGCTTTGGCGTTGTCCTGCTGGAGCTCTTAACTGGGCGTAAACCTGTTGATCATACATTACCCCGGGGCCAGCAGAGTCTCGTGACATGGGTACTAACTCCGTCTTAGTTTTCTTTTTTTGTCTAGAACTGATAAGAGGGTGCTTGCATGCTTTGTTTCTAACTTTTTTAGAATGGGAATTCGTTTATTTTCCCCTGTACCCAAACTGATTCTTGGAAATTCTGGAACATATTAGGCGACACCGAGACTTAGTGAAGACAAGGTGAGGCAGTGTGTTGACACGAGACTAGGAGGAGAATACCCTCCCAAGGCAGTCGCAAAGGTAATTGCAACGATTAAATATAACATATTGATTTTTTTTTATCTAGTATCCGATTTTGATTTCTATCACCACCTTAACATGCTAAGGGGTGGTAGACCTTTGTAATCTCTTATTCAAATATATCAGTGTTCAAATTTTATAAACTGGTGAACAGTTCGGCCTTGAGGAATAAATCACATTATTGTATACTCTATTAATTGGTCTTCAACAATCTTTTTTATTTTGTGAATCCTTCTAACTTTTATAGATATCTCATGAAAAAAATTATTGAAAAAATATTTGAGAATTGAATGACCAAGCTTATACATACTTCCCTTCCTCTTTCAAATGTTGCAAAATAAATGAAACAGTATTGTGTACTTGCCATTTCTAGCTTCTATAAAATACATTTGCTGGATTCTGCAATTTGACGAATTACCAGAGACTGTTATTTTTCTTTGCGTCTTCTAATTGATGCTATTGTCTTCCACTGTTTACAGATGGCAGCTGTTGCTGCCTTGTGCGTGCAATACGAAGCTGATTTTCGGCCAAATATGAGCATTGTAGTCAAAGCTCTACAGCCTCTGTTAAATGCTCGGTCAGGACCTCCTGGCGAACCAAGCTTGTGAATCCTCTCTCTCTCTCTCTCTCCTAGCAGAATATGGAATTGAGATGGTTTTGTAGTGGGTGGCTGTAGAAGGTGTCCTGGCGCCTCAATTATTTAAAAACTCACTGTTTTTGATTTTTCTGTGGTGTGTAGAATCTTTCTGCAGATCCTTTGATGTAAGTGGAAGGCTATTTATTCTATTTCTTTTTGGCTTATGTTCATTTTCGGATTCCTTACAGATTGTCCTGCTTATTTTGTTCCTTGGAATAACAATCATCTTTACTTAAAAAGGATGTGTAACCTGTTTTCTGAATAGAAAAGAAGCTAAGGTTGCTGACCCAGGAGTACATGAATCCTCATCATTGTTTAGCAATAACGGTGACTCGAACTATGGTGATTGGTGAGCCTAACTTGTACCCATTAGATCATGATGATATCTAGGGAGCTGGAAGCCAAAGGGCTGTAATCACATCTGGGATGGAATCTAACAAGAGTGTGGATATGGGATATGCACAAAAACGTGGCAATTGTATCACCTCCTCACGAGATCAAATCACAGCCAATTGCGATTGAACTCAGAGTGAGTTCAATCACATTCACGGGTCAATACGTGTCCATGTTAGCCCTTATTAATTATGGTTAAGATTCACTAACCCTTATGTTATGTTTGGTTGCCGAGAAAATAGGTGAAATCATGGAAAATAAAAGAAAATTTTGGGTTTCTAATGTAATTTTTGCTTGTGTTTTGTCCAATTTTATTTTCTTTTCCATGTTTTTACTCATTTTCTCGGCAACCAAACATAGGGTTAGGGTTCAATACTCTAACCTTGTTTTTTTTTTTAAATATATATATTGAAAGAACTAGTAACTCTGGTTAAAAACTTTTAACCCTTAGGGTTGACATTTTTTAAATAATTTTTTTATAAAAAAAACTGAGGTTAGATTGTTAAACCCCAAGGATTAGTAAATCTTAATCACAATTAATTGGGGTTAATAGGGACACATGTTGACCTGTGGGTGCGATTGAACTCTCCCCAAGTTCAATGGCAATTGGCTGTGATTCAATCTCCCTCCTCACTGGTGGAGTGAGGGCATCTCGACCCTCTTTTTTTCGTCACATGATCCTCCTTTAAATCTCTTTAACTGAGGTTAAGATTACTAACCCTTAGGGTTAAAGCATCTATCCTTGGTTTTTAGAAAAAAAAACAATTAAAAATTGTTTTATCACTGGGTTATTTACTTATTAACCATAGTTCAAGAGCAAATAAAGGGGCTTTGTGAGGGCGATAGTCTGAGGAGAGGATTATTTCTCTTGTAGATGCCCCATATTACCTACCAGCCCCAATGCATACATAGGAGCACAAAAATGTAGATGTATGGCAAATGGCCAAGATAGAATCTCCTGCTTAAAATATATTACCATCAGGCATCAATAGGATTCATGGATAAGGATTTTAAAGGGATATGGACCAAAAAAGTAGAAATATCAAAAGCATTAGAAATAGCATATAAATATATCTTCTGCAAAGAAGGAATGAGACATTCAGTTCAAGCACTAGTTCTTGAACAGTTTACCCGTAAGTCTAAAAATTTGGGTGTTGTGATTTGTTAACTTTTGGAATATGAGCACAAAACCCTTATTTTTGTGATGGGGTGGTAGGACCTCTAGGTTTAGGCAGAGCGCAATCGGACCAAGACACTGGTCTCGAATCCGTGAGGGGAGACTGGAGAGGTCACATTAGTATCTTTAGGGCTTCTCATGATAATAATTTCAGTCAAATGCAATTGCAAAAACAGTTTCCATTTTCACAGCAAGAATGGCCATTTCATCAACAACCTTAATGAGCTACAAAGATCTGTACACCCCACCAATGGTTTGGGTTATTCATACTACATTTATATCTTGACTTAGGCAGCCAGACCCAAGAATTCAGAAATTTGAAAGAATGTAAGAATAACCATTATGATTACTATATAATCCTCAGATCCTCTTAATGACTCACTTGTTTGGTTTTATGGTGGTTTCTTCTGCTCTCTGACCTCGAATCCGAATTGTCGCTCCTGTCAGTATCAGAATTCTCCCTCTGAGATTCACCGTCCATGCTCCTTCGGTGCCTTTGCTGAAAATTTCAATGAAAAGATCTCACTCAAAAGGCTGGTTAAAATTCATCTCTTTAGACTTATCCCTGTCCTTAAAAGAGGGTGCAAAATTGCAAATAGAGAAGTCCAAGCCAACGATCAATGAACCTTGTTATTTATTCTAAAATGTGGACATCAAACTACAATATGAGTGAATAATAAGGATGGTCTACTGAGGACATACTGATAAATGCAGCACAGATATATAACCTTGTTATATATATATAAACACCAAAACATTTGTCACAATATTCTCTTCAATTGTGTCCTTTCCTCACATGAACTCCGAAAAAGTTTTGGCAATGTCAGAAGCTGCATATTTCTTGTAAGTAGGTCTTTGTCAGAATCAGTTGAAATATGCTTTGGTTGAGAATTAATTATATTTCGATATAGAAAGTGGTTAACTCAGGTCATTTCCAGAATGCCATAAGTTCCATGCATTGTGTTTATAAATAATTTATAATAAATAAAAGCTACATCAGTTACAATACTTTTAGGGGGGTTTTAAGATCAGATCATAACCAAACCTCTTGTGATAGGGGATATTCATCTGATTCAAGCATGCGGACAACTTGACCCATCTTTGGTCTTTTCTCAGCGTCAGAATCGACACACCTCAAAGCAGTCAAAAGGGCTCGTTTAAGGGCTCTTGTAGACGGCCTTGTCTCAATATTTGGGTCCACCACTTCTTCTGAGAGCCTGCTGCCAACCATCATTTTAAGCCAGTCGACCATATTTACCTGCGAGCAGCACCACCAATTCACATGAAATGAGAATAAGACAATTGCAAATGTGAGCTGCCATTGCATATTTAACTAGAAAAGTGAATTCTGAGAGAATTCAAAAGAGAAATAGTGGGTAAGGATATTATGATAAACAAATGAAGCTGCTAAAGAACTTCAAAATATTTTGAAATTGTTTCGAGCACATCAAATTGTGCAATTGTTCAGATTCTAACGAAATTCCACTAAAAAGAGGAACTTAGTCAGGAAATCTCAGTTCCAAGGGAACATGTCAGGAGTGTACTTCTGACACCAATACTCCTCTCTGGCACTTAAACACGAAGCTCGACTCACAATCCACGAGGGCAAGTCCAAGTGCAAGCATATTCCTCAGTCCTAGTATTCAATTAAGCACAAGTTTGAAAAATTCTTGTAGTCTTATTTTTCAAGCTTTCTCGACTATTGAATGTACATTCTCTAAGCTTGGAATTTTGATTACTTTACTTGACTATCAGTTATTCGAGTATATGATCCAGTTCTTAAATTGTGTTCCTTGCCTTTCCTGAATTCTAAAACATACTTGTGGAAAAAGAAGAAAATTGTAGGGTGAAGAAAGTTCAGATATTAATTTACAATGCAATTAAAAGCTGGGACCAGGATTACTAAGTTTGCTACATGCTATAATGAACCGCGAACCGAGCGAACCCGAACTAGTTCGTGGTTCGGTTCGGCTTGGTTCGTGAGATTGAGCAAACCACATAGTGGTTTCAAAACAATCTTGGTTTGTCAAGTTTTTATTCAAATTCATTGATAGTTTTCTTCAGGTTCGGCAAATTTATACTTTGAGTTCACAAACTGTTCATAAAAAGACACTTTTTATCATTTTTCAAATTAGTATTTGTAATGTATTGTTTACATGTGCTTAAGTAGCAAACTAAGCTAGTGAACCAAACTAAAGAACCTAAGCGAACCGAAAAACGAATATCTTATCCTACCCCTAGCGAACTGGGTTCACTCTAGAGTGGCAAACTGCAAACCACGAACCCGAATTCGAACCGACGAACCAGGTAACATTGGCCTGGACTGTGTGGCAACCAGTGAAGTACACATGGTTGAAGATGAAAAACAAATACAGTATAACAGAAAACATTTGCATCAATGAGCATGAACTATCCAAAAAGAAACTTATGGAATACTCGAGAATGAAAACAGAACAGGCCCAGAACGGCAGCCATTGGAGAAAAGTTTTTTTTGTTTTGTTTTTTGAGTGTTAGGGGGGGGGATGGGCTTGATAACTGCACTTGTTCTAGGGATCAGAACCATTAAGATTCTGGTAAAAAAGGACAGCAGGAAAATGCAGATAGCTCTAGATAGATATTGAAAAATGGTAAACACAAGTAACAGAATCTCCACCTCATTGTTCAACAACATAAATTCCGGTAATACTACCTCCTCTGCATCAATTAGAGTAAATTTGTACATACCTCATGGACAGGGCGGCCATAATTCACAGGATCTCTTCCAGTGATTGCTTCTAAGAGAACAACCCCAAAGCTATATACGTCACTCTTCTCATTCAGAAGGCCAGAATTGGCATACTCCGGAGCCACATATCTGTCAAATTAGGAAAAGAAACAGAAATTGAAGGATAATTATTTTCTAACATTGGCGTTTACAATGTATTCTGAATCCCAACAATGTAAGAACCAGCAGAAATAAAATATAAGAAAAAGGTAAAGAACTGATGGACAATTGAAGTAACAGGCAGAAGTGCATTAGAAAGAATACTTACCCAAAAGTCCCCATAACTCGAGTGGTAATATGACTTTTCCCAGCACCAAGCAACTTGGCCAGCCCAAAATCGGATACCTTTGCATTGAAATCATCATCAATCAATATATTGCTTGATTTGATGTCCCGGTGCACAACTTTTGGTTCAATGGCCTCGTGCAAGTAAGCAAGCCTGCAACAAGTATACTGTGTTTATAAAATAAATGAAATTTAGAAAGAGAAGAGCTCACAGTTTAGGTACGAATCAATTGACTTACGCCTTAGCAGTGCCGAGGAGAACCTTCATACGGGCCTCCCAAGTAAGAAATCCATGCTGGCTCATAGCTCCATGAAGCCACTGCTCTAAATTCCCATTGTTTACATATTCATATACCAACATCCTGAAATTTTCAATATAAAGTAAAACCAAAGCCTAGAAACTGGGCACCACACCAAGCCCCTTCTCTAATACTAGCGAATACGAAGAATTATTTTATTATTATTATTTTTAAAGATAATTTATCTTTAACAGCATCCAAAACTTGGAACACCTCATTAATCTTTAATTGCAGGAAGTTGCATTTCTATCCTGTCAATCATCCATTAGACTAAGAATCTAGGAGAATGATCCCCCCCCTGTTTTTGATAAGCATAGAGCCCAGTAAAGGGACAAAACGGCCCCCATTAAACCATTATTTAGTCAATTTAATGTGGGCACTTTTGTTCTTTGATCAGAACGGAGCACTCATTTACAAAAAAAGCAGGCACCCAAATCACTGCCCAAAATCCATTATCCATATAAAATTGTTGGTATGCTCTTCATCTAAACTATTAACTAAGTTTTAAGATATTGTCAGTCAATAATTAGGATATATACTACATCATAGGTTTAGTGACGATGAAAAAACAAAATGTAATGCTACAATGTTCCCTCCAAAGGATTTCTTGCATAAATCCCTAGTCAATCTACTTTATTACCACAAAAACATTGTAAGCAGCCATGAGAATATGGTACCTGTGGGTTCCTTCAATGCAGTACCCAAGAAGTCTAACCAAATTTTTGTGCCGCACGTGACCGATAGCCTCAACTTCCACTCTAAATTCCTTCTCTGCTTGGCCTCTATAGCACATGCATCCAAGAACTCACATTTTACAATGATACTAACTGCAACAAGAATGAATAAAATGTATTAAAGTTTGGAAAACAAGAAGATCATCTGCCAACTTACAGATTATTGAGGAGCTTCTTAACCGCCACAGGACTCCCATTGATGAGATGGCCCCAGTAGACAACTCCATATCCACCCTCACCAAGGACATTTTCCTTTGAAAAACGGTTTGTTGCGACTTCAAGATCCCTTAATGTAAACCAGTGACCCCAACCCAAGTGAGAGAATTCAGGCAGGCCAACTATAGGTGATGGGGCACTTATCGACGAAGAAGGCCTATGCACAGTAACTTTCCCAGAACTCCCTTCTTCCTCTGATTGGGACCCACCACCATCCTTCTCCACATAATGAATTAGAACCTTGTCTGACTCTTTGTCACCGGATTTATCAGGAATGGTGAGGAGATTCCCATCACAATGAACAACTTCATTTGTTGATACTTTCTCCACCCTTACCTCTTTAATTTCCTTCGAAATAGTAGGGATTTGGCTGATGGGAAGCCTGTCTGCTGCCCTTCTCGATTTCTTCCATGAAGTAAGACGTAATGATAGCACGGAGAGAATAATTATGATAAACACCCCAACAATGATCCCAATTAAAACCCATACCTTAAGACCAAAAATAACTGTTTTCTTGGATAATTCAGTATAAAGATCAGTTGCCATTTTCCTGACAAAAAGATACCTACAAAATAGAGGATATTAGACTTGAAAAACAATTCTATATATGCAATAACTAAAATCTAGCATGCTATGTTGCATTTTTTGTTAACATATATATATATGAAATTAAACCTTTTTTTGGGAGTATATTTTTTAACTCTTTTGAGGTTCCTATCTACAGGTGATACATTCTTATGCACACAGGAGAAGGAAAATAAGGAGAACATAAGTATTTACAAGTAGGCACACCAAATGAATATAGAGAGGGAGAGAGGAGAGAGGAGAGAGGAGAGAGGAGAGAGGAGAGAGGAGAGATAAGAGGGGAGAAAGCAGAGTTGGAGAAGCATAGAACATCAAAATGACAAAGAAAGAAATGCATTACCAATTTCCAAAAAAGGATAAGAGAACACAAAAGAAACAGAAGAAAAAAGGTAAGCTAACTTTCTATTTCAGAGACATAAACAAGGCAACCTATTCCCAACCTCCCAGAAAAGAATCAAGAACAAGAGTATATTTCACCAATTACTTTGTCATAAGCAACACAAAAAATAAAATAAAATAAATAAAAAAACATTTCTAATTTCATTTGATGCATCCAGGAAAAATGCTACAAAGTATAGCAAATAATCCATCTTTTCAAAAGTTTTTGAGTCCCATACCTGTGTGTGCTAAGATTCACAGAAAAGGCCTTCACAAGCCAGATTTCCAAACCGCCATCTCCACGCCCTCCCCCTCAGACAAGGAACCAAACCCTAACCCTAGATTTCCCATTAATGAAACCCTACAATCCATGTTAAAAGGAACCCATCCCAGAACACCAAAATGTGAGTTCTCCACTTGGGAAAATGGGTATCTGAATCTGAGCTCAGATGAAGCTTTCTGATACCACCCCAATCCCTTCTTGAAAACCCTAACCCAAGATAACAAACAGAATTTCTCTCCAGTAGCTTAACAGATTTGCAGAGA
Source organism: Tetracentron sinense (assembly GCA_015143295.1). Lineage (NCBI taxonomy): Eukaryota > Viridiplantae > Streptophyta > Magnoliopsida > Trochodendrales > Trochodendraceae > Tetracentron > Tetracentron sinense. Next base: position 38,560,441 of record CM026566.1, on the reverse strand, counting down.
ATTCAATAACATGGAATTCTGGGTGGTGGGGATAATAAGAAGGAATGGAGTTATCAGTGGTAGGTGATGAGGAGATGCATTTGTAAACAGTTAAAGAGAATCATCAATCATGGAAATGGAAGGTTTCCTGGGTTTCTTCTTGATTTCTTTAGATGCCTTTTGAAGATGACTGATTAACAGAAATTTAATCAAAGTATATTAAAAAAAATTTAAGAATTAGAACTTATTTGAGGAATCGTTTTCTTTAATTAAAAAAAAAACTTTTTATTGGTCAAACATCAATGAAAAATAAGTTAATGATTGTGATAATGGGGGGCAAGTAATCAGTGGATTCAGGACGAGTAGGTTCGATGGTCAAATGAACAAGCTGGATTTATATCCAAACTACCTGTGATACCTTAAATTTTAAAAAAAAATTGTGAATCTGTGATACCATTGGATGGTTTATAAGGAGTTACAAATAACCATTTTCATGAAAATTGTAATTTCTAAGGATGACCCTCTTTGGATTTTACTGGTGATTGGAAAATATAAATCCAGCAGGCTGAATTGTCATTCATAGAAGCAAACTGAATGCCAGATCTGTGATAAGTACCAAAGGCCATTTGTTATTATGAAATTACAAGACATACATTATTGGTGAATGAGGAAAAAAAATGAGTACCACCATAAGGTACTGAACCTCTCATGGAGTTATTTCAAATTTTCAGAATTGTCACAACAAGAAAGTACAACAGGTATATGATTCATGGTATTGTGCAGAAGCAACAGATACATGAAAAAGAAAGTAGGGCCAACTCACACTCAAGTGCAGCTATATTGTCAATATACAGATAACTTTACATGCTATATGCATATATCAGAAGAACAATGCCTTAGGTAGAAAAGTGTTTAAATTACTTCTGTATAAAGAGTTTTATAGTCCCAAACTACAAGGGAGGTCACTGGTTCGTCCCGTCTGGGCGGTTGCTATCCTGCAATGTACTGGCCTTTAGCTCCTACATGGACTGTCTTGCCTACTAAATGACAGAATTGTAACATCCTGAAAATTCTCTATACTCAGAAGTGACTCATAGCCCAGTGGTTACTTGGACGAACCGTAAACCTGGAGGTCTCGAGTTCGATTCACTGGCTCCCCTCAATAACGGCTGCATGGGGTGGGGGTATTCCTTATTTTAACCCGTGGGACTAGTCTGAGCTTTCAAGGTTCAGGATATCCACAGTATCAAAAATTAAAAAAAACAGAATTCATGGGTTTATTAGAAAGTTTTTGAAAGTCAATGGCTATTGTATAGGTCTTATCAAACCAATAACGGTAAACTATAAGATCACACAAATTGGAGTTGTATAGAACTCAATCGGATGATCCAAAGTTTAATTGGATTTAATGCATAATAATATAATAGGATTGGTTGTATAGGAAGTCTCATACCTGGTAATTTCGATCGTCAGTAACATCTAGGACCTCAAAAACTCGGTTTCACGGATTACCTACCTATAAGAACGATCTCTGATATTTGGATAGAAACTCAGTAACTTCTTTGAATACAGGTGAATTTGTTTGACATTGTAAGTGATTTGTTTGATGGTTTTAGAATGGCATTCAGGTTTTTCTCATTCTTTAGATTAAGTAGTCAAAGACTTTCTTTTACGCCATGCCTATTGCGGAGAAATTAAGTATATATCTCGCCCTTCTTGTATTAAAGATGATATATTGTAAAAGAAAATGATGAATTGTAGTTTCAAGGAGATCTCCCATCATAATACTTCTCTAGCTATATGGTATGATTGCATCGAATCTGAGGGGTCTTAAAAAATCGCTCGGGATGTCCTCAGGATCAATCCGTAGGATTTTCCTCTGGGTTGATTGCCATTCTGCCATCTATCCTATTAAACTTAATTGGTCAGCTTTAACCCCTAGCGTTAATGTTATCCCAAAGGACCCCAACACCATTTTCCTCTTTATCATGAAATAATAAAAACAAAGTTAGTCTGGGTAGCCAATTCAGCCTTTGGAATTAGAAAAATGTCCCCTCACAAACCAAACTCAAATCAAGGAAGACACTGCCTTGTATTCCAAGTAAATTTTGGGATTAAAGAATAAAACCCTCAATAATCAAATTACTAAAATAATACAAGTACATCCCTCCCATTTTACCACCTTGCCATATAATTCTAGGGCAAACATGAAAATGGGACCCAAGTTCAGATAAAATAAGATAAAGGGACACATATATGTGTCATGGTTTGTAATCTTGTAGTTGTCTCTTAATCAAATGCCTAAAACGAAATGCATCGAATCAGGTAGTATGCTAATTTCAGAGATCTGATTTGGTTTATATATATAATAATCTAATGTTAATCATTTAATCAACCACCCAAATCATTTATTTGGAATCAAATGTGGGAAATTAGGCAAACGAAAACTGGCGACAAAGAAGCTACTAGTCTCTTTCATTGCTCATTCTTTTCATTTTAGCAGATGTTTCTCGGCATTGTCCTCCATTGACAACCAGATGTTCGGGTGCACGCGCTTGAGTGCCCTTAACCTATGACACTAGTGGTTTAATCTATATTATGTAAAGAACTTATCAGGTAGGTGGTTGAATCAAAATGTCCCACTGAAATGATTTATATCCATATCAAATCTAAATCACATTTTAAACATGGATTTGCTTGCTAATCGAACCAAGTTGAATGGTTTAGTACTTTATAATTTGATCTTCTAGAATGGGGGTGGATCTCAGGAGTTAAGTTTTTGGTTTGGATCAGATTTAGATGAATTGGTTGTTGGGGTCTAGAATTATAGACAATAGATACATGGTATCTGTTCTGGTCTTTCAAGCCATTTGTTATGATTATGATTGTGCCTTGTATTCATAGTTAGTTTGGATTGTACATCATGTGCAACTTTACTTTTTTGGGTTACTTGAATGAAAATTTCATAATTGTACGTATTTGTGCAGTGTATATAACAATGCTTTTCATTATTTTTTCTTTTTTATTCTGAAAAATAGAAAGATGAGAGATTTTGTAACCCCATTTTTCACTGGAACTAGTGGATGTATCTCTCATCGGCCATGGACATAGATATATTGTGTTAATCTTCATTATTTTTATTCTTGCTTTTTCATTATTTACTACACCATTCTTATACTTTTCTTAGGAATGGCAATCCGCCGAAGTTCGGGTTTCAAAGCTTTTATAAATGTGTTGGGCTTTGGTCCAGTCCTATTCAAAAATCACCAAAATTCAACCCCAAACCCAATCCATTGCCACCCCTAAGTTTTTTGATGGCTAACATAGGATTGGATCATCAATGAATCATGTTGGGCCTGCTTTTTCTATTTGTTTTTGGTTTAGGTTTGAGATGCCTAGCTCAACCCGACCATTAATGGAGCCAGGTCCACTTTGAGCATTTTGAGTGTTGATTTAGAACTAACCGTGGTGAACCTGACCCAACCGAGGCAGTAAACAGGGACACCTACCATTCCAACCTCACCTGTTTATTTGTGTCAGGGTCTGGGCGCCCGGCACACTTCTACCCGCTTGCTAAATAAGTTGGGTATCACAATTGAGTCAGTGGGTCGATCCGACCCATAAAATTTGGCACCCTTACGTGGAATCCATCAGCTTGTCGTCCATGATTGTCCAAATAGTAGAAGGGAAGAGGTGGGATGAGGGGAGATGGTTTCATGCACGGCCAGGGGCTATGCTAATATCTTACGTTGAAAAATAAGCATACATTGCACGTATCCGGTAGATCCAACCCAAACCCATAACAAACATGCCCCATATATTTCCTAAGACTTAGGGATTCTCTTAGGTTATAATCTATTTCCCAAGACTTGGGATTCTCTTAGGGGTGTGTTCGGTTGAGGGGAATGTGAGGGAAAGTGGGTGAAAGTGGTCCTACTTTCACCTTGTTTGGTTCGAAGGATTTTGAGGTAAAGTAAAACATCAACTTTTTGAATAGTGTACCACTTTTTCTCACTTTCACCCAAACCTTATTCCATCAAAGTGTTGGAAATGTGAAAGAAAGTAGAGTAAAAGCTTCACAATTTCAACTCTACAATTTTATATGATTATATTTCTAAATAGAGTAAGGGGTAATTTTAGAAAACTTTATACTTTCTCCTAATACTTTTCTCTCCAACCAAAGACACAAGGGAATTTATATAATTCTTTTACTTTCTTTATTTTACTTTCTTTTCTCCCACTCATTTACCCCTCAACCGAACACACCCTTAGGTTATAATGACATCTACCCCCATAGCAAAACATGCCCCAACTAATTCCTAAGACTTGGGATTTTCTTATTTTATAATCTATTTCCTAAGACTTTGGATTCTCTTATAAGGTTATAGGCAAAAGATTGGCTCTGGTGGCTCGGGCATCTACAAATCATGGGGCATGTAGTTTTTAAAAGGTAGGAGCTAGATATCAATTAGGCATAAGTCAAAATTGGAGAGAAAATAAAATGACTTATTCTCCAAATTATCATAGGTGCGCATGATTTGTGGATGCCCGAGCGTTGCCCGAGTTGACGCTCGGGCATCCACCGAGCCAATGTTTTCCCAAGGTTATAATGATATATGTACCTTTTCTATCCATGTTAACGTGAATATTAATATAACACTCACCATACACTAACAGTGATGATATATGTCATTTTCAGAGTTATAACGGGTCTCTTTGAAATCGAGAGAACACCAAGTCATTTCCTAATAATGATTTAGCCAGGAAAATAAGAGGTTTTTAATTATCCCAAGGAGGTGTGATAGGGTACTACCCGCCCCTCTAGCTATGTTGGTGAAGATGTGCCCCTCATTAGGAGGGGGTTTGTACTTTGTTTTTTTTGGGGTAACAGTGGGTGAACGCTACTCAAGACTCAGACTAATCCCCACTAGTCACCCAGAAGAGATACGCAAGTGCATCTAGAGATGATCTTAGGATCTCTGGCTCTACTGTTCATCCCACGACCACTAGGTGATTGATACTTTGGGTGACATTGCAGAAGGACTCAAAAAATTGGTTCAGCCCACTATATCTTATCTTGTAGTGAGTGGCCCAATGAAAAATGAGCATGACACATTTTATTTTATTTTCTTTTTTTTGAAATTCAAGAAAACTTATCTAAGGTGGAGTTTCATTTTGAAACACTTGTGACAAAAAATTAGCCACAATGGAAATGTATAAGTGGTCTCTCAAAATTTCAACATTTTCTATAGGTACTTATCTGACTTGTTTTATGTGCATTATTATTTTAATTTGGATTCAAAAATGGATTTGTCTACAGTAATGAGTTACAAACATTTTCTACCCCTTGCCCTTGATTCCACCCTTATTTGCCTGTCTGTCACGAATTTGAGTAGGCAAAAGGTTTACTCTTGTGCTCACCAGAGTATCCCTCTGGTGGTGAGCACAAGATCAGTGGACAAAAAAAGTCACCTCACCATAAATTATTTTCTTTTTCCAGCCCATTTTTTTTTGACTTCTTTCCATTCAAAATTTTTTTCCCTTTTTTCTTATTTTTTTTGTCCACTGATCTTGAGCTCACCAGAGGAATACTCTGCTGAGCACAAGAGTAAACCTTCTGCCATTTTGTCATTCCTTTAAGCCCACAGAAAAAAATTGTGCGGCCTCCTTTCCTTACATGTGAGAAGAAAATAAGTTTAATTTAAGATGTATAGGCCATTTGAATGTTCGGCAAGAGTTAAGGATATTCCCAAATATACTCCAGAATGGCGAAGACCATGCCTAGGAAGTGGAGATCTTGAGTTCGAGTCCTTTATCCCTTGTTGATCACCCTCGAGGATTTATCTATGTTTTCTTGGTTGTTTAGAGTTAGGAGTACTCGTCATTAATCTTGGTTTATTAACATTTATTTCTAAAATTAATATGACCCAACTTAAGCTTTTTTTTTTTTTGGTAGAAAAATTATCATCTATGTATGCTGCCCAAGCTAACCTCTTGTGTGAGTGGTAGGAGTGTGACATTTGATGGGGGGAGGTCTGGGATCCAATCTCCCTTGTATGAGTTGCAAGAGCTCCACTGCCCTAACGAACCTCTAACCGTATTGACTAATAATGTATGCTGACACTCAAAAAAAAAACACACACATACACCCTAAATGCACCCAACTTAAGCTGGTTTCCACTATTGAACCGCCTAAACTTTCCCCAATGACAATTGGTCTTTAAAAGGAAAACAAATTGGGTACCCAATGACAATCGGTCTTGAAAAAGAAAAGATATTTGGGTGGAGCCTAAAAATAACCTGACACAAATCTTTATTAGTGTGTTTTGGACTTCCCGAGCTTATATTGTGAACTTAGTTTTTAAAAAGAAAAAGGAAAGTAAAAGAGATTTATTTATGTGTGTGTGTTTTGCCACTTTCCGGCTCGGCTGCTTTATATTGTGAGCTATTTTTCTCGAAAAGAAAGAAGTAAAAAAGAAATATTGGTTTATTCTTTGTACCGTTCATAGACAAAGTATCCAGCTTCATTCTCCATGACAAAGCAACCTCTTTACTTTATTATTCTAAGTGAAAATTCAACAAAATTCACCTTCTTCTTCTTCTTTTACTTTTAACTTCTCTCCTCAACTTTATCTTAAACACTTTTCCCCTGTTGGTGATCTCTCTTTCTCTCTCTCCCTCTCTAACGGTCCTCTTTGATTTCAATGCTTTCTGCAATGCCCTTTAAACACTTCCATTCCTGTATTTTCTCTTAAAAAATTCCAGTTCCAAAACCCAGAAACACCTCTCATTTTAATGGCTTTGGAAGCATCTCATTTCCTCTTCTTCTTATTCTTCTTCCTTTACATTTTCACTGTCTCCACTTCAGGTAAGTACTATTTACATTTGAATATGTTCTTCCTCTGTTGCAGGATTTAAATAGGAAAAAAAAATGAAAAATACCCATTTTGTTTTCATCAAGTTTCTTCAAATTCTATGGAAGATATGGTTCCAATAAGGATCTTGAAATAAAACTTTTTGATGGATCATGTTTTCATTTTGAGCCTTGGGAATCTGGGGTTGAACAGATTTGGGGAAGCTCAAGATTCCTATGTTGTTCAATGAATTTTTCAGAATACCCATCTCTAAAATTACTTCTTTTGCTTATTATTATTGTTTTTTTTACTGATTTTTATAACTCACTGCTTGCATTAAAAGTTATATTTCTTTGTAGGAAATGTAGGGTTTTAGTTATATATATTTTTTCCTTACAGGAACTCTGGTGGGTTTCTCCTATGATGCAACAAGAAACAGTGCAACTTCATCAACTATTGAAACAATATCGTTCTTGAAGAAAAACAATGTCTCCCTCTCTCAGATTAGGGTTTTTGTTGCAGATCACAGGGTTCTGGATACACTATCTAACACTGGAGTACCTGTTAACCTCTACTTAAACAGAACCCAAGTTGAGAATTTGAGAAAATCCAAAGCTTCGACAATTTCATGGCTCAAAACCCATCTTGAAACCTTTCTCCCACATGTAAACATCACTAGCATCATAGTTGGTGGCTGCAGTATTGACTCAGTAGAGCAAAATGAGTTATCTTTGCTCTTACCCACCTTGAAATTAATCCATTCGGTCCTCAGTAGTTTTGATCACAACAATCAAATTCAGGTATCTGTAGCGTTTCCACTGTCATTTTTAGAAAACTTGAACAGAAAACATGCAAGAGATCTGCAAGGAATTGTTGATTTTATTGAGAAATCTAGGTCATTTATAGTCTTAGAAGCAATCATTAAGGGAGAATTGAGCATGGGAGATCGGTTTGTCCGATTGATGATTGAAAGGACCATCTCTGCAGCTACTGTTCTTCGTTACAGTGATGTTTCAATGGTTTTGACAGTTAGGAGCTCTGCTATTCCTAGTGCAGTAGAAGTTGCTGAATTCACTGAAAAGATGACAAGATCTTTAGAAAAGAACACTAAGATAGTGGGTAGGATAGATGGGTTATTTGCAGAAATATATCCTATGGAAGAATTTGAGCAGAAAGAGCTTAAGAGGGAAGAAGAACAGATGTTTCCTTCTTCCCACAGAGAACTCATCAACTTCAAACAGACAACCCTAGCAACCAAAACAACTTCACATGACATGATAGTTCCTGCAACCCCCATAACCACTGCCTCTGTGAATTCCACACCAACAATTATCACTGTGCCTTCAACTAGCCCTGTCAATCCGACGCCGACGAATCCTGTTACCACACCTGTTACCATTCCCGGAAATCCAGTCAATCCACCGGTAACAGTACCAGCAACCAATCCTGTTACAACACCTGTGACAGTTCCTATGGCTCCACCATTGACTAACCCAGTAACTACGCCTGTAACACCACCCTCTACGACACCCGTCACAAACCCAGTGCCTCCATCAACAACTAACTCACCAGCAGTTTTGGGGCAGACCTGGTGTTTGGCCAAGACTGGAGCACCGGAGACTGCACTTCAGACCGCACTGGATTACGCGTGTGGAATTGGAGGTGCAGATTGTTCACCAATCCAGCAGAAGGGGAGCTGTTACAGTCCGAACACCCTCCAAAACCACGCCTCATATGCATTTAACAGCTTTTATCAAAAGAATCCAGCACCAACCAGCTGCGACTTTGGAGGAACTGCTGTCGTAGTTAACACCAATCCCAGTAAGAACAGAACTTTTATGGATGGAGTACTCTCTGCTTCTTATATTTCCTATTAATGAACATTATATCTCTGCCTAATATATGTTTGATTCTTAGAAAAACAGAATCCATTCCTCATAAAATGTATAACAACCATTCTCTTTGAATTTTCAAAGGTACTGGTTCTTGCGTTTACACTTCAGCATCAGCATCAGGAGCAACACCACCAAAGTAAAATGTTCTGTTCTCATAGCTAGTATACTCTTTTACAATTAACAATTTTGGAATTCTGGAGTATAACCTTGGTTTTGATTACTTATTTTTATTTTCTTTTTCCAATTTTGATTTTGCAGCACTGGCTCATCGCCGGTTTTGATTACTTATTTTTATTTTCCTTTTCAATTTTGATTTGCAGCACTGGCTCATCGCCTCCAGCATTGAATAATAGCAACCCTGCACCACCTACTTCATTGTCACCAGTGTTGAATACAAGCTACCCCACGCCACCTACTACATTGTCACCAGTGTTGAATACAAGCTACCCTGCACCTCCTACTACAACCGTCTTCGGGTCTGAACCCCCTCCTAATGCTGGCACCCCAGTGTCCATTTCAGCTGGTTTGAAGCCAATATTTGGCTGCATTGTATTCGTAGCATCTTTTGTTACTGAAAACCTATTGATGGGCATTTAAATTTTCAATCCCGCCCGCACACTGATGACTAGGAGCTTCAGCCATGAATCAGAGGTCTGGGAGTTCAGGTTGACCATACAGTTCTTGCTTTGCAGGGAAAGCAACTGCCGGCCAAGTTTCTTGCAGCTTAGCTTCAACACCTATGCCCTGCTCAAATATCACCTGACCAGCATTTGCTTGCCTTAAATCCAATAGAAGTTTCTCTGAAGTTATAATTTCTAGTGTTCTGTATTTAATAGTGTACTGATATATGGCTGGCAAAAACACAATTATGAGGCAAGGAATTAAATAGTATCAGGTTTTTCAGATCCCATTTTCTTCCAAAAGTGGTATGGTTTGTGATAGAGAAGTACTGTGTGCCATGCATCCCAGGAACAGTTGTATTCATCAATCAGTATCTGTTCCAGGCATTTGCCATTATGTCAATTTATGCTTCTCTTCTAATCAGTCGTCCATCCAATGATCCTCAAAAAGGGAATGCGGTAAATCTACAGTCTAGTGTTATATACTGATGCAGTCATATCTTATATGATTAAATGTATGCATGCATGCATAAGTTGAGATAAATTTGTAGTTCATGTTTGAAAACCCAATCTTGTTATATATATATAAACCACTCTCTCTCTCTCTCTCTCTCTCTCTCTCTCTGGTTTTAAATTGTCAAAATCAGCGGGTTTGAACTAACTCGGGAGGGTCAACTGAATCAACCGGCAAATGGTCGAAGTCATCCAGTTAGACTGGCAAGTCAAGTCTGATCCAGGTTTAGTAAACAAAAACAAGTTTCAGCTGATGGTACAAAAAAAATACTAGAGAGAGCACTGGCTCTACAACTTTCTGTTCTTAAATAAAGTTCTAAAGTTGCATATACTCAATTCTCTTTACATCGAATAATAACTGTCGAATAATAACTGAACAGACATTTTAACGTTTTGAAAATACCACCAAGATCAACATTGACATGGAAACTACAACCTTGAAGCCAGAGCTTTCCCAGAAATTTTGTTTGTCAGTACCCACAGCTCCACCTTGTTGCTTTGTTGCTAACTGATCTCTGAGTTCTTTCAGAGCTTTGTCCCTCCGCTCTCCCATCTGTCATCAAGAATAGTGTTAAGAAAACATGCAAATGGAATTTAAAAAACTACAACCATGAGAATGGGCAATCAAAGAAATGCCATGGAGTACTTGGAGTGAGACCCAAACTTGACAGGTTCTACCCGTAGAGAAACTGATTTATTGAATAACTTGGATGGATTACAATGACCCATAGAGGGTTTAAATAAATAACCCAAAACTCTAACTTGGAAACACAATATTAATGATAATCCTAATACACTAAACATATTAATCCAAGATTATCTATGAGATCTTGTATATCTCATAGATATTACATAATTATTTCTCGAACATAATATTTCCCTAATAATCCCCCTAACACATGAGGATCGAGATCTTCATGGGTTTGCCACAAGTCAAGTACTCCTCACCCTTGATCTTCTTTGATAATTTGTTAACAAATAGTTAGAACATTCAATTGTGCTTGGTGGTCACTGCTAGTCTATGAAATCCATCTTTGTCGCATCCCGCTCATTTTGATTTTATCGGAGCCGGTGGCCCATTAGATCAGGCTGTCATGATTTTCTCCCAAAGGACATGAAGTATAACCCGCGATTTAAAGAAAAACTCTCGTTGAAAAGGTCTTCAATAAATGAAAAGAAACAGGAAGATCCATGGGTATGAGTATGATCCTGGGATAGTAAAAGTATAGAGGATGATGGTAGTGTTTTTATTTAAAACAATCAAAAGTTTGACAGCCGGCGGCCTGTGGCGGCACCACCCGCTGCAAAAGAGAAACAAGAGCTAAGAGGGCCAAAGGGTCGGTGGTTCTGATACCATGTAGAGAAACTTATTTATTAAGTAACTTGGATGGATTACAATGACCTATAGAGGGTTTAAATAAAAAACCCAAAACTCTTAACTTGGAAACACAATATTATAGATCTCCTAGGTGGATTACCCCCGCTGTGATACCATGTAGAAATTCTGATTCGTTGAGAATTCTTGGATGATTATGTTAACCTCTAATAGGGTTTAGATAGAGATTACATTGACCTCAAGATAGAAACCTAATCTAATCAAATCTTAATCAAATCCTTGATTGATGCTAATTCAATATTATCTATGAGATCTTGTATATCTCATAGATATTACATAATTATTTCCCTAACATAATATTTCCCTAATACCACCTAGGAGATCTATCCTGAAAATCTGTTTGAACAATTCTAGTCCGATTTAATCTTCCAAAACTAAGATTCAGGAAGCAAGAAAAGAACTTGAAATGGCCTACTTGATAATTTGTACATTGCTAACATCACAAGAAAAAACAATGGCGATTTTAGAAACAAAAGAAAAGGAGCTACTACAGCACGCATAGTGGGACACTGAAACTGAAATCAGTAAAAGGAAGGACAAATTAAATGATCAAAACTATTCAATCCAGTGCACCCTTGAGGCCTTTAGATAAAAACTTCCACACAATTCCTTACCATCCAAGAGAATGTGATGGATAGAATAGTTGTGATCTTTCACCCAGGTCTGTTGGCATAAAAAACTCACTGGCGGGGCCCATGGAAAGGTTGATAGCAAAGCCACGTGCATACCTGCCACCTCCAGGGACTGGAAAGCCCGGAAGTGGCAATCCCGGGCCCCAAATTTGGGCTTGTAATGGTGGTGGATCGTCCTGAGTTCAGATTAAAGGGACTCAAAAGTAGTGCAGATGAGTATCTAACCAATTTGAATGCATAAGACATTCATCTTGAAATGCAAAAAGACATGATTATACGGCCTACAACCATCATGAAAATGAACACCTTGTCTGTTGAACAATCCAGCTCAAATTTAGCTACAAGATTTATGAATATATAGGAGTAAGGACATGTAATAATACCCTCTGGAGCCTTCGCGTCTGAGAACGAGCTTCCTGAAGACAGAACTCCAACTTCAGTACCCTCTTTTTCAGTTCCTGGTCAGCTCTCCGATGTTTCTCTAACTGTTCCATGAACAGATAAAAACTCATTAATGAACAAGAACCAGGCACTTTAGCAGAAGAATTGAAATTGGAATAGTATACGAATGTAGAAAAGTAAATTTACAATTTAACTGGATGAGGATATACCTGTGACTCCAACTCTTTAATTTTTAGCTTCCATTGTGCAGACATAATCCTGATTTCATCTCTCAATCTAGCAATCTCTTCATCCTTCATAGTTAAAAGCTTATTAATCTTTTCAACGTTCTTTGGCGAAACTTCGTCTAAGATTTTTCTGAGTTCACAATCCTTGCTAGCTCCAACTTTGGCAACTGCTTGCATAATATCTTGTTCAATTCTTAAAACATCATCTTTCAATTGCTTTTGAGAAGATTCCCTTGCTTGAAGATCATTTTGCAGATGATCTAATTGTTGTCCTAATCTATTAACACGATCTTCATGCTCTTTCAATGAACTACTCTTCTCATCTAATTCCTTCAACAATGTCAAACACTGGAGCTGGGCTGATTGAGCTGACGCAGCACTTGCATCCGCAGTTGCTTGAGTGGCTGAAAGCTGCAATCTTAGATCATCCAATTCCTTGAGGTACTGTGTTGCATAAAAACAATGTTATGGGAATGGAAAAAATCACAGTACAATAAGAAAGGACCATCGCTTCAATAGCATAAATTATACAAAATAATTATGATACATGGGCAGTAAGTCATTTCCAGCAATGTTAAATAAACAGAATCACGATCAAAACTCGAAAGTGAGGGGGGAAATGATGGACCTAAGATCCATCATCCTCATATAACCCTACCATCCAAATGGTACACATGGTTTCCGACTCATTGATCCACAGTGTTCAATTGTCGAGTACCTCTTTAGATCAGTTTCAAGCATTGGGAGGTGACATTCTGAAGTCATTAAAATCAAGCATTTGATATGGTGTGGCAAGCCTCAACAGTATCAGATACAAAATTTGGAGAGAACTCCCAAAGAGCTATTTATTGTTCTCAAATTTGAGAAAAGAAGTGCCCAACCAGAAATATAAGTGCTTTAAGCCATTCCAACCAAAGTTACAAGACAAACCCCAAGTCCATATAATGGAAGTTGGGTAGAATAGACTAAATGGTTAATAAGTTCAGGTTCCAAAAGTTACTTCTGATGTTTAATGAAAATGAAGAGAAAATAAGAGAAAACCAAAATCTTTTTCTTTTTTATTTATTTATTTTGCCTTTTTTGGGATGGGGGTGGGGGGCGGGAGGAGGACATAAAGTCTTAAGTTTCCCACTTTTTCCATGAGATTTATGGACAGATATACATCCTTTTGAGATGGAGTCACCCTTTCTTCGATCTGTCTCAATTGTTGCCATTTCCTTGCTCAAGGAAAAATAGTCTTCTCTTGTGATCTCATTCTTGAAACCCATGTTTGGGCAGCAATCTTTAATAAGAAACACCATAAAAGGTTTACTGAAAATACACCTGTTGCCAATACAAGAGTTCATTCAATTTAAGGTTTGATTTCAAAGATGTATGAGCAACTTCAGTACTCGGCTTTAGAGTGCTGGAAAATCATTTGATTCTGGTGGATTGGAATTAAGCCCAAATTCTACATTTCTTGTCAACCATCTTTTTCTCGTTACAAAAGACGAAGACAACAAAGGCTGAAAATGCCGGATCGCAAAAGTAATAAAAAAAGTCACACTCAAAAAATTCTGTAAATGCCTCCTTAATCCTTATGTAGAAATGGAGCTTAGCTTACAACAGCAAATAGTTTGATTTGTGGATTTCTTGCACTTTTCATGGTTAGATCTCATGTGTACAACAAGAAAATTCTTCAATTTGTATTATATAACAGGAAAAAAATCATGCAGAAGTAATAATACTTTGGCACTTTTCTTCCTAGGGCTCCGCCAAAAAGACAAACAAAAGCAAAAACATATGTAAAACGGAAAGACTTTGTGGGTTAAAAATCAAACTCAATAGCCTAAAAAAGAAAGGTGAAAGAAGCACATTTACCAGATCAGATCGAACTCAAGAAAGGTACAAAAGAATCAAAATTTAAGGGAAAAAAAGATAATTATACAGAATCCATCAGCAGTGAAAATGGGAATAAGAAAACAAAACATAAGAAACAAACTCATCAAACTGAAAATTTCGCACCTGCTCGGTGGTAGACGCCGAGGCCTGCAACTGCCCATTCCTCTCTTCCAAGCTTTTCTGCAATCGAAACATCTCTTCCTCCATGTTTCTTGCCCTCGTCTCTGCAACCTGTAAATTTCCTGATCAACTTAAATCTAATCTCCAAATCCAACTGGACCCACAAACACATGGATCCTAAAAATGAAAATAATAATAATAATACTGATGATTTTAACTCTATCGAATTACATGCCTTTCTTGTAAGAGTTTCTCTGGTAAATGATTCTTCTTGTGAAGCAAGGCGGCTACGAACATCCTTCAGCTCAGCCGCCAACGAAACAACGTTGCGACGGAAGCTCTGTTTCTTTTCACTGAGATCCTTCAACAGAGGATCCAACTCTCGAGAAGACGAGGATGGTTTCTCCGAGACCGACATCACCAGATGCCCTAATTCTACAGAAGAGATTGTGATAGAACTTCTCACTACTGCAACTTCGTCTTCAACCTCAGAAACCCTCCTAATATGCAGGGGAACGTTGACGATCTAATCCTGCGCCCACCACCCTAACGATCACTAGTTCCAGCATTAAAGGCTCTCCTTAGCTGCATGTGAAAACAGTACTTCTCACCTCTTTCGAATATTGTATTTTCTAAATGAAAAGGAAATAGAGAAACAGTAATTTTTTAGTATTTTCAACGATCCAACGACGATTCAAAGTTCAAATTAATCTCAAGAATATTTTTTTAATTTCTTAAATAATTCAAGTCCGGAGAATTCATTTGTTTTTTTTCTGCCAAATAACACATACGTCTCT
Source organism: Tetracentron sinense (assembly GCA_015143295.1). Classification (NCBI taxonomy): domain Eukaryota; kingdom Viridiplantae; phylum Streptophyta; class Magnoliopsida; order Trochodendrales; family Trochodendraceae; genus Tetracentron; species Tetracentron sinense. The sequence continues at coordinate 38,545,125 of CM026566.1, read as the reverse complement.
CAGCTTCTAACCAGTAACCTAAAAAACATAACAATAAAATATTAATAATAAGAGGCTCTGTTAATAGAGTTTCAAGTGGATTTGAACCACAAGTTCTTTGTTTTCTTACAGCAAAGAATCTGGTAAGTATTCCAAAACAACTTTCCGCAAAAATAAGATTTCTTAGAGAAATATCAGACAAAATTTCAGAGAAGATGAGATCCTTACCAGTTTACCAGTTCTTCTCTCCTTTCCCTGAATCATCCTTGAAACCAGCCGATCTTCGAACTAACAACTTCATCTGTGATATACTGATAGTCAAATCAAGCGATAGTCCTTGTCAACTACTTTTCTTTTATGCTTATGTACTTTCAGAATATCAGATCGAATCGGATGTCTCTGCAATTTATGGACCAAAAAAGCTGCCGAAATATAGGTTTCGCCTCCAGAAAAAACCTCAACACGGTAAATTCGTAAAAAAAAGGAAAAAAAATAAAGAACAAAATCGATCTTCAGCCTTGTTTCTCCATTTGTTTCCGGTTTTGTCCAGTCGAATCTCGCGAAAACAGCAAACCTCATAGAGTCTCCATCGTCTTCGAATCAAATCACAATCCGGATCATTTTCACAGATTTCAAAACTGAAAAAACAACTCAAAACCCTCTATCACTTCAACGAAGCAGATCTGAATTAGATAAATTACTTCGTCAGAAAATCGCAAAACCTGAAAAATAGGGTTTCAGAGATGTTTGAAGCGAGATTTTACTCATATGGTGGTGAAGCACAAGAGCAGGACAGGCTCGGATTGAGTGATTATATAGAGAGGAGTGGTTTGGTGTCTCCGAACCTCCTTTTCGAACATGAAAGAACACGAACCTTCAGTCCGGTTTGACCTAAGCGCGGCAAATCCAAATTTTCGACTCGGGTTCGCTTGCAGCAGTCTACGTGGCATTGTATAAAGATAGATAGCCCTTGATTTTGACAGAAAAGATTCCTTTCTATATTGAAATGACTATAATGTCCTCATCATCATGTAATAGCAGAGGTGACTATAGTACCCATATCAATTTTTTTTTTTGGTAGGATAGTACCCATATCAATTGAAATTATGGTTAATGGGCCAAAGTGGCCAGCCCACGCAGTGTACACTACAGTCCTGAATCTGCCATTCAACGGCTTCAATTGGGGCCCACTTCAAGGATAATGTGGATCCTCCTCAAGATAGAACAAAAGTAGTGATTATTACATTGGCTCAGGATTCTCTCAAGTTCAACTTGAGAGAATCTCTCAAGTTTGAACCCCTATAGGTCGCCACGTGTTTCCTTTGACACCCCTTACATTTGGGAGTTTACTATAGCGTACTTCACCTCCTAGCCTGCTACCTAAAGGATAAAAATCGCCGATTAATCGGGAAAGATACAGCCTCCGGATCGTTGACTGGGTCAGAATAGCTTTGGCTCCGAAGCAAAGAGAAAGGATAAAATTACTCTATTTCAGAGTGAAAGTACTGCCAAGTGGCAACTGGGTATTTACATGGAGAATCTGAGAAAAGGCAATGGAGACAAACCTCGGGGATGAATATGTGGGGGAGTCCTTTTTGGACTCCACACAGAAACAGATCTTAGATAGAGCGGAATCATTTCGTCTTTTCTCGGGTCTCCGTTAAGGGGGCTTTTGGAAACACTCTCCCGGAGTGATTTTCTATTCATGAGGAATAGAAACGCTTTATGCCGTTTGGATGCGCTGGGGATAGTGCTGCTTTCAACATCTGTCCCCTGTAAGACAAAGCAGCTGACGTATTTGATCAGCAACGTTTATCCCACTGGGGTCCACACAGAAATGCTAACCACATATCCCTGGCGGACGCCCTCTCCAGCGTCACTTTTCAACCGAATGTGGCGATAAATACAGAATTAGTCATTTTATTTTCTCCTCGTATTTTTTGAATGGCACAGGATCCTCTCGAGTTGGAGCCCTAGAGGTCGCCACGTGTCTCCTTTGACACCTCTTAACCATGGGTAAGGTTCACCCAACCCTAGGGTTCACTCACCCATCTTTGGTTTTTTTTTTTATTATTAATTATTATTTTTTAAATAAAAAAAAACTGTTTTTAGAGTTTTTTGATATTAAAAATATTTTTTTAATTTAAAAAATAATAATTAATTAAAAAAAAATCAAGGATGGGTGAGTGAACCCTAGGGTTGGGTGAACCTTACCCATGGTTAAGGGGTGTCAAAGGAGACACGTGGCGATCTCCAGGGCTCCAACTCGAGAGGATTCTCTCGAGTTGAACTTGAGAGGATCCTGACCATTTGATATCTCACCCGTGGCCGACGCCCGAGCCCAAGCCTCCAGGGTGGCCTTTTCAACCGACATGTGGCAATAAAAAAAACTAAAGAATAATTTTATTTTCTCCTCATACTGTATTTTTGACTTCTCACGTTTTGATATCTCTCCTATTTATCAATGTCAGTTTGAAGGAGTGACGCCGAAGGCGTGGGCTCGGGCATAAGGTAATCTGATGCCTTCTTTGATCGATGCGCTTATCATGTCCCAGACAAATGATATTGAGCCGGGCTAGCCTTACTCTAGTCAAAAACTAAAATCCCATATCTGTCTTAAAAACATGTGTTGGTTATTCGTAGAGAGCAAAGAATTTAAAAGAATAGAGTTATAGTTGGGACTTCTCAATAATATCTGGAGGCATAGTTAAACTCTCTCCAATAATGTTTTGTTGGATTTATAATTTTTAGTAATCGTTGGTTAGTGGTTAACAGGAGGACTCTTGTAAGACATGACGTGATTAGATCTTATGGCTTAGGAAGAGGAGTGGGGCTAGGATTCTTGTGAGGGAATTTTTACCGATGATTACACGTATTAGAAGTTAACTCAAGTTGCGGTTGTGAGGCTGAAAGACAATAGTAAGACCCCGCCAGTTGATCAAGGCGACGAGGAGGGTATGCACTCCGACCTGTACTCCGATGCCAAAGTCAGTATGTGGAGAAGATGATGAACAGTAAAAAAAATGCAGAGAGTTTGAGGGTCTTAGCTCTTAAAAAATCCGTCCCTTCACACTGTTTTTCACAGGTTCTTATAGGCTCCTCCCGCCATGGCCATAGGCACCCATTGATGACCATGCACACCTTAAATCTCTGATGTATACTTCAATAATCATTTTATATAGATCTCCCGGTCATTCGTACTGCACGCGTATCTGCATATAAAAGAGAGCAGGCATAGAGTAGGAACTCGTCCGAGGTGACTAGCATTAAATGACATTTAATGCTATATTTAATGCCAAGACAGTGTTTCTCACCTACCATCGTAGAGGTAGGATCAGTCCCAGGCGACTGGGCAATAGCACCGGATCTCATTACGTGTTGGGGTACGGGGTTGTTGACAATAAGACAACGAGTACGTTGTCAGAATGAAGACGTGATCGTTGTCTATGAGATAACGGGGTCGTTGTTCGGTGGACAACGTTCTCGTTGTCCATATGACAACGGGCCCGTTGTCGAAGAGACAACGTTCTCGTTGTCCATATGACAACGGGCCCGTTGTCGAAGAGACAACGGAAATGAGCTCAAATGATAACACCACACCGAGGACAAGCTCGTTACTACCATTCTTGGGGTTTTACGAAATCTACCCATTACAAATTGCCCCTTTATGATACTTTGAACGTGGTTCAGAGTATCATAAATATAGCGAAACGACGGAGGAGAAGATACTGCTAACCTCAGAATGGCGATAGGTTACGTATTCTGCACGCGAAGACGTAGCGTCGTGCCAGCTGTATTGCGCGTGCCGAAACGTCATACCTCATAAATGTTTGGCAAGCTGTCATCATTATCTTTCGGACGCTTCGTTTTACCCGACGGTTACTTAACTCAGTCAGAAGACCATCCTGCCCTTCACGTTGTCTGTATGCGTAGATACGCGTACGGTATAGATCGAGGTCATTATCGTCCTTCGAGTTATGGATTGGTCTATAAATACTGAAGGCCTGGTACTTCATCTTCTTCGCTTGAATTCTTGCGTTCTGCTACTCTGCCGGAAATTCTTCTCACCGACGGTCTGCTGCTCTGCTCTTCTCTCTTCTCTTGCTGTGCTCCTTGCTTCCTAGATATATAGTTTTTGGTAAGATTCTCCTCTTTTCTTTTGTGTTCAGTTTAACCTCTTCCATCCACCTCTTCTTTTGTTCTGTGGTCGTTTTCCTATATATTTTTTTTTGCTATACTTGTTTGCCACCATGTCTGCCGAAGTTGTTAGAATAGATAGTGCCGATGAAACCAGTTGTTCAGGCAGTGCCCCTCACGGTGTTATTAGCAGCGTTTCCAAACCCAAAACCAAAACAGTTGTCAAATACGCTCTTGACCATTACAGAGCCCTTTACCAAATTCTCCCTCATGTCCACATTCATTTTAAGGAAGAAGACGTTCTTCCAGACCACCATTCTTCCTGCACTATCGTCTACCTCGCCCAGTTCGAGGCTGGACTTCGATTTCCCTTATCTCCCATTGCGGACTCAGTCCTGTCCGTCCTTCAAATTGCCCTGGGGCAAATGCACCCGAAGTTCTACAAATACATGTCTCTGATGGACAAGTTCAACAGAGACGAGTACAACGTAGAGGCCAGGCACGTCTTCCACTTCCGCCATGTCGTGAAATGTCGGGGGGCTGATGAGGAGGGAAAGAAAACGTACTTCAACTGGAGTCAAAAACCCAGGACACTTCCCTGATGTGGAACGGGACTGGAAGCAGATGTCTTTTGTGGTCTCCGGAGCTTGGAGGGCAGAGACTGCCCGTCCTGTTCCCCACGAATTTACTTCAGGTCTGTTACTTTTGAATCGTTCTTCGCTGTCTGTTCTGAAAACGTATTCCTGTTACATAGCTAATAACGTTTCGCTCTTTCTGCAGAGATTTCTAAGCCACGTTTCTCTGAACTTTCCGTGGAAGAAGAGTACACGCTTCGGAAAGTTCGCATCGATAAAGGGGACGATTACGTCACCTGGACGCCGTCCTCTGCTCAAGAGACAGGGTCCGCTGTAGGGGCAGGGACCTTACCTAGAAAGCCATGCCAACCAGCTCATCCACCGCCTCAGAGACCGCTCGGGCCGATAACTTTCCTTGACGAGGAGATAGAGGAAGACATGGCTGACCAACTTCCCTTATCACAGCGATCCTCACAGGCTCCGATGCTGACTCGTCCTCCCCGCCCTTCTCGTCTCTCCGCGGCGGATAAGAAGACGGAGAAAAGAGAAAGGGAAGAAGCTTTCAAAGCCCTGAAGGTAAAAAAAGCTCAGCGAGAGGCGGAGCACGACCAGAGGGTTCAAGAACAGGAGTCCGTCGGGGTGTTTCCTACTCAAGCTGCAACATTCGGCGAGGGGAGTGGTATCCCCGCGAAAGAGCCTCCAATTGTTAGCACCAGCCCTCCCGTGGCTATCGTAGCTACTCCGTCTACTGTGGCAGATACGGCTGCTGTTGCTCCTCCCAACTTTACTGCCCCTGTGGTTGTCTCGGCCTCTACTTCCTCACTAGCCGCAAACGTGGTTTCGTCTTCCGCTTCCCCGTCTTCTGTTCCTCCATTTTTTGCCCCTCCTCGAGAGAGGATTACCATGGGGGGCCCCGCCGAGCTATGGAATCCCGTCTTCCCCCGAGGATATGCTCGTCCTACCGTCGTACATTCGGCGATGGAGCACGACTCCGTTGCCACATCGATGATGTTGGCGATGAGACTCCCAGCGGATATAGCTGCAACGAGAGACATGCACTGGATGGGGATGTTCAGTGCCGCGAGTCGAGCTGTTGCCACAATACGTTTTTTTTTTTTTTTTTTGATACCATCTCTCTCTCTCCCCCCCCCTTTTTTTTTAGCTGGGCAACATGCTCGCCGGGATGTACGAAATTACCACCGAAAACAGGCGTAATGTCAATGCGCTGAGGGACAAAATCATCGACCTGGAGAAGAGGGGGGCCGAGGACGTGAAACGGCTGAACCACGAGTTGATGTCCGTTAGAGCTGACCTGCGGGCTGCTAAAGGCACGATTGCCACAGCCGTGAAACAACGGGACAAAGCTCGGGACGAAGCCCGTAAGGCGGTGGAGGGAGAGAAGGCGGCGGTGGAACAGGCCGAGAGATCCGTCCTTCGGATCAGCGAGATGGACGAGATCGTGAACACTCTCCGTCAACGGCTAGAGGCGACTGAGGCCGAGAAGGCAGCATTGGCCAAACAGCTTGAGGAGGCCGCGGCCATGAGGGACAAGGAGGTTGAAGCCGCCAAGGAGGCTTTAACGGAGTCTCTTCGAGCCCACTTCCAGACAGAGATGGAACGGCTGATAGTCGAAGATCAGGTCGAGACGGAGAGGGAGCTGATGAACGAGCTCCGAGAATCGAGACGACTGGTAGAGTCTCCCCAGCAATCGAAGGACGAGGCCACTCGTTCTGAGGCTGTGGGCATGGAGTTCCCGCTCGGTGAAGAGCTCGAGGTACAAGGAAGGAGGCAACCCCCGTTACCTATTGAACCATCTCCCGTTCTCCCCGATGCTCCAGCTGAAACTGCTTCCGCCGATACCGCTGTTACTGCTGACAACGTTCCGATCGTTCCCGATGACGCTATCGTAGTTGTTGAAGTTGGCGAAGATTGATCTTTCCTTCTTCCTATCCCATTCTTTTCATATTTTATTTTGAATGCACTCATGGCAATTCGGATGTTCGACTCATGTTAATAAATTTATATATATATCTCCATTTGTGGTCACCGTGTAGCAATCGATCGATCCGGAATAGGCATCTCGTTCAAATAAGACAAATAGCATATAATTAACTCGTGATTGGATACCCCTCTCATAACGAATATAATTCACTATATTACTCTAATAAGGGGTTGTCAAGGGTTATTTCTTGAAATGCAGACATACTCTACGTTCAAAGACGCGGATTAACACTACGGACGTACTTCGACAAATGATCCATTTCATAAAGACGAACTTGTGGTAACTCGTGGTGGGACACCATGCTCAGAGGACATTCCATTAGTATAAGCCACCAGTATGCTCAGATGGCAATTCCTTTGTATGACCCACCTGTGTCCCGTGGTGAGTACCCTGTTCGTGTGAAATGCACCCGCTCTGGTAACACATCTATAACATTTTACCAAGTACTGGATATGTAAATAAAAACGATTGATCACATGCTCACAGCAAATGCTCATAACGCACAACTTTATTGGAAAAATTGCTTTAAATTCATGACGTTCCATGACTTTTGAATTACATTACCTTGTAGGTCTTTAAGGTAGTACACACCGGGGCTCTCGACACGGTCCACGATGTATGACCCTTCCCAGTTGGGACCCAGCTTTCCGCTATTGACTTCTCGTGTATGTTGGAAGACTTTTCGAAGAACGAGATCTCCGACTTGAAGAATCATTTTCCGTACTTTCTTGTTGTATGCCTTTCGTAACTGTTGTTGATACCGTTTCATTTGGATACTAGCATCTTCCCGCTTTTCTTCCAGTAAGTCCAAATGAATAGCCATTAATTCGACGTTTTTGTCTTCCTCTCCGTGCTTCTTTCGGGAACGTGTTGTTGGCAGGCAGACTTCGGTGGGAATAACAGCCTCCGTCCCGTATGCCAAAGAGAACGAGGTTTCGTTCGTAGGGCTCCGCGGTGTTGTCCTGTATCCCCACAACGCATTATGTAACTCGCTGGTCCACTTTCCCTTGGAATCTTCCAGTCTTCTTTTGAGGGCATTCAAAATGTTCTTGTTAGCTGCTTCGGCAAGGCCATTCCCCTGAGGATAATAAGGAGAAGAGAAGATGTGCTTGATTTTCAACTCTCGGCAAAAGTCGGCGATGATTTTTCCTGTGAACTGCTTCCCGTTATCAGAAATGATGGACTACGGAATGCCGAATCTACAGACAATATGTTCCCACAAGAACTTCTTCGCTTCTTGTTCTCTAATACGCGCAAATGGAATAGCCTCGATCCACCGGGAGAAGTAATCCGTGGCTACCAGCAGAAAAGTTAGATTACCGGGAGCCTTAGGAAAGGGTCCTACGATATCAAGTCCCCAGCGAGCGAAAGGCCAAGGTTGAGACACGATGTTGAGTTTCTGAGCGGGGGCATGAATTAATTTCGCATGACGCTGACACTGACTGCATTTTTGTACGTACTTTTGTGCGTCAGCTTGCATGTATGGCTAAAAATATCCTTGCCCCAGAGCACGATGAGCGATAGTTCGTCCTCCCGAATGGATGCCGCAAATCCCTTCGTGGAGCTCGGCTAAGATCTTCTCTACGTCTTCAAGATGCACGCATCTCAAAAGGGGTCCTCCAAAGGATTTACGGTACAGTTCCCCATCCACAAGGGTATAACGGAGAGCTTTATATTGTATTCGTCTTGTTTCCTTTGTGTCGAATGGGAGAATTCCATTCTTCAAATAAGTTATTATGTCCGTCATCCAGTTTGACACTTGATTTACGAATAACACCGTGCGTTGTGTTTGCAGTTCAATGGAGGGGTATTCCTTATACTCCATGAGGATTGTCTTGGATTCATCAGTTTGCATCATAGAGGCGAGGTATGCCAATGCATCAGCATGCCTGTTATCGTCCATTCGGACATGTTTAATCTCAATGACATCAAAGGCCTTTCGTTGTTCTTGTAAAAGTGCAGCGTAGCGTCTCATCCGTTCATCTCGACATTCATAGATACCGTTGACTTGGTTCACCACGAGCTGTGAATCACAGAACACTCTGAGTTTAGAAATTCCCAACTCTCGTGCACTTTGCAACCCAAGTATTAACGCTTCATATTCAGCTTCATTATTGGAGGCAGTATAACCAAGACGCGTCAGCTTTTGTACTTTAACATGATCTGGGCTGACAAGAACAGCACCAAGTCCCGAACCGCTGACATTAGACGACCCATCTACGTACAAGACCCAGCCGCACCACATCGTCAGTTTGGTTCCATCTCCCGCCTCGTCTTCCACAACGGTATCCTCCTCCGCATCGTCTGGGAGCTCATGACGGTCGGGCTCTACTGAAGTTTCGGCCTCCTCCACGGGGAAATCGGCCAGGAAGCTTGCAACGGCCTGTCCTTTCTCTGCGGTTCGGGCCTGATATTGGATATCGAACTCGCTGAGTGCCACTGCCCACTTTGACATACGTCCCGCAGTTTCAGGTCGCCCCAACACAATTTTCAAAGGGTACGTAGTGATGACGACGATGGTATGTGCCTGAAAATAAGGACGTAACTTTTCAGCAGAAAAGACAAGAGCCAGACATACCTTTTCCATTTTGCAATAGTTGGATTCTGCCTTGTGGAATGTTTTGCTGACGAAATAAATAGGCTTCTCTACGCCGTTGTGACTTCTGAGCAGCACGGAGCCAATGGCTCGTTCCGAAACGGAGAGGTAGAGGTACAACACTTCACCAGGTTCAGGTACGGAGAGGATCGGAGCGGAGCCTAGATACGTCTTCAAGGCGGCGAAAGATCGGGAACACTCTTCTGTCCACCTGAAAACGGAATCCTTCCTCAATAACTCGAACAGAGGTCTACAACGGTCAGAAGACTTCGATATAAACCGGTTAAGAGCAGCGATACGTCCTGTCAGTTTTTGAACTTCTTTCCTTGTCTTCAGTTCCGGCATATCTATTAGAGCACGGATTTACGTGGGATTTGCTTCGATGCCCCGTTGACTGATGAGGTAACCAAGGAATTTACCCGAGGTGACGCCGAATATACATTTATCAGGATTTAACTTCAGATTGAAAGTGCGTAAAATAGAAAACGACTCCGCCAAGTCGGCTACAAGAGAGACCCGAGTTCGGCTTTTCACAACGATATCGTCAATGTACACCTCCACCGATTTACCAAGCAAGGGTCCAAACATCAGATTCATTAACCGTTGATAAGTGGCCCCGGCATTCTTCAGGCCAAAGGGCATGACCCGGTAACAGAATAGGCCACACTCCGTTATGAAGGCCGTCTTCTCTTGATCGTCCTCAGCTAAGAGGATTTGATTGTAACCCGAATACCCGTCCATGAAGGACAACATCTCGTGACCCGCGGTGGCAGTGATAAGTCTATCGATTCTGGGAACTGGGAAGAAGTCTTTCGGACAAGCTTTAGTAACATTAGTAAAATCAATACAGACTCTGACTTTCCCGTTCTTCTTCGGAACAGCTACTACATTGGCTATCAATTCTGGATATTGGACCTCACGAATGAACCCGTGCTGAATTAACTTATCAATCTCTTCATTGACGGCCCTCATGGTACGCCGGAGCAAGTCTACGAGGTTTCTGTTTAACCGGATTGACTACGGGATCAACGTTGAGATGGTGACAGATGATTTCAGGATTGATACCCGTCATGTCCTCGTGGGACCAAGCAAAAACATCAAGATTCCTCTTCAGAAAATTTATCAACTCCTGTTCTTCGTCTGTTGTCAAACAGGTCCCAATTTGTAGCGTCCTTGGCTCGTTCTCCGTCCCAAGGTTGACAAGCTTCATGGGTTCAACAGAGTGGTTCGTCAACGATTCACCCGGATTCTTCTCTTCCACGGACCCCATCTGTAATTGGTATTTGAGTAGGTCGGGTGGGGCATAATCACACTTCTGCGATGCCAGCTGGTCTCCTCGTATTTCACTTGGTCAATCCGGAGTAGGGAATTTCAGTACCTGATAATAAGAAGACGGAACAGCTCTCATTTCGTGAGTCCACCATCGCCCCAAGATGACATTGTATGGGGACGGCGCGTCGACAATGGAGAACCGAGTGGACAGGATGATAGGTCCAGCTCTGACCGGTAGGATGACTTCTCCTACGGGTTGCATCGAGCTTCCGTCGAATCCTATCAAGGGGGTCTGTGCAGGAACGAGAACTGCCGGGTTCAACCCCATCTTTGCGAAAGCATGGAGATACAGAATATCTGCCCCACTTCCAGGGTCAACGAGCACTCGCCTGATGTCAAAATCGCCAATTCGCATAGTCAAGAGAAGAGCATCGTAGTGAGGCCTGACCACAGTTGTCATGTCCTGATTAGTGAACGATAGGGCCTGCTTGATTTCCCTCGTTGTCGATCGCACCTGACAAACTTTTACCACGTGTGATAACTTCCTTGCCTTCGCTCGGAACTGCTGCTCAATATCTACTTCCGGTACTCGAGCGCGATGGATGACATTTATGACTCCCTTCAGAGCTTCTCCGCCTGGGCCCATATGACCAGATGGCTCTCCCTCATGAGATCGAGTGGATGGATCTTTAATACGCCCTTCTCCTCTTCCAGAGTCCACATATTCTCTCAGATAGCCTTCAGGGACTAATCTTTCCAGATATTCTCTCAGGATGCGACAACGATTTGTAAGGTGCCCGTGGCACTTGTGATACTGACAATACTCATGCGCCCTGGGTCCCGAGGTGACATCACGAACGGTCCGTGCTGGCCATTCGAAGTATGGTTTGTCTTCCATCGCCTTCATAATCGTCGCCGGGCTCGCTGTGAAGTTGACTTGACCAGCGCGAGATGCAAAATGACGTCTTTCTGTTGTCTGATTCTCAATTTCCTTGTTATGCCCGGGTTCCTCTTGTCTCTGATAGGCACGGTCGTCCCGCCGTTGGGAGTTGGGATGTAGATCCGTCCTTCTTGATGAGTCTAAATCTTGGCGGACTCCGAACGAGTGTCGGTTCGGTTCTCCCCGTCGTTCAACGTACACCACTTTTTCCTGTCGTGTGCGCCACCGTGGTTCTTCGTCGCTGGAAGATGATTCATACTTTGATCTCTTCCCTCTCTTCGAGGAGAGTTTGCTTCCCCACTCCACAGCATCTACCCCTCGTGCTCTGGGTCTCGTCGTTGCTGCAATATCGTCCTCCATCCTCCCGTACTTAGAGGCACGGACTATCAGTTCGTCCATCTTGATTGGACAGTCAAAGGCAAGTGATTCGTAGAGCTTAGAATTCTTGGGTATAGCATTCTTGAAGGCCGCTATGCAAGTGCAGTCTTCGATCTTATCGATATTAGAGACTTCATCGGTAAACCGTTGAATAAAGTCTCTAAGGGGTTCCGTCGACTTCATTCGCATGGCGAAGAGTGAATCTGCGCCTGCTTTCTTCTTCTTGTTAATGATGTACTGGTCAATGAAAACTGACCTGAGATCAGCCATACACTTGATCGACCCAGCGGGTAGATTACGGAACCATCTCGCAGCCGCTCCAGTCAGGCTACTAGGGAAGGCTTTACAGAGGAGATTATCATCCGGATTACGGACAACCATAGCATTCTTAAAGTCAGTCAGGTGGTCAATAGGATCTCTCCTCCCATCGAACTTAACAAAATTTGGTACCACAAATTTTGACGGGGTATATGATTCGACGATCTCCTTGGAAAAAGGGGACGTCTCCTCCTCGTCTTTGTACTTCTGAGCGTATTGATCGAGAGAGGCCCCACTTGTCACTCCTCTGACTCGAGCATTGATCAGGGCTTCCACGTCCTTGAGGGTTAAGCCTGTCTTCAACCCGTCGTTGCTGACACGGAGATCTCGTTGTTCAGCATGAGCACCAAGAGAACGAGGATAGGCAGTCTCGTCAGTAGAAGGAGTGAGAGTGAATCTTCTCTCCAGATTCTCTGGTGCAGACGGCGAAATCGGGATTGTTACTTTGGGGGGAGGGGAAGAAGGGAAATTGAGTTTACGAGCCGCAGAGCCCCCTTTAGGAGATTCGTCATCGATCTCCAAGTTACTATGCTCTAAAGCATCAAGCCGCTCCTGCAGTGACTGCTGCTGGCTGACTATCTGGGCCAGAGTGGCTTGTTGTTGTTGTAATAGTAACAGGGCGGGATCAGGTATGGTCATGAGCCTTTCTGGTTGTCCAGAAGATTGGCCTGATGCGAACGTTTGTATGGCGGAAGGGGTGCAGGAAATGGCTTGAGGGGGCTGGTTTTCGACGATAGACTGAGGAGTTTGGTCTGCCATGCTGACCGGGAGAGGTGGTGTGAGCAAATGGTGGATTCGGCTAAAAAATCCCACAGACGGCGCCAATTTTGTGAGGGAATTTTTACCGATGATTACACGTATTAGAAGTTAACTCAAGTTGCGGTTGTGAGGTTGAAAGACAATAGTAAGACCCCGCCAGTTGATCAAGGCGACGAGGAGGGTGTGCACTCCGACCTGTACTCCGATGCCAAAGTCACTATGTGGAGAAGATGATGAACAGTAAAAAAAATACAGAGAGTTTGAGGGTCTTAGCTCTTAAAAAATCCGTCCCTTCACACTGTTTTTCACAGGTTCTTATAGGCCCCTCCCGCCATGGCCATAGGCACCCATGGATGACCATGCATACCTCAAATCTCTGATGTATACTTCAATAATCATTTTAGATAGATCTCCCGGTCATTCATACTGCACGCGTATCTGCATATAAAAGAGAGCAGGCATAGAGTAGGAACTCGTCCGAGGTGACTAGCATTAAATGACATTTAATGCTATATTTAATGCCAAGACAGTGTTTCCCACCTACCATCGTAAAGGTAGGATCAGTCCCAGGCGACTGGGCAATAGCACCGGATCTCATTACATGTTGGGGTACGGGGTCGTTGACAATAAGACAACGAGTACGTTGTCAGAATGAAGACGTGATCGTTGTCTATGAGATAACGGGGTCGTTGTTCGGTGGACAACGTTCTCGTTGTCCATATGACAACGGGCTCGTTGTCGAAGAGACAACGGAAATGAGCTCAAACGATAACACCACACCGAGGACAAGCTCGTTACTACCATCCTTGGGGTTTTACGAAATTTACCCATTACAATTCTCTTGGAGGGGCTAACGATGGGGGTTTAGGCATAGCCCCCCCCCCCCCCCCCCCAAAAAAAAATTGAGGCCAAATTCATGGGCTATCCCGACCCTTTCCCAGTCAAACCAAAATACTCAACCGGAGGGATTTAATCATACCATTGGAGCAAGTGGTATGTTATTTGGTTGTTTGCTATTCACTTATTTTTTTTGGGTTAAGAAATTATAACATTTAACTATGAGGTAGAAAACACACCAGGTCTTTGTCCCAGTGGTAGTGTATCCCCTGCTTGAGGGGAGGTACCAGGTTCTATTCCCGAGAGGGTGGGAGTTTGTATATACTCTCCAAACGCCCACTAACTGAATAGATACTAACACCTAACCACATTGCGGCCTACACATATATCTCGAACCAAAAAAAAACCTATGAGGTAGAAACAAGCCACTAAGGGGAACTATGAGGTAGAAACAAGCCACCAAAGGGTTTCCCTCAGTAGGCCCCTTGATAAGCAGAAACCCAATTATAACCTAGATTAAGGATAGCATGATGCGCTATGATGAGAGCAGCTTTTGCTAGATTGTGTGCTTCATCGTTTGCTTGTCTTCCGATAAAGGCAGCCCGGGCAAATGGGAAACTAGTCAAAACATTTATAACGTCCTCCCCAATAACAGATATTTCTTAAGCCACCTCTCCAACCTTGCCATTGACGAACTGACATAAGGGGTTGTTTGTTATTCAAATTTTTTTTTTTTTTTTGGTTTGAAGGTATTAAGTAACACACTAAACACGCGCACAGAGTCAGACCTAACGGTAATTTGTTATTCAATTCATCATGGTAAGTTTATAACATTGAATAATAACAAGGGCCATTCACAATGAACTAGGGTTATGACTTATGACCTTATGGTTATTTTTAATTTTTTATGTTTTGGGAAAAAGGGTTGAAGACGGCCAAGCTACACATCAATGTTCTTCACATGCACGAGCAACTCTCTCACGTGCATGAGTCAGAGACTACCATTCCTTTTCCAAACTAGGGTTTATACAATAAATTTAAGATTCAAAATCTTCACATGTTATAAATCATAATCTTCAATTTAACATGTCCCTTGCATCGGATTAACCTACTACCCATTTCACTTCGTTTGTACTGACAAAACTGCTAGAATATGCAAAGGGTGATGTGGGCTTGAGGAGTTACTTAGCTAGTTGTGATCCTGCCATAAAATTATTGTCTTCTATTAGTACAAATTAAGTCAAAAATGCAATAGAAGACGGTGGTGCTAGAAAAATCTTTTGAAAAATAGTCTCATATGAAAAGTACCACACTACCTTACCTTTAACCTGTTGGGTTTAATTATTAATAAAGGATAAAAATGTCCAAGAAATGTTACCAAGTTCACTTGTCATCCAGAAACCAAATCATATGTGGCCTTATCTCAAGGCATGGTCTTGTAAGGATTTGACGGTTTTTTTTTTGGTTATAACTGGGGGTGTCCTAACCCTTTGGGTCAAGACTAATACTAAAGGGTGCGAGGAAGGCCCATAATCTTTCACACCAGGAAAGTCGAGAAAAATCCCGTGTGGGGCTGGCCCGAAAGGGAGAGTGAGAAGTCGAACCCAAGACCTTCCACTTCATGAGGCGTAATTCCCTGGAAACAATGGTCCACCACTTCCAAGTTAAGGATTTAATGGTTGTATGAGAGATTTTGACCTTTTAACGTAGGGAAGGTTATACACGATTTGCTTTCGTCATCCACACACACATACATCCCTTTTCTCGAGTCCTAAATCCTAAATGTAGAAATTCTGATTTATTAAATAACTTAAATAATTACAATGTCTCATCTATAAGGGTTATATAGAGATCATATGAGTCTCAGGAAACATATCACATGATGAGATATACTGATGGATAATGATGTAGTGTATCTGATTATTTACTTTATTATCATAAAACATTCTCTAATACCAAATAGAGGAAATTGCCACAGCAAGAAACTATCCATCCACATTAACACCTTGTGGTGTTGTTGTGTTCAACCAAAAAAACACAAAAAACAGTTTTTGCCCTATCGAAGAAATCCAGTGAGGTGTAGCTTGTAGTTGTACTAGTACCATAATTAGAGTACATGCTGCTCAACGATCACGTGCCTTTGGTGAATCAACATGGTCAGAAAAGAGGTAGAATGTAAAGAGATCTTATCTTATACGCGACTTCCATGTTACTTTGATTAGAAAAGCAAACATTTATCCTTACTCTACAAAAAACATTTAATGCTGGGAAAAAAATATTCAATGGATGTAAGGTCACATTCGCTTCTTGCCTTAGTGGTAGGGGCATACAAAAAACATTTAATGCTGGAAAAAAAAATATTCAATGGATGTAAGGTCACATTGGCTTCTTGCGTGAGTGGTAGGGGTATAGACTTCAATGGAGGGAGGGAGGTTGGGGGCAAGAGCTCCAATGCTCAAACTAACATATGAGGTACGGACCGTACTTACATAGATAAATGACCCAAAAAAAAAGGGTTTCTGACTACATATAATACTGGATTGGCATCGGATTACCTCTAGATTGGCATCGGATTACCTCTAGGGACGCCCGAGGTGTGCGCTCGTGTGTCCACATGTCATATAACATGTGGCTATAAAAAGGGGAAGGAATCATTTCATTTTCTTCCCCCCACGTTTTTGACTTATCCCTACTTGATATCTCTCTCATTTTATTGCCACAAGTCAGATGATGCGTGGACGCCCAAGCACGCATCTCAGGCGTTCAGAAATAATATGATGCCTCCCGGATTTTCTCTTGACACACGGGCACCACTCTTTGCACTGTGTGTTGTATGACATTTAACTAAGGGAGTGATAACATGCATGATACACTCCCTTGGGTGGTACATGCAAACCTCCCAAACTCACAAGTTACATGTCCTCTTTAACATCTATTAACCACGTTTAAAATTTACACATCCCAAAAGTTATTTATCTAACCTTGATTTTTAGAAAAAAAAATATTAAACTTAGTTTTGCTTATGTGATTCACATACCCATCTGGTTAATTTTTAAAAAATTATTTTTTCTAAAATCAAAGGTTATATTATTTAACCCTAGGAATGCATTAATCTTAATCACGGTTAATTGATGTCAAAGAAGATATGTGGCAAGCTTGGGAGGTGTGCATATACCACCCAAAGGAATATGCATGTGCAACTCCCACGCGTCATGCAAAGAGTGGTGCCCGAGTGTAATACCCGGGCATCTGCCAGAGAAAATCCATTGTCAATCCCGTCGTTAACACTTCACCACCCAAAATCATCTATCATAATCAAATCAGTGGGCCAGCACTTGGGCGGACTTGGGCCTACCAAACCAAAAATCCGTGTGGGTATTGACTATTGAGCCTGTGTATGCATCTGAGATTGTATCATCCATCAAGCAACTTAAAAACCATAAATGACAAGAGTTGAAATTTTGAGAATTCCTAACAAAAGAACTTCATTCTTGCCAAAAGAACATGGCTCTATTGACAACTACAAAAAATTCATATTCAATATGCAAATCATAAGTTCTTAAGCGAATGCTGGGCGGACTCCCAGGTAAGCTGACTTGCCTCATTTGCGGAGAAAAAGTGGTCGGGCCCACCTGTAAGCAGTCATTTTTACCTGATTGTTCTTCACAAATGGGGCAAGTCTGCTCGCCGGAGAGTCTGTCTGGCATTCCCCCCGAGTTCTTATTTCTCCTGGGTCCCTGTAGTGCATGTACAAGAAAGGATAGGCAACAGTGATTGGTGAGTGCATAGTTTTCCTTTCTCAGCACTAAAATAGTCTCTGAAGGTTTACAATGTTTGTGGAACTCAAAACCACCCAAAAGGGGAAAACAAAACAAAACCTTAATATATGATTTACACAGATAAAGAAAGAATTACAATCAGCATATGCACATCTCAGACAAGAAAAAATAAGCAAAGGAAAGAAAAGCGCTGATAGACGCCAACATAAAATTCATTTACCTTCGTTCATGTTGTCCCCCACAACATGAATCACAATGAGAGGAATAAAACTACTCTTCCTCCAAAATGGGGAAACTACTTGAAAGGTTCTGTAGCCTTCAAAGACAACAGCCTCCTAGCCGGGGCTGGAGGTGCCAACCCAGGGATGTCTCTGATGTCTTTGTTATTTGGATTGACAATCTAAAATAACACAAAGTGGACTATTAAAATTGAGAAATGTGCATAATTGACACATCGTGAGTGTATGCACGGCTTTGCACATGCATGTATGAATTTGATCGTGCAAATGGAATGATAATGACATAGTTGATTTTCAAGACTAGCAATCAAAAGGATGATACAATTATTTATTTATTCGAGTAACCCTAAGGATATGACAGTTTTCAAGAAAATGAATAGGATGTTCAAGTGTTGATGAAAGATCATATAGGATATTGTGGGGTACTGAGAGCGCACTGGCTTAGGTTCCCAGAAGCACCCATACTGGATAGCATAAAATTGATGCAATTGCAATTGAATGTTATCAAATACAGTGAACTTTTTTGTGTTTGTCTGTGCCATGTAAGGTGCAGATTGCTTCAGCATACAAAATTCTATAGAGGTAAACCAAATATCAGTTCAACAGTTCAACCTTCTCCAGCACCATGCAAGGTACACTAAGGAAGCACATCATGACATCCCAGCTCCTTTCGTAATTTACTTCTTGTAATTAAAAAACTTACCAACATTTTGGTATTTTCATTTTTTCAGACCGGTGCCTTTGCCATTTATACTTGTACATATTAAATTATTCATGTTTGTGTGTGTGTGCATATAAATTCTATTTATTTCCTTTTTGATTTCAAAAGGTTTTACCAATAAAGCCCCGAGCAGAAAACCCCCCAGAGAATTTCCTTGTCGAAAATTTTCTTGAACAGAACTGGTAACCAGCATATGCCAGGCAGACTCTTTGAAATGCAGCATATGATTCGCCTAATGTATTTTGATCAATTACTTTACTTCTAACAAAGCAGGTAAGCTGGCCAAGCTATGAAAATTCAGCGCAATAATGGGTGAATCGGAGAGTACCTTCACGATGATGATGGCTATAACACCACAGACAAGAAGAAATAAAAAGAGCATTATGCATTTATCAGTAGCCACCTGAAACAAATATTGGAGATGTAGTTCAGAGTTCAGACAATTCAAATATAATAGAAGTTGCATTCTGGGGACAAATGGTCAACCAACCTGCCTACCAATCTCCTTCACAAGCTGGGAAGCCTTCTTGATTGAGAATTGAATTGTATCCAGCTCATTAACAATGCGGCCCATTTGTTCAGTCTGCATAAATTTTTAAACGAAAGAAACCATGAAAAAGACCTTAATACCAAGATGGCCAAGGAGAAAATTTCTGAGAATTCCTTACCCTATGTTTGGTTGCGGAGAAAACAAGTGAAAACATGGAAAAGAAAAGAAAATTAGACAAAACACAACTAAGAGTTGTATTAGAAATCCAAAATTTTCTTTTCTTTTCTATGTTTTCATCTATTTTCTCAGCAACCAAACATAGCATTAGTGTTTGTTTTATGCAGTAACTTGAGATGTATAATGGCTACTTACTTGGCCCTTTAAGGTAACTGCAGTCTGACCACCCACTTCAATTGTTTGTTCCACAACCTAAGCACTAATTTTAAAAGTGAGTAGACACAGGCAACAGCAGAATTTGAGTCGAGACATGCTTCAAGGTTAGTTATTCACCTTTTTCGAGCGCTCAATGACCTGATCAGTCTCATCCATTGTCTTCGTCCCAGCATTGATAAGCTCTTGATTTGACATTGCTACAAGAAAAATCAGGTCAGAATTCAGATAGCAAGACAAGAACATGAAGCAACCAAGAACATATAAAGCAAGAACATGAAGCAAGTCAGAATTCAAAGTGGCTAAAGCATTCATTTTTGGGGAATCAGGCATGAAGCAAGCAAGAACATAAAAAGAGGATTGATGTCCAGATGGGAGGGCAGAAAGTAGCCATCCTCCTGTCCTGTACCATATTTGTCGGGCAAGGAGTTCCAAACCAACCACCAGGCAGATAGAACCAAAGGAAATAAATTCTAATGCTTGAACCACATTCTCTTTCTTTATCAGTAAACAAATTTTCATTAAAGATCAAAAGAAGAACATATACAACAAGAGTTCACAAGATGGTAAAACTCTAAAAGAGAAAATAAGTGAACTAGGCTCCCAATACAAGAAGGTACACCTGATACAAAAAGCTACAAAGGAAGGTCCCCTAGGTCCTCAATCTCTTTATGGGCTGAACACCAAAACAAAATACGATGTCTAATGCACATACATAGAAGAGAACGAGAGTTTGAGAGATCATTAAAAACTCTCGAGTTTCTCTCCTTCCATAGACCCCATGCTACGGTATACGGTTCTTCTTTGAGTTCTCTTTATACATGTGTAGGAGATAAACTAATAATGAAAAGGTAATCAACATTACATTGATGAGATGTCACTGGCCTACAAAATAAAATTATGTCCATCATCTTAACATATTCCGAACTAGTATTATTTTTGGAGAAGTAAACATATTCCAAGGATCACTATTCAATGGCACAAATGAAGGAGAGCATAGATCTCACATGATGCCACTTGGACATTGTCCTCAGCTGTAGGGTCACCACCTCCTGCCCCCATATCAAAGAGTTCAACTCTCTTATTGCCAAGGCTACTCATATACCTGCAGTCCCATGAAATCTGATGAGAAGTTGTATCAGAAACAGAGAAATCCACAGCAGGGGTTAATAACATGGTACCTAGGAATTAGTAAAGAAGTACATAAAGTCAAAGATGATGTATAACCGCTAAACTAACTCAAAGGACCAATTCTTGTCCAACTGAACAGAAAATAGAAGCTGGCAGGCACACTCAGCCTGGTAAGATGTAACAGAAAAAGACGTATCAATAGCATCCTCGCTTGAATCAGGGATGGTTCAGCTAGAACATGAAAAGAGTAATCTCTTCTTTTGAGTGCCAGCACAACACTGACGTCTAGCTTTCTGTTTTCTTGCCTTACTTATTTACCTGTACCGACTCTGGTTAAAGGTTTAACTTCCTCATGCAGGTATCTCACTTGGATGACCCAAATTTTGTTGTTTGGATCACAAAACAAAAATTGGCAAGCAAATAAAGGTAGAAATATTTATTATTTACATGAATGTTAGATAAGTAAAAGGGCTTGTAAAATTCCAAGGTATTATTTGTTTAATGATTAATAAACAGTACAATATATGTGTGTGTGGAGGGGGGGTTCCCTCAAGTTCAAAACCCAAGGGCCACATTTAATTGAAGGATCCGGCTTCTTCCTAAATTGTCATGGTCAACTGTAGCATCATTTTCAAAAGATCCCAAAACACTCTAGAAACCACAAACTTCGAATCTTTTATGCTTAAGATGGAAAAATTGGGTGAAAAGATATTAACTTACGTTTTCCTCAAGGCCACATACGAATTCAGCTCTTTGATCTGCAAAAATACAGTGCATTCCATTAATGACAGATGATATATAAGCAGAAACCTAACTTAGTATGCTTAGAAAAGATAATAGTATACAGTATTATATATAGGACCTGTGACCACTAACCCAGACTTCCAAAACTTCGGTGACCCTTTTGATTGGCCAAGGACAAAAGTTAACACAGTACAAAAAACTTAATCATTAGTACAGGTGTACAATGCAATAATGACCACCAAATGAACAGTTAGGATCTTATCCAAAAGAAGGGGCGATGGTTAGAATAATTCACACAATGTAAAATATGGTTTATGGCCAACCCAAGTGCGCCCCTGAAACAATCAGATGGTCTGCATTGAGAATCTTTTTTTTAATGGTAGCATTCAGTGGCTTCAGTGAGTTTGGCCATTGCCCTTACGGATTTATACAAAGCTCACAATCAAAATGTGCTATGTGTTCTCCAAACTGGACTAACTGTTGGGCAGTCACTTCAATAAACCACAACCCAGAGTTTATACACTGCTTAAGATTTTTTTTTTCCCTCATCGATTACTAATAATAATAATAATAAAATGTTCCTTAAACAGCATGTAAACTCTGGGTTGTGGTTTATCGAAGTGACAGCCCAACAGTTAGACAGTCCAGTTTGGAGAACGCATGACACATGAATAAAAAATCGGATGAGCAAGAAAGAAAGGCTGGATTTTCTTCCAGGAAACTGGGCTTCTATATCCATGCATACATGTACAATTTGTGCATGTGTGAGATAAAATAGAAAAGTAAAGAAATTTCAAACAACTGACCAAGGATTGTTTTTTATCATTGAGTTGCTTATTGACATCAGGAGGATTTCCACTCTCCTCGTCTTTAATTTCGCGATCAAACTCTTTGATTAACCTGAAACAAATAAGTGACATATCAAGATTTAGTAGGGTGTGATAAATCCTTGAGATACACTAAAACAAAATACCCACAAAAATGCTATAGGAGCTTGCAATGTTTGGCACAGAACAAGTAGTTCACAACTAACTACTCTATTCACCAAAGAGAACAAAAATTGTGTTCCCAAGACAAGGTATAACTTCAACAGAGACAAGGTTCTATCCCCTTTTCACATTAGAAGCTGCTGGACTTTTAACCTCACTAATTTGTGGTAGAAGTCTAGAGGATGATTCTACTTCAGCTTCTGGTTGGGCCCCTTGGAACAAGGATTAAAAATACGGTTTCAAGGGATGTATCGGTCCCAACCGAAACCTATACGTATCGATTTCGGTATCGGTTTCGGGCGATACATATAATTTTTTATTTTTCTTAAAAAACTCAAATTAATTTTTTTTAAAAATCAAATGAGTTATAGGAACCAATTGTACCAATGTAGGAAACGACCCAAAGACAAAGTAGCAAACAAAAGTACAATTCTACAATGAATTAAAACATACATAACTAATAAACGATAAGTATGGCTGTTTCGTATCAGTATAATAGTATATATATCGTACAGGGGGCTACCGATACTTATACGTATCGCCTGTTTCGTATCGGTTTCGACAATTTTTATTTCCATGCCTTGGAATCAAGGAGGGTTTGTGGGGTCAGTCTCATGTGTCAGAGATTTCGCTGTACCGCTTACTTTTTCCAAATAAGATATTTTTGTTTGCCAATCAAAGAAGTTCATATATGATATAGTTTACAACTTTCAGCCACTACAAAGATCATCAGAATAGAAAAATCAGAAAGCAGAAGCCGATATGCGACATACCGCTTACATTCCCTCATTTTTCCCGTAAGTTCCTCCAGTTGTTTACTTTGTCTATTGGGGTCTTTAATCTTATCCAGCTTCTGGAAGCCATTTCTGAAAAAGAAAAAGAAATTGCAGAGTGTATAGTTGTCAGTACTATAATCAACCATACAGAAGTCATCATTGCCATGTATTTTGTCGATAGTTAAAAGAATGAAATGCAATCTCTCAATATGCAAGATCCCGCTACAGGGAAAAATGCAGTAAACATAAAAATGGTCATATAATACACACACACACACACACACACATATATATATATATATATATATATATAAATGGCAATTGGATTATACTTTATAGCGGCAGAAAAGAATTAAACAATATGTATAATAAAGTATATATCATTAAACTTTTGCAAGATTAATATTAAAACCAAAATCTCTTCCAGTTCAAAATACTGGTCAATCTCGACTAAGCAGTCTAAGACCACGGAGGGGCCTCAGCTTCCATTATAGACTTCATCTGAAACTTCACATTCTCTTGTATGAAAATTGTGAAACTTCAGCCGACATAAACAAAGTCTCCCCAAACTGTAACCATTCAACTTTTGATCCAAATAGTTGAATCATTTGGTCAAAAAGGCCTGACAACTTTCATTAAAAGAGATCAAACCACCTCTTGCTGTTGGATTGACGATACCCAGAAAAACTAACCCTTTTTTTCTAGTCCTTTTATTTTGGGGTAGATTTAGGTTAAAACCAATAAGAACATGTGTAATTGCTACAGAACTATGATACGAGTTTCGCACAATTTTATGGATTATTTCTTAGCTTCAAGGATAATTATTTTTTGGAAAAATAAGCTCTAAGCCAGGGTAAGATACTTACTACTAGTTCCACTACTTCATATGGATATGAAAACCCAGATAGCAGCCATGATACACTGTCCCAAACATTTAGATGGGGCACCATGGGTCATTACGTTATGGACGGTATACCTGCAGTTGGAAAATGACTATGGCTAGGCACTAGGGATAGTTCTATAATTATGGTCAGGGCTCATCTTATGTGATTGCAAATGTTGAACATCCAAACTAATCACAACTATGGGTGTGAAAGGGTTTTAATACACACACAATGAACAATATATCCAAGATTATACTAATTAATAACTGGTATCATAACTATAAGTCATGGGTGCAATGCTTTAACTACCTACAGAAACTAGTCGAGATGGAGATGATGCTATGATCCACATTGTAAATCTAGGCAGAATGATTTTGTGGTGCAGCCTTATAATGTTTTCCTTTATTCTATTTGGGATATATTAATTACTTTGTGAACATGGCTATAGACCATAAAAATGTGGGACTTTGGCTTTGAGAGTTATTATTAGTTTCACTTTTCCTACTTTTGTGGTGTGGCATTATAAAGTTCTAAGGAATTAGAAAATGCATAAAATGGAGTTTTTTGCTGTAGCAATTAAATAACATCATAGTTTTGATACCATTCTTGTCTTAATATGCCGCAAAGAAAGCAAGGATGCACACACACACACACACAACACACTTGCATACATACATGCATATATACGCATAAAAAAACATGTGATGAAATGGTCAATTGTATTGAAAGTTTGAGAAAAGAATGTTTAGGGGAACTTAAAATGAACACAAATTCCATAAAAAAACTAAGTGGTGGAGAGATGAAGTTCAAAATGCTGTTAGAGAAAATAGATCCTACAATAAGACTTGGTAAAGAACTAGGAAAAAAACACTAAAAATCTTTGGAGGTTCGCAATCAGAGGACAGTATGGGCACTACTGTCTACTGCACCCTCCTAAGAAAATAAATTTATCTATAAGATGTTTGATGTTTTGAGTTCGAAAGGCATTAAATATTGGTGGTTTCAGTGAAGATAGTGACAGTTTAGCATTTCTCAAACAGTGAAACTAGGCTTCATTTAGTAAAATTAGGAGAGCATCGTAGTGGTTAGCATAGGCTTGATGGTTCTTTTAGTTTTGTAAGGAAGTAGTCCTTGTCCAAGAGGTGGCTCTCTATTAAGAACAATGTTCTTCGAAGTGGCTTTCTCCATAAGGAGGTTTCCCCTTATAAGATGACAATAATTATCTTAGTCTTTTGCAATGTGTTTAAACGATAGCTCTAAGAAGGTCACAGAAGAATGCACTTGGCGAGCGGGGGAGTTTTGGATATGAACAGAAAATCCAGATGAGCTAAAGGTTTAGCATGAATTTGACTCAACTAAATTCGATTATCAGTAGTTCTTACTTCTTAGATTACTCAATTTAGCTCTATAAACAAAAGCGACAACAGTAGATCCCATGACAAGCACAATGTATGCACCATTGGATTATCAGTTTCTGTTGCTCAACTCCTGAAATCATTTATTTAAAATATTATATATGTTCTTCACCAAGTCTAACTTATTGGAATATAAGTCATTGGAGTTTACCTCAACAGACTTCAACCTCTACAGACACCAACCATTTGTTGAAAATCAACAAAATAACAAGCTCCAAAATAAAATTACTAATCTATATCCAAAACGAAAATTAAATACCCATTTACTCAATATTGTAGCTTTTCAAATACAGACAAATGTATCAGAAATTCCCGTTAAACAATTCAGATCATCAGCTTCACAATAATAAACACTACCCAAAAAACGAAAAAATAAATAAAGACAACAAAGCAACAAATGAAGAACTAAAATCTAAATGTGAATTTTGATATCTTACGCGAGAGCTCGAAAGTTGTCACGAATTTCGCCATCGATCTGCTCCAACTGAGGGCTCATCTGCAACTCCGTATCCATTATCGCCGGAGCACCAAATCCGGCGATCTATTGCAGAAACCTAACCGATTGTCCGACCTCACACAATCATCCGACAGAGAGAAAACAAAAGCTCCAATCTCCACCAATTAACTTCAATT
Source organism: Tetracentron sinense (assembly GCA_015143295.1). NCBI lineage: Eukaryota > Viridiplantae > Streptophyta > Magnoliopsida > Trochodendrales > Trochodendraceae > Tetracentron > Tetracentron sinense. The sequence goes on along the minus strand of CM026566.1, from coordinate 38,519,141 downwards.
AATGGCTGAGCATCGCTAATGGGACTTCCGATGGAGAAAATCAACGAAACCCTAATTCTAACACTAAAAAAGGTTGGATTTTGATGAAAAATGAGGAGATTTGGGCGTGGAGGAAATTCAGGTTTTTAGGGCCTTTGATACACAGTTGAACGATGAAACAAATGATATGGGTGGGAAGAACAGCTGTACGGTAACAAGAGTAGGAAAATGTTGGTGTCCACCTCGGTAGTACGTCTACCTCATATTTTCACCGTTGGATGGTCTTTGAAATTCGTGTAGTGTCTGTTTCGGGGAACATCTGACGGTGTAAATCAGATAAGGACGTAATCGTCATCACAACGCCACACAGCACATACTACTGTATGCCTGAGAATTTAAATACCTATGGCCTATGGACCATGATTCTTCCGGCGTAAGATAGCACGACACGTTTTAGATAAGCAATTGAGGTGGAACGCGCTGTCTACGGTCGACAGCCTGTCTACAAAAGTCTCTCTACCAATGACCATGTGAAGAGTGGCTGGGTCATGAGTGGGACCAGATGAAAGGCTAGAAACGCATCCGTCATAAGTTTAAAAGGTGCGAGCAATGTTTTCATAATCGAATCGCTAGCCGGTTTCAGAGTGCAAGCAATGTTTTCATAATCGAATCGCTAGTCGGTTTCTGATTGAGTCGGTCCAGTTTAATCGTGATTGTGTCATGTTATTATTAAAAAAAATATATATCATTTTGATTCTTCTAGTTTTATCACCCGTCTTTCTGTTGAATCGACCGGTTTTCAATTTCCAAGCCGATTTTGATGATTTTGAAGACTAGTTGATTGGCTGATTCCCAATTTTATCAATTCAATTGATTAGTCCGATTCGATTTTTAAAATTTTGGACAAGCAAGCATAAATCTTTAGCTGAACAATACACCACTCCAAATCCACATAAACCATTATGAACGGAATATGTGTTTTTATAAACATTTTAAAGGATTAGTCTATGGGTACTTCCAAATATACTTTTCAATCTTAATAGATCTATGGGTACTCTCAAATATACTCTCCAATCATAATCATCTATTGCTAACTAGGAAGGGTTAGAATTTATCTTGTCTTATTTTGTTTTTTCTAATGTCACATCAACTCTAACCTTGACAATTTAATGATTTAATTAAATGGTTAAGATTGTAGACTTCCACCTTTTTAAAATCCTATTTAATATTTTTATTAAATTAAATTGGGACACATAATTTAAAAAGAACACATTGTGTAGTAGAGAAACGATATGATCATAGGGTTCGAAAATAATATGATAAACAAAACAAAGCACAACATAAGATGTACGTGGTTCACCCACCATAGGTCCACGATCGAAAGTGATTTGAAACGTTCACTATAATAAAGACGATTACAAAAGAAATGAGTAACCAAGAATACAATTCCAAAAATCTCACACAACCCCTTAGTAGCTCTCACACATTCCAAAAAATTGGTGTTCCCTCTCACAAACAAACCCTAAATCGAAATATGTTTAGGAAGACTCGAAATACAAAACGCATCCCCAAAAACTCGTCACAATTTGCTTGAGCCAACAAAATCTCACTTGAGCGAGACTATCAGAAGTAGAATACCGAATCCTTTAAGGTACAAGAATAATCATTTAAATCCGAATCTTTTAAGGTGAAAGAATAACCACTCTCAAATACCAAGAGTCATAAGATAAGTCATGAGCACGATCTTCTTCCCAAAAGCGAAAATTAGGTTTCTCCTGAGACCAAATTCACTTTCCCTAAAAACCCTAAAACTCACATTTCAACAACCCATATCTGGTAAGCCTACACCCAATGCCTATTTCTAAACATAAATCAAATCCTAAAGCAATTAGAAATTTTATAAATTATAATTCTAACAAATAACTCCATAATAGGAGTTTACACAAAATAGAATTCTAAGGCAAATTCCAACACACGTGTCACAATTTTATTGATATACACAATTGTTTAAGAAAACTTATACTGGAATTCTTGCAAGTATGTGTGGGCTTGGTTGTCATATTCATATGTGTATAAGGTCCAATGTAAGTAGTAGTGCTGGAGATGTCACAGTCTGATAGTTATGTTGACAATGTTGCAAATAATTCAAATTTGACATGACATTGGGGGAAATGTGTCGTTGACAATGAAAAGTTTAAGCCATTATATTTTGGTGTAACATAACAGGATCAAACATGTTGAGGTTGATAAATATTTTATATGAATTACGTTGATATTGTTGCAAATCATTCAGCTTTGACATGATATAGCTGAGAAATTGTTGTTTATAAGTGAAAGTTGAGGTGTATTGTAATCCTATATAACATGCAAGATATTAAGGTTGATAAACATTTCATGTAAAATAATATAGTGTTGAAGACAATTGATCTTGCGTTTACACAAATAGAATTTTAGAAGGTTGTTGCTTTAATTCTTCATTACAAGCTTTTTGAGAAGCTTAACATTCTGGATATTTAGGTTAGTTTGAAGAGAAATGTTGTACTAAGTCATCTAAAAATCAGTTTATGCAAATTACTCATGCGGATAAATCATTTTAAAAAAAACTAATATGTTAGGGTTGATATATTTTAACATAAAAAATTATGTTGAGACCCTACTTGTATCAAATAAGACTGAAATAACCCTATTTTTATTAATTCTATTAGATACTAATGCCAACTACTAATGCAAATAAATAATTTTCGAAAAACTAACATGCAAGCATAAGGGTTGATATATTTTAATGTGAAAAATTATGTTGAGATCGTACTTGCATCAAATAGGATTAACCAAACCTATATTAACTGTATCAGTCAGAGATTATTATTTTTAGCAATAAATGAAAAAAAAATCATCAACAAATTAATAGTTTTATAAAAAGGTGATTTTTTTAGGACTTGTCATCTATCTCTACTTGGTGCACCCTTGGTGCACCACTGATCCCCGTAACAGTTTATTTATTTACTAGCAAAACTCTCATGCGATGCACGGGTAGTAACATAAACATGAAACAAATCAAAAGATAATGAATAATTAATATTCAACAAAATTTGAATTTTTAAAAATTAAAAATAATATGTAAATTTTGATGAAAATATATATTTCATTAATATAGTTTTAACTCAAATGAAAGTAAATAAGCACAAATTTGAGGCATCCTAAACAATTAAACTAATAACAACATATGATGTTAAGTCAAATTTAGCTAATAGATAAAACTCAACTAAAGAAAAAAAAAACAACAACAATAAAAACGACAAAATAGTTCCTAACATGTTTGGAAGCTCAAGTCAATAGAAATCTAAAGAAAAAGTCTGTAATATTATGAAGATGGAAAACCATAGAACTAATTTTATCTTTCAACAAATGAATATCATTTAATGAAAGGTAAATGGGTGAAAACATTGCACTCAAAAGAGATAAAAATAAATAATTTTAGTCAAATAAGAAATGTTTGTACCTTGGTAACACAAGCTCTTCTGTAGCAATTAAAGGCATAGATATTTCTTCGATGTTTGCTCCAACAGATATTCTACCAAACTCAACTAAAGAAAATATATTATGAAACCATAAATTTTTATGGAGGAGATCCGACTTACAAATATAATACATGAAAAAGAATCATTGATTTAAGTAACCAAAAAGATACCAAGTAAAGGAATGTTAAACTTAACTCCGACTCTCAGCCTCCACTAACCACCTATCCACTCACCAACTCATAATACCTCTTCACCACTCCAACACTACTGTCATATTTCACTCTATACTTGTCGCCAAATTCAAAACAAATACAAACAACCTCAAGTGAAAATTTTCAGTCAAGAACTTACTTTAAATTCAGAACAACTACCCACTCCTTTAAATTCAACAAAATCCCACTAGATATAGCCTTGTATCTCTCACTCATCAGTTGCGCATGATGTAAAAGTAATGTAGATTTATTTTTATATTACATAACTACCACAGTTATTCTATTTTATCTTGCTCCATTTTGAGAATATCTGTGTTTCCATTGCATACACTTTCATACACAGTTGACTGTGGTCCTCTTCATTGAAATTTAAGTCCATAATTGATGTTGCCATATTAAGCTATCTTCATAAGTTGTCATCAAGAATGGCGGACAACAACAACTTGCATAATAAACTCTTACTCTTTGGTTTGTGAACACTTGCATCATAAACTCAAACGAACACTAAAAAAATAAAAGAAAATATTAAGAACACTCACTTCGAGTGTGACTGGTTTACACTACTCTTGTGGGGACCATAGGGGTGAGAATCCAATAGTGTACACACCAATAGCAACAATTGCCTTATATGAGAGAGAGAGAGAGGTGGGTTGGTGGAGAGAGAATTTTGAAGGGGAAGAAGAGACTGTTATATTTGAGGGAGAAGAGAGTGTTTGACTGTGTAATCTAGGGAGATGAACTACAGGAGTAGTGTTTGGGGTGTTGAAAATTTGGATGAATTCAAATGAGTCGATAAAGAGTAACTTAGCTGTGCCATGCTCTTGTTATTTGGCCAAAACCTATCTCATTTACAGACATAGACTTGGATTTTTAATGGGAAACCCTCTTATTCTAAATACATCTGATATATATAAGGAAACAAATTGAAGAACACATCAAAAAATAAAAAGAAAATATAAGAAAACGACCCATATACCCATCTATATCACATGTGCCAAACATTGGTAGAGCACGAGCTATTCTCCTCAAACCATTGACTCAGGTGTTGACAGATACCTAAAAAAAAATGCAATAAATATGGGAAAAAATCATGATATACAAACATGATTAGGTCAGGTGGAGAAGAGAGAGATGAGTGGGGCATATCTGAAGCGTCAATGACGCAAGGAATGGTAGATGCCCCTCAAACCTACAAAATCACTATTGAAACCTCGCCTGTAATCTCATCTATCAAAGAAATGAGTTACTCTAAGGTCCTTTTAAGGAACCAGATTGTAGAAAGAATGGTAAATCTCATTGAACATTGATAGGTACTGCATAGGGGGTGGAAAGTTGTAATAGGGAAGAGTCTCTTTCAGACTATTCGGACGAGCTTGGAGAGAGGAAGAGAGGCACAAGGAATACGAAGGGATATATAAGAAGAGACTCTTTGGTTACCCCCAACGTTGGAGAGAGAAATAGGGGTACGTGACTCACGAATTGTTTGAACGTCTATGCAACCATCTCACTTGACCTAATTAATAATTCTTCTGATAAGAAAGTTGAGTGGATGTACCCACTCAATTAATTATTCTCTTAATAAGGAGTGAGTGACTGGTGACTCTTTGGTTACTGCAGAAGGGTTTTGGAAGTTTAAGCAACTCATCTCGCACTAAATTTATAACTGTTCTAATAAGAAAGTCCAATGGGTGACTTAATTAATTAATTAAATTAATTATTCTTTTAATAAGAAGTAAGTGGGCTCATAAGATGGTTAAATGTGGAGAGATAATATTTGACACGTGGCATATTCTCATTTGATCAATGAAAGAGTAGACGCTACATCAACAGATACATGGCATCACCAAGAATAGAAAATGAAGGTAATTGAGATATCTCACGTGGAACCAACTGACATATAGTATTAGTATAGATAGATTTATTTTTGCTTTAACCAATTACAAAGTAGAAAGTAATGCAATGACCATAACCAAGAAAGAGTCCGGAGCTCTTAAAATGTGTTTGTTTGGCGAGAATGTGAAGGAAAGTAAAAGAAAAAAATGAGTTTTCGTACTTGTTGTGTACAAGAAATACGAATTCATTTTCTTGCACTTTCTCAATAGTGGCAATTTTTCTCCCAAAAACTTCATATATATCTTTTGATGGTTATTTTGAGAGAAAATTTAAGTTTCTTTTCTCTTATATTTTTTTTTCTTATTTCTTTTCCTTTTTTTTCTTTGACCCACTTTCTCACCAAACAATCACATGCGAGAAAGTGAGGGAAAGTAAATTAAAAAAAAATATAAAAAATCTTACACATTCTTAGAGTTTAGTCATTGGTGTGGAAGAAAACATATTGTTCTTTTCTTGCACTTTCTCAACCGTGACAAGGTTCTCCTAAAAACTTCCTTATCATAGGCGGTTATTTTGAAAGAAAAATTAAGTTTATTTTCTTTTTCATTTTTTATTTTCTCCTACCAACTTTCTTTTCAAATAAACACACTTTGGCGAAACAGATGGTGAAAAACACAGAAAAAAAAAAGTGAGAGAAACACTCACTTACCCCATGTTCGGTTTGCAAGAAACTTTCACTTTCTAGAGAATCAAGATGACAGATTTTCTTGTACTTACACCCATTTCATATTCTAGCTTTTTGGTGGAATAGCGAGAGAAAATGAAAAAAATCCATTATTATTCAAATTCTATCCTTTTATCAAAAGGGTTTTGTAAATGTGAACAAGGGGTATATTTAAAAAAAAATATACTTTCTCCCACCACTTTTCTCTCAAACCAAACATATAAGAAAAAACCCACTTTCTCTTTTTTTTTTTTTTACTTTACTTTACTTTACTTCATTTTCTTTTCTCCCACCCATTTACCCCTCAACCGAACACACCTCGGCTATATTTAGTTAAGAGGTAAGTGAGAGGAAGTAAAAGAAAGTCTCACTTTCCCCACCATGTTCGGTCCACCAAATGAGATTGTATTTCTATAAAGTGGTTTCTTTAAAGTGTCATTTCTACCATCATTTACGCTTGTTCTCAATTCCATAAAATGATTGAATCGTCAAAGAAAAGAAACACACTTAATTCAAAGGATGAATACTCTTCCAATTCTACCATTCTTGAAATATCAAATTCGTTAGAGAGCAAGGGGCTGATTGGTATGGTGGGCCCACTTATCCCAACCACCCCTACTAGAGTAAATGAGATTGGATCATAGTCAAATGCAATTGAACTCTCTTCAAATTCAATCACACCCACGGCCACACATCAACATGTGTTTCTTTTAATCCCTATTAACTATGGTCAAGATTCACTAATCGTGAGGGTAGGGGCGGAGCTAGGAATTTTTCATCGGGGCCCGAAATACATGTATAAAAAAAACTATACGATTTGTAAGTACGGAACTTGGGGGTTTAGGGGTGTAGTCCCAGAGAAATTTTTTTTTTGGATAATTTTTTTATTTTGAGAATTTTTATATGGTAATGTCCTTGAGGTCACCATGTGTCCCTATTGATACCCTTAACTGTGGTTAAGATTCACCCACATATCCTTTGATTTTTTAAAAAAAATCAAAAATTTCAAATCATGGTTAAAATTCACTAACTCCTAAGGTTAAAAAAATCTAATATTTTTTTCTAAAAACCAAGAATAAGTAGGTGAACTCTAAGAATGAGTAATTTTTAACCATAGTTAAGGGGTGCTCAATAGAGACATGTGGCGACCTAAAGGGCATAAAGGGACTCCATTGGAGGGCCCACTCCTCTAAGGAATTGCGTGAGGGTTAATAGTTTTTAAACACTAATGTTATATTATTGAACTCCAAAAATTTAGTGAATCTTAACCACAATTAATAAGAGTTAAAACAGACACGTGTTGATATGTGGTAAACTTGTTGTACAAGGGTTAAATTTGGAAACACCATGCTTTCCGGTAAGTTTTCTATTCAACTTTCTTCTAAACCAAATTCTAAAAGTAAAAAAAAAGTAATATTTTCCTCTAACAATTTTCTCTCAAACCAAATATACAAAAGAACCTATACTTTCTTCTATTTTTATTTCTTTTACTTTACTTTATTTTCTCTCGCCCACTTACCTCGTAACTGAACACACCCCAAATCTAATTCATCAAACCATTACACTTTTTGCAAAAGAAAAATCTAAAGTAACCTTTGGAATCGCTTGACTTCAGGTCTATTGAACGATTAAGTTTGTTTGCAAAGATGTTAGTTAATATAGTTGATAGGTCTGTCTCATTAAGATCCCAAATCCATGCTTAATAAAGATAGTTAAATGAGCTTTTGCGTTAAGTTATTCTAATTATTACATGGGTTAAAAATTTACTTAAAAAACATAAATAATTTTATTGTTACAATATTATAAAATCTAAAAAATGTATTCTTATCTTTAAAATTAATCATTACCTAACCACATTTTTGTTTTTGTACGAGTCATGTGGTTACGCCACGCCGCAACCCTAGTTAATAACCCTAGTTAATAGTGTTAGTATCTATTTTGGTACGAGTCTAGCATTTGAAACTTACAAGGATATAGCCATTGAGAGTCGATCTGGAGACCTATCCTAAAGGATAAGACACACTAGCATTGGATAAGCTCATGGCATCATTACCTAACCATAATTTTTTGTTTTTCTTGCTAAATGACCTAACCATTAACCATGCCAATTTTGGGTCCAATTTTTTTGGTAAACTCAATCATACCACAATGCAATGACCGAAGGCAAAGACAAGGGAATACTCACACCATCCAAGCAAACACACACATCACATGCAAACTCTCACACACACACATGCAGCCCATGTAAGCTTCACCTTAGAGCTCCTCAAAACAGTACCAACCGTTTGAGGTGCCAAAGAACTTATATGGGACAACATACCCGGGTAGGAACCCGATGTGGGCCTAAACACTCACCTTAAAGGTGTTCTGGTTTTTTTGGTAAACTCAATCAATGACTGAAGGCAAAGACAAGGGAATACTCACACCACCCAAGCAAACACACACACACACCACATGCAAACTCTCACACATACACACATGCAGCCCATGTAAGTTTCATCCTCAGAACTCCTCAAAACGGGTACCAACCGTTTGAGGCGCCAAGGAACTTATATGGGACAACATGCCCAGGTAGGAACCCGATGTGGGACTAAACACTCACCCCAAAGGTGTTCTGGTTTTTTTTTGGTAAACTCAATCATACCACAAGGCAATGACTGAAGGCAAAGACAAGAGAATACTCACACCACCCAAGCAAAAACACAAACACACCACATTCAAATTGAGATTTATTTACTTTCTAGATTCAAACCATTTCTTAGAGGAACATATACCTAAGCAGAGATACGGACACCTATAAGGCGGATAGAAAGTCAGGGTTAAATCCGTAATTTCACTGAACCACACGTCAGTTTATATCTACCTCAAATCATCTGTCACGACATAGATGATAGAAGTGCAAAAGACCATTGAAAATTGTTCAACGCGGAATCTATCTATCGTGCGCCTGGGTTAGTACTATCGTGAGCCAGCGGTGGTGGTCAGAGTAGAATAACGACGATGACGGTGGCCGGAGGAGCAGAAGCACAGTACGTATCGGCGAAGACGTCGGTGTGGTGGGATATAGAGAACTGTCAGGTCCCCAAAGTTTGCGATCCTCACGCGATCGCTCAGAACATAAGCTCTGCTCTTGTTAAGATGAATTACTGTGGCCCCGTCTCCATCTCCGCCTACGGCGACACTAACCGGATTCCGGCGTCCGTCCAGAAAGCCCTCTCCAGCACCGGCATAGCACTGAATCACGTTCCTGCTGGTATTCACACTCTACTTTCCTATTTCATTTGTTTGATCTGTTTATGATAAAAACCCTAACCCTAGTTGTGGTGTATTCTAGTTATTCTCTTTGATTATTTATTTATTTATAAACATAGGTGCTTATGGACCATGATTTAGTTATTTTCCTTTAAAAAGTACTTGGATTTGATGATCATAGATGGAAATCGTTCAAGATCTAATTTTTTATAATTCAGTTTTAGCCGCGATCGAGAATAAATCCCAAATTTAAGTGTTTATTAGGTATACACACTCTACTTTCCTATTTGAGTTGTTTGATCAGTTTATGATAAACCCTAGTTGTGGAATTCTAGTTATTATGTTTGATTCTGTTAAATATAAGTGCTTATGGACCATAATTTAGTTTTTTTCCCTTAAAAAGTACTTGGATTTGATGATCGTAGATGAAAATCGTTCAAGATCTAATTTTTATAATTCAGTTTTTACTCGCCATCCAGACTCCAGAGTAAATCCCTAACTTAAGTGTTTATTACGTTTATGTGAGAAATTCATAGAATTTTGATATAACTCTATGTATCGATGAGTACATATCTTCTTTTGGAATACCAGAGTTCATGTTCAATTTATATTGACCATGGTAAATGAAACCTAGAATTCGTGTCTTCTGCTTCACATATGCACAGGCACTCACGAGCGTTCATGCACACATAGGGCAGAAATTAGGGTTATATCTTGGGTTTTTTGCAATCGTAAGTTAGCTTTGAATTCTTTGTTCCCTGCTCGTGCAGTTATACGCTCTCACCATTTTACTGACTGTTACTTGATAGATAAACTGCTGGAGTTCTATCTATGCGTACATTTTTCTGTATTTCTGTTTATTGGTTAAGTGGATAAATGGTAGTTCATAAATTAATCTGATTGCCTAATTTATTTGGATTCTCTTTGTTTTTTTCTGTTTGAATTTGGATTTTTCTGGCTTCCGCTTGGAATTGCATCTGATTTTTGTATCTGTTGGAACTTTACCTTTGTCGTTTTTTGCTTTTAATTTGTTTTATCAATATTTCTTACCTTTTGACTTTATATGACATATTTTTTGTAACCTTTTGAATTGATTTGTTTTATTCTTTTTTCTCCTACTCAATGTCCATAATTTGTCTCTGGAAAGAATGGTATTGTTTTGAATCTTTTGATGGGGTGGTTGCTCCTTTGGCTTTAATTATCCAACTTTATCTTACTTTGCAGTATCTCATAATTTTTGTGAATCAAAATTTAGGTGTTGGTGCGGAGAATTGTAGATAAACGGTGAAAAGAGTGCTGTTCTCAACCTACTAGACTGTTTTGGTACTATGTAGATAGATTGATTTGTGTTAGTAGAGTTCTTGGTTGTTACTTTGAGAAATTTAGATAAACTCGTGGTGGGTCTGAAGTATATAACCTTCTTCTCACATCTTTATTTAATTGATTTGTTATTTTGTTTCATCCTCTTTGATGAGAATTCTTTCTCAGTCCTCCTAAATATCATGAGCCTTGCAGAAGGCTATTAGTACATAGTGTTGGGTGATAAAAAAATGCTTGTAATTCTCTGGCTCAATCTACATGCCAAAAAGATGCCTCTTGCATTATGGTTTTTAATTAAAAGCTTTAGTACTTCAGTCCCCTTTAGGTATCAAATTGCTTTGGGATTCTCTTTTTCTATTTATTGTGCATCTTCTTATAATATATATATATTCTTTATGGTTGCTTAGCCCTCGATCACAGGCTTGCCTGTTCCCTCTTTTTCTTCAATATATATACCTTCAAGATTAGAAAAGGCAAAGGGCTTGGATTTGAGCTCTCATTGACATGTTAATATGCACAGGTGCTAAAGATGCAAGTGACAAGAAGATTCTCGTTGACATGCTGTTCTGGGCAGTGGACAATCCTGCTCCCGCAAATTATTTGCTGATTTCTGGTGACCGGGACTTCTCCAATGCTCTTCATCAGTTGCGCATGAGGAGATATAATATCCTTCTAGCACAACCACAGAAGGCATCTGTGCCACTTCTTGCCGCAGCAAAAAGTGTATGGCTTTGGACAAGTCTTCTTGTGGGAGGACCTGCACTGACAAATGGTGAAGCACAGCAGCTTGGTATTAATGAGAGTGTATCCAGCTCCAATATGTTACAATCCCCGATTGCCGACCCCATTCAGATAAGCAAATCTATGGATTCCATTTATGAAAGTCCCTTTTCGGGAAGTCAAAAGTTTTTAAATACTGGAAGGGGTGGTGATAGTAATTATAGAGGGAAACAAAGCCGGAGAAACCCAAGTCAACCTGACATAATGAGAGTCTCAAGTATGCCAGTTGGGAATCAAGAAGGTCAGAGCAATGGAAACTTTCACCAATCTGGATATGCACAAGCAAAGCAGTTTAATGAAACTTCCTATGATTTCGGTGGTGTGAATAAGCCCAAAGCAGGGTCACATCCCAATTTTATTCCAGGCAATACTGATCCTTCATGGAACAATGGCAGGAACTTCCCTAGAAATTCTCAACACCAGTATCCTCAACCATTAAGGCCGAACAATCTCCCTATGCAACCTACTTTTGCATCGGGCAATATGTTTACACCAACTTCTCATGCACGCAGTTCTCATCCAATGACTCCCAGACCTGATGGGCCCAGCTTCACTTCAGGTCATCATACATATGTGCCTGATATTGGTAAGCTAAATATTTCCGGCAGTGTTCACAATCATCCTAGTTTTCAACAACAGAAAGGAGGAGAATCGAGACCAAACTCTATTATTCAGTCTCCAAACCCTGCAAGCTTAAACATCTCACAAGAAGGGCAAACTTTTCACAGCAACCCATCGTTATACCATGATACTCTGAACAATAGGTACACTCCTCGTGGTCCTGAATATCAAGCCCCGTCTTCCTCTGCAATGGGTACTAACCCTGTTCCCAGTAATGGTATCTGGGGGACTCCGGGATGCCCACAACCGTCTGAATATGTTCAAGGCCTTATAGGGGTTGTCTTACTGTCCTTGAACACCCTAAAAAATGAAAAAATTATGCCAACTGAGGCTAACATAGCTGATTGCATTCGATATGGAGATCCTAAGCACCGCAATACTGATGTAAAGAAGGCTTTGAAAATTGCCATTGAGCAACAGATGGTAGTGGAGCTACACTTAAAAGAAATCCCATTCTATGTTGGTAAGAATCAGAAACTTTGGAACTGCGTCAACCCCATTGGTGTTAATCCTAGGCAGTACTTGAAAGCAACATGGGATGGAACCCAAAAATTCCTTACTTCCCCTGTTGGACGATCGGCAATAATGAATTCTCAAAGCAGGTAAGCCTTTTTTTTAATGCTTCGAGTTAGTATGACTTCGTGAATGCATCTTTTAATCCTATGTTGCACAGACATGAACGCATCTTTTAATCCTATGTTGCACAGACATGAACACGGGTGTTAGTGTCGGATACGGTGAACCTCAAAAAAAAGATTCGGGACACGGAATGATATTTTTTTATATTTTAAAATTATTAGACTTTAAAAGTTATATGAATAATACTTTATATGATTAAAAATAAAATAAATTAAATATGAAAGAAAAATATTGTAATTATTATAATATTAAGTACTGTTTTACAAATTATAGTTCATCAAACATTATAAACGTGACATGAATTAAAGCATATAAACTAATAAAGTATTGAACATATATTAATCCTAAATGTTAATATTAATTATAAAGATTAATTTGAAAGAAGTTTTTGTGGCCCCAATTCAGCCTATTGTCACCCCTATTCTTCTCTCCCCTTCTTTTTTATTATTGAGATCGGTAATCCCTCCTATTCTCTCTCTGTTTTTTTTCCTGTTGAAAACAAATGGGTCGTGGTTCTTTCCTTCTTTCCTCATCACGTTTTTTTTTAAATGATGAGAGTTAGAAAGAATTTACTAAAAAATATGCTAGTTATATGCAGATGCATGCCTTTTTGTAAAATAAATACTAAAACTTTATGGGTCTCAGACATGTTCGTGTCAATCTATGTCCAAAATTCATAGATTCTTCTGATATGAGTCACAATAATCATTTTTGTGTCCACACATTTTAACACCGAACAAGCCTATTGTTTTAAAGAATCCCTGCAACATAGTTTTTACCAAAACTCTTTGTTATACTATTCTTTTCTATTAAACAGGTATGAAGCAGCCATTATTCTAAAGAACTTGTGTTTGAAAGAGCTTGCGTTGGGTGATATTCTTCTGATTTTGGACATGGTAATCACCATCAAAAGGTGGATCATACCTTCTCCATCGGGATGGCAGCCAATTACTATTTCCCTTGCAGAAGTTAATACAGATGCAAGTACCAAAACTGGTACTTGATTTCTATCGAGACTACTTATGGCAGGAGAAGTGGCCCGAAGGTAGTTAAAGGTACAAAGATAATAACGGTTAATTGGATTTGGGGACAGGAGAAATGAGGGCCTCTTCTAGAAGTAGTTTCGATTATAGAGTAGGTATAACCGTAGAATCTATGGGAAAGTTGACTTTAAGATGGTGGAGCGAGAGTGATGCTTTTTTTAAAAAAAATTGCTGGTAGTGTTCGTAGCGGGTATTTGCAGGAAATTGGAAATTAGTACTTGAAAGGTGTAAGGCCACATCGAACACAATCACATTTCTCTCAGGTTGCAGAGGCAGTTATAGGCTGTTTATTGGAACCGTGAATTCGCTTCTGCACAGGTAGGTTGCAATTGGGAATACAAGACTGAAGTTGATTTTCAGTTTTTCATTTAGATCTTTTTTGTTTCTGTTGGGAATTACGTAATTAGGATGGACCCTATGGTCTTGCTTTATTCACGAGAACTGTTTAAAGAAACAGAAAAGGAGAAGATCAGTATTTCTTTTCCTGGATTTATAGAAAGGTATCGAATCGTCGACTAGCTTCATTATTTACCAATAGAGCAGGATTGTCAGCACAATTGTTCCATGTTGACTTTTTATATCTGAGAGCTCAAAGAGATGTGATATACTCTGAAAGTTGGTCCAAACTGAGGTATACAAATACGGTGGAGATTAGTTCTGATTGCCATTTCACAAACATGGGTTTGAAAGTTTTTTACTGGACAGAGTATAACACAGGTTACATAGAAGGAAAAATCAACAGTATGGAAGACTTAAAAGTATGAGTATTTCGGAAAGTGTGGGATAGAAGCCAATTAACTTCCTACAATGGGAAATATTTTACCAATCTATCAGAGATGGGAATTGACTTTCTGGTGAGAAGAATGGCACCTTGCTGAATTATATGCAAAGGATAGAAGCCAATAAACTTCCTATGATCAGAATTATTTTACTAATGTCCTAGACACGAATTGATTTTCTGCCGAGAAGATTGACACATTGCAGAAGTATATGAAGACAATTGCAGAAGAATGTCAACTTTGGATTGGTTCATAGCATATGTAGGTGGATGCGGTCGTGGTCTTCAAAGTCTCTGAAGGTGCAATTTTAAATACAACCTGAGATGTGCTGGAGCCTGGAGCATAGACACTTAGACAGTAATGTCATAGCTATGTCTGTTGTTTGGTCTTTGATCCAGACTCTTTGTTTGCTGAAACTGCTTCTAGTTTATACATGTACATTCTTCTAGGAGAAAGAACACCCTTGATTAAACGTAGACATGCATATGTTTTCATAACTATTCCCCTTAATGGTTACATGCTTTTTCCCCCTCTTTAAATTTTAAATAGTGCATTCAAACTTGTAGCATGACTTCAAAACATCAGAGGTTTTGATTGGCTTGTAACAATAAGATACTCCTCAGATTTTAGAAAGCATAGCACAATTATAATAATTATATAATATCTGGCTGGGGCTTTGTCTATAGTATTTCTTGGTTCAGTGATTGTGAACTTTATGTTTTGATGCTTTGTACAATTGTATTTTTGCTTTGTTAATGATTTTGAAAAAAAATGGTAATCAGCTATATCATTTATCTATCTATGTCAGGGGTCAAGGCGTTAAGTGGGTTAGAACTCAAGGGTGGGCACTCAACGGCCACACCAGGACTCGAACACGAGTCACTCCTCTTCTAAGGGAGATACACTACCACTGGGACAAACCCAGGCTTGTTCTGTTAATGATCTGGCTCAGCCAAATGTTGAATCTTTTTTCCCTCACCCATTGAATTGATTTTAGTACTAAAATTAATTGCAGGTGAGAGAGAGAGAGAGAGAGAGAGAGAGAGAGAGAGAGGGCCATACAAGGATGAGGATGAGAAACATGCTGTGACTGAATATCCTTTGCGCAATAAAAGCAAGTGCATCATTGCATGCAACGGTAGATGGGCAATAAAAAAGGTTCTGTAGAAGACCCTTTACATCAATAGATGCAAGACTCTGAGCCAATGAGTTTAGCTGATCGGCAATTATGAGAGAAGATTGCAGATAAGGCTGGGAGAGTATATTCAGGTCCGAGAAGAAGAGGGTCCTGAAGGGTCTGAATTAGGTTAGCTGAGTCCATTCTAAAAAAATAGTCTTGCCAACCATAGGCGGCGGTTGTGGAGCAGTCCAGTTTCAGGGCTTGAGCTTCTGCCATAAGAGCAGATCCATCCATAAACCTGAATGACACCGCGATGGTTCCAAGAAAGAAACTGATAGCATCAGCCAAACCAGCCTGAGATGACAAGGAGTGCTCCAGGTCAGATTGGGCCTGCTGGAACTCCGCCCAGTAGAATATGGCCATCTGGATTCAGCCTTCTCATGATCAAACAAAGAGCAGTTCCTAGATGTCCAGATATGAACCTCGGCTTCTGGTGTTGATCCGAGTCTCTTTCCATTGTGAAAGCCAACTGTCAAAACCAGAGGCTTATTGTGGTGAGATGCAAAGAGACAGCGATGAACCTCACCATACTGCACAAGCAAACCCACGTAAAGGAAGAGTGTGTTCAACCGATCGAACAGTAATCATCTTGCAGTATCTTCCCATGAGCTAATTTCACTGTGATTGGGAGCCAAGAGGGCAGTACAACAGCAGTTCCAGATAAAAAGTTCAATAAGGCTCCATGCTTTTGGTGGAACTTTTAAAGTCTAGAACTCATTGTTTCATGCCTAATTTTACTTGGTGTCTAGAACTATATTATTACATAGAGTGTAAGAGTTCTACAAATATGGAACTTTCAACTTCCTCCAAAAATTTTGGATTTTTAAAGTTCCACAGATGCGAAACTTCTCATTAAATTGAAGTCTGATAAATGAGATATCATTGAGTAAAAGGGTTGGTTAGAAACCATCTCCCCTCTCTTCTCAGACTCTTGCCTCTTGTTCCAAAACATTAATGTTGTGGACTTTTAAAAGTTTCACCAAAAGGATGGAGCCTAAGTGAAGATGATCGGGATTCACCTTTCTTCTGATAGACATGCTGATTTCACTATAAACATTCCTGTGGGTGTGAATCTGGTCTATTTCCATTGGGGAGACTAACAAGCTGAGCAGGTAGTGGTCCTAATAATGAGTAGCTGGATCAATAAAAAATTCACTTACTAAGTTCTGGAGGGCGCCCTGAGAAAATATGGAACCCCTGAAGCCACTGAACTCGAGTCCAACCAAATATGAATTGCGGAGCCCAAACCCGCCTCTTCCATCTTAATCCTTCAAGAAGAAGTGTCCAGCCTTCTTGTAGTCTGCTCCACGGCCACGACCATGAAGGTCGAGATCCAGTATTAGCATCCATGAAGCCACAATGTGGGAAGTAGATAGCTGCTTTCAGTAACTTCACCCAATTGAAATCCGGCTCACATAAAGGGCTAACAGTGCAAGTCCAAACCCCCTAACTTATTTTCATACATATGCTCGGCCAGATATCATTTGGTTCCCATGAGAGCAGAAAATTGCGTTTGACATCTACTTCAAACTCCTGGTTCCAAATAGCAGAAAATCAAGCATCAGAGAATTATATGTGAAAGTTAGAATCATAATCACTTGAGAAACACCACTGATAGAAAAATGAAATGGAGATTGTTCTGTTCCATATTTGAGGACTGAAAGATATGTCATAAAAAAAAAATCCACAAAAGATGTGATTATCCAAATCAGGTTATTTATAGTATCTCTGGGGGTATTGATCTGTTTATAGTATTTTTTTAGGCTAAATCAAAGTATTACTGTGGACATTGTAAGCAATTCACCTCTGGGTTGCCTGTTACAACAACAAAGTCCAGAAACTGCACTGTGGAAGACCTGTTTTAGGATTTGCATTACACATTTTCGATGCTTCAGACAATCTTCTGAGGATACACTCTTTTGGCATCAGTTATCCTTCCTACTATTGAAACATTCCTCTTAGATTGTCGTGTAGCTCTTGCCGAACAATAGTCTATAGTCAATATACATTGCCTGCTTACGAATTGATGCAAGCAAGTCGTTCGATACATATCGCATACATTAGAGACATCAACCTGCCGAGACCCTGGTGAGACTGTTCTATGATTCAACAACTACTGATATGGTAGGGTGAACTTGACTTATTGATAGTGAGCCAGTATCTCCTATTTAGTTAGCCACACTAGACATGCATCATAAGGACTATGTGCAACAAGTACAATTTTCTGCAGATGATAAACTAATAATTCCAATCACATAAAGCAAATCCAGCATGACTCTACCTGGCGGTTTCAGATCAAGGAATAAGTGGATTGTGAGAAGGATATGCCTCCTTTTGCCTTTGATATGCCCTGAGAAGCAACCACGAAACAAAACATATTTCAACAATTTAAACCCCAGCTTGACTTCCTGAAACAGGAAGTCATTGCCCTAGTGTTGAGATTGGCAATCATCTTGCAGTATTTAAGACCCTGAGGGTAATTGTCCCCAATACGAGGAAAAGGAATGGGGACTTAATTAAAGCATAATTGCTTCTTCCCCAGTGCACCGTTGGAACACTGGCACTCAAAACACATTTAGCTAGTCAAGAAAGATTGCATATGAAGAGAAGAACAAAGCTAAAAGAAAACTGAAGACTTACATTTCAAAATAATATTACCTGGTGCTGAACGTTTCTGACTTGTACTGTAATTGCCATGACATGAAATATTTAGGTAACAAATCAAGATCCATTTCCCCATTATATTTTTTCTCAATGGAGTTTATCCACTATATAATACATTTTAAGGAAGAATTCAGCATTCTTATTATGGTTTGCAAACTTGCTACCCGGGATTGATTCACATTCTGAGAATAATTGCTTGGACAAATTACCTCAGTTACTCTGACATGTTAGTCAAGAAAATAGATTTTTTTTTGCAAAATGCAAACACAAGACCTAAGATGTGCAAAAAACAGCAGAAGAAAGCACAACATAAATTTGAATATAATATTCACTGGAATGAAAACTCTGTTCAGTGGAATAAATCCTGTCTACCACCATACAAAGAACCCCAAATCATAAGAATTTTGATTTACTAACAATTACGCACATTAAAAAATATTAAACACAACTAATCATAAGGTTATTTTTAATATTATAAAGATCGATGAGTATCGATTATGCATATTAACATGCTGAAATGGGCACAAATTACATTATCAAGAATCAAAATGGTAATCAGAAGTCGGAACTATGATAAATAGAATGTGCAGGTAAAGAAAGCATTATCAATAGATAAATCCTCCAACCTATCAAGTGCCATAAACCAAAACAACTGGAAGGATGCTTCAGTCTACTCAGTAAAATATGTAGCAAGGAAGTATTGTGTAAATAAAAATAAATTGTGGGCTGTTCACTCTCTTGGCAATGATCCATGGTTTACCTACCAAAAGAAAGACATAAAAATACGACAACATGAAAAAGGACAAAAGAAGAATCAGTAACTCAAGTTTAATGGCTTTAAGAAATTACCTTTATATTAAAAAATTATACAACAAATTACATCATCAGGAGTGATCACTACCACTGCTCTTAACAATATTCAGTTATTCTAAAAGTGTTCTTTAAATTCACTACTTCATCAATGTCAGATGAGCAACAAATCAATTAATCAGTCAAATCATCATCAAAGAAATCGAGATCATCATCGTCGGTAGCAGCATCCATAGTAGCAGGATTAACCTCCAACGGTTCAACTACATCAGCCAACGTTACCATCTCCAGAGGTCCTCTTCCTGCATTTCCTTCTTCATTCTCAGTCACATCATTTTCATCTGGATCGACATGTTCCATCTCATTATAAAGAATCTCCTACAAGCAAACATCTCAGGTTTCCGTCAAATTATCATCACTGTAAATTGAAACTAAAGTAATGCAAGAGAGACAATAACATGTCGGTAAAGAAGAAAGTCCGAAAGGTACCTCATCTTCTTGCAGGGCTTGTTTCTCTGTCTCCACAATCCAGTCATCCAATAGGTTTTCCAGCAGGACACTGTCAAGCGTGATTGATTCATCGTACTTTTTTCTCAACTGGCGTTCTCTAAGTCGCAAATTGTAGTGAACATAGATAAGGTCGTTCAATCTTTTCTGAGCTAAATGATTGCACCTTTTGGTGTGGATCTGATCATATGTACTCCAATTATGCTCACACCCAAATGATGAGCATGTCTGACTCAATATGCGTATGGCTATTCGTTGCAGCTCTAAGCAATTTATTCCATGTTGTTGCCACCATGCAGCTAAGAAGAAAAAAAGTCAACAGTAAAATTTATTATCACTAAAATAAGCTAATACATCAGAAATTTTTTGAAACAGTTAATACACATTAACGCAATTTTTAAATAATTGAGTTGCTTAGCATTCTACTGTTATCACCTGGATCAAGCTCTGTTCTAGTACTTATTGCCAACTCGGTTCCAAAATCAGCTTTCGCGGAAACAAAATCAGAAATCTAAAAATCATTGCATATCAGCATTGGGAAAAATAATAATAATAAGAAAACATACAGATCTAAATCATAAGTACTTTTTTAAACATATATAAAGGTATCTTTACCTGCATGGATGCAGAAATCCTTCTTCCATTATCTGGTTCTAGTCGAACTATACATTCGTTTAGTCCACGTATTACCTCCGGATGCTACAATATGTAGGAGAAAGTAATGATTTGGTTATTAGATTAAACAGACAAACTTAAATTTACAAAAAAATCATCAACATTTCTCATACCGTGACAAAATCAGGACGATAGCGGTACGATGGATTGAGGAAGTAAGCTGCCACAAATAGAGGATGGTGGAAAAATGAATTCCAGTGGTTGTCTATCACACTCCAGAATGGTTCATATTTTCGCACGTCATCACCATGAATAGCTCTAATTGCAAGCTTAGCTCTATACATGTCATTATATATGGATGGCATTGACAGACTTTCATCACTATCTATCTTTTGAAGCACTTGAACAATTGGGTCCACAGATTTTCTAACATACTGCATCTTCTTCCAAAATGTAGCATTTAAGACAATTTTCTCCACTTCTTTACCCTCGTCCAATTTGGCGAACTGGGAAGAAACCCATTTCTTTGATTGGAACATTCTTTTAAGACCAGTCCTATGCTCTAACAAGCTTTGTAATGTAACAAAACTACTGGTAAACCTTGTAATTGCTGGCCTGAGAAGTTCCTGCCCCTCTGTAAATTCTTTTTTCATAAGAGTTAACAACCACATGCGATTATAAATAAACTTTGTAATTCTTCTGCCTTTCTCCATGCACTCTCCTACCCATTTTATTTTCAAGAAATCCTCAAGCATTTGATCAATACAATAGGCAGCACAGGGTGTCCAGAATAAATTCCTCCTTTTCTCTTCAAGCATCTTCCCAGCAGCCTTATAACTGGAAGTATTCTCAGTAATTACCTACAATGCAAGTTAGGAAAAACAGCTAAGAAGGTCGCTCGTAGAGTAAAGTTGAAGATGGGCAACTACTTAAGAACCAAAAAAAAAGAGAGAAAAGAAACTGAAATCGCAGACTACCTGCACTACATTTTCCTCACCCATCTCTTCAACCACTTTGTCCAACAACTTAAAGAGATTTGTAGAATCGTCTACTATGTCCGTGGCATCGACTGAAGAAAAAAAGTACACACCACGAGGGCAAGATACCAAAAAATTGATCAATGTCCTACCCTGTGCATCTTTCCAACTATCTGCCATGATAGAACAAGCAGTTATTGCCCATGATGCCTTGTATTCCACAAGTAACTCTTTAATGTTTGCAATTTCATCCTGAAGATATCGACCAGATATCATTCGGTTAGAAGGGCCTTTAAAACCCTGCCCATATTGACCAACCAACTCCAGCATCTTATGGAAGTATGGGGAGTTTGCTGCATTTAAAGGAATTGCTGCATGATAAAAGAATTTGCAAATGGCAGATATCACTTCCTTGCGAGTTTTCCTATCGAAGCCCGTCTTGATTTTAGCTTGCTTGTAGGACTGTGGCGTCTGACTCTTCAGTGTCTTCAGAACACCAGGATCCAATCTTGATCTTTTCAATCGTGGTTCAGTACCACTGGTACCACTACCAGGGGATCTCACCCTAAATATCTTTCTTATGTCTTTGCCCAGATTAGTATCACCAATCAGCAGCTTTTCCTTACTTATGGCATGTACATGATCTTCTTCCTGCTCCTCATCTTCATCATCATTATCTGAATGCATATAGAAAGCAGCAATCTCCTTAGCATCAGGACGTCGCTGCCTTCTACCAGTACGATGCCATTTCATGTTCTCCTTCATCTTAAGGTAAACTTCCTCGGGCGCCTTCTTACAATATGCAACTTCTCCAGGGATCCTAGCTAGATGTTGTTTAAACCGGTTTATACCCCCACTAACTATTTTTTCACAATAATTGCATTTTACCTTTTTTTTCCTCTCATCTTGAGCAACACCGTGTTCCCATCCCGGGTCCACGTATCCTAATGATCGAAGAGGAGCCAAACTTATAACCAAACTCTTATCACCGATCACTTGCTTTCCTTTGCGTTTATAGCCAACATGCTCTTCTTCCTCTTCGTCATCATCATTAGAGTGAAAATCCAAAGATGCCCGTTCTTCATCTTCAGATTGCCTTTGTTTCTTACCAGAACGGCATCCTTCCATATTTTCTTTCATTTTCATGTATACTTCCTCTGGGGCCTTTTTGCAATATGTAACTTCACCTGAAATTCTAGCTAAATGTTGCTTTAATCTGTATATACCCCCACTAACTATTTTCCCACAATAATTGCATTTGACCTTCTTTTTTCTCTCATCTTGAGCAATGCCATGCTCCCATCCAGGGTCAATAAATCCTGGGGAGCGAAGTGGGGCCATCTCTTCAACCATTTGGTAGGTTGTACAGCAGTAGCTTTTATCCTTCTCTGATTTGGCTGCTGTATAATTGGCAAAAGAAATAGTTACAGGAGATGAAAGTACTTACTGACAGCTCTAGATATTTTCAGGAGCCCAAAGCATTCCATACTTTTGGAAACATTATGGATCTAAACGCACCAGCAATAGAGGTTTTTTTTTTTCTGCTGCAACAATAGTGCGGAAAAATAAAAATAAAAGAAGTCTTTTGTCCTTCTATTTCCGTGCTTGTGATGGGAACTGAAATTCCAGAGGCATCCAATTGGAAACACAATGTTAAAGAATTAAAAAAAATGAAAAGAAGGTACATGCTTAAACTAGTTTGGTTGTTTTGACATTCGTTTTTGGAAATGAGATCTGAATCTCCATTTTTACTTTGGCATATGCCATTATGGTCTAAAATAAATGTGACATAGCCTTAAAATCTAAATACTTTAAAAGCTGCATTGAAAAGGAAAAATTAGCTCAAATCAAAATAACAGAAGAGGCAAATCATACGTCATCGGTTTTGTATACACTACAAACTTTTTGTCATTTCTGCCGGTAAAGATATCTGGCTGCAGAACTCCAGTCAAGGTTTAATTCTTAGTCTCATCATCAAATATCTCTCCTGGTTGAAACTGAAATGAAATAAAAAACTAAGAAATGTTGTCAGAATCCTGCAAATTTTGTTTGAAACCTACTTGAAATTGGTTAAAATTTCAAAATAGCTCAAATCGAAATTAAATATTAATTTCTCAAAAATTTGAAACCTTGAACTAAAGGACCAAAATTCTGCCACACGATACATTCAGAGTTTTTCAGTTGACAAGTATTAGATGTATCGATATTTTCAACCAGGAAGAAAGGAAAAGAAAAATAAACAAGGGATTTTCAGTTTCACAATGTACTTCGCCTGTTTGATGTGCTGGAAGCCTCAAAATCCTTGCTGAGTGCAATGCTCCAGCTGCATGCCCTCCAAAATTCAAAGCACCAACTTGCCTACAGTTCCTTCCTCAAAACCCTCAGATGAACTCCTCGAGCATAATTCAACCGTTTCCTAAACCTATTATAATTGGTAAGTTGAGAATTGATAAATGCCGGTAAGAAAAATTCTCAGTAAACACGTAACATAAGATTGAACAATCAGGTTAATTAAACTATTCAAAAAGATGCAGATTGAAGTGGGAAAATTAAAGTAATCCACTATGTCCAACATTCAAGACTGATATTATAAAGTTATCCATGAGTTTAAAAGACCATGCTATGTCATGAGAAAATGAATGCGAATAAAATTTGCCGGCAATTTCAATTGTGTCCGAACGTCCCAAACAAATTGGTCCAGTTACTTCCTTATTCAACCAGGGAGTTCGCTAGCCATTATTGTTTATTAATGTATTTTGAGCTATCATAGAAAAGATAAAGAAGGGAGAATTACCAGACTGCAGGCATGAGTATGCTTCCGAAATCTGCAGCAAAAGCCCTCATATTGGTCAGACTTGTGAATTCCAGACTATCACAGGAACCGAAAATATTACAATTAATGCAAAATTCAGGGTTTAACATGATTCCATTTGACTGTTAATGGTAGATGATGTACTCAGATGAATTTCAAAAAAATAATTGGGACACAGCATCAATCTTCTATTGTAAGAGTGGATTCATGTAGCTCAGGTCATCAGGTAAGGCAATGCCACATGAGATCTTGGGCAGAATGAGCAAATACTCTCTAGAGTGTACATGGGTGATTGGTGACTAAGGTGCCTCACTGGTCAAGGTGACTTGGAAATTTATCATTTAACTGACGTAACATTGATGCTCACCAAGAGGACTGGAATAGAAGCTGGGCGAAAACTAGAGGATATATGAATATCTGGAAATTCATTGATCAAAAGAAAGTCACCTAATAAGTCAAAACTTGTTTGAATTAACTCAGTCCAACAGGGTTCCTAAATAACAAATTCAAATCCCTAATGTCATTTTTCAACGAGTTAACAGATTGACCCATCTAAAATTTCAAATTTGAGTGGTTCAGATGAATTAAATTGCCAACTGGTGACACCAGAAGTCGTGCTTCAGTTTTCAGACATTGCTATACAATCTAATTTTATTCTATAAAATCATCACCATCCTCCTGTCAATACAAGAAATGTATCATCTTGATGTGTTGTATAGTATGGAAGAAACTTTCTTTGCGTCCATAAAAGGGAACAAAAAGTAACATTTAGTAGATTTTTTCCAACTGTGCATTTTGGAAGGCAATCTTAATCTATAGTATGCATGAATTATGAGGAGAAGAATACGCACAATAATATCAGATCAAAATATGCTGAAATACAAATTACAAGGTCAGCTGGACCGCTGGAGGGCAATCAGGTCTATCCAGAATACTTGCGAATATCGGTTATATGAGTAGGACTTCTAAATAACAAGCTGACAATATCTAAAACTCAAATGCCCAGAAAACAATTTTGCAAATGGCCCAGGATGCAACCCTTTGCCTCTGACTGTATTATTACTGATGTGAGCATACACAAACGTACCGAAATAATTAATTATTTGAGCTCTCAAAAGCTTACCAATTGAAACTTAGACTCTGCATGGGATTTATCATGAGCTGGACAACAGTCGGGATGAAACTCCCATGCTTTCCTTCTGTACACTACTTTAACCTGCAGGTATCCATTTATTAAGTATAAGCATTCATTACTCGAGTTTATCAATCTTTTTCTTTCTGAATTGGTAAAGCAGCTTCACTGGGAACAATAATGGATTTTAAAGAGTTTGAGATTGAAGAATACAAAATGGTCAAAGAAAGAAAGAACAAAGTTGTGGGAAAGAAATCATACATTATACATAGGCATCTAGGACAGCAATAAACTAAAAGGAACCTCTCCTTTCAATAAGTTGCTTAAAAACCTCGTTTACAAATAGTAATAAAATACAAAGCCACCAATGAAATATTGGAGAAAGATACACCTGGAAGGCTGGAAGACAGTGACTAATTTCAGTTATAATTAATGATAGAAAAAACACGAGGGATATGAGGCAGCCATTGGAGGGCTTTGCAACAGGTACAAACTACAAAGTTATTAGAGAAGATTCAAAGACTGCCAATGCTCAACATGCGCAGATATTGGTGTATGTAAATGCATGTACCCACACTCTCTTTTATCATATTGATATGTTCTTCTTGAGGTCTGAAAACAGCTCGTACCCTGAACAAGAACGCTGACAAATAAGACTAAAGTCTAAACTATACCTAAATACAGTCATAATGACCTGATTAAAACAGGTCAGACAGAAAACTCCGAAGAAATGAAGAGAAAATGGATCGTTTCCATCAGGGTCCTATGATCACCTAAATATGGAGGGAAGAAGACAACAATTATAGATTGAAGTAACAAGAATGAAAGCACGTTGTGATATATGGTCTTTCATAGAAAGTGAATCTATGAATACTATAACTTGGGCATTAGGTACTCCAGAGGGACATTGTAGGCTGTTAAAATTGTTGAAAATACTAGAGATTTATTTGTGGGTTATGATATTTTATATAGGTCCCACTCGCAAAGTGCCAATGAAATTGTTGATGCATTAGCTACGATGGTGTAATAAGCGATCATTGCACACCAGAGGTGATCTTCAGTTTCATTCTTTTTTGTTTCTTTCTTATTTTAGTATATTCTTGTAACTTACATCAAATGAAAAGTATAAAAGAATTTTAGTGCATCTTAACGTCCAGGGTCGTGAGGCCCGTTTAGTTGTTCTTGCGCTTTAGCCTTCTCTTTCGTTCTCTCTTTAGCTCATTTTCCCTGTAGTTGTTTATTTAGTATTTCTGCCTTTTCTGTTTCAGCTTCCAAAATCATTTTGTTGCGATCTCTTTTGTTGCTTTTGTATTTCCTTCTTTTCCTTTATTTATATAATCTCTGATTTACCGATAAAAAGACATCCAAAATCTTTTTGTAAGGTATATCTCAACCAAACGGAGATAAAACTAGGGATGAGAACTCCTAATTTGAATCTTAAGCTTATGAACACCTTCCCTCACCATTGCGTCAGAAAAATCGCTGTCACCATAGAGTAGATTTCCAAGACAAGTATCCTTAACTCAAAGGCCCAATCAATCACCTATTCACGCAAGAAGTGACACAAGAATGGTATTCAGCCTGAGGTAGTTGATGGAGACATTTAGAATGATCAGACCCCGCCTAAAAGATGCTTCAGTAAAAGTCTCACTACTTGGGCTTTAGAAGACATTCAAAAGAACACCTGTTTCCACTCCAACAGGCAACAGCCCCATCTATCCTAACCGGAGTGAGATAAACAAGGAAGCACCCTTCAGAGTTAAGTTCAAAGACCCACTTAAAGGTCCAATCCACTTTGGAGCATGCATAACTTTCTTAAAGCCACTCTCGAGAATGGCATGCTCTCCAACTGATAGAAAAGTCCATCATCTAAGCTCATAGCAATTACTAAAAATAGAACCCAGTTAGATTTGATTTGTTCAAAAATGTTACCACCAACTTTTTTTTTTACTTCTCTTGGAAAATCCAATTAATTCCTCTCCTAGCACAGGGCTCCAAGTCTAAACGGTGCAAAAAGAGCTGCCTTCTACACGATTCTTCCTCAATTATGGGCATCATTTGTTCACAAAATCTGTGGCAAACCGTAAAGAAGAAGAAAAGGCTATTGCGAAGCCCTCTAGCAAAGTCAAAATGGATGTACATAACTAAAGATGATTAGCAGCCTCCTCGACCTGTTTACACATGATGCAAATGATGGTTATGGACATCCCGAAAATTTATTGTTTAATATTCATACTTTTATCGCAGACTACTGTACAAATAAAAAAGAAAAAAAGCCAACCTTGATGTGAGATAAGTACCTTCTCCTACTCTTTCAGCATACAACCCTCACATTCTTCAACAAACTTAGAGCATAAATGATGAATATAAGCAGAGAAAAATTTAAGTTCACCTTATCTCCCTTTCGACCACCTAAGAAAAACCAACATAAGCAACTTGATGGCGCTGAAACTGGTATCTTTATTTCCCTTCAGTTCCATCAAAACTTGGCTAATGGGGTCCTTTTGGAAATCCTTCAATATCACAACGTGTCATGAACACTAACATTCAAAAGTCGACCCAGACTCAAACACCTAGTTAATGCCAGGAGGAATATGCCTCAGATAGATAATCTAAATACACTATCCAATTTAAACAATCTCCTTTACAACAAGGTATCTAGGTCTGTGACTAAATTCCAAACAAGACCCAGCATAACTCGCTTGTATAATCCATATTTCCATAGGTCAAAATCCTTCACTCTTGAACCAAATTCTTTAGTATAAAAAGGAAATGATAAAAATGAAATTCAGCTCCTCAATGCTCCCAAAATCACATTTCCATTTCCTGCAGAAAGGGATACTAACGTTTCTCTTTTTACATAAATTTTACTAAAGAAGCTAAATTTCACTAGATTTCCCCCACCCATTATATTAGCACTCTTCAAAATCTAAAAATACGTTCGAACCCATGAAACTCGATTCAGAAATTTCCAGAGAAATATCAACATACCCAGTTCAACGAGATCACCATATAACAAACCCCAAAACCAAAGAAACTAGAAACCATAATCCTCTAATTACCGAGCAAGCTTAAAACCATATAAATCCAGACAAAAACTTCTATTCTACGAGGAACTAACTCATATAAAACCCTGAAGATAACAATCCAAAACGATGAATTCGTTCGAACTCTGCTCCTGATATGGAATTATACCCAAAAAAAAAAAAAAATTATTCTCAAATTTATCCTATAAAAATGATGATATTGTAACCAAAAAATAGCCAAAAAACTAGAAAAGAATTTCAATATCTCTTTATTTCGAGATTTGAGTGAAATTAAAGGAAGATTGAATCGATTTTGGGTACCTGCGATGGTGTTGGACGAGAATTCGGTGGAAACCCTAGCAACTCCCTGGTCTCATCGCCCTGCATCTCTGAGTTTTCTTCGGGTCTTTCTCAGGCATTTTGAGCATCTTTTTATATTGGTAAAATAAAATAATATAATTTTACCTCATATAATTTTAGATTTTCTTACAATGAGCGTGGTGCGTACAATACCCCAACCTGCACTCGATGAAAGCATTTTGATCGTGAATTCCGAATGCAAAGACAGGATTTCAGGGTTCCTCATCATTATTATTATTATTATTTTTTTTAATACAGTAATTTTCCAATGAGTTTTATTTTTTAACCATTAACAGTAGTAGTTAAATGAGTGTTCATCTAGTTTGCTCCGGGAGTTAGATTGTTAAAATCTCGATGCGACGGTCATGTAAAATAACCTAATTCATAACAGACACCTATTAACCAAGTTGTTGCATCAGATTTTGAGTGTCTAACAGTAACTTTGCTCCTTCCTAACAAGGACTATCCTTGAAAACTTAGGAGGTTGATCATAGTGATTAAATAAAAGATGTTATCCCCCCTTGAACCAAAAAAAATAAATAGAAGATGTTGTGTTTTGAGCTCCGTTTTATTCAGCATTCCGTTCGTGAGATCAACAGAGTGACATATTTCCTTGTTAAAATTTGTACTCCCATTGGAAAATTGTTATTATTACTTACACTTTACGTCCACCCTTTTGTCATAAAGCCCAATGTAAATATCTTAGGGTATAAGTTTGTTTTATTTAATTTAAACCCTGCTTACTTTCCAAAAACAACTTAGATAAAGATGTCACTTGTCAAGAAAAAAAAAACAATAGCTAATGATAAAAGAACCCAAAAAATAAAGACTAGAAAAAACACTTGTCCAATTGAAAAGATATTGGAGCTCTCATTGCATGGGTATTGTAGAACTTTACACAAATAAAAGAAAAAAAAAAATCATGTCCACAATGTTTTTGTAATCCAAATAAATCTTGAAAGAGAAATGCTAGCCAAGATGCAAACAAACTGTGACTGTGGTTGCGGTAGAACTAGCTGATAAAACAATTTTCTTCTTTGAAAAAAAAAAGTTTGTGCAACATGTGGAAGGGGTAGCAACGACGTTATTATACCTGCAATGAGAGTTTGAAAAACATTTAAAATCTAAGGTTGGGGCTAACAATCCCCACACTACAATTACGCATTTTGGTAAAGCTCCATATATCTTTTTTAAGATAAACACACATGAGTTTAACTATGAAGTATGAACCAGAGTTCTAGATTTCTCTGAATTTTCATAGCTCACAAAACACGTTTTGTTTCAGAAGATTTTGGTAAATATTGAAATAATGTAAAGATATTTTTGTATAAAAAATTGTGTATCGCGACCCATATTTTGGGAGCTCCTGAAATTTGGAGAAATCCAAAAGTTCATAGTTAAACTCTAAAAACATAAAGAAACTCCTATATGTTTGCTTATTTGTAAGAAACGCCTCATTTTTAAGACTTAATTTGCATTCTCAAGCCTTTTATAAGTACAACCTAATTTTTTTTAAAGACAAGCTGCAGTTAGACGGACTCCTACCAGATAAAATTAATCAACCAAAAAATTACACTACATGGTACACCTTTCCAACCATGTTTTCAGATACAATGGTCTAGAGCTCCTGAGGGAGAACTCCAGAAGAAAAAGTAATCGAAGAGTTCACACTACACAAATTAGCCATCCAGTCAGCTGCCCTGTTTGTGTTGACGCCACACATAGTAAAACGAGCATGATTCAAAGGCGCAAGACAATTTTTTGTTTCACTCAAATCGCCCATCCACCTCCAAGGTGACTCTTAACGCCACATTCAAGTAATCAATCACTCATTTAGAATCAGCATAGATGATTAGTCGATTAAGCCCATTGGCTAAAGCCAATTGCAACCCACAAAGAATGGCTTTAAGTTCCAATGCATCAATGGTTGATGTTTAACATCCAGCCGCAAAGGTAAAGCAAGGATCTCCGTCATTGTTTCTAATTAGACCCCCATACCCCTCATCATTTCCATGCAAAGATCCGCCTGTGTTCAAAGCCAAGAAATTCGAGAGGAGGAGGCTTCCACGAACAATAGCTTTATAGTTTCACAACAAACTCAGCTTTTAAATCCCATCTATTCAAGAATTCCCTATTCCGTGGGGTATCTTCAACACTTGGTTTAGGAAAAGAGAAACAACTTGGGAGTATCCTAAAGTATCATCTTGAAAATCGAAGCCTTGTCTCTGAATTGATTTTTAAATATACAGTTATTCCGCTCCCTCCACACGCGGTAGATGGTGGCATTGAAGGCCACTTTTTTCACAAATTGGACAACAATCTTGCTCGAAAAGTAACCGAAACCCAGCTACATCCGTCAAGACGAGGACATCTCTATCTAAACCCACAAGTTTTCAGAATGTGACTCCAAATATCCTTGGAGAAACAGATGGGGGATGTTCTCATTGTCGCCCCGACAAAGAACACAATGAGATCTTGGAAGGATATCATGGTGAACCAACACATCTTGCATTTGGAGGGCTTTAGCAGGGGCAAGCCAGGAAATCATGCTATGCCTGAGAATATTCAAGCTGAACCAAGGAATATCTCACCATATGGTCCGGACCTTAAAGTATCTTATAGCTTACCAAGCAGATTTGAGACTGAACTTACCATTCGGACTTGGCTTCCATATGATTTCATCTTCAATCAAACCAGAGTAAGGCAGAAGAGGAGGGAGCTCATTCTAGACTTCTGATACGGTCTCTAAATGAGAAAGGCCAGTGTCATGCTGCATACTAGTGCCAAAACAATCTTGAAAATTCCTCTAGGGTCCCACGGGTTGTGCCGACGTGATGTCTTTTGTCGTTCCCTATCATGTGAACTTATTATCACCTTAGCATCATCTCTGCTCTTAAAAGAATCTTACACCAAGACCAATAATATTATTGACAATTTTTTTAAAATTTTTTTTGTGTAGTCAACTTTTTTTAGTGGGTTACATATAGTAGTTAATTGTGAGCTGATTTACAAGTCTATGCAAGGTAGGACTGATTATCATGTAGAAGTGATAGCATTGGAAACTAGTTGTCGTCGAATAGTCTTTTTGTAGACTATCGTGAAATCAAGCACTAAAATGTACTTTGATAATGGGTGAGTTGGAAAGAGACCAAATGCTTGATGATGGTATATATATATATATATTTGTTAATGACTTTCTTTGACTACTCTAATGGAGCCAACGTGGAAGAAGGGTAAGTAAAAGAAGAAGAAGAATACCACTTTATCCGTCTCTTTTGGGGTGAAAAAGGACCAACTGCCAATGTTGATAACATTCTTGACTTCTCTATTAGATATGTTAAAGAAAAGAAACACAGACCGAGAACTTCAACTCAGGTTGTTCACCGGTTAAAGCTTATGTTGGGTTGTGAACTAAGCGTGTTAGCCATTTTTTTATTAAAATTTTATCCTAGGCTTTTTTTTTTCCTTACATGGTCAATTTTTTTCTTTGATTCCGATAATGGGGAGTGCTAGTGCCACTTTCCCCCTATTGCACTCTCAACTTTTAGGGGCAAGAAGACAAAAAAATTTACCATTTTGTGTCATGCCCTTGTGTACCACACCAATAAATCCTTGTCTTCTTGCCCTAAGAAGGGGCAAAATCCAATAGGAGAGAATAGGATTAGCAAAATCCAAGCCCCAAATAATACAAATCAAAATTTGCTTCATGAATTTGAGCAAGAATATCAAATTGCAAGTTTTGTTTAGCTGCAATAAGCTAAGAATTAACATGGATCCCTATTACAGAAACAATGGATATTCTTGGTAATTTTCTAATTATATTAACAACGGCTCTATAACAACCCAAATCAGGCTATGTGGATCTAGGAACCATGGTATCATGTAACATAAATGGTGGATGAACTTTTCTTTTGTTGTTGCTGGGGATAACATTTACCTACTGTTCACTACAAAAGTATTTTTTAGGGATGAAAATTTAGCAACAGAAGAAAAAGCCATCGCTAAAAAGTATCTATAGCGACAATTATTAATCCATCGCTAAATTTCCATCACTAATTCACGGTTTCTCAATTATTAAAATATTTTTAAACTAGTGTAATAGAAATGATATATTTAGCGACGGAAGTATATTTAATGAAGTATATTTCCGTCGCTAATATAGAATATATTTTCTATTTATAGATAGAAAATATCCATCGTTATATCCTATTTTTAGCGATGGTTTTTAGATTTGTCCTTAAATGACATCAATTACAATACAATTAATAGATTTAGCGATGACATATGTCAATCTCTAATAAAAAAATATTGCGATGAAGAATATCTATCGCTAATATTAGCCTAATAAAATATTATATTTAGTGACAGATATTTTCCGTCTCTAATATAGAAATATTTAGAGACAAAAAATATCCATAGTTATATCTTATTTTTAGCAATGGTTTTTAGATCCACCCCTAAGTGTCGTCAATTATAAGAAAAATAATAGATCTAGTGACGACTTATAACCATCTCTAATAAATAAATAAAAATAAATATAAATAAATAAATATATATATATATATATTATATTGAGACGGAAAATATCCACTGCTAATTTTAGCATAATAAAATATTATGTTTAGCGAAAAATATTTTTCTTCGCTGATAAAAAATATATTTATAGACAAAATATCCGTCCTATATCTTATTTTTAGCGACGTTGTTTTAGATTTGTTCCTAAATGTCGTCAATTAGAGACGGAAATATTTCGTCGCTCAAAAGTTATTGTTGCCATTGCCGCTGTCATTGTTGCCGATAAGCCCTCTCTCTCTCTCTCTCTCTCTCTCTCTCATGCACACGTGATATCTCCCCTCTCCTCCCCTCTTCACTAAAGCTCTCTCTCCCTTAGTTCTCCTATATCATCTCTCTCTCCTAAAACTCGATATATAGCGTACATTTCTTCTGAAACTCAAGAATGGAGTGCAACAAAGTGAATTACTTGCTGCATCCAATGATGATCATGGTGTTGGGCGTGAAAGCAGTGATGCTATCAATGGGTATTCACGAGAAAATATAACAAAGAGACAATACACAAGATATATAGTGGTTCACCCAATCCAGGGCTACGTCCGCTCTACAAACTGGTCCAGATATACTTCTACTAATTAAAGAGAGAAGATTATAAGAGAGAAGATAAACAAGAATACACACACTCAAAGACTCTGCCACAACCCTTGAAAGGCTCTCACACAATCCACAATTCTTTGTTCACTCTCTCAACCCAAATCTGACCTAAACCCGAATCCTTTTAGGACAAAGGAAACACAAAACCCGAACCCTTCAAAATCGAACCAATACTCTCCACCATGAGAGCACACCGAGATAAAGCCATGAGAACACTCTCCTCTCTTAAGAGCTAACAAGGGATTTCCATGGGAGATCTCCCGTTCTCCATGGAAGCCCAACCCACCCCTCACATCTTGCTTTCTCTTCCTCTTAAGGTTCTTTCTTTCTAGGTTATCCCTATAAGCCTCCACCCTAGGCTTATTTATAGCCACAAAACAATCTCACACTAATTAGGATTTTCTCGAAACTCATCTCCATGAAAGAGGCAACTTCCTATTTCAAAATAGGAGTCTCCAAAAGCAACTTAAAATTCAGTCGTCTAAAAGCGTCGACCGGCGATCGATCGCCCATAAATGGGTTTGCCCTATTCGAGCCAAAAAACCCCACACATGGAGGTGTCATCGTAGACATGAAGGATCCTATGGACTCTAAGGTCTTCGCTTCTTTACTCATAGCTTCAATTTCACAATGGAGGCAACAAGTGGTTATTCCAATCATATTCCATTCCTATCAAGTTGGTTTGTGCTTGTTCGACTGTTTGATTTTTGATAACTATATAAACCAATAACTCAGACATGTATTTAGACCCTTATAATTTTGTTATGGATTATTGATAGGGAGTTGCTTATGATCTACTTCTTGCTTACTATAAAGATAGAACAAGCATGCATAGTGGGCCTAGCTTTTATTGCTAATATTGATTATTCTGTTAAAGCAAAAAATATTTTTGCATGGGAATAAGGGTGTTTGGTGGATTAAATTGCCTATTGAACTTGTAAATCTTGTTGAAGTTGTAGTTAAGGTTGTTGATTTTGATTTAAAATTGGGTTTTTTTAATGAATAAAAACGGATCATGAGGATCCGGGGATTTGTTTTTAATCATGAACTAAGGTTGGGTGTTTGATCTCTTGAAAGATAGAAAACACACTTTTAGTGCATTTCCCTTGTTTCTTTAGTCCCACATCGGAAAGCAGGCTAAAGGGTTTAATTGTCCCCTTAGTTGCTTAGTTGTCAAGTGGATCAGACCCATGAGGGCGGTCAGTGGGTGCAGACCCATCATAGGATATGGTTTGACCAAGGTCTGACTCAAAGTGCCATGTGACCTTAACATGGCTTGCATGGGACAGGAAGAGCCTAGCTAGGTGGTTGAGCCCATGCGCATGCAAGGGGACCTTGGTCCTCTATAAATAGAGGGCCTTGGTGAGGTGCTGGATTATGTTGGAACTCAGACCAGAGCCAGATCCATGGACCTAGACCAATGAGCCCAGAGAGAAAACCCAGACTAGAGTAGGTGCACTCTAGTCCAGTTGACTTCGAACCATGGTCTATTAGATGGATGACTCCGTATCAGGGACCGCTTGGGACGACCCTAACCTAGAGATATCCATTAATGGCGGGCCTTGGAGCTCAATGAAGGAAAGGGCGACCCATATTCCATAACCCAAAACCCATATCCAAAGGCTGTCCAGATTGATCTAGATCCATGGATATTAGGAAATGAACTTCTGTCCAGCTCCTGATGAGGTTGCAGAATGCCTTTGGGCTTCTCAGCCGTCCATCATAGATCAGTCCACATGTGAACTGTTCGATTGCCCGATCTGGGATTCCAGATCAGGTAGAACAATCCAGATCCATGGATATTAGGAAACTTCTATCCAGCTCTTGATGAGGTTGCAGAATGCCTTTAGATTTCTCAATCGTCCATCATAGATCAGTCCAAATGTGAATTGTTCGATTGCCTGATCTGGAATTCCAGAATAGGTAGAACAATGGATCAGTCCTACATGGACGGAACCATCTTGGTGACCACCGATTTCGGATGATCCTACTATATCCACTTGATGGATCCTATAAGGACCATCATACCCAAACAGAGGTATCTTGTGGAATGGGTTAATCTAGACAAACCTAAACTTGTAACCAATCATAATCTGGAAAATGATAAAATCGGATTAACCATAATGTTGTGACCAAACAAATTTGGAATAAGTTAAATGGATTATCTTAAAATCTTTAAACAAACAACACTTAAGATAGAATTGATTCTGGCCAAACCAGAAACAGATTTTGTGCATAATTGATTCTAGACAGAACCAGAATCTGTAACCAAACAGAATAGGTGCAGACCTAATCTAGAATAGATTAAAACAAGATTAGACCAAACCAGAGTGGACCTAACTCTGTAACCAAACATACCCTTAAACCATAAGGAGTAAAATGGTGTTAATTTCAGAAATTGTTAAATAAACTAGATAATCTCTTCCTATATATCCGATGAGACTTTAGGACATTTGGATTAATGACAAACCCTAATTAAATGGATATATATATATATATATATATAATCTTAAAGGACATCCTAAAAGAAGATCAGTACCCCGTCTTCTACCAAATAATGCAAACTCATTAGGAAGACCAGAGAGAATCCAAGTTGAGTTGTATGCCAAAGATAGAGCTGCTACATCTTTTGCACATGGGAGGCTTCGACTATCTTCAAGAAAGACTCAATTGTAGCGTCTCTCAATGAAACGATTATCTACCTTAATTAATCATTTAACTAATTGTTTAATTATCTGTCATTATTCTATGTCTGTGTTTGCTAAGTGGGTATGTGTGCAGGGATTTAAGCCAATTACACCAACAAAGGTGACTACACATTTTTTTAATATAGAATTTAGATGTGGGGATTACTGGAAAACTTGAAATCTAGAATTAATTTTGGGAAACTACTGGTAACTAATTTAATGTATAAATTTAGTTGTGGTATTTACCCTCTCCATCGTGATTTGTCTAGTGATCTTGTTGGATCATTTGTCTCAGACTCCGGCTCATGTTTTATTGTCTGTTACTAGAGGGATTTTGCTACCACCATGTCGAGCTAAAATATATACTTGATGCTTTTATATATGGATTCTATAATAGAACTTAGTTATGTGTCATAAACACCTAATGTAAGACATAAATGGATGCCATTTTTGCCTCAACTGATAAAATTCTCATTATAGCTACAGTTATAAGAAATTTGTAGTGTGAAAATGATGCGATCTTGGGGTTTGAAGATAATATGACATGCAAAATTAAAGTACAAGACAAGAAATACTTGGTTCACCTACCATAGGGCTACGTTCACGATAAAATACGATCCGAAATCTTCACTATAACGAAGACGGTTACAAAAGAGATGAGTAACCAAGGAGACAACGCCAAAACTCTCACACAACCCCTGAATAGCTTTCACATAGCCAAAAAATTGTTGCTCTAAAAAACAAACCCTAAATCAAATATGTTTAGGAAAACTTGAAATATAGAACAAATTTCAAAACTCACCATAGTTTGCTCAAGCCAATATGATCTCGGTCGAGAGAGATTGCCAGCATCAGAATACTGAATCCTTTAAGACCAATCCTTTAAGATGCAAGGATAACTACTCAAAATTTGAATCCTTTAAGGTGTAAGGATATCCACTTTCAAATACGTACTGAGAGGCCCAAGATAAGTCTTGAGCACGCTCTTCTTCCCACGAGCTAAAACTACCCGCTCTTTCCGAAAATCCTAAAACTCACATCTCAACAACCCATATATAATAAGCCAACACCCTAAGACTATTTATAAACATAAATCAAATCCTAATGTAATTAGGAATTTCCTAAATTCTAATTCTAACAAATAATTTCATAATAGGTTTATACAAAATATAATTCTAGGCAAATCCCAATATCCTCCACCTTGACTTGAATTTTATTAATTCTAACAGATTGGCTTCAGTTAGATTTTTCATTGTTATAACCTTTTGCGTATGAAATATTAGTTTTAGCAATGGAAAATTTTTGTCACTAATAGTGATGTTTCTTGTAATAGTTAGTTATTAACATCAGTTTAGTGGTTAGTAGTGGGAGGTGAAGCTCTTTCAAGAAGTTGTCCCCATGGGAATGGATCCCAAGACCTTTCTCATAAGATCATAGCCACACCCTACAATTAAAGCAAGCGGTAGGGTGAATGGTGGATGGACTTTGGTAAGTAGAGTTAATTTACATAAAAACAATTATTAGATATGTGGTTTATTGAAATTTGAGTCATTAACTTTCTGGAACTTTATATAAGATAACCCAACACTCATATAGATGGAACGATGACATATTATAGTTATGACAATACTATTTTAACTTAATGATAACTGAAAGAGTTATAGTTAAGTTAGTTATGACAATACTGTTTTAACTTAATGATAACTGAAGGAGTTGAGTGATTCTCCTATTATATGAGAGTCAGAGTGATTCTTCTGAGAGAGAGATTGAAACATGAAATGTTATTCGATAATAATAATTGAAAAAAAAAACTTAAAAAGTGAACTAACTCCATTAGTTCTTTCGGAAAGACAATGGGACAAGTGTCATCTTGATGATGACAGCCATAGAGATGGTCAATGGCTATAAGTCTACATAATATACCCACCATTAGTGTAGGCACTTTCGTCGGGCCACACCGACTTACACACACAAAACGGACTCATAAAAATAAAAAGAATAAAGCTTCTGTGAACTTTAAAGTTTAAACCAGGAAAGTAATAACAATCACGGGAGGCTTGTGTTGCTCTCATGAATCATCATGTGGTTCTTGTGATCTCAGAGGTTCAGCTTCTTCTCCTCCTCGCTCAAGATCAGTTTCAGTTGCAGAACTTATACTCGGAGCACTTCCAGAACGAGTAAGAGCTGATAGTTTATCTCTGCTTATAATTCTCTTCAGCGAAAGAAATCGATTTATCGGTGTTTTTAGACCCTGAATTCGCGGTGATCCCATTCCGTACTCCTCTTCTAAATTACTGTAGCTCTCATTCTTTCTGGGTATCTCAATTGAAACAGTACTCTCCATCTCTATTGCCTTCTTTCGAGAACCCAAAGACACCGAAGCCGAAGAAGAAGAATAAGAACAATAAGGAGAAGAAGAAGAATAAGAAGAAGAAGAAAAATAAAAAGAAGAAGAAGAGCTACCCATTTCATCTCCATGGTGCTGACACGACGAGTAGACACAAGAACTCGACCCGGTTTCCGTCCCACCCGATTCGTCCAAGGAAATAACAGTTTCGGTCGGAATTTCGGGTTGAACGGATGCTCTGCAGAGAGGGCAAGTATTGTGGGAGTGGAACCACATGTCGATGCAATCAACATGGCAACTGTGGTTGCATTTTGGAAGGAGACGACCCTTCTCCTTCTCTTCAAATTCGGATAAGCACACGGCGCAATCTAGCACCTGGTCGTGGTTTTCTAAGGAGTAGACGAAAACAGGGAGGGAATTCAAGACAGAAGCTTCAAGACCACGAAAGGGGAGCGAGACAGTAGTAGTGGAGCGTTGATCAGTAACGAAAACGAGGTGGGTTCGTCGCTGTCTTGGGTGGAATTGGCGTCTCTGATCCCGGTAAAAGACCCGGCGGGCATACAAATAGAGGCAGATTACGAGGAATATTACCGTTAAGAGTATAATAGCAGCAGTCGAAGTAATCTTCCCGTTGAAATCGTAGCTATCTGGGTCGTCGTTCTGAGGGTTACCGGCAATCTTGTCGTCCATCTCTTTGGCTTTCAAGCTTTAATGGATTTATACTTTATATATAGTTGGGGAGGAGAGTCACTGAGAGAGAGAGATTTATACTTTATATATATATAGAGGGAGAGGAAGGTTCTTGGGTGATTGTTAGAAGATATTAGGAATTTAGAAGGAAGACGCGGTGCAGACTAAAAAAAAAGGAGTGCCTTTCAAGTCAAGAACTCGGGAGGAATAGCTATGCAAACTTCCAAGCTTATTACGCTCAACACGGTCCTTTGTAGGCTCAAAGCGAGTTCGGATGGGCAACTTCTATTTCTTAAGAAGGTGGGCTCACATTCAATTGGGTGGACCCCACATCAACAAAATATGGGCCCATATTTTTAAGACACGAGATAGAATCACAATGAATTGCGATTGAACTCGGGGAGAGTTAAGGCATTCTTAGGGTTATCTCCTAGTTCCAACATGTGTCCCTTTAACCGTGGTTAAGATTCATTAACCCTTAGGATTCAACAATCCAACCTTACCCTTATATGACACCTTAGGCTGGTTGTGTGTGTGTGTTTAGAGAGAGAGTGTGCAGCGGCGGAGCTAGGAATTTTTTTTTCATGTATAAAAAAAATAATTGATTGAGGGTATGGAACTTGGGGGTTCGGGGTGTAGCCCCTGAGAAATATTTTTTTTTGGGTGGTTTTTTTCTTGAGTTTTTTTTTCTCGGTAATGCCCTTGAGGTCACCAAGTGTCCCTATTAACACCCCTTACTTGTGGTTAAGATTTAGCCTCCTATCCTTGGTAATTTTAAAAAATATCAAATTTCTTTACCCTAGTTAAAATTCACTAACTCCTAAGGTTAAACAAAATTTTAAATTTTTTTTCTAAAAACCAAGGATAAATAGGTGAACCCAAAGTGTGGGTATTTTTAACCATAGTTAAGGTGTGTCAATAGGGACATGTGCAACCTCAAGGGCATAACCGGACTCCATTGGGGGGCCCACTATTTATGTGACAAAAATATTGGGGGGGGGGGGGGGGGGCTAGCTATAGTAAAAAAAATTAAAACATTTTGAGGGGCCCACTATTTCACACTGCCATAAGAGGGAATTCCAAAAATTTTGGGGGGGCCATGTGTCATGGTCAAAGTTTTTAAGTACTGTCATGACCGTGACAATGGGTCGGGATGGCTTGAGCATGGGCAAGAGATGCCAATGTGGTGCCTACGAGATAGGCGATGCACTATACAAGCAATAGCGCAACGTGGTGTAAGGTTGGTGCCTTAGTGTTGGGTACCGAAGTGAAGAGACATGGAGGTGTCATGATGTTGTGTACGAGATACTATGGTTTAGGTGAAGTGCACACGAAGAGTTATGGGGTGAAGGTTGAGTTTGGTGCTTGGTTGGACACATGTGGGCAAGTGTTGTGGAGCCCACATGGTATGTTGAAAGTAGGGCCGATAGTACCTTCATTCGAATAGAAAGTTAATACGAGTTCAATGGTGCAGACGATTTGTGGATATTCAATGTATTGTTCCATAAAAGACCAGTATGACTCCACCAACAATGGTGATGTTTTCTTCTAGTGAAGGGAGAAAGGTTTATTATCTACCTTGAGGAGAAGGGCGTAGCTCTACCTTCCCTTGTGGCACATCTGGGGCCACCTAATGAGCA
Organism: Tetracentron sinense; assembly: GCA_015143295.1. Lineage (NCBI taxonomy): Eukaryota > Viridiplantae > Streptophyta > Magnoliopsida > Trochodendrales > Trochodendraceae > Tetracentron > Tetracentron sinense. The sequence goes on along the minus strand of CM026566.1, from coordinate 38,477,828 downwards.
ACCTCAAAGGAGTTGAGGGCGGGCTCTAGGATCCTAAAGGGGATCTTGCAGTCTCCTTGGATGGTGGTTGGAGTATCCAAGGACAGTGCAAAAGAGACGGATATCCTAACACTGCGCAAAAGCCTTCGGGCAAGAGGTTTCACCCTAGTTCGGCTTTTAACCGTGCGGTATGCATTATGGTCGTTTAGGAGGTATGCGAGGAATTTTTGTTGGGATACTCGGTCAGAGAACCGAGGATCGCGTTGTAGGCGTTATGCATTCAATGCTTGGTAAACGGGATAGTGATGCTCCTAAGCTATCCGCAATGTGTGGGGATGACCGATAGTCGTGTTCGAGAGTATCAGGCTGTGTTGGATGTTCGGCTTGATCGGGGAACCTTAGCATCATAAGAGATGCGCAAGATGAAACCTCGGTGACGCGGGAACCTTATATGTTGGACGAGTATCGGGTGTAACACCATGAAGTAATGCGTAAGTCAGCTGAGCGTAGCTTAGCGGATGAGACTCGATAGTGGGTCGTACCTTGTCGTAGCATTGTAGCACGAGACATTGAGTCAGTTCAGTAGACCGATAGTGTAATGGTGTAAGACTAGCCGAGACCATGGATGATCGAGGCGCCGTATGGTTGTTCCGCAAAATCAAATAGTTGACCATGACAGTTGGTATCAGAGCACAGTTGCTCATAAGAGCCTGAAGCTACAGTTTGCAACAGGTGATCAGTTTGAATGCACAAGGTGCTTCTACTGTGGTTCTGAGTAGTGGGAGTGTTTCTGGCTATAGAGTTTATTAGCTTCTAGAGAGTGGACTTGTTACGGGAGAGACTTGTCCAGGATCGAGATGAAATTTGACAACAATATACGTGTTGGTCTCTAATGCAATGAGGTGTTGGAGCAAAACTACTAGTGGAAGTAGTCAATGAGAATCTTCAGGATCAAATGTGTACTTAGGGTGAAGACAGTGTTGGGACTTGAGAAGCACAGTGTCAGTTCAAGATGAAGACTCCAGAATTTGACGTATCAAGACTACACGTAGTGAAGTAGCACAGTGGTGCAAAGATCAGGTGAAGTGTTCTCTCAGTTGAAGACACAGGATGTTGAGGTACTAGAGTAACACAACTATGTTGGTAAGGTGCCAAAGACTTGAGTAATCAAATACTCTAGTCAAGGTTGGAAGCTCAATTGTACGAGAGAATGTAATAAAGTCGATGAGTGCTATCTCAGGGTACTCAAAGAGTTGAGGTACTAGAGAGGCACAATAAGAATACAAGATGTAATATAAGTTTGAATGGGGGAGCACTCGGGCAAATATCAGAAGTATGAGGGAAGACCTCAAGAGTGAGACAATGTGTTAAAGGTTGAAATGATGCAGTGGCTCTAGACAACTTCATAGGTTGTTGGCTACGAAAAGTTGAGCTCGACGGATTGAGTTCAACACAAGTGATGGACCTAAGGATCACAAGAAGAAGTGTGTCAATGGATTGGTACACAACCAAGGAAGACGTGCAAAATTGTTTTGTACCAATAGATAGAAGAAATAAGATTAGTGCGTTAGGGACTTAATGCACCAATGGAGAGTGTAACGACCCCAAAATCCTACAAGGCCTAAATAGGACTTTGGAATCGTCACATTACATAAACCTGCTTAAAATCCATACATACAAGACATACTGCACGAGTCTCCAAAAACGAGGATAATAAAATTTCGATCATGAAAATTCAAACCATCCTATACAATAATAGTCCACACACCATAGCTCCTTATAACGAAATAGTCTAAAACATCCACCCGGTAAATAACTAAGGCAACATCAACTAGAAGTCAAAAGTCTAATACAAACTTCTCTTCCAAAAAGAAATGCTAAAACTACTCAATAGGGATAACTGTCAAAATCTCTAGCCTCTTCCTCAGGAAGCTCACCTTCTCCCTCTTCTTCGGCGTACACCTCCTCGGTCCACGACTCTCCTCCTAAACCTGAAGACAATGACAGGTCGACTGAGCATGGAATACTCAATGGATAAACAAACTAACAACAACATAAAATAGCATGAGCAATAACAATATCATAACTCGGTTTATCTAAGCTTAATCATAATAACTTCACGTAAAATAGGCATAATCAGAGTGCGTAGCATATAACATGTCATAACATCATCTTGACTTGTGTACTTGTGCAATTCTTATCCATGAACTTATCTTAGCATATGCCTAGACTTATACATGCATGATCCATAGTGTGTTTGTCCCATCAACGCATAATTCATAGTGTTTTGTCCCGGCAACGCATAATTCATAGTGTTCGACAACGCGTAGAGTGGATGTTCGTAATGGGGGATCATTCTTTCATAGCATGACATGAGTACGACAACGCGTAGAGTGGATCTTCGTAGTGGGGGATCATTCTTTCATGGCATAATTCGTAACATATTCGTGTCCAATGCATATATGCTTGTGAGACAAGTGGACTCATGAGACTTGAATACTTACCATGCGAGTGTACGTGTGCTTGAGTGTCGTGATTGGAATTCAAATATGCCATCCCTTAGATTCCAATCTTCCGTTAGGAAACTCCGCTAGGTTACATCTCCCTAGTTAGAGAATTCCTAACGTGGAGGATTTTCCTCTAAGGTTTGGCCTACTCGAATACCGATCACCATACAAGTAAATAGAGCATAATTTATCATAACAACACAATATTCATTTAACTTAATTTCTTCATAATCAAAAGCACCATACTAATATTTAGCATTCTTAGACATTTCAACAAACATGTAGAGTGCGTTAATTATGGATACTTTGCCATTTCCCATTCTTAACATTCCATCACACAATAATCCATCTATACAACCCAAACATACTCCATATCCATACATTCATCCCAATCCTCCATAGTATTTCCCTTCCTCTGTGTGAGCATGAATTTTTCTATCCACTTTCACATTTGTGGTTTGACTAAGAGTCGCCACCTATTCATTCTTAGGGATAGGTCCTGGATTGATTTGGATAAGGCAAATGGTCTATTAGAGTTAGGGTAAGCGGTTCGATTAAGTCCTGGGGAAGGTGTTAGGCACCCCAAGACCCCTATTTTGCAATGGTAACCTACTTCCTAAATTTAAGTCAAATTTAATCTCAATATTAATTAAAATGTCTAAATGTTTAATCAAATCCTAATCCAAGAAAGAAAGAAAGCTTGATAGGCTAGGGTCGAATCTGGGTTGGGTTGCCTACGTACTCACATTGGGGTGAAATCAGACCGAGCGTAGTTCTGGCACATGAGCCCGTGCCAAGGCTAAGGGTGTGTGTGTGTGTGCATAAGGTGTTCAAGGGTCTAGCCTAGGGGCTAGGGTTTAGTTGACCGGGTTGGTCAAGTGCAAGTCCTAGGTCTAACCGCGGTTAGAAGGGTGTTAACCATGATTGAGTAGGCTAACCAAGATCTAACAAGCATGTTTTTGGTCTTCTGCTATTTTTAGATTTTTTGGTATTTTGAGATTTTATAATGTTTTTGGTATTTTGAGATTTTATCATGTTCTTTTTTTTAGATTTTTATATAGGTGAGATTTTGGCAAACTTAACTAAAGTCAAATTTAATTCAAGAGAAAGACTAAGGAAAAGTTGGGCTAAAAGATTATATTTAGGACATAAAGAGGGGTGTGCATTGTAAATAGTAAATGGTCTATTGCCAACACCTATTTTGTTGGATTGGTGTTGATAATAAATCAAATACCATTGTCTTTGATATGAGGTATTTTGGATAAAGTCCTCTTTAAGTCCTTAGGTCCTTAAGTCATCATTCATCCATTCAAAATAGAACATGAAGAAAAAAGAAAGAAATGAAAAAGTGACAAGTGAAGAAAATGAAAACTCATAATCTCCTCTCTAATGTAGTCCCTTTACACCATTATGAATGATGTAATGAGATTCAACTATGAAAATTGGAGTGATGATGAGTTTCCCAAATGATTCTAGAAGAATGACTAGAATCAAAATGAAGAAACAAAATAAAAAGAGAGGTATAGCTTTAGCTTCCACTCTCTATGGGCCTACCTATATACACACTAGTGGGTACATATAAAAGATAAAATATTTACACGAGAGAAAAAATAAGACATCTCCTTTCTTTTGAGGTGGGGTCCCTCTACACCATTAGATTGGTGTAGAGAGACCCAATTAAACTTGAGAAAAGAAAGGTCTTCCCAAATTATTCTAGAAGAAGATTACAAATAAAAAAAAGAAGATATGAAGTAAAGAAGAAGATAAAGAATAAAAGAAGGAGTGCCTACTCCTCAAAGACTACTTCTCCAATGCTCCAAGAGGTGATGAGTTTTTAGAGTCCACAAAGGAAGAGAGTTAGTGAAGAACTCTAGGCTTTTAGTCCTAGAATTCTCTACACACTCTAAACCTTGGCTTCTTCTAACTTTCTTCAAGGCTAAAAAGAAATAAAAGAGGTGAGAGGAGGAAGAGTTAGGGTTTCCACTTGGGATTTTGGAGGTGAAAGAAATGGCTTGTGAGGGTCTTGTATTTATAGAGTTTTCAAGGGGTTGTGGTAATTTGGTAATTAATAGAGGGTTGGGTGATAAGAAGGGAGGTGATTGGTTGGTCAAAATGGATGTGGTTAGTGATTGGATAATAAAAAAGGTATGTACTTGATGAGAGGTGATTGAGTGGTCAAAAGGAGTATAAGAGAATTAATTGTTTTGTAAGAGGTGTAAGAATGAGTTGTATGAAGTGTAAGAGAGTAAGGGATGTGATTGGTTAGTCAAAAAGGTGTGTACTTTGTGAGAGATGATTTGGTGGTCAAAAAGGTGTGTAAACACAAAAATGAGGGTATTTGGGGTTTGAAGAAAAAATAAAAGGTCTTTTGTAGGAAAGTGAAAATTGGGCTTGGGTTTGTGGGTCTTGGATATGGGTTGAATGGATGTGGGCATGTGGACTAGATCTTATAGATCATGAGTGGTTAGTAGATGGGTCATGGGTTATGATTATTGGACTTTGGCAATTAGGCTTTGGCTATGGTAATTAAGCTTCCACTAAAGTAATTGAACTTTGGCTAAGACAATTGGGTAATTAGGCTTGACTACTTGGGATTGAGTAATTGAATTAAGTAATTGGGCTTGATTGAGTTGTTTGGGTACAAGTTTGGCCAAATGGGCTTGGGCCTTGGGTAAACCTTGAAGCATTTGAAGAAGCGGGAAGAGGGATAGGGGGTACAAAAATAGGGTGCTTACACTCCGTTCAATCCATCCATAGTATAAATCCATTTTCATCTCTAGTAAGCTTAATCCATACATAATTAGGGAAAACAAATCAAATTATCATTTCTATCATTCATATTAAACTAATATTTCATCAAACTTCATTAATAGAGTTGAGTTAGGGAGTTTATCGACCTTAGGAATCATTCTCTTGGATTCAAAACACTCCCGAGGTGATTTGGGGAAGCTTTGAGGACGATCTCTAAGCTTTCCTCTCAATCTTCTAGCAATCTCTTTCTTCTCCAAGCAACCCCTCTCTTAAAACCCTAGGTTTTCTCCCCCTTTTTACCAAATTAAGTTAGAAATAGGTAGAGTATTTTAATATCTCGAGTAGGACCCCCTATTTATAGCCCCAAGGGTTGAGAACGAAAAGACCTAAAAGTCCTTACTAAAATTCTATAAAAAACACGAAAGACCGATCGATCGGTGGTTATGACTGAGCGATCGGTCGCCTACCGATCGATCGGTGTTTATGACCGAGCGATCGGTCGCCTACCGATCGATCGGTGTTTATGACAGTGCGATCGGTAAAAAACACACTCTCTGAAAAATTTTCCCATACAAAATTTTGGATCAGTCGATAGCTACCGATCGATCGGTTTTGGACCGATCGATCGCTACTTCAAACCGAGCGATCGGTGCTTTGCAGATTCCGACTCATTTTACTGTTTCGGCCATAACTTTTGACTCGTTCGTCGGATTTCGACGATTCAACTTGCGTTGGATTCGTCTTTCGAAAACGAACATTTCTAGTATTTTAAAATTTCTAAATTCCCCTTTATTTATGGACCAAAAACTCCCCAAAGTTGACTGATCTGCAATTCCATCAGACAAAACCTCGGAAAACCCATTTTTGACTTAGCTTAGATTAAAATTAAGGAAAAACATTAAACATGAACCTCGAAGAGGGTTCCAATACCTATCTAATGGTTTAAGAATCACTCAGTTCCAATAAACGGTACCAAAACTAGAGCTTCCTAAAGTTTAGAGTGTGATATGACATTATGCACCCATTAGATATACAATACAATAAACATTAAAACATCACAAGGACTATAATACCCCTAATGCAATGCAATAAAAACATGAAAAAAGATTGGGGTCTCTACATCCTCCCTCCTTAAAAGAATTTCGTCATCAAAATTTACGTACCTTAAGTGAACAAGTGCGGGTACTTTTCGCGGGCTTCGGCTTCTCTCTCCCAAGTAACCTCTTCTCTAGAGTGATGTTCCCATTGAAAGAGTACAAGAGGAATGACCTTAGAACGCAAAACTTGCTCCTTCCGGTCTAAGATTTGAGCCGGTTGCTCCACTAGAATCAAATCTTCCCGAATTTCCAACGGTTCCAAATGAATGACATGTGAATGATCAGCAATGTACTTCCTCAACATAGAGATGTGAAAGACATTATGCACACCTTCCATGTGAGGTGGCAAGGCGACCCGATAAGCGATTTCCCTGACTCGGGTGATGATCTCAAAAGGACCCACATATCTCGGACTAAGCTTGCCCCGCTTACCCAATCTCATCACCCCCTTCGTAGGTGAGATCTTTACAAACACAAAATCTCTAACTTGGAACTCAAGATCTCTCCTGCGAGTATCGGCATAGCTCTTTTGCCTACTCTGAGCTGCTTTCAACCTCTCCCTGATCAAATGAACTCTATCCACAGTCTGACCAACGAGCTCGGGACCCAAAAGCTTCATTTCGCCAACTTCGCCCCAACACAAAGGTGAACGACAACTCCTCCCATAAAGTGCCTCAAACGGTGTCATCTGAATGCTAGCTTGATAACTATTGTTGCAGGCAAACTCAACCAACGGCAAGTGATCAACCCAACTACCTTGAAAGTCTAACATGTAAGCTCGTAACATGTCCTCTATGATCTGGTTCACTCTCTCAGTTTGCCCATTTTTTTGGGGATGAAATGCCGTACTAAAATCCAAATGGGAACCCATGGCCTATTGAAAACTCTTCCAGAATCTGGATGTAAATCTCGGATCTCGATCAAAAACAATACTAACTGGCACTCCATGCAAACGGACAATCTCCTTGATATAGAGGTTAGTCAATTGGTTGGAGTTGAAAGTGGTCCGATATGGAAGAAAATGAGCTGACTTAGTCAATCGATCAACCACAATCCAAATGACATCAAAGTTCTTGGCCGTCTTTGGCAAACCAACAACGAAATCCATAGAGATATTTTCCCACCTCCACTCAAGAATAGGAAGAGACTGAAGAAGTCCTGCCGGCCTCCTGTTTTCGGCCTTCACCTGCTGACACACCAAACACTTGGATACAAAGGTAACCATATCTTTCTTCATACCTTTCCACCAGAAATACTTCTTAAGGTTCTGGTACATCTTAGTACCTCCCGGATGCACGGTGTACTTGGACTTGTGTGCTTCATCCAGAATCTCCCTTCTTAAATCCTCATTGTCCGGAACACAAAGTCTACCCTTGAAACAAACTCCACCATCTCTCCAAGAGAAATCCTCAAACCCACTGCTAAGCGACTTATTCATAGCAGCGTGCAGTTCTCCATCATTCCACTGCAGGTCTTTAATCCTATCCAATAAGGTTGGCATGACCATAATGTTAGCCAACAAGGCTCCGGACGGTCCAACACTGAAAACCCTGCATCAAGGCTAGACACCTCTTCAAGTAACTTCTATTCTTGGACCATCAAGTGTACCAAGAACCCAGTAGGTCTCCTACTTAGCGCATCTGCCACTACATTCGCTTTTCCTGGGTGGTACTGGATAGAGCAATCATAATCCTTGAGGAATTTCACCCAACGACGCTGCCTCAAATTCAACTCTTTCTGCGAGAACAAATACTTTAAACTTTTGTGGTCGGTGAAAACTTCAAACTACGGACCGTACAAGTAGTGTCTCCAGATCTTAAGAGCAAAAACCAAGGCTGCTAACTCCAAATCATGGGTAGGATAGTTCTTCTCGTGGTCTTTTAACCGTCGAGAAGCATAGACAATCACCCTCCCGTGTTGCATAAGAACACAACCTAACCCAACGAGTGAGGCGTCACTATACACCACAAAACCTTCACTACCCGATGGAATTGAACAATCAAGATCGGAGCGGTGGTGAGACGCTTCTTCAACTCAAGAAAACTCTTCTCACATTTCTCATTCCACTCGAATCTAGCATTCTTTCGAGTTAGGTGAGTAAGTGGAGCTGCTAAACTAGAGAAACCTTCCACAAATCTTCTGTAATAACCAACTAGGCCCAAAAAGCTTCGAACCTCTGTAACACTCTTTAGCCTTCCCCATCCTTCCACTGCTTCTATCTTGGAAGGGTCAACTGAAATCCCCTCTTCTGACACCACATGGCCTAGAAATGCTACTTTTTCTAGCCAAAACTCGCACTTGCTAAGCTTAGCATATAACTTATGCTCACGAAGTGTCTTTAGTGTGATCCGGAGATGCATCTCATGCTCCTTCTGTGTCCTAGAGTACACTAGAATGTCATCCACAAACACGATCACAAAGCGGTCTAGAGTCGGCTTGAAGATCCTGTTCATGAGATCCATGAATGCTGCCGGAGCATTTGTCAAACCGAACGGCATGACTAGGAATTCAAAATGCCCATATCTATATTTATTTATTGTGACAGAAAATATCCACCGCTAATTTTAGCATAATATAATATTATATTTAGAGACAGAATATCCATCCTATATCTAATTTTTAGTGACGATTTTTAGATTTGTCCCTAAATGTTGTCTATTAGATACGAAAATATTTCGTCACTCAAAAGTTATTTATGGTTTTAAGACCCTTAGGGTTCTTTTTATCTTTCGGGCAGTTATTTCAATCTCCCCTGCCGCTACTATTGCCGCTGCCCTGTGTCTGTCGTTGCCATTGTCGTTGCCCTTGCCTCTGGTAAGCCCTCTCTCTCTCGAATGACATTTCTCCCCAATCGGAATAGGTGGATCAATTTATTTCCTTAGAACCATACTTGAAAATTTCCTACCTAATATGGCTCAACAGTCGGTTCTTTTAGTGTCCCATCTTAATCTACTCTATCTGACTGAATGAGATTTTTCATAAATCTATCACATTTTTGTTTCTCGGGTTAACTAAAAGAAGTTAATTGCATGAGTTTCGAACTTGAATTTTGATTAATAATTTGTTTTCGTTTTATCTTTTTTCCTACCTCCTATTATATGAGAGTGAGAGTGAATCTTCTGAGAGAGATTGAAACTTGAAATGTTCTTTAATAATAATAATTAAAAAAAAAAACTTAAAAAGTAAACTAATTCCATTAGTTCTTTGTTACTGAAATAATCGGAAAGACAATGGGACATGTGTCGTCTTAATGATGGCAGCCATACAGATGGTCAATGGCTATAGCGAGAGACAATCCTAAGTATACATAATATACCCACAATTAGTGTAGGCACTTTCGTCGGGGCACACCGACTTACACTCACAAAACGGACTCATAAAAATAAAAGAACAAAGCTTTCTGTGACCTTCAAACCACGAAAGTAACAAAATTCTATAACAGTCACGGGAGGCTTGCGTTGTCCTCATGAATCATGACGTGGTTCTTGTGATCTCAGAGGTTCAGCTTCTTCTCCTCCTCGCTCAAGATCAGTTTCAGTTGCCAAAATTATACTCGGAGCACTTCCAGAACGAGTGAGAGTTGATGGCTTGTCTCTGCTTATAATTCTCTTCAGCGACAGAATACGATTTATCGGTGTTTCTAGACCCTGAATTCGCGGTGATCCCATTCCGTACTCTGTTTCTAAATTACTGTAGCTCTCATTCTTTCTGGGTATCTCAATTGAAACACTCTCCAGCTCTAATGCCTTCTTTCGAGAACCCAAAGACACCGAAGCCGAAGCCGAAGACGAAGAAGAAGAAGAAGAAGAAGAAGAAGAGCTACCCATTACATCTCCATGGCGCTGACACGACGAGCAGACCCAAGAACTCGACCCGGTTTCAATCCCACCCGATTCGTCCAAGGAAATAACAGTTTCGGCCGGATTTTCGGGCTGAACGGGCGCTCTGCAAAGAGGGCAAGTACTGTGGGAGTGGAACCACATGTCGATGCAATCAACATGGAAGCTGTGGTTACATTTGGGAAGGAGACGACCCTTCTCCTTCTCTTCAAATTCGGATAAGCACACGGCGCATTCTAGCACCTGGTCGTGGGTATCTAAGGAGTAGACGAAAGTAGGGAGGGAATTCAAGACAGAAGCTTCAAGGCCGCGAAAGGGGAGCGAGACAGTAGTAGTGGTGGCTGGGTTAGTAACGAAAACGAGGTGGGTTCGTCGCTGTCTCCGGTGGAATTGGCGTCTCCGAGCCCGGAAAAGGACCCAACGAGCGTACAAATGGAGGCAGATTACGAGGAATATTACCGTTAAGAGCATAATAGTAGCAGTCAAAGCAACCTTCCCGTTGAGATCGTAGCTATCTGGGGCGTAGTTCTGAGGGATACCGGCAATCTTGTCGTCCATCTCTTTGGCTTCAAGCTTTGATGCTTTGAGAGAAATATATTTGGGGAGGAGAGTGAGTGAGAGAGAGAGAGATTTATATAGAGGGAGAAGGAAGGTTCTTAGGTGATTGTTAGAAGATATGAGGATGTCGCCGTTTAGAATTTAGACTGTCTTTTTACTTTCCAGTCAATAATTGCCGCGCAAACTTCCATCTCACGGATAAGCGAGTTCGGATCTTTCGTAGGTAGGGCTTTCAATGGATCGGATCCGGATCCAGATCCCGTTCCCTTAAAAAACTGTTTTTAATATTAAAAAACTCTAAAAACAGTTTTTTTAATTTAAAAAATAATAATTAATATAAAAAAAGAAAAACCATGGGTGAGTGAACCCTAGGGGTGGAGGCTTGGAGCATTGACAGTGATTATTTTTTTTAAACTCTTTTCCAAAACAATGCCAGGGATGTTTCATTTCATGATCAATGGAGTCATTGATCTATGCTTTCAGATTGTTTAGACCAGTGGTTTCGGGGACTTACGCTTCATGAAGGGGAAGGTCCTAGGTTCGACTTCTCAGTTGGAGTTGGTGGTTAGGTTTCCGTGGGGCCAATCCCGCACGAGATTTTCCTGGACTAATCAATGCAGTGGGTTGCAGGCTCACGTCACATCTTCGGGGATTAATCCTGACCCGAAGGGTTGGGGACACCCTGAGTTACCAAAAAAAAAAAAAAATGTTTTCTGATTGTTGATCTTAGAGGAATAGAGAAATACAATGATTGTCCCCAAGTCAACCTCACCACACAATATGGAGTCAGTTTGGTATTAATAAATACAGTGGTTAAGCACCAAAACAATTCAATATGAGGACTGCAATTTACGTAGGATTTGGGACTTTCACCCGACTTTTTTTGCATTGAAATTGCTAGGATCGTTTAATCTTACTGAATATTGATGAAGAAGTTCATCTAGGTTATATTTTTTAATGAAACCACCCAGTTGGAGTTGGTGGTTAGGCACAGACCCTTACCGAATTTTACAATCTCGTGGGGGACATGAATCTTACCTCAAAAACAAAAATTTCCGGAACGAGTTAAGACAAAGGTCGAAAAATCTAAAAAAAAATCAAAGCATTAGATTGCTGTAGCTTGCCTGTTTGTGCCAGTGGTAGTGTGTATCCTGCATTACTCACTCAGAACCCCAAACCCCTTATTAAAGGATTACGTGGTATGCTTGGATCAAATAAGCCCTTATGAAATAAATACTCAGCCGCTTGTGAACCATTAGGTACTGTCTTATTCCATGTTTGTTCAATTACTCTTTTACCCGCAAATGCAACATAGGCATTTGGTTAAATGCCCGAAAGCTACTTCAAGTAATGAATATTATTCGGATTTCGAGATGAAAGAACTCCAGTGAGTGGTCTAGTCCAAGATCTATTCCTATAAGTTGTGGTGTCGTGTGCCTACAATCAATATGTCAACTATTGGCCCAACTTCAAATGTTAGACTATTTTTGTGATAAACATGAGTATCCTGAGCCCAAACTCATACTAATTCTACGTGATACATCCGATATTGAGGGGAGCCCAAGATTGACCTTGGGATCTCCGGGTTTATGGTTCACTCTTCGGCCGTTGGGCTACACCCCAGAGGTTAACCCTTTAACTACTCAACAGATACTAACATCAGATACTAACACAGCTAACCGAGGTTGCAGCCTAACCGTATTTTTGAAACCAAATAAGAAAAGAAAAAGATCCCTCTACATGCCAATATATCACTAGATTTTGTACGATTTTAGGAGCTAACTTAATTTCTTGGGGTGCCAAGAAACAACTCACTGTATCTTGATCCAGTGTTGAAGCTGAATATAGGTCCATGACCTCTACAACTACTGAGATTACTTGGTTATATTTTATTCTATGAGATATTGACGTTTATCTTCATCAACCTCCTATTCTTTTTGTGACAACTTAAGGATATTATACATGTCAGTGAATCCTATTTTTCATGCAAGAACCAAACATATTGAACTGTATTACCATTTTGTTAAGGAAAATGTTGCTTCATGTCTATTGTTTTATTATGTTTCTACTCTTGTGTTTGAAGTATTTCTATTCTTGTATGACTTGAAGAGTTTCTACTCTTGTATAACTTTCCCACTATGTACCCTTTAAATAAACAAAGTATAAATTCCACCAATAGATCCCCTCTTCTCACGTATTGAGTGAGAGAGTTTTCATCAAGCTGTAGTCTTTTTATTTTCTAAAATTCTTTAGATACACGGTATGTCATAAGGAAATTTCTTGTCCAAACAACAACAATTTCCGCCCTTCTGCTTCTCCATTTTATATCATTGAGATGAGAAGAACTCCAAATCTACCAAATTGGTTTCCAAACTGTTGTAAAACAGAAACAATCGTTCACATGTCTTGGAAAATAGATTAAATGTGCTTTTAGCACTTTGAGAATATCGGAAAGGCATGTGGGCTACGACTAGCAAATAGGTGCCTGCATGTCAACTTCATATATCATATCAGTGAAGTTTCAGTAGAACCACTAACCAGGACAATTCGACGACTCACTAAATTAAAACGCGTTTTCCCATGGTTGTTGACTCACTGTATCCTCTCCAATTTACCTTAGAAAAGAGAGACGTAAAGCAAACGGGGGAGTGCTTGCCGCTGACACGGGGAACCTTAGGCACCTTTTTCCCGCCAAAAGACGAGTACATGGCAAAAGAAGATCACACACTCACGCGCAAACACAACCATCAATCCAAATAAGCTTCACCCAAACACTCCTCATTCCTCAAAACGAGTACCAACCGTTTGAGACGTGATATATCTTTTTACCGATAGAGATATATATGCTTACCTTCCCGCGTCTATGCCTAGCAAAATCCAAAACAATGTGTTGAATCACATGGCCAAAGATATGTAGGGAAGCGATGATGAAATCATTTCTCTCTTACGGAGTGCTTTCTAAACACGTGTTTCAAAGACCGAGTCATTGGGACCCACCTTTGATGGGACCCACCACTAAGTTGGGTCTCTTTGATAGATGAAAAAATATTCAACTTCCCTCATTTGATGGAAGCAAATGGCTCTATGGCCTTGAATGTTTAAAAAGGCCATGGTCTCTTGTGTTGCTCGAACGGTGTGAATATATGTAAAAGATATCCTGGCCTTCAAACACCCAAAACGAGTTCTGATAGATAATTTTTGTGCCTAGAAAACATGGGTCCCACATCCATCAAAGGTGAACCCATATCAACAAGGCTGGCCATACATGGTTTTAAGAAACAAACGGTGCGTTGTTGCCCATCCGAACTCGGAAGAACACAAACAGGGGTAGAGAAAAGAATTTTTCCTTTCGGGAGGGCCAAAGTACATATATAATTGAGAAAGATAATGAGAATAAGATATGGGCCCTGTGGGTTCGGAGGGCCAAAGTTCATATACAATTAAGAAAGATATGGGGCCTAGTGGGTTCGGGACGTAGCCTTGACATATTTGTTTTTGGAGTAATCCTATCGTGGTAATAAAATTTGTTAATATTACATTCCAATAAAGGTCCATAACAAGAAAAATAAGTTCCTTTTTTTTTTTATAAAAATAAATTCATTACATATATAGTTAATTATACTTTTATATTATGAAGATTGTTTTTTTCCATGCGCGTTTTACTGGGTAGAACATGCACATCTCCCCTGATCAAGGTTTAAAATTTCGAAATTTCGGTCGATTTCGGATGTGCAATTTGAAACCAAATTTTCCGAAATTTCGAAATTTCGGTCAAAATCTCACCGAAATCGTATTTAATAATAAAATATTATTCCGAAATTTGATCCGAAATTTTGCTGAAATATTCCGAAATATTTATTTTGTATATATTTTTTTATATAATATTAATTATATATATATTATTATTTTATTTTTGAAATTAATATATAAATTTTTCAAAATTTCACGAAATTTCAGTAAAAATTTCGAGATATTTCGAAATATTTCGAAATTTTAATTAAAAAATAAAAAAAATATTTAAAAATAAAAAAATCAGATTTCGGCCGAAATTCCGAAATTTTCGAAATCCGAAATTTCACCCGAAATTTTCGAAATTTCGATCGAAATCTAATTTCCGAAATAAACTCAATTTCGATATCGGTGGGGTTGTTCGAAACCGAAATTTCACGAAATTTCGCGAAATTTTAAACCATGCCCCTGATTGATACATGTCCCTTTTAAGACTCATTAATTGTGATTAAGATTCACTCACCCCTAGGGTATATACATCTATCCTTAGATTTTAGAAAAAAAAAAAAATTAAGTTAATAAAATCTTAACTAGGGTTAAAGAGGTTTAAAAGGTACACATGGATGCCTAATGAACCCATCCCTTTATATTATACATATAAAAAAAATTACAAAATTTTGTTTGTGGGTCACTATATACAAAATTAAATTTAGATATTATATATTTTTATAAAAAATATACCTAGACTGTAAGAAGTTTTAAAAAATTGCAGGGAGGAGGGGACAAGGGCGGAGCCAAGAATTTTTCCTTGAGCGGGTCGAACTACATATCAAGAAAATCAATGGGATTGGGGTATGAGGCTTTGGGGATTTGGAAGCGCAGCCCCCGATTTTGATTTTTGATTTTTTTTTTGTTTTGGGAGTAGTGGGTCCATCGTGGTCATAAAATTTGTTGATGTTCTATTTCAAAAAAGGGTCAAGTAATAAGAAAATGTGAAAAACACGGGCCAGTCTTCTTTGGTTCCTACCCACTTTTTAATAATCACTAACTGTGATTAAGATTCACTCACCTCTAGGATTCATCCATTTAACCTTGGTTTCTAGACAAAAAAAAAAAACAATAATAACTTTAAGTTGGTTAAGCTTAACCACGGTTCAAGGGGATGAAATGGGAAGGCATTTGATGATGTAGTCAAATGCGGGATGGGCTAATCACTACTCTAAAACCATATTTTAAATTATAGAGATTGTTTTTTCACACGAGCGTTCCACTCCCCTACTTGACACATGTCCCTTTTAATATTTATTAACTGTGGTTAAGATCCACTCACCCCTAAGGTTTATACATCTACCCTTAGTTTTTATTAAAAAAAATTAACTCATAAGATAATAAATCTTAACTAAGTTTAAAAGGGACACATAAAGAATCAATCTTTTTATATTATATATATATATATATATATAAATGTGGTGGGGGGGACTCTATACAAAATTTTATATATTATGTTTTTTATTTTTTTTAAATTACTAGTACACAATATGATAACTTCAAATAATTTGGGGGAGGGGGGCATGGCTCCTCCTCGCCCCTTAGCTCCGCCCCTGAACACATATGATTTGGTTCATCATTTGATCATGCCCACCTACTACTCCTCGATCCAAATGGTTCAAAAGATGGCCTACATTTTTTTAATAGGCATGCATGATGGTTATCTTAAGAGATTAATTATCTCTTCAACTGGAACTCTGTTCATAATTTACTTTTTTTTGCACCTAAACATATTTCTTTAAAAAAGGGATTCAGATATCACAATCCGATTCCTGTTTTTTTAAAGAAATATGTTTCAGTGCCAAAAAAAAAAGAAAAATTATGAACAAGTTCCAGTTGAAGAGATAATCGTAGCATCCCAAAATAGAGTCTGGATGGGCAATAGCACACGCTATTGCACTGTTGCCCCTTTGTGTCTTACAAAGGAGGGCCCCACATTTAATAAGGACAGATTGGGAATAAAAAAAAAATGGATCCCATTTTTTATAAGACACAAAGGGGCAACAGCGCACAGTTGCTCATCTTAATTCCCCAAAATATGTCTTGGTGAGGTAGCTTGGGTGTTATAGGAAATATATTTAGTGGACAAAAATATCCTTTTATATTTATAATTATGAAACCAACCTTGCAAGAAGATATTTTTGGGTTGCTCCTGTTATCTTTTCAGTTTTTAATTTACATTTCCAAACAGTATTACCTTTGTTAGTTGGGAAGTGACTGAATGCACGCGATAACACTTGCTATCAAGTGCTAGCCCATTGGATTGAGAATCTAACGGCTAAAAGTGATGGCTTGACATGCATTAAATAATTGCCCCATGCAATTCACTTTGAGTCCGTTGGATTCTCTATCGGATGACCAATCACTCAATAGCAGTAGGTTTCATCGAGTACATTCAATCACTTCCCTTACTGTATTTTTAGGCATTCGTCATAACTTATCACTAGGTAGATTATATTAAATTAAATTTGAGTTGATTTGATTATAAAGTAATGTTAATATAAGTCAACGCACCTTTATGTATTTATAAAAAGGGAGTGTTAATCCTACTCTCAGTCCATTCCTACTCTTGGCCTCCACTAAAGGACTTATTCATTTTACATGTGAGAGTACTTTAATCATCGAAAAGTAGACATATGGTTGATTGAGGTTGAGTGCCTACTAAGCCGCCTTGGATTGTTTCTGGCGAAGCCAAAAAGGGTTTGTTACGGGTTTCTCTAGAATAGGTGACAAGTGGTGAAAAAGTCAAAATCATGATTAACTCTTAGTCAATTCCTACTCTTGGCCTCCACTAAAGGGCTTATTCATTTTACACGTGACAGTACTTTAATTATTGGAAAGTAGACATATGGTTGATAGAGGTTGAGTGTCCACTAAGCGGCCTTGGATTGTTTCTGGCGAACCCAGAAAGGGTTTGTCACGGGTTTCCATAAAATAGGTGACAAGCTGTGGAAAATTTAAAATCATGACCCATGAATTTGACTTTTCAACCCATAATAAGACATGCAGCGATAAGTGTGTGAGAATAAAGATAAGAGATATTCATCGTAAGTAAATGATAGACAAACGAGAAAACAAAGAGTCTAACCCACCACTGTAGACACACAGTTGGTTGTATTACAATGAAACTGAACAAGGCTCTCGGCTCTACGAAAGGCTTGCTGCGCTAGATTGTGAGCAACCGAGTTGGTTAAGCGATTTACATACCTACCAGAATTCGATATTAGAATACCGACTTTTGAGCTGGAGAATATCGTCAATAATAGTGAGTGTGTCCCAGAATTGTTGATTCGATCTCCTGATCCACCAGGATGTCCACCACTTCTTGGACATCAGATTCAACAATAAGATTGGCCCAACTAGGACCCCCCTGCCATGGAAAGGCCAAACTGGATCGCCTCAGCCTCAGCCTCAGCCTCAGCCTCAGCCTCAGCCTCAGCCATCCAAGCTGATCCACCTAGAAGCGGTTTAAAGAATTGATGAAGGATGATACCTTCATGATCCCGAAACACCACGCCTGCCCAGCTGCTTTGCCGTTAACCAGAGCTGCACCATCCACATTCATCTTGATTCAGCCTTGAAGAGGAGGCTCATGCCAGACCAAATCAGAAGGTTTAACCAACCTAGAAGGGACTACGCCCAGCTCCTCAAAAACACCTACCTTTCTAAAGATCTCTACTGAAAAGAATTCCATCCTGGAGATAATCAAGGTTGGATTTGGAGTAATTCCATTGAAAATCACCTCATTTCTATGCTTCCAAATATTCCATATATAAAGTAGTAGCTATGCGAATAGGGATCCCGCGATCAGCAGAGTCGAATTCCGGACCATGAACCCAATCTGACCACCAATCAAAAATAGATAATTGAGAAATGCGGGGAAAGTCTAAGAAAGAGATGAGTTTCGAACCAAATACTTCTGGAACAAGGACATTCTAAGAAGAGATGGTTAACTCTCTCTTCTTTTAATTTCGCTATTTGGAGAAAAGACTTTATTTTTTTATTTTTTTTTATACAAGATTACAAAGCCATTGACCTCTCCAAACGTGGAAATGAAGACCTAAAAAGGTTTTTTTTTTAAAAAAAAATGGCAGGTCCAACAGTGACCAATATGAAAATCGGGGTAAGTTATTCTTGGACTACAAAAAAAACTTGAAAATCTTTGTGAGAAAATACATAATCCTCAATGGATAGAAGATGCTATTGTTTTCTAAATGGGCAACAAGCCAGAAGTGTAAGGAACTCCAGTGGTCTTGACCCAGCTATCTCCTTGAATGAATCTCCCAGCAGTGAACTCAAGAACCTGATTTGGGGTGAGCTTCTTGATGCCCGGCCATTTCACTCTCTTTGTCAAGGCAGCACCAGGGCCCTTGTTCTTGTATTCGGCGTAGAAGCATGTGTTTAGAGCAAAGTCACCCATCCATGGCAACCACCCTTCTGGCTGGATCAAGTCATCGATTTGAGTATCCATGATAATGGTTCTCGAGTATTCCTTCCATGGCCGACCCAGAAATGATCGTGTCGTCTTCTTTAGAGGGATATACAACGGGTCTGCGCTGATGGTGCATCCCTGGAGTACAATCCCGGTGGGCTCACGCTTGTCCTTCCTGCCCTGAGCCGTAACGATGCATTGCTGGTTCTCCAACGGCTTCCTCACCACCATTTTGCAGTTTTGGAAGATGACAGCGGCATCGCCGAAGATGAAGTCGATTGTGCCGGAGATGGTGCAACCAGTGTAAAATTGGCGGTGGGTGTGAGTGTAGAGGGTGTCTTGGTACCCATCCATTTGGCAGTTGTAGAAGATCGACATATCAGATTGCACCCTCAAGGCCACGGCTTGATGCTTCACGGCACCCGCGGAGTTCTCAAATCCAATGTCCCTGGCGATGAAACCCGCTCCGATCACAGCTGTTGTCATGAAGAAGTAAAATTGTTAGATTGAACATGCCTACTCAGACCGTGCCATCTCAAAGCAACTCGAGACATTTGGCGATATTTTAACCCATCCAAATTTGGGATGCCCGAACCGACATTGCGATTGCTTACTTATCCAGTGAAAGAGGATTTCTGCCATTAGGTAAAATAAGGATTAAATAACTGATTCAAGTTATTTTGCTTGAATCAATACTTGAATAAGTTAATTTGTATGGTAAATTCAAATTACTTATTCAAGCAAAATAACACGATTCAGGTTATTTGAAGCTAAATCAGTTAATTTGTATGGTTCATTCAAAATAGCATAATTCAGTTAAAATAATGCGAGATCAACAAGTGTCCGGCGTCCCAAGAAATTTAATACCCTAGAATCTTGCATCCTCGTGGCTGCCCTATGATCGGGCGGTCTGGCTCATAAGGTTTATCGGATTAGATTGGGAAACGAAAACATGGATAAGTGGAGGGGATGATTCATGAGGGTTACTTACCAACAGTTGCAGTCTTGAAGGTCGCGATCCCATCCACGAAATTCTTGTTTCCAGTGATCTTGGTCTTCATGGGGCCATCTCCCATCATCATGACATGGGTTACGCTCCTGTTAAGCAGCACATGTTCTTCATATACACCCGCTTTAATGTAGATTATAAAGGTCCGGTTGCTCTTCATGGGTATATCGTTGACTGCTTCGCCGATGGTCTTGTACTTTCCACTGCCATCCTTAGCTACAACCACGTCTGGTTTGATTTTGGCAGGAGCAGCTGCAAGGAGTCTGCGTTTCCCTGAGGTAACCCATGAAGGGAATTCATCATTATCAAGGTCAGAATTTTCTGATTCCTCGGATAAGAGACGACGATTGAATGCCGGGATCTGTAAGGTGGTGAGTACTGATAAGATCTCGGTAACAATGGCGAGGCTGTTCCTGGTAAGTTCGCCGGATGTTTTCAATGCCTTCCTCATTGATTCTCCGGCATTACCGGTAGTGTTTTCAAAGCCATCTAAGCAAGTTTCTTGGTATGTAATGGCAGCACTGAGCCAGATCTTGAGGTCTGCAAGTAGTTCATCGAATTTGCTAATATCAAACTCACCCAATTTCTCAAAAGAGGTTTGGAGATCATTAATTGCGTAGTCCATGAGCTCCCGGCAATTCTCGAGAGCCTGCGAAGCCCTCGGATCCTTTTCAAGTTCTTGCAGAACGGCTGATTGCTTGACTGCACCGGTAATGTTATTCATTGCAACCTTGAACGCCATTTTGATGAGTTCTTTTGGGTCAGTAGTATTGCCGGAGGCGGAGGAGAGGCTTTGAACGCAGGCTTCTCGGTAATCGGTGGGTTGGCAGATGGCTTCGATTGCCTTCATTGAGGAAGTTAGCTCGCCGGAGTTGCCATTTCCTGATTGAACAGAGCTGTGGTGGCCGTGCTTGACACCGACTGCCACTGCAACGACCATCGCCACCAGGATTAAAGACGAGACGCCGATCACAGCGAATCTCTTCTTCCTCTTTCTATCATTTCCTACCGGGTCCCTAGAGACCTGCCCATATCCCTTGAATGCCATATCTATCTATTCCTTAAGAGGGAGAAAATGAAAATTATATAACCTTTTTTTTTCCTCCTTTTTCTATCTTGGAGGTCTGAAACTGAAGTGGGGTTGATCCCCTGCAGCTGCTACATGCAGAAGAAAGAGATTTCAGAGTTGTTTGTGATATCTTCTTTGTGGCTTTAGAGTCTGGTTTTTGAGACTAGTTAAGGGAAATCACATTTATAAGAGAAAGGAGAGACAAAGACAGGTAAAATGACAGTTATTTCTGTTATCCAATATGAGGTATAGAAGGGAGTCGCGACAAAATAGAAGGTCGTTGGTGTTCCCCAAAATGAGAGCCAACAAAAGTAAGTGAAGAATTGCAACGGTAGAAAAAGAGGGGTGAAACTTGCTTGTAGCTCACATAAACATGAGCGAATTTGAAGGGGTTATATCCGAATGGATAGATCTTCTGAGACCGCCCGTTTATAGAGAGACCGTTTTGTGTGTGCAACCTTGCACACAGATCTTGTGTGCCCATACCAAAGGGTGCCATGTGTCCCTAAACATCCACCTCATGCTCATGTGAGATTGACGCCGTCAACCTCCCTCCTTCCGTCTCTAATTAAGAAATAGAAAAGGAAACTCTGCGAAGGACTTCAACTAATAACTAACAAGGTTTTTAATCTTCTTTCTTCTCTATCCCTTCTTCTGCCTTCTCCCTTAGCTATTCTATATAACTCCCAACTCACGCCTCACAGAAGTAGCAGAGGCAGGCTAATGGACCCCATTAGGGTCGAGACCATGCTCTAAAAGCATGAGATTTCAGGTGGGCCCATTTCATACGGTAGACCCTCACCTGAAGTCCCAAGCTCATAGAGCATGGTCTCGAAGGTCTTGGCCTTAAGGACGGTCTCAAAAGTTTTATCCTTCTAATTATTATGGGAAATGCTACTGAGATCCCTTTAGGGCCGAGACGCTCTAAGAGCATGGGATTTCAGGTGGAGCCTATCATGTGAAATGGACCCCACCTGAATCTCATGCTCTTAGAGCACGGTCTTGGCCTTAAAGGGGTATCATTAGCAAAGTCCAATTATTATATAGAGGGGGGGGGGGGTTGCCTAACCCCAGCTTTCCTTCTCCCAAAATATATATATATATATTCAAACTCAATCTTCCCCCTCTTCTTCTTTCTCCCTTCCCTCTTCTAGCTGCTCAGATTAGGACCTTGTTAGAGGTACACATAATCTAAAAGTAATTACAGATTTGTAAATCATATTGTGTGTACATGACCTCCTCTATAGAGCACCAACTCCAAATACATCTTTGGATTGGAGGGTACTCGTAAAACAGATATTAGGGGGTTCGAGAACAGTACTGCTCGTGATTGTTATGCACAACCAGTCAACCTTCTGTCATTTCAATCGTTCAAAATGCATATTAAAGAAGGTCATTAAAGATTAATTTATTGCAAAATTGGATAATCTATCTATGCAAAAGTTTTATCCGAAAAGCATAAGTGAACACGTACGTTAATCATCCACTTAAGAAGCTCTTAGGTGGGGCTATTTCAGAGAATTCCAACTTACAATTAGGCCCACAAAAGAATTTAAAGAGGACTTTCAGAGGAAGCCGATCTTCTTTTCATTTTATTCTCTTGTTAATTGATCTTGGGTGTTCAAGATTCTTATACTTTATAGTTTCTTCTTTCATGGGTTTTCTTCTCTTTCTTGTATACTAGCATTCCTCTCTTTTGGCGTCACTGCCTTTGCAACGTCTCTGACACGGGAGTTGGAAGAGAGAAGCTGGGAGAAATCAAAAGAATAATCTTCTTAGTTTTGGCCCTTAATAGTTGAAGTCCCTCACACTCACAGAGTTTGCTTTTCTGTTTATTAGAGACGGAAGGATGAAGGTTGACGGTGTCAATCTCACATGAGCATGAGGTGGATGTTAAGGGACACATGGCGTCATTTGGTATGGGGCACAAAAAGTCTGTGTGCAAGGTTGTACACACAAAACGGTCTCGTTTAAAGGCAACCCGACTCCACTATGGAAGATTCGGGATTTTAGGAGGTCCTAGTGTCCTACTACTTGTTGATTTTGTAAAGCCTGATTTCGCATCATTTTAACTAATTTAGGTTTCTTAGCAAATAATAATAATAATAATAAATTAGGCAATTTCAAGTAACTTAAGTGCACCATAGAAATGAACTAATTTAAGTAAAATAATCAGAATCATGTTATTTTAATCAAATCAATTAAATTAACATTATTGAAGTTATTTAATTAACCTAAATCACGTTATTTTGAAGACAAAAAACCTTTTACGGGATTAGTGAGTAGTTGGGAGCGTGTTTTGAAAATCAGATCCGACAGGAGTAATTGATCAAACTAGTAAAACCAAGAACCAGTCAAGTCGACAGTTCAAAAAACTACCAAAATTGAGCATAATGCAAAATTGACATTAAAATTGGGAATCAAAAGAAACGGCCAGTCCAAACGGTGATAAAACCGGTTAAGAACCGGGTAGAAAAATGAGAAAAAAGAAAAATAATATTTTTTTAATATTAAAATTAAGGACATGGTCGAACCGAGAACCGACCACCCAACCGATTCGACTATCGATCCAATCATGAAAACACGAATAGTTTTAGGTTACCCTGAGACCGATTTCATAAGTGCATTTTATCTAAATTGGCTTTGCTATTGAGACCGTGTGGTCTTAGGGTAGTTTGTGTTTTGGCGGAATTTTAGGGCATCTACAAAATTGAGACGCCTTAACATCCTGGCTACTTACTCATCTTGAAAGGTTTTTCTATCTTCAAGTAAAATAACGTCATTCAAGGTAAAATAACATTATTCAAGTTAAAATGACGCATATTAAGTTATTTTACTTGAATCAATTAATTTGTATGGTTCACTCAATTAACAAAATAATATGCTTCAAGTTATGTTACTTGAATCAATGAATTTTTATGATTCACTTAATTAACTCGATTGAAGCAAAATAACAAGATTAAATTAAAATAGCATGAAACAGGATTTAAAGGATCAACAAGTAGCAAAGACATAATGGTATCCCCAAATTTTTTTATCCGAATTCGTATTTGGTTACATATTCGACAATATTTGATTAAAATATTCAAATTTGAATAATATTTGAATGTCAGTTACTTTAATAACTGACATTCAAATATTATTCATTGTTTATATTAAAAATAAAAATTTAATCTCTTAAAATAATAAAAATATTTATTATTATTAGCATTTTAGTCTTATATATGAACTTATATAATATTATGCACATATAGCAAACCATAACTTCTGAACATGGATAATATAATTTCAGCAAGATCAAAGCGAAACAAGCGACCAAATATCTCTCAAAATCTTTGCACTGTAATGTTATAGCCCTTTTCACGTTAGTAGCAATATCAAGGCCTGTTTCACAACCTCATCACCCCCTTCTCGTTAGCAAACATCCTCACTACTCCCTTTCATGTTGACAGCCTTTAGCCCCCACACATACACAGTCCCTACACTAACAATATAAAGTAATAGAATTATGACATTGTTGCATTTCGTTATTGTAAAGCAGAAAATTTGATTGAATGAATGAATTATAAGGGTCTAAACAAAGAGCAATAGTTGGCTCCACTGGCGAGGAGCGAACTAATTGCTCCTCGCTCTCACATACCCGAGCCTTCAACTCTTATTAACTCGAATTAGTTTTTTTTAAGCCTTTAATTAAAAAAAATCTATTTTATATTTCTAAAAACGTAAGTAAGGGTAGATGGGTGAACCCTAAGGGTTGATGAATCTTAACCACAGTTAAATGGGGTTAGAAGGGGGACACATGGCAATAAAATGAGAGCCGAGACACCCCTCCTCACGTCACCGACCGAGGAGGTGAATATTTTCCATAAACAAACATGAATCACCATTAGCCATTGGCAGACTTGCTTGCTTTCAAGAAGGTGTCTAGACCTTTTTTTTCCCCCTAAAAGTAAAATTTGGATCACAAATGGTAGCCCGCAAGCCGCTATATTAAAGAGAACGAATCATAGCCAATCATGATCATGATTGAACTCCAGGAAGTTCAATTGCACCCACAGGTCAACACTTGTCAATTTAAACCTTATTAACCATGGTTAAGATTTACTAACTCTCAGGGTTCAACAATCTAACATTGGTTTTTAGAAAAAATAATTTTTTAAAAATTTACCCTAGGGGAATTTTTTTTAAAAAAAGCTAAGATCAAATTGTTGATCCCTAAAGGTTAGTGAATCTTAACCACGGTTAATAGGTTTAAAAGGGACACGTGTTGACCTGTAGGTGCGATTGAACTCTCCCCGAGTTCAATCACGATTGGCTTGTTGTGAGTAAAACCAAAACCTGATCAGAAGCACAATATCATTGTTTGAAAAGCATGATATTAAGTCTCATAAGAGACTTTACTCTTTTGAGTAAAACCAAACCATGTGGAGGATAGTATCATTAGTGTGAGAAGCACCATATCGATACTTGTTAAAGATATCTTCTTCAAGCTGTAAAAAGACATTAAATTTTTCTCTTTTTTTTTTCTCTCTACCGAAGATATCAAAGCTACGAAGGTAAGATCTTTGGGTGGTGATCTTCTCCTGAAGATCTATTTCTTTTTTCTATTATTTATTTCTTTTAGAACGTTGTTTTTCCATAATGAAGATTTATTTCTCAGATTCGTTAGGAATTCCTAACGAATTTTTTATGGGTGATTAATACCCATAGAGTTGAGTGTATTCTTTATGGAATCTCTTGAATTTTTTTCCAGACTTGTTTTCAACCAAATTAACCTTGAAAGTTATTTCTTTGGCATTTTCTAATTTATCCATGTTTTGGTTGTTCTCCTCAATCCAAATATGGGTATTAAACAAGTCTAGGAAAAAATTAAAGGAATTTCATAAATAATACACTCAACTCTATGGGTATTAAACACCCATAAAGAATCCGTTAGGAATTCCTAACGAATCTGAGAAATAAATCTTCATTATGGAAAAACAATGTTCTAAAAGAAATAAATAGATAAATAATAGAAAAGAGAAATAGATCTTCAGGAGAAGATCATACTTCACCCAAAGCTCTTACCTTCGTAGCCTTGATATCTGCGGTAGAGAGAAAACAAAAGAGGAAAATTTAATGTCTTTCTTAAGAAGATATCTTTAACAAGTATTGATATGGTACTTCTCACATTAATGATACTATCATTCACACCGTTTGGTTTTACTCAAAAGAGTAAAGTCTCTTATGAGACTTGATATCATGCTTTTCAAACAATGATATTATTCTCAAGTTTTAGAGTTTTGGTTTTATCCCCCACATAAAACAAAAACACTAAAAAATAAAAATAAATAAAAAACTTTGGACAAAGAAAAATAGAATGCATTGGTATTGATGTCTTTTAGACTTTGAATCAATACATAGTGTAAGTAAATCAGGATTTACAAGTATTTGATGAATTAATATTCCAAACCATATACTTTTTTATGTAAACTGACTGAATTTACCACACTATATTTAGATCATTAGACGGGTTCTAACAATTTGGCAAATTTCGGTCGTGCGCCTGTCTAGATATTCATGAGTGCTCTAAAGAATGTTGCCTAAATTTCTCAAAAGAAGCGGCCCCACTTCTATACTCACATAGGTGAATCCATCATGTGTATACTATAACTAGACACACCACCTATAAAAGATATGGATACATTAAGAGTTTAAGTCAACGTCACACTGTTACAGTTAACACTATCTATACCATAGGAGGAGACTATCAAATTTGATAGTGCTCTCAATCAAATGGTCCAATGACTTATTTTAACCCATTAAACCTACTTCTTGGGATCTCCATTCACATAGGTTGGGTTTCCATCACTTCCATTCATGTAATAGGCTTCAGTTTCATCCCCCCCCCCCCCCCCCCCCCCCCCCCAATATCTCAGTCACTAACTTTCTACCTAACCCTTTAGTTAGTGGATCTGTCAAATTCTTTTCAGATCTTACGAAATCTAATGCTATGACTTCATTTTCAATTAGCTGCTTCACAGTATTATGTCTTAGGCGTATATGCCTATTTTTACAATGATATATTTTGTTTTTAGCTCGAGCTATAGTAGCTTGACAGTCACAATGCAATGAAATTGCAGGTACTAGTTTAGTCCACAATGGTATATCTAATAACAAATTTTTAAGTCATTCAGCTTCTACTCATGCCTTCTCTAAGACAATAAATTCTGATTTCATAGTGGATCGAGCTGTGCATGTCTGTTTGATAGATTTTCAAGAGACTGCTACTCCACCTAAAGTAAATACATATCCACTCGTGGATTTAGTCTCATCTGAATCAGAGATTCAGTTAGCATCTGTATATCCTTTTAGTACAACAGGATATCCTACAAAGTGTAGGCCGAAATCGAATGTTCCTTTAAGATATTCGAGGACCCTCATTAAAGCGATCCAATGATCTTGACTAGGGTTGTGAGTATATCTACTCAACCTTCATACTGCATATGCAATATCTGGTCTGATACAGTTCATTAAGAACATCAAACTTCCTATGACTCTAAAGTATTCTAATTGTGATACACTATCACCCACATTCTTACTTAAATGTATACTAGAGTTGTAAGAAGTTTTTACATGAACACTTTCATACTTACCAAATTTCTTTAGATTTTTTCTACCACGCCCCAAAATCCCACCTAATTCATTGTGAGACTTTGGCACGTCACTTAACCATTAACTTCCATATATTCCTGTCATAAAGCATTTAAGGCAATTCTAAAACATGAACCTGCAATTTTTTTTTCTTTAATTAAATCATGATCAAATCTAATGTCTGAAATAAAAACTAAACCAAAATCTATAATTTAAATCATTCATCTTGATTCTCATCTATCAATTCAATCTAACTATAAATCCAACGTCAAGTCTATTACAATGTCTTAACTTCAAATCAAATACTAATAATTAATTTCCCGAAAATGACCAACGATCCAAATTTCATTCGATAATCACCTGCTGACTCTTCCTCTTCTTCCTCGTACTCTTCCTCTTCCCAAAGTCCTGGGGCATAGATATCAAACCTAGAACTTGCCGACAACAACTGTCAACGGCTGAGTAATAAGTTACCCCGCGTATATATAAACTCCTAGCTAACAATATAACAATATTTAATATAAAACATAATTGAGAATTTAACATGATATGTAAACATAGAAACAACTCAGAGTGCGGAAGCATAATTCAAATTCAATTCTTATACGTGCTCACTTGTACTTATTTTTCTTGTTTATCTTATTTGTCTTTCTTGTTCGTGAATGTATCCAACATCATGCATGATGCCATAACTTAAAATAACTCTACCCCATATATTGGGTAGAGATTAACATATATCATACTTTTCGAGGTACCACACAGTTTACACATTATCCGCTGCATACGGCCTGTCTACACATTATCTGGTGTATACGGCTTGTCTACACATTAATCGGTGTATACGGGTTATCTTCCCTTGATCTTAGGCTTGTGGGTACTCGATCAGTGCAAAAATCAATCATACAGTCATGTTTGTGTTCTTGTATACTTGCATAATACTTGTTATCTTGCTTATTATCATGTTTGTTCATATTTAGTTTCGTGAATAAGTATAAGTGAAATAATGATGATTGTAAATCATGTACCAATTTAAACATGCAGAAGTTCTCATAAATGATCAATATAAAATATAGATTTATCAAGTTTTCGACAATAAAATAAGGGGCAATTTTATTTATCATGTCTCAATTTTTAATAAATAATTTTAATCAAATAAATCTCACAGAGCCCTAGTTTCATAACACATCATATTTTTAGAGCAAACAAATAATCATTCCATCAAATCCAGTTATCATCATTTCCTCCATTCACCATCATACATACACCATAATTTCATTTTTTTTCCCCTTGTTGATATGAATAATAAAATCATAAGGAACATCTCTCACATAATAATTTTCACAAGAAAATCATAATTTAGAACACTTTCTACACATCATATATACTTTCCATAAGAAAATCATGATTTAAAACATCACAAGCATGCCTAATCTTGTTTGTTCTTACTTTAGATCTATTACTTTCATAGTATTTATATTAAAATCATTATATTGATAGTAAGGAAGTTATATTTACCTCTCCCGATCGCTTTCCTACGATCAAGCGCTTGCAAATGGGATTGATCTAAACTTTTTCACAATTTTTCCTTGCAAAACCTTTGATTTCTCTTTTTGAATCTCTCAAAATCTCATTCTCTCTCTCTCTCTTTTAGGTTTAGAAAGCTTTAGAAACTATTAGAAACCCTCAACCCACGATTATAAGGAGTATTTATAGTGTTGGGAGCCTTAGAGACTCAAAAAAAATGAACAATTGCGCAAACCATCACCAAAACGGCGTTTTGGGCGACCGATCGCCGCCGCCAGTGGGCGATCGATCGGCCGGAGCACCGATCATTTTTTTTAAAAAAAAATTCTTTTGCTACTTTTTACCTATCTTCCTTGTAAGCACCCAATTTTTACACCACTAGTTAACCATGGTTCAGTCCCTTAACCATCTCAATCCCTATTCAAAATCCCTTAACCCTAGGACAAGCCCTAGTAGACCTAAGGAACACTCTAGGAAAACCCTAGGTGTAACCCTAGTAGACCTTAGCAAACCCTAGTTTTCAACCCTAGTTAACCATGGCAATCCCCAGTCAAGTCCTGTAACCCTAGGACAAACCCTAGCATAGCCTTACCCTAGCCCTAGCCTAGCCTTAGCCTAACCCTAGGTAAAGCCTAGCCTAGCCCTAAGCCTAGGTAAACCTTAGGTCTTAACCCTAGTTAAAAACTTAGGTGAACCCAAGCCAAGCCTAGCCTAGTTGAGCCCTACCTAGCCATTAGGGCTTAACCTCAAGTCCACAAACCCCATAGGGTATCAAGTCTTGGCCTGGGCCCACGCCTAGGCCCAGTAAAATTCAAATGGGAAGCTCCCGTACCGCATGCTCAACTTGGGCCAGGCCCTCTGGGCAAAAACCATAGGTGTCGGTAATGGGATTACCGATAACCCCAATTTGCATTGGTTCTAGGGTGTCGGTAATCACATTACCAACATCACTGGTCTTCTCTTTTAGTAGCACGCCAACCCCCTACAGCTTAGTGCACGCCTGCCTACGCCCCTCTCTGGCCTGCACACCCCACTCCGACCTCCTATAGCCCACCAACCTGTGTCCTATTGCCAAGGGCGTCCCCATGAGACTCCCCTATAAATGGGACACTCCCCTTAAGCTTCAAACCACCTGATCTGAAGGATCGAATCCAGACCTTCCCTCAGACCTCTTGGGCACCCAGTAGCCTCCTCGAAGCTCCAACAACCACCCCAGCCTCCGTGCAGCGCCACCAGCGGCCACCGAGCTCCTCCAGCAGTGTACAGCGCCACCATAGCACCACCAAGCAAAGGCAGTAGGGTTGGGCTTCCCCCTACCCATTTACATTATGTTTTGAATCCTCATGTGAGCCCCTGGTCCATTCCAGGGGACTGTTATCTTCCTTTGCAGTAACACCCATTAAAGGGGCTCCCCCACCTTCATCATAAGTGTGGGGAACCCCCTAAGAGTACAACAATGCTCCAGGCAGCCTTAGTAGGGTTCTGGGGGTCCCTCAAGTCACTCATAACAGCCCATATGGCTGTCTTCATTTTTTTAAAAAAAATCAGGGTGTCGGTAAACTCAGTACTGACACCCCTGCACTTCACTGTGGCAAGGCCTGTGGGCCCCACTTGAGGGCTTTTTGAGCCAAACCAAGGCTTGGGTTACAACCCCCTGGGTCTCCCCTACATTTTATTAGAAGACACCAAGACCCGTGGTTAAGCTTAACTAGGATTAAATTGCCAAAAACCAAAGGGTTCCAGAATGTCGGCAATCAGACTGCCGACATTCATTATTTTATGTGAATGTTGAACAATTCCACTTTGGCACACTGTGGGGCCCACTACATGCATCCCCTGTGGCCCACCTCAGGCCCAAATTGTTCCCCTCATCTTGGGCTTCAAATCCATGGGTTGCACACCGCCTAACCATGCCCCTAACTAAAGTTGTGACTCCCCAAAGTTTGGAAAAAACCAGCCAAATTGTCGGCAATCAGACTGTCGATAGTGTGAATTTTGAACTTTTGTGGGCCTTACAGTGGGCCCACAGTCCATGGGGGCCCTCCACTAGACTTGGCCTAGTCCTCTGGGATCAGCCCGAGCTTGACCAGCCTCTTGCCTTGCCTTAACCCTTGGTTAACTTAACCATGGTTAGTTAAACTAACCTTCATGAAAAAATCTCAAAAAATTCCAAATATTCTAAAACTTGGAAAAATGATATTTTTGATTGCATGTTCATGTCTAACCATGGTTAGATGAACTTAACCATGGTTAACACTTGATTTAACCATAGTTAAGCTCCTTTGAATCTTGGTTAAATTCTCAAAACATAATGAAAAATTCTATCTAACCTTGGTTATTAGGACTAACCATGGTTAAACCCATGTTTTAACCATGGTTAGCCCATTTAACTTGAGAATTTAAAGAAAATCCCCAAAAATGTTCAAACAACATTTAAGGACCATAAACATACCTTGGACTTTGCCAAATCCCGATTAGCAACCCTAACCACGGTTAAACCCTTTTGGCCTACCAGGCCTAACTCCAAGCCTACCAGGCTTACCCTTGGCCTACCGAGCTTACCCTTGGCCTACCGGGCCTAATCTTGGCCTACCAGGCCCAACTTTTGGCCTACCGGGCCTAACTCTAAGCCTACAGGGCACAACTTAGCCTACCAGGCTTACCCTTGGCCTACCGAGCCCAACTCTAAGCCTACCAGGCCTAATCCTAATCTACCGAACTAAACCCAAGCCTACCGGGCTTACCCCTGGTCTACCAGGCCCAATTTCGGCCTACCGGGCCACACCCTAGTATACTGGACTTCCTCTCGGCTTACCGGGCCTAAACCTATCGGGCTTCAACCTTGGCCTACCAGACCTAATCAACATAACCATGCACTTGACCAAGCCGGTCAACTACCCCTAACCTCCCGGCTAGACCTTAAGTCATCCTTGGTGCACACACAACACTCCCTTAGCCTTGGCACAGGCTAATGTGCCAGAACTACGGTCGGTCTGACTCACCCCAACGTGAGTACGTAGGCAATCCAACTCGGGTTCGACCCTAGTTTAACTTTTCCCTTCTTGGATTAGTATAAACTAAATCTACAACATTTAAATAAAACTTAACTTAAATTGGCTTAAACCTAGTAAGTAGGGAACCGTTGTAAAACGGAAATGCCAGGGTGCCTAACACCTTCCCCGGACTTAAACGAACCTCTTACATAGAACTCTAAGCAGACCAAGACCTTATCCATTATCATGGGACTTATTCCTACCGAATAAATAAGTGGCGACTGTAAACATAAAATCAACCAACCACATCGCCAAATAGCACTCTTGTGGGCGGGACCAAATCCTTATTCACATTCCTTTTTATGAAGTTAAACATCAAAAATGGCTTAAATTGAGTGTTTTATTTGGGTTTTTAAATCGATACATTTCACATTAAATTGCAGGCTAAAACATATTAAAATTAAACACAGGTTTCTATAGAATTAATAAACGTCATGAACTTCAAGAGAAATAAATTCGGGGTTCTACATTTTCCTACATAATGGGATTGAGATAATATAAGACCCTCAAATGTCTTAGATATCTTAATTCCCAAAATTACATTTATTTCTCCCATGTCTTTCATTTCGAAATGAGAAGATAGAAATTTCTTGGTTGAATTAATAACTTTTATGTTAGTTCCAAATATTAACATATCGTTTATATATAGACATATAATTACATCAACTTTATCTATAAACTTACTATATACACACCTATAGAATCATTAACAACATATCCATTTGTTAATAAGACTTTATCAAAATTTTCATTCCACTGCTTAGGTTATTGTTTCAGTCCATAGAAAGACATTGTAAGTTTACAGAACTTATGACTTAGAACTTTATACCCTTCTGGTTAATTCATATAATTTTCTTCTTCTAATTCATCATTTAAAAAGACAGTTTTAACATCCATTTGATGAATTATCAAATCATAAATTGATGCAGTAGCTATTAAGACTCTAATAGTAGATATTTTTGTTATTGGAGAATAAGTATCAAATAAATCTACACCTTTTTGTTTGTATCCTTTAGATACTAATCTGGCCTTAAATTTGTCTATAGAGCAATTTGTTTTTAATTTTTTTTTCAAACTCACTTGTAGCCAATTGTTTTAGAACCAGGAGGAAGCTTTACTAATTCTCATGTCTGGTTAATCATAATTGAATCAAGTTCATCTTTTATGGCCTCTCTCCAGAAGGTTGCATCTGGAGAAAGGCATCTTTATAAGTTAAAAGATCATCTTCCACCAAGAAGGATGTTATAAAGTCTGGTCTAAAACTAGACTCTTTTCTAGCTCTTTTATTTTTCCTTGGTTCCAAGTTTTCATCTATTTTGCTTAGTTTTAGATTTTTACTTTGACTAATGGATGTAAAGTTATCTTGTTACAAATGAACTACACTAAGCTTAACTTTCATAGGAAATATATATTCTAAAAATTCAGCATCTCTAGCTTCTATAATAGTGTCAGTATCTAACACATTATCTTCTAATTTTAAGACTAGAAATCTATAGGTTTCACTATTTTCTGCATATCTAATAAATACACAGTTTGAAGTCTTGAGACCTATTTTTCTTTTCTTAATTTCTGGTATTTTTACTTTAGCCAAACACCTCCACACTTTGAGGTATGTAAGATTTGGTTTAAAATATTTCCATAACTTATATGGTGTCATACTAGGGCTGCCAATGAGCCGAGCCGGCTGTCAATGAGCCGAGCCGGCTCTTTCAATGAGCCGAGCCAGCTCGACTTGGCTCGAAACGAGCTGAGCTTGAGCAGGATTAAAAAGCTTGATCAATGAGCCGAGCCTAGCCGAGCTGAGTGAGTGAGCTCGTTTAGATAATGAGCCGAGCTTGAGTAAGAGGTAGCTCAGCTCGACTAATTCAATGAATACTCATGTACAGTTATACCCCTGCCAATATTGAGTTTTACATTAAATGTATAAGAAAATGAAATAAGTTTTTTAAATTAAGAACATAAAATGTTTACCAGGTTAGTGGAAACACTATTTTATCTTCCCATTTTCGTTGTACTGCACCATTTAACTGATAATATCGTCCCCACTATACAATTTTTTTTTAAAAATTAGAGCTTAACAAGCTGGCTCGAGCTCGATGATTTGTGGACGAGTCAAGCCTAAGCTGACCTTTTCAAGCTCGAGATGAGCTCAAGCCGAGCCTGAGCAACATCAAAAATCCAATGAGCCGAGCCTAAGCAATACCCAGCTCAACTTGTTGACACCCCTATAGGCATACCAGTTTTTCTATGAGGTATTTTATTCTATATATACCATGTAGAAAGAATTGCTTCCCCCCACATGTTAGAGGGTAGGCCTGAACTACTTATCATGGTATTTACCATGTTGATCAAAGTTCTATGTTCTATGTAGAAAGAATTGCTTCCCCCCACATGTTAGAGGGTAGGCCTGAACTACTTATCATGGTATTTACCATGTTTATCAAAGTTCTATGTTTTATTTCTACTACACCATTTTCTTCAGGTGAGTATGGTGCAGTAGTTTCATGATTAATTCCATGAGATTCAAAGAATTCTCTAAAGAGTTGAGACTCATATTGTCCAATTTGGTATGTTCTAATTCTTTTAATTTTCTTTTTAGTTTGATTTTCTGCTTTAGTTTTGTATTTGACAAACATTTCTAGATCTTCATCTTTACTTTTTAATAAGTAAATTTTTAAGAACCTTGAAAAATCATCTACAAAAGTTATGTAGTATTTTTTTACCTAGACATAGTATTTTTATGATCTCACAAATCACTATGTATTAAGCCTAATAATTTTGTTTGTCTTTCCATAGATTTAAAATGTTTCTTTGCAAATTTTGATTCAATATAAATTTCAAATTTATTAAAATCTGAATTTGATAATTTAGGAATTAATCCTAATTGTATCATTTTTTTAATGTGAGATACATTCACATGGCCTAGTCTACCATGCCAAGTATCAAGAGATTCTATAATATAAGCAGAAGATGACCTAACTTTATTGAATTGTTCATCTATTACATTCAAAATAAAAAGACCATTCTTACAATACCCTTTCCCCACGCTGAGATTAAATCTCTATATTATATTATCTCATGGCCGGTTTGTAGAGACCCCGAACCTAAATTCTCTGTTTTCTATCTTGTTTAATAAGGGTAGTTTAGTCTTTTATCATGTTTTATGCATATGTATTTATATTTAAATGGTGTAGTGTGATCTAGGCGTAATCAAAGTTGTAAGAGAGGGATGCTTTAACATACCCTCAACTTTAGAAAGCTCTAGTTTTCTTAGCACTAATCGAAATCGAGTGATTCTTGAGCCATTAGAAATATATTGGAACCCTATTTAATGTTCATGTTTATCTTTTTTCCATATTTTGAGTTGAGGTTAAGTGAATTGTTGGATTTCCGTAGTCGGGAAATTCTGGTCTACCATAATTCATCCTAGACCAGTCAGCTTTAGAGCCCATTTAGGTAATTAAAAACTCAGAATTAAGATTTGTCTATTAGATATAAAATTGTTTCCCTTTGAATGATGAATCCAACGTAAATTGAATCGTCAAAATCCGATAACCGAGTCAAAAGTTACAGGCCAATTACCAGAGTGGGATCCAGTTAAGAAATTCCAATTTTTCTGGAAGGCCCGATCGATCGGCCATCAATCAGTGATAGATCGGTGTAAGGCCGAGAATTTCCCAGTTGAGTCCGATCGATTGGGACTAAACCCCGATCGATCGGTGCATGCATTTTTAGTTTTAAAAAGTCTGAAATTGTGTTTTTTTTAGGGTTGGTTTTTAACTCTTGGGACTATAAATAGGGGTCCTATTTCGAGATTTTAGAGTATTCTACCCTATTCTAAACCTAATTTAGGAAAAAGGAGAGAAAACCTAGGGTTTCTAAGAGGATTGTGCTTGGTGAATGTGGAGATTGCTCTTAC
The DNA here is from genome assembly GCA_015143295.1 of Tetracentron sinense. NCBI lineage: Eukaryota > Viridiplantae > Streptophyta > Magnoliopsida > Trochodendrales > Trochodendraceae > Tetracentron > Tetracentron sinense. The sequence continues at coordinate 38,441,681 of CM026566.1, read as the reverse complement.
AAGGAGGAGAAAGCTTGAAGATCTTTCTCAAATCTTCTTGAGAGCGATTTGGATCCAAAGGAAGGATCCCTAAGGTCGATATACTATCCAAATCAAATCTATTATGATATTTTATGAATGTTAGTATAATAGAAAATAGATATGTTTTTTCCTAATTTTGTATGAATTAAGCTATTATGGATGGAAATGGGGTTTAATAGTATGGATGAAATGTATGGACGGTGAGAAATACTATAAAGGATATGATGAATGTATGGAGGGTGAGAAATACTATGGAGGATATGATGAATGTATGGATGTGGATTGTATTTGGGTTGCATGGATGGATTATGGTGTGGTGAAATGTTGGGAATGGGAAAGGGCAATGTATTAATAAATTACGCACCCAAGATATTTGTTAAAATGCTTGAGAGGTTAAATACTAATATGGTATTATGGAATTGCTGGAAATTGATGATGGATATGCTAAGAATCATGATAAGGTATTTATATGTGAATGTTTGTTAAGTTATACTTAATTATTTACATGGTAATTGATATTCGAGAAGGTAAGAATTTAGAGGAAAATCTCTTAAACCGAGAATTCTCTAACTATATGGTATGGGAGAGCATAGTGGAGTTTCCATGGTAGGAGATCAGAATCTAAACGATTACCAACTCGAATGTTAATTGCGACACTTATGCACAAACACACGTGTATGTTAAGATCAGAGTCTCACAAATCACACATGTGGACCACAAGCATAAGCATTACATACGTCTGATGTTCTGAATAAGCCCAATGAGGGATCTGAATAAGTGCATGTTCTGAATAAGCTGCTCAAGACTCATAAGCATAAGCATTACATAGGTCTGTCATTCTGAATAAGCCCGATGAGGGATCTGAATAAGTGCATAATTATAAGCATCTCACAAGCACGTGGTCTCATAAGCATAAGCATTTTATAAGTATGTTGTCTTCTAAGTCTAAGGTTCTCACAAGTTCACGAGTCAAGATGATGATATGATGTATATGAGCACATGTTCTTCCGCACTCTGATTATGTTATTATGTTATTGGATATGGTTCTAACTAAGTGTGGGTATACTATGTTGTTGCTTGGATTTTATATACACCGAGTACTTTTATACTCAGCCAGACTTTTGTCTTGGCAGGTTTAGAGTAGGAGCACACTACGGAGCCGTGGATTGAAGAGGCTTACGTTGAAGAAGGAGGAGAAGGTGAGTCTTCCGAGGAGGAAGCCAGGGGTTTTGATAGTTACCCCTATTAGTTTATGTTTTGTTTTGGTTAAGAGATTTGTAATAGACTCTTAGAAGATGTTGCTTATTAGACTTCTTTATAGTTGTGTGTCAGACTATTTTGTTAATAGTGGGTTGTATATGTTGATCATAGACTTGAGCAAGATAGTTTGAGTTTATATATATCGAATTTTATTACTCTTAGACTCGTGTAGTATGCCTTGTATGTCATGAATTTAAGCAGGTTTAAGTAATGTGACAATTCCAAAGTCCTATTTTGGTCAAGGTAGTATTTTGGGGTCGTTACACGGTTACACCACTATGGGTATCACAATGCATGGTCTTGAATCATGTTGATGTAAGCAGCACACCTCTTGGTTTCTTAATTTATTTTCTGTAGGGAGTCTAATTAGTTACATAGATATTCCCCTAATAAACATGAGCATTGAGATTTAGGTACTTCTAGTTGAATGACTCTTGAACCTTGAAGTCATCTAAAGGTTGCAGTAGATTGAAATCTGGGCTTGAACACTCTTACAATCGGTGTGATTAATTGGAATAAAGAGATGAAGAATTCAAATATTCAATATAAAGTAGCAGATATCTACTACTCCAGTTATGACTGTTACTAAAATACGTAATGTTCCAAGATGCTTAGGGTCTTACAATGACTTCGTTCTTCCTTTCCTTGTTTGTCTCTTCTTAACTATCAATTTGCATATGACCAGCTTACCCACCAATGTGTTGGTTAGAATGACCCATCATGGTTGCGTTATTAAGGTCAAGGTAGGGCTGTCAAAGGACCAGGGTCAGCTCTAGCCCTACCTTCCCTATAAGAGTACAGCACTAGCCCTTCAAGGGCCGGGGTTGATTGGGTCCTAGCGTTGCCCTCGTAGACTAGGGTCAGGTCGGAAGAAAGAGCGGGAATTTTTTTGTCATATGAGATGACAAATTTTTTTTTTCTATACTGATTGTCAACCTGACATGGAAATGAATACCCTCCTCTTTTAAATGGACTTGGGACCGGCACTGCAACAAAAAGAGCAATGACATAATTTCAACGAAGGGAATAGAGATTAAAGTTTGAAAAAAGTCGGTATTTAAAGAGATTTTGTATTGAAATTATGAATATAACCCCATATTAATACCGTTAATGGGGACTATAATCGAAACTTCATAACTTAAATTAAGTATTCTTAATGAGCTAGGTAGGGCCGAGCCGGGATAGGCCGGGAAGGGGTCAGCCCTAGCCCAGCCCTATGGAAGAAGGGCTTCTTAGTTTTGGGCCCTTCCTGGCCCAAGGGCAGGAGAAGGGTCAAGCTTTGGTGGGGTTTTGAACCTTGGGCTTTTTTGGCAGGTCTAGGTCAAGGGCTTGATTTCCTCCCCACCCTAAAAGATAAAACAAAACTCTGCCAACTGTGCTTGCTTTGCACATTAAATGGAAGAAAGAACAGCTGGAGGATCTATTCAAGATTTATAACTTGTTTTCTTTCCAAACTTTAGAATATATCAAAGGAGTTATCCTGGAACCCCTACCCTTTGATGTTGAAAGGGATTTAGTGACTTCAACCTTGAAGAAGATAAGAGATGAATTGCTTAAATTCTATTAGGTGAATAGACGTGCTAGCCTACTCTCAGGCACTACCTCCTCTCACCAAAAATCAACACTTGTCTTTGCAATGATATGTGTTGGTTTTTGATTGAAAGCAATTATACATGTTGATTTTTAGCTAAAGTAGGGAATGCCTCAGAGTAGGGCTAGCATTGCTCATTGAGGAATGCTAGCCCTACTCTCAAGGATTTCCTACTCTCAGGCTAAGCCAACCACCTGGGTAGTTTCAATGTTAAAGTCTTACAATCACTGAAAACGTGTGTATTTTACCAATGAAATTGGACAAACGGTTGATTTAGGTTGAAAGTAAGAAATCCCCAAGAGTAGGGTTAGCACTCCTCTTACTCATTAGGTGAATGTCCTTTTTTTTTCCCTCTCCTTTTCCTCCCTTGATTTTTTAATTAAAATTTCAAATTAGAAAGCTACTTAGAGTCATAAAATCTTGTACAAGCGAAAATTGACAAACTCTTATCATTTTCTAGGAAAACGTGTTTCTCATACTAGCTTAGTATGAAGCTCGCTTCAATCATGTCTCGTTGAGCAATCAAAGGGGGCTAGGTGGTTGATAAGTGATGAGATAGACCCAAGTCCACAACCCATGGTATAATTCTCGAGCAAGTATCATTGGATTGGAACCTAAGACACTTAGTTCTTCACAAAAATCTCATGCAAGATAAAATCTAAGATATGAATGCTCATATTAATATAAAATTAATGAGATTCTTGTATTTCATTTCACGTTTCTTATTTCTTTAAGAATTTTTTGAGCCTTGGTACTAGGGCTGTCAACGGATCAGACCCGGACCGGATCTGCGTAGATCCGAATCCGATCCGATTAAGAATCCGACAGATCCGAATTCGATCCAGATCATGAAGTAATCAATCCGAATCCAATCCGATTACATTTGTGAGATCCGAATTCGATTTGATCCGATCCGATCCGTATAAGGTTAATTTTTTTTAAAAAATATATTTTTTAATAATTTAAAATCTAATAATACCTTAATTAACTCTAATTAATGTTAATTTTTTAAAAATTAATATTTTACGCATAGAAAATCTAAGTAATATATTTAAAATGATTTAAAAAAATTATTATAATCGGATCGGATTTTAATCGGATTAGATCACTCTATATCCAGATTCGATCCGATCCGATCCAATTATAATCGGATTCCACTGATCCGATCCAACGGATCACATATAAGGTCAAAAGTCCGGCTAATCGGATCGGATCTGGATCATGATCCGATCCATTGACAGCACTACTTGGTACCCATTTTTCGTTCTCGCTTTGCAATTCGTTTTCTTTTCTCGCTTGGTAATTATGCTTTTAGAATCCCTTCTTCCCATTGACAAAATGTACCTCCTCCAAACCAGCGTTTGATAGGCCTAAATTGGCTCTGTGTTGCATAACTGGACCTTGCGAAAGACAAAACCCTCACCGCTCATGTGATTCACATGTGCTACTATGCCGTGGACGGATCACATGTGCTACTACACGTACCGTGTAAGACCACCACATCATCACAATTGTTATTTGAGCCTCATCTCAACGGTTTGTTTCTTTTTGGAAATGGGACGTCTCCAGATTCCAGTTTGGAGCCTTAAAACATTCCGTCTTGGTCATTTTATAGTTTGCACAATGCAATACGATATAATATGCGGTAAGTTATTTTAGGTGGATGGGATAAGCAGTATACTATTTTTATTATTATTCTTTTTTTTTTTTTTTTATGTTGATTGAAGAACAGTATTTTAACAAAAAAAAATATAAAAAAGCAGTATACCATGCTTTGAAAGAGATTTTTGTTTCCTTGGATGATGTTTTATTTTTCATCCGAGACCTTTCCGCGTTTTAAATTTACAAAATTACATGTGGATGTAAATACATATTTTTCACTTTTTAAACTATGATAAAGAATTGATAAAATTATTTTTCATTCAAATTTGTAGTCAAGTAAAAAAGATGATTATTGATATGGCCTTTGCTACTGAGACCGCATTAGGGCCGAGACCTCTGAGACCTCGCGCATGTGCGTGAGATTTCAGGTGGGGCCCATCATCACATGGTAAGCCCCACCTGAAATCCTGCACACATGCGCAAGGTCCCGGAGGTCTCGGCCCTTATGCGGTCTCAAAATCATTTCCCTATTGATATATTGATATATTAAGAGTTGGAAAATAATCACATCCTTGGTCAGTGACGCGAGGAGGGCATCTCGGCTCCCATTTTCTTGCCATGTGTCCCCCTTCTAACCTCATTTAACTGTGGTTAAGATTCATCCACCCAAAGGGTTCACCCATCTACCATTGGGTTTTAGAAAAATATTAATTTTTCACTTTTTAAACTATGATAAAGAATTGATAAAATTATTTTTCATTCAAATTTGTAGTCAAGTAAAAAAGATGATTACTGATATATTAAGAGTTGGAAAATAATCACATCCTTGGTCAGTGACGCGAGGAGGGGCGTCTCGGCTCCCATTTTCTTGCCATGTGTCCCCCTTCTAACCTCATTTACCTATGGTTAAGATTCATCCACCCATAGGATTCACCCATCTACCCATGGGTTTTAGAAAAATAATAATTTTTCACTTTCTAAACTATGATAAAGAATTGATAAAATTATTTTTCATTCAAATTTGTAGTCAAGTAAAAAAGATGATTATTGATATATTAAGAGTTGGAAAATAATCACATCCTTGGTCAGTGACGCGAGGAGGGGCATCTCGGCTCCTATTTTCTTGCCATGTGTCCCCTTTCCAACCTCATTTAACTGTGGTTAAGATTCATCCACTCATAGGGTTCACCCATCTACCCTTGGGTTTTAGAAAAATAATAATTTAAAGGGTTAAAAAAAATTAAACCTAGTTAATGAGAGTTGAAAGGTCTGCTATGTGAGAGCAAGGAGGAATAGTCCCCTTCTCTGCCCATGAGGCGACTATTACTCTTAAAAGTTATGATCAGAGGAATGATAGTTCCTATTTCAAGCTGATCACACCAATCAAATTTCTAACACATTAGAAAAGAAAAATGACTGACACATGTCAATTTACTATTAGGTGATCAATTTGGAAAATGACCTTGTAGTCCATTTTCCATATATTAAATGTCTCATTCCACATTCAATTACAAAGATCACCTACAATTAATAAATCTTATAAAATATAAAATTATACCCCACTTATCACGAAAAATAGGGATAAAAATAAAATTTTATGCAAGTGATCTCTAGAAACTATGAATCACACTCTCCATGAACTATAAATTGCGCTCTACAATAATTGAAATCGCACTCTCAAGGTTAAAGCGAGGTTAATCCATAAACTATAAATTGCGCTCTACACAAATTGAAATCGCACTCTCAAGGTCAAAGCGAGGTTAATTTGGGAGGGATGTTTGTGTTACTAAGAATATAACAAGTCTGGATGACCTAATTTGGACTATACAAATGCTACCAAAAGTCAATATAAGCAACGGATATGATCAATATCAAACCCGGTCATTATTTATTATGTCGACTCCGGGAGACATTACATCATTCTTGTTTGAACCAAAATCCTCTTCTCTATGCCCCCATGCCCTCTTCACACTCTTATTGTGAGATCCAAAGACAAACCATCACTCCATTTAACAGCCACCCAATCTGTATCTCTTCCTCCTTAGTTCTCTGCATCATATAAGGAACCCTCTCTCTCTCTCTCTCTCTCTCTCATATAGATAATCCACCATGTTTAATCTCAGAAGAAGTAGACTCTTGTTTTTTATCATACCCATTGCAAGCCTTCTGCTACTCTTACTCTCCTCCAAAATTCCCATTAAAAAGAACCCAGAAACATCTAGAATCCCACCACTGCACCTGCACCAGCACCAACACCTCCAAATCGCTCACTCAACTTGTGAAGGCACCTTGTATCCACAACTCTGTGTCTCAACCCTATCTTCCTTCCCAGATCTCACCTCAAAATCACTCCGACAAATCATTTCTGCAACCGTTAATCACACCGTCGACGAAGTCGAAGCCTCAGCCTCCAACTGCACCGGAATTCGTAAGAAGCTCACAAAGCTTGACCCATTGCAAAAGCGAGCTCTCGACGACTGTCTCGAACTCTTCAATGACACCATTTCTCAGCTTCAAACAGCTCTCTCTGATTTATCCCCGAATAGCTCAACTTCAAAGCATTACCATGATTTACAGACCCTTTTAAGCGCTGCAATAACGAATCAGTACACTTGTCTCGATGGGTTCGCTTACAGTAACGGAAATGTGAGGGATTCCATTGAAGATAGCTTGTATAACATAACCCATCTGGTTAGTAACTCTTTAGCCATGCTTAAGAAGATCTCGAAAGGGAATAATAGTTCTAAGGCTGAGGTGTTCCCGGAGTACGGTAATATGGTGGGTGGATTCCCCAAATGGGTTTCACCTAAAGATCGACGGCTTTTACAAGCTTCGACGAATCAAACGACGTTTGATTTGGTGGTGGCGAAAGACGGGAGTGGGAACTTTAGTACGATTAGCGAGGCCGTAGCGGCGGCGCCTAACTCAACCACGGTTAGGTTTGTAATTTATATAAAGGCTGGTGCGTATTTTGAAAATGTGGAGGTGGAGAGGAAGAAGACAATGTTGATGTTCGTCGGAGATGGGATCGGAAAAACGGTCGTGAAGGCTAGTCGGAACGTTGTTGATGGGTGGACTACTTTCCGGTCTGCTACCGTCGGTGAGTTTGACTAATCGTTTTAAAGTTTTTTGACTTACTGATTTGGTGTTTCTCGGACTACCATGTTACCGTTTGATTTCGTAATACATGGTTTAAAATAGTTGACTGTAGTCAGCACTATGAGATGGGGAACCACGGTATTGGATCTTGTCAATCACGGGTCATGCGCAGCTGGACTGCTGCAGGTGGTGGGTCCAGAACGTGAGGACCTTCTCATCACTGACTGACTTTTTCTTTATCTCATAAAGAAAACTTTTTGATAACAATTGGATTTCCCCATAAATAAATAAATGTCCTCAGTCACCTTATCTTGAATTGATTTAAAATATTTTTCTTACAAAGGAAGATTTATAATTTTTGCAGTCAATACCCTATTATCGGTAATTTCGGTGCTCCAATCGAAATTGAACTTTTTGAAAATTTTAGATTTTTTGATTAAATTTATATTTATTTTTAATATTTTTTAAAATTAAATATTTTCACGATATTTCAATTGAAAATTCAAATTATTCAGATCAAAATTTCTGACATTTTCATTTTTATTAAAATTTAATATATTATTATTTTCTTTTTAAAATAAATTTAATTTTAAAATTTCACGAAATTTCAATAGATATTTTGAAGTATTTTCATAATATTTTGTTATTTAATTAAAAACTAATTTTTAAAAATATTGACCGAAATTTTGAAATTTCGACCTGTCAAAACGAAATTCTAGAAATTAGGATTTCGTTGGAGATCCCAGCGCTGGCCTTTAGTTCGAAACCCCTAGGTTAAAAAAAAAAAAGTATTTAAAACTTAAAAGTAAAATGACACGGGCTTCCAGACCGTTGGATGGAGAGCCATGAGGATGTAGCTCTGTCGGTAGTGGTGGACCCGGAACAGGATTCGCGAACCAGATAGTTGGTCGGAAAAGATACTTGTCTTTTCTTCTCTCAAATATAAATAGAAATGAAATCCTCTACGGTTATAACCGGACTGCCCCGAGTCCGGTTACCACCCTGAGGTCTGGTTAAAAAAATTCAAAATATTTTTTTTTTCTAAAAAATCCAAAATAGGTGGGTGAACCTAAGAATGGTTAAATCTTAACCACAGTTAAAAAATGTCAAAAGGGACACGTGACGACCTCAGTGATTTAACCGGACTCCCCGAATGTCTAGACGATTTCATTCCATATAAATAAACTATCCGTTTATTAGAAGTATAATAGTTATTTTACTACACATACATACAAATGAACGATTAAGATTTAAACTTCACGTTCACGGGGGTTGTTGGGGATTTGGTGATTGGATCCGGTACATCTGTTGACTTTAACCAAAGGCGCTTTAAGTATAACTTTTCCACCATCCAGAAGAATGAGACAGGTCAGATTGGATAGCTGCGGTCACTCAACGGCCTTGATTTTTGCCCTTACGATAGATTATTTCGGTGGGACCGGATATTCGAATGTTGATTTTTAGTTGGGTACTTCATGTGTGCTTGTCTACAGTGCGTCCTGAATTTGGATCTAGACATAAATGTGCTGTATCACACATTATCAATGATTTGGGACCCACCACGACCAAGTGATCGCTTTCGGCCCTTTATGAATATTACTACTTATCTGTATTCAAATCCCTTTATCCAAGTGACCACAAAAAAAAAATTCCTTTATCCGAGTGACCAAAAAAAAAAAAAATCCTTTTATCCGAATAATTATCTGAATAAGTATTTAAAAGGGCGAAATCTAATAGTATTTTCACTATCCATTTAGGATAAATCACGGATTTGAATATATATATATATACTAGCGGGTGGCACTTGCGATGTACTTGAGAGCGAGGTGAAGGAGTTAACCACAGTTAATAAGAGTTAAAAGGGACACGTGTTAACCCGTGGGTGCGATTGAACTCGCTAGTGGCATGTGTGATACACGTGAGAGTGAGGAGAAGGAGTTAACCACAGTTAATAGGAGTTAAAAGGGACACGTGTTAACCCACGGGTGCGATTGAATTCTCCCCGAGTTCAATTGCGATTGGCTGTGATTCTAAATAAATAGATGAGCAAGGGGTAGTTTGGAAATTAAATCAAAGGCAAGGGGTAGTTTGGGTTTTAAAGCAAAACATTAAATCAAAATTCTATTTTTATATAAGGGTAGTATTAGAATTTTGGAAAAATCATAATGCCTCCCTCTCCCGTTATATATATATATATATAATATTATAAGTTTATAAGATTAAAATATTTTTATTACTTTTTATATAATTTTAAGGGATATTAAATTATTATTTTTAATATAAATAAAGATAAAATAATAATTTTTTATTTAAAAATAATTTTATTTTTTATTTATTTATTTTATTAAAATAATCAAACAATTCTAAATATTATCTGAATTTGAATATTTTAACAAAGTTAGATATACTCTATTTCACAATTTATTGAATATTTAATCGAATTTAGATAATTAGGTAAATACTCGCATATAAATCGAGATATACCATTATCTGCTTTGAATTCATTTCATTTACAGCTCTACTTACAAAGAGAACTATGGGAGGCAACAGACTGGGGGAGTACAAGATTTGGGTCGGGTAAAAAATAACCAAACACAAATCCAACACCTATGTAGATAAAACGGATTTAAAGGTAAACTAGAACCTAATTGTTATTTTTGATTTATTAAAACAGAATTTTTAATCGGTTTTAATAAAATATAAGTTGGGTGTTAATGATTTGGAAGAAAACCATTTGGTTGGATTTAAAATAGTGTTTTTACACTAATAGTTTTGGGAAGAAAAAACCATGTTTTTAAAAGCAAACTGTTGTGGCTTTTATTAATTTCACAACGGAAATTAATGAGAGTTAAAACCACTTAATAAGTAATCATCTCTTTTTAGAGATTGTTCTCTTGTGTGTGGCCACACACCAAGTGTGGGTACACTAGCGAGATGCATCACACCGAGCGCGTCACGCGCACGTGCAGGGGCAATCGGCACTATGAGGCACACTTTGCACTTCGCACGTCGCTTGAGTCGCCTATTCTTTTTAATAATAGAAGTCAGATCAACAGTATAGATTTGATCAGGATTGAGATGGAGGTTTGGATTCCGTGATCTGTTACAGATCATGGGTGTGTGTCCAAGTTCGTTGAACTTGGTGGGCTATTGAATAGGTCAATTGGGAAAACTCAAGAGAATCGGTGAGTGGGTTGGTTAGGAAACCCAAATATAAGGTGATGATGAAGTGGAAGATTTTATAGAAATAAGAATTCGTATCAGACCTCTACGAAATTAAATTCAGAAAGAGAGCCCGAACTAGAGAAGAAAGCTCCAGAACTCCATTGGAGATTTGAAGTCCCTCTTAAGGTTCAAGATTACTTAATCTAGTAAGTCAGATCATAGTATTAAACCAGTCCATTCGAACCAGTTGATCCTCTATCACCAAACATAGAAGTGATTTGACTATCACTCTAATCAATTGAGATCGCTCTATAATCAAACAGAGTACTGTCCGGATTTACCAAGAATAGAGAATAGAAGAACTCGGCCAGTGTCGTAATGCACTGACCTTTGGGCATTGTTACCAAACAGAGCCTGTAAACAATCTGTTTCCAAACAGTGTGTCTTTTCGGAACTAATTCTAGTTTTCTCAGAATCTGGTTTATAGAATTCATACAGATCCAATTTCGGAACTATTTCAGAATCGCTCTTAAAAAGTAATTCTGTTTAGCAATCACTTGTGATAGCCTAATCTGGTTTATACAATCTGTGTTAGCAGGATAACTCAAATCTTAACTGGAATAACAATTGTGGGCATCCTAAAAGAAGGTTTAAGTACAGTTCCTACCAGATAGTGCAGATATGCAGAGGAACGGATCGATTCCTGACTAGGTTGAATCCTGGAGATAGTTACCTTCATCCTTTGCAGAAACGGGAGACTCTAACTATCTTCAAGAAACGTTTGTCGTGCCTCTTAGCCGAAATCGATTAAGAAGATTTTGTGGTCATCATGTGCAAGTTGTTTGAATTAATTAACCAACACTAATCAACAGCTCAACCCTCAACTCGAACCCCAACCAGTAAAATGAAAGAGTGATTATACTTAAGGTTATAATGTCAATTGACTAAAAATATTTTCACTGCTACCAACCCACTATAAACAGGCTGGCCAAACAAAACCCGACCCCAACCCATGGATCCAACAAGCTCAATGAGAAGTGGGGCGGGTTCACAGGGTCAGGTAACGGTCACAGTTTGTTCCTAGACCATCTTTATGGTCTGAGGACTAGGACATTAGACTTGTCATATTACTAGATTGGAACTTCTCTTTAATTTCTGTTTCTTACTTTCAAAAATTCTATCTTCTTCCTGATCTGTGTGTCCTTTACATTTTGATCTCTTACAGCTGTGGTGGGTGATGGATTCATTGCCAAGGATATCACAATCGAGAACTCGGCCGGGCCCAGTAAGCATCAAGCCGTAGCGCTACGAAGCGGTTCAGATCTGTCTGCATTCTATCGATGCAGTTTCGTCGGTTACCAAGACACTCTATATGTCCATTCTCTCAGACAATTCTATCGCGAATGCGATGTTTATGGCACAATTGACTTCATTTTTGGCAATGCAGCTGTAGTTTTACAGAACTGCAATTTGTATGCTCGTCAACCCAATTCCAACCAAAAAAACATTTTCACTGCTCAAGGAAGAGAAGACCCGAATCAAAACACTGGGATTTCGATCCTAAACAGCAAAGTTACAGCGGCAGCTGATCTGATTCCAGTGAAATCTTCATTTAAAACGTACCTCGGTCGGGCATGGAAACAATATTCTAGAACAGTTTTCCTTCGTTGCTATATCGATGATCTAATTGACCCTGCAGGATGGTTAGAATGGTCGGGTGATTTTGCACTTAGTACCCTTTATTATGGGGAGTATATGAATAGAGGTCCTGGTTCAAATACCACTGCTAGGGTCAATTGGCCTGGTTACAGAGTTATCAACAGCTCTACGGAGGCGAGTCAGTTTACAGTAGGGGATTTTATACAGGGAAATGAATGGCTTAATTCGACTCAGATTCCATACTTTCTTAATTTGAGCTGAAGGCAATGTTACATAAATCCAAATGACGAAGTTCTTGAATAATGGCAATCTTGTTATGCGGCTACATGATTTTGAAATACTTGTATTTGTATGCGATGATCCAATTACTTAAAGCAAGTAAACTTTCAATTTCGTTTATTTCCATGATTTAGGCTCCTGGTTGTTTCGAAAGAAACCCTTTCAGTTCATATAGGCTATTCAATCAAGTGATAGACATGGAATTCAATTTCTGAAAGACAAACATTGAATTCAAAAAACATAATATATTTATTTCAATGTGTATTCGGAGAATATCGTTTTGTTACTTAAGAACCTTATGAGTTACATACACAAAATCACGTTATCTTTCCCCATCAATCCATGGCAATAGATGCCTCCATTTATTCAAATTATAGAGCCAGCACCAAGAGAAGCACCAGTTCATGGGCAAGATGAGGAGCTCCTCCTTGGGCACCTGTAGACTATTGCTGATCATCGATCGCCAGTGGAACCGTTTTCACCTGAAACACAAATGCAAGGAAGATGAAACCTTCTCTCAAGATTAAACTACAGCTATGTTGTCTACCCATTCAAATTAAAAATGAAGTTGTTCATGATGTATGCCTGTGTGAGTCAATGGTAGATGAAAATTCTGGGGAATTTCTCTTTGATCCGAGGGATCAGAGAATCATTAACATAGGCATTTCTGTAACATTAACTCTTTTTTCACACTACTATGGCTTGCTCCAATGGTAGGGTGTGGCCTCTCTTATAAGAGAGGTCGTGGGATCTAATCGCAATGGATGATGTCATGCAAGAGTTCCACTCCTCATTACTAACCACTAACTGATGATTACTAATAATAATAGGTAAATGATGATATTGACACCCAAAAGCATAGCTCTTTTTAAAAGGGTTAAAGGACATCACAGGCGTTACTAATTTTGTCATCACTTGGTACATAGAGAACAAAGGAAAAGGTGGAATCACTCACCAGATTCCGGAATTTCAGAATATAGAACATCTCCAGATATCGTCGAGTTTCACGCCTCTCAAGCTTAGAAACATGCTTCCAGAAGCCATAAACCCCTGTTAGTGTCAGCAGCCTTTCAGAATAGATCTTCCATGTATACCTACAAATATCCATGCGGAGATGGTGCCAATGGTGAGATAGATAAATGTTGTTTAACACAGTTCAACATCAAAAAAGAAAAAGAAAAAGATTGACATATCAAGTCCATCAAGAAAGACAGACCTTTCATGGATTCGCTGAATCCCTGCATCAGAGATCTTCTTCCAATAGTTGGGATCCGACTTGCACTGTTTAAAGAAGTCAGCCATGAGCATGGCTGCCTGATCAGGGTGATATGGATCAATATGAAATCCTGAAATATCGTGTTCAATAATCTCAGCAGGACCTCCATGACATGTGGCAAATGTTGGGAGTCCACAACTCATAGCCTCAATTACTGTAAGCCCAAAACCTTCATAGAAAGCAGGCTGCAACAAAGAGAAGGGAAATGTTAAAATAATGTGAGTGGTCGTAATAGTATTGCAATTTACAAGCGAGTCCGACGAGTCGAAAAACTCGACTCGAGTCTGGAGAGTTGAAAAACTCTACCGAGTCGAAAAACTCAACCGAGTCACCCGAGTAACTCACCGAATAGTCTCCTTCGAGTTTTTAAGTGGCTCGACTTGAAATTCAGCCGAGTCGAGTAACTAGGTTGAGTTTCGAGTTGACTCGCCGAGTTTTCGAACTATGCGTAATAGTGAAGGACCAAAGGAGTGGGGAGCCATATACCTGCACAAAAGCACCTCTTGTGTCGGCGATGTAGCGATAGAACTCACCATTACGTGACCGATTCATTTGGGCTGATATCCATCGGAACTGTCCATTCAAGTTGTACTTCTTCATAAGGCCATGCATCTTCTCGATCTCTTCAATTTCTTCTCTGTCGTTGGACTTCTTCACATCAATGTAACCAGCAACCACAACAAGGTTTACCAGTTCCCTTAGTTTGGTGCTCTTACCATACCATTCGACCAGTCCCGATATGTTTTTCACCCGGTCAAGCCTCGCCATGGAATAGATGATGGGCTTTGACTTATCACTCAACATACCACTGCAGTAACACATATGAAGAATCAGACTGATAGCTAACTGATTAATTACCAATTACATTGTAATGGTTGTGAAGTGTGTCTTCTCTCTTTACTTTTTCCTTCTTTTTTTTCACTCAACACTTGAACTCTGTTGTCAGTAGATCATTATATCAAAGTCAAATAGTTCTTTTTATTTCTGATTTTACTAGGCACATGAGAATCGAGAATAAGGCAGTGTCAAAGAGTTCTCATCGAAACATGGTTTTGCTGTAGACTTGGTTCAATCCAAGTAAAATTCCAAGGTTCACTGATTGATGGAAACTATATATAAAGCTTAAAAAATATACAGTAGAAACAAAATGAAAATATTCCAATTTGTCCATATTTAATTGAAGGAAATGGCTGAATAGCCCTCGTCCTTTCATGTGTTACTCTAAAGAGCCTCCCAACAATATGCAGAGTCCTGCCTGTGCGATTCCATGCATATTGAAAGTTATATGAGCCAAATGGTCATGATGAATCCAGAAATACTAAAAACCCACAAAATTTAATAGAAAGTTTTGTGCGAGTTAGAGAAAAGATAAAATCAGTAAGTACTCACACGTGTTCATCATTCTGCTCCTGATCATATAACATCTTTTCAATAGATTCATGCAGGGCAGTGAGTCTCTTTTCATTTTCCGAGTACGGAAAGTAAAAGTTCATATCTGCCCCTGGAGAGACGATATTGAACTTGGGATCAAAAACATCAATGCCATGAACAACTCGGTACAACCCCGGAAGAGTGAAAGCTGTGTGGCTCTCGTACTGTCCAACCGTACTCTTGCTGGAACAAAGAGCAAATATATTAAGCTATAATGTGACAAACAGGAATAGAAATTACCATCTTCGTAATGACAAAGTTGCACCAACAATAGATCAATTCTAAGTTTCTAACTTCCAAATGCAGCACAGATGGCACACTAATAATATACATACCCTTGTCATGGTAATACAGTATATACCAATTTGATTGATATGGCCTAGGACCAGCTTACGTAAAACAACATTATGTTGCAGGTAAAAGCACTAGTATCTTATCTTATTGCTTAAAAGACATTATTCAACTGTATCTTATCTTATTGCCTAGGACCAGATTATGTAAAACAACATTATGTTGCAGGTAACAGCACTAGTATCTTATCTTATTGCTTAAAAGACATTATTCAACTGTAGTGTAAGTGTGTAGCAACCAGCACAAAGAAAATTCATGTAGAAGACACGCGCCACCAATACAAATAGATATGAAAACACATAATCAGATTATGTAAGAACTACCCATGAAGAAAAGAATAAGCTCATTATACATGAATATAACAAAATATTCTGTAACTGCAGAAAAGTAAATTTTGTAGTGTATCAAAACACGAGCCACCATCTTTAGGAAAAAATCATGAAAAGTAATAGAAGAAATAAATCTATACAATTATAACGCGTCTAAAAATGATATATGAATGTTACAGATGGAAAAGACAATGTAGGGCTGAAAATACAGTGGCCTCATAAAGAAAGCATTATAAAATGTTAAACCCTATTAAAAATTCGATAGACAAAAAGGAACTTGTCTCCAGTAGTTTAGTGCATAACACAAGATGTACCAACAGAATGAAGGAATAACCTCAGTCAAGACTCAAGACCCAAACAAAGCAACATGTACATTTTAGATATAAGAAAAAACAATAGGCACTTTCGAGTTCATGGCCATGTCAGGTCTTCTCCTGGAAATTGGATCCAGGAGTGAACAACCTCCTCCATTTGTAGAGGGGGGCTTGTATATACTAACTTCTTATCCATTTTGGTGTCACAGCCATTCCTTCAGATGTCTGGTACTGTCATGAAGTAACTAGAGTTACTCGAACTGCTGGTTAAGAAAGATTGGCCAAGTTGAATTATAAGAACTAGTGAATTACCTCAATTACTACTAGATTATCATGATTGCCAGCTTCTCAATACTATCCTTTCACACAAACAGGAGCCTTCGTGAGCTAATAGCAACAGTTGGATCCCTCACCATAAGTCTCAGAAGAATCTCTGTATGAGGTTTACTTAGATGTACGGTGGCGACAGGATGATGCAGGGGCAGTCAGGAGCAGGTCTTCAAGGGGTTCAAACTCCCATAGGGTTGTACGGCTAACAAATGAGGGCTCTGCCTAAAGCTCTAATCAACCTTACAATGATGAAATTATACAGGAAAGTTGGTTTTGGTACATGGTAATACCCATGTGAGAATGCTAAACAGAAAGATGGATGCTTCTGATACAGCGGACCACATTCAGAGACAATTATTTAGTTTTATTTCTCTTATATGCTGCTTCAAAAAGAGTTTTAAGTTTTTTGGGGGTTTCTGTTTTGATTTTTTTTATATAGGAGTTGTTATTTAAGGTCTATATAAGTCATGTATAGCCCAATGTAGAGTAGAGTTGATGATTGAGTTGAGACTTGATTAGAAGAACTATTATTGAGTTAATAAGCTGCTGATTGTTGAATTCAGTTGTTGAGATTGAGTATATTAAATTCCACAAGTGTCATTGCTGACTTATTGTTTGGAGCATGGAAAAGTAGAGTGGTTCGAAACTTGGAGAAGGCATCAACAATCAGGTTTTGGAAATCCTAAACTCGTTCCCCAAAACTGCCGCCCCACCCTTTCATTCAAACCCTACTGCAGGTTCAGATTTGAGATTTAAGCCCTCCCTTTAATTGTTTTGCAGAATTTCCAGATTTCATTAATTTCGAGAATCCAAACTTTAGTCTTAGATCTTTAAACTTAATTGTCTTAGATCATTTATTTCTCACTGTCTTACAACCCTAAAGTGATAACCTAAGCCCTAGTTGGAAACCCATATAAATAGGGCTGTCAACTATCCGAAAATTATCTAAATCCAAATCCGTATCCGTTTAAGCGGATCGGATTCGGATATCCATTAGGGTATCTGTTAATAAACGGGGCGGATCCAGATTGTGGGCTTCTGCTCTGCTAAATATCCGAACCGATTAAGTAGGTATACCAGTTTTGAATACCAAATCTACCCCCTTATAGGTTTTAAGGTTTTTAGGTTTTAGGTGTAAATCCCCAACCATAGGAGGGTATTTATGTAAGTGTGTAACCTCTTATATATACCCTAAAAAACCTTGAAGCATAACAGTTAACCTCTTCCTCTCGACCTCTCTCGCAGTCTCACAGCCTTGCCTCTCGCCGCTGTCCCTTCTCGTGCATCTCCTCTAACAAACCCATTGCCTCTGGCCTCTCTCGCTTGCATCAGTTGCCTATCGCAATCTCATTCATGGCCATGGCCTCTCCCCTCTCAAGCTCTCAGCTGCTGTGATCTCAAGGTGAGATATTCAAATGGCCATGGAGATCCTCCATCCCAAACGGTATCAAAGCACAACGTTTTCTTGTATCCATGACAAAAGGGATTTTGGGGTTTTTGCATTCAACTACATTTCGGGTTTTTGCATCCAACTAAATTTGGGGTTTTTGGTGTAGCCATGGCCATGGAGATCGTCGATCGTGAATCCAATTACATTTGGGGTTTTTGCATCCCCAAATCTTGGAAGGAGATGAAAACTTGGTAATAAAAGATAGGATTTTTGTGGGGTCTGAATTTGAGAAGAACAATTCTTGCAGAGATAACGATGGGTACATGGGAACCATACCAGACCACTTCCTGTATCCATGCCAAAAGGGATGGTTTGAGGTGGAGTACCGAAGCTAAGAGAAACAAAGTAGCCTCCATAGTTGTGAGGGAAAAGAAGGGTTTCAGAGAGAGGAGTAACGTTGGGGATTTTTGAGGTGGTGGGCTCTGGTTAAAGAGGTGGAAGTGAGGTGAGTAAGCTTCTGCAACAGATCTGGAGATGGGTTATTGTCGAATTGAGAGAGAGATAGTAATGGGAATTAATCAGATTAGGATAATCAGTTGAATTTGGATAATATCTAAATTCGATTAATTAAATCAAATTCGAATTCGGTATTTTGAAATTACTATCCGCCGGATATCGGAGCGGATATGGATAGTATGTAAAATTAATCGGATCGGATACGGATATAGCACTATCCGCTCCGTATCGCTTCGTTGACAGCCCTACATATAAAGCCTAAACTAAATTTACAGCTTTTGGAGTAAATTATGGAAATTACGGATCAGACCTTTGACCAATCCAAAGCTTCCATTGAACCCTAGACCTATTTCTAAACCCTAAAAACTAGCCTAGAATCTTTACCCATTACCCTTACCTTGTCCAATACCCTTAATCCTAAAATTTTATCCTTGATTAGGGGTGAAATTACCCTTTTACTCCTCTACTATCTGAAAATTCAGAATTTTGGTAATTGTTATTTGGGTAGATCCTTAAGTAATTAGGTCATTGCTTCACTGGCTACATCAAATTGGTATCAGAGCGAATCATTCTGTATTCTAGATTACTGAAATCATCTTCAATGTAGAACGATCTTCTTATTCATCAGGTAATGGTAGTGCTAGAAGGGGAAATTTCTCAATTTCTACGGGGAGTAGTATTCAATCTATAGCCAATCTTCATCTTGAAAGGACAAAGTTTAGGCCAACATTATTTTTCTCTATTGGTAAAGGAAGGCCAACATTGTCATGACATCTATTGTTAGAGGCACAGGGGTTTCAAGTCTGGTGGAGTATGAATCTTCTCCCCCATCCTTGGTTTCTTAGGCCATGTTAGAACAGGTGAAGAACGGCTCGGAAGTTGGTAGCCTTTCAAGGGAGGCACTGGTTGGTTATAAGGATCCAATGATTAGGAATTATTATTTCCTCAAAATCAATCAGCTCAGTAGGAGGTTTTACAATCAAAAGTAATTCTAAGATTTATTGATGTTTTCCCACAAGAGCACCCTCAGTAGTCTCCCCACTTATTTCATGTCCACCCTCCCCATCCCCCGGTCGGTAGCCAAATCTCTCAAAAAAATGCAAAGGGAGTTTATTTGGAATTGAAAAGATAATAGTTTTAGGTACCACTTCGTCACCTGGGAGAGTCTATGTCGTTCTAAGAGTGGTGGGGGTATGAACCCAAAGCTGTTAGTACAGGTGAACAAGGCATTGCTAGGTAAGTGGATCTGGAGATTGGGGAGGAGAGAGAGTTTATGGCGTTCAGTTATAGTGGCAAAATATGGGGCATTTTCATGTTGGGTTCCTCGGGAGGTCAAGTATTCTCATGGGGTAGGGCTATGGAAGAGTACCATGGCCGTGGCAAATTTAGTAGTGCCCAGTTTCAAGTTTAATGTGGGCAGAGGGTTTTTGAATGATTGGGAAATTGAGGATCTAGGCCACCTTTTGTTGTGTCTCAGGTTCTCCCCCATGAGCCCTCAGGCTAGCGATGGTAGATCTTGGTCTAGAGGCCACAATGGTCGATTCTCAGTACGAGCACTGTTACACTCTCTTGGGACAGCACCTTGTACTTTCTTTCCTCATAAAATTATGTGGAATCACGGTATTCCCTCCAAGGTATCTTTCTTCTTATGAAATGCATCTTTGAATAAAATTCTTACTTGTGATCACTTAAAAAATAGAGGTGTAGTATGGCGAATCGCTGATTTTTGTGCCTTCAAGCGGAAGAGACAGTTGATCACTTATTGAAGCATTGCCCTATTGTGGGTGCGATATGGGGGCATTTTCTAACCCGAGTGGGAATGGATTGGGTCTTCCCTTCTCTCTTTATAAGCTTCTTATCCTGTTGGTCTCTATTTAGTGCGGATAGTGCGCAAAGAGTTGTCTGGCCGCTTCTTCCGGGTGATCTCTTGGCCAGTTTGGAAAGAGAGAAACAGAAGAGTGTTCGACGATTATCCCTCTTCCATCTCTTGCATTTGCTCCCGAATTCGCCTTTTGGTGTTGGAATGGGTGTCCATCCGAAGGGACGAGGTGGATATGGGAGACTTGTTGGGGTGATCTGCTAGTGCTTACCTCGTTTTGTTTTCTTCTATCATTACATGCTTTCGTTGTTTATTTCTTTTTGAGTTCACGCACTTGTGAACTCCTTATTTAGATCTCTTTTTAAGTCCTCTCCTTATTAATATATCCTTTTGATTACCGATCAAAAAAATAATAATAATAAATAGTATATACTAAAAGCAATCTAAAAAAGTCTACCAGCAAGAACAAACATTTAGATATCTTAAAACTTAAGGAAAGAACATACCTTCCTGCAATTTCTTGGTATGTACTAGTGATGATAAAATCTGCATGGTTCATGGCAATTAGATCAGCAGTAAATTGACATGAGAAGTGGTACTTGTCCTCGTATTTTCTCCAATATATATCAGAATCTGGATATTTTGTTTTCTCCAATGCATGCGCAATGTTACACTGCATATACACTTTACGTTGTTAGCAGATATTCTGACCTTTGCATTGCATAACAGGAAACCAGAAAATGAAAGCAAACCTGAGTGATTCCTAGCTTATACGATAACAAAGATGCAACAAGATTCCCATCACTGTAGTTTCCAATTATCAGATCTGGAAGACCCTGTAACTCGGCAGCAATTTCGCTTGCCGCGTCCTAATCACAATATACAACTGTTAAGGACGAACATAACCGAGCATAAATAAAACAAGAAAAAGGAGGAACATCGCTCAAACAAATGCTAAGAGAAAGCAGATAACATATTGAACTTCAGCAGACAGATAATGATATACAAAGTCAGTTTAGTGTTTATATATTCGATGAAACTGAATATTGGATTAAGAGCAAGAAGGAAAACCTCCAGATTGCAGCAAGTTACTGATTATCTTGCATATCAAAGAAAGAGAAAAACATCAATTCTACATAAGAATCCAGAAAAGTTTGTCCAGGTTCAGAACATACTAACCCGCACATGAATCTATTTGGAAGCAACTTATGCCAGAAGGCCTTCCTGACTTATATTTTCATATCAGTTGGTTATATAGATGAAACTAATATGCTATATTTTTATTGGCTTAAATGGGACCATCCTCCTATTCATTTTGATTTGAACCTGGTTCTCCGAGAGCATAGAAAACACAAAGGTTAATTGTGATTTAATCTCTGTGAGGTTCATATCTACGCCTTCCAGACGTTTAATCATGTTATCAGTTGCAAATATTTTTGCTAAAGACCATCTTAAGTGGCACGTTTTTAGTCTATGGCTCCACACCAGTGCAATCTCCCTAGGGCTGTCAAAGGGCTCAACCCTAATCCTGCCCTTACTTATAAAGGCAAGACCCTAACCCTTCAAGGGCCTGGATTGACTAGGCCCTAAACCCTGCCCCTCAAGGGCCAGGGCAGGGCCAAAGGGTTGAAAAGAAAATTGAGAATTTTTTTCTCATTCGAGATTACAGGATATTTTTTCTACACCGAATGCCAATCCAACACATAATTCAATTGAAATTATTTAAAATAAATATAAAAGTAAAGTAAAACAAGTATAATAATAAAATTAATTAAATAGAACCTATCTTGGCAACAAACTAAGGCTGTAATCAAAGTGTTAACGATAATCACAGTGTTAGGGTTAGGGATTCAGCCAATCAGGGCTAGGGTTACAAAGGATTAGGATTTTAAGGAATTGGAGTTAGGGTAAGGTTGTCAAAGGGCAGGGCAGGGCAGGGGCCAGCCCTAATCTTTCCCTTACTTATAAGAGCAAGACCCTAACCTTGCCCTAGCCCTTCAAGGGCTTGGATTGACCATGCCCTAACCCTGCCCTAAAGTACCTTTGTAAAAGGATTTTTTTTTACAGACCTAAATCTCCCCCCTTATTGTAAATTTACAATCAATCACAAAGGATAGGTTGCTATTCTATGCTATAGCCTTTCATTTCTTCATAATCATTCTAGATCATAGTTACTAGAGTGGGAAGTGAGGCACAGAAAACCATTGGGAAACGAGATGCGAGAAAGGAGATATTGGAGTGTAACTTCCATAATCCCATTATATTAGTATGGATAGCCATACCTTAGATTTTCCTCATATGATATATGTGTGTGGAGAGCTAGGTGCCTTAGGTTCCAGTCCAACGATACTTGCTTAGGTTCTAAACTGTAAGCTATAGATTCGGGTCTATCCAATCACGTCCCACATACATTGCTTTCTTTGACCCTTAAATGGGACGTGATAGAAGCGAACATCACACCCAGTATATAGCTTTTCTACAACTAGGTTCCAGATATTATCATATTCTGTTTATATTATTAACAGGAATTACACAAGCTTCTGTCTTGGCGGATTGTTTTTACACAGCCTTTGTATATTTCTTTCTATCAACAAAATTCTACTCTTACCAATCAAAAAAATTAATAAAATAAAAAGGAAATACACAAAATAAGAACAGGAGTCCCCTACAAAAAGAAGGATATATCTACACCACTACTGGCCCCAAAATCGCTAGGGGGTTGGCATCCATATTACTACGAATGTGGGATAAGTATTCAGATCATGTTCTTCTATTGGCATATGAGGTTTGACAGTTTTACACTTTTGTATCTTCTTTTCCAACATCAATGCTAGCAAACATGCATAAAATAGCCTTCACTACCATGTTATAGATGTTTAATGCCAAGTTGTTCTCCTCGTTTGTGAGCCTTCCTTATTGGCTAACTGCTCATTCTTGAAGTGCAAAACACAATTTTCCACTAATTTATCTGTATATTTGATGTAATGTAACTCACAAACATGATCCTTTTCTTTAAATGGGTAAACTGGGTTGCATCAAATACCAATTATGAAAACATGTTTTTGTATTTTCAAGCAGGCCAAATTAAAGAATAAATAAAGTTCTGATTCACAACAAGTAGGACAAAAGTAAGAAAAACCCTCTCCAGGTAAACTGTTGTTATAGAAGCATCAGCTTAGAAGCATTACCAAATAGATAGAAGGAGTAGATTGAAACTTAGTTGTTAACTAGATTTTACCTCAGCAAAGGTCTCCAGATATGGCCACACATCGAACCTTGAGATCCATTTACGAAGAATTCCATTCTTGGTTCTAAAAGGCACCCGCAGAATATGTGAGTGTTCTGTTCCACTGATTTTTTCCAGACGTTGGTTGCATGTCGTCCCTTTTGCATCCGGTATTAATCTGGTAACCTTAGACCGACAGTGACAGAAATATTATAAATCAAACCCAAAATAGCAGTCTATATGAAATTAAGTAGGTTTAATGGAGAAGAGGAAGAAACCAACTGTCATTCCAACTCCGAGTGCAGCAAGGGACAATTAAGTACACTTACCACAAGAATTCTAGGAGTAATATCCAGTCCTTGCTTCCGTAATCTAAGAAGCATTTCACTCTCCAAGGCACGCACTTGATCCAGTATATAAACAATCTGTGCATCAATAACAAAATTTAAGGAGTAAGTATACCATCCCAATATTTATTGTAAAGAGGATGATTCGTACTAGGATAAAAATCATTTTGATATCTCTAAGTGGCAATGGATTATCAAATAGGATAAAGCTTCTGAGACCCCCTTAGGGCCGAGACCACCGAGAACATGCTCTAAGAGCATGGGATTTCAGGTGGGGCCTACCATGTGAAATGGGCCCCACCTGAAATCCAATGCTCTAAGAACATGGTCTCGGTGGTCTCGACCCTAATGAGGTCTCAGTAGCAAAGTCCTATCAAATAATAGAAGCAAACACGACATTAAAATCCAAAACAATGAAATGGGGAATCCAAGTTTGCACTGTTATATAGGGTTAGAACACAAACACTACAAAATTTATTCGTACCTGCCCACCAGTGTCAGGCAAACCTAAGACATTTGCTTGGCCAAAGTATCCATGCGGAGAAAAAATTACAACATTAAACACCATTGGAATCCTCCCAAGGAATATCTCCAAAGTAGAGGGATCAGGAGCTTGAAGGATGTCCAAGAGAAGATGTACCATCTCCGACACCCGTTCTGCAGTATCACCCCAACCTCTTTCAAAACCCATTCCTTGGAATCTGCACATGTAAGAAATGATTAAAAAAAAGAGAATATGTAAAGCCCTATAAACCCTTATTTTACACAAATATTTGCCAAATAATAACTATGTGGAAAGAATGAACTTGGAGCAGTTGAATTTAGATATAGTAGCTTACACATATTCAAATTCAGAATATGGTGTATCTGGCGGAAGCTTAGAAAGATAGTCCTCTGCCTTTCCCAAAGCAGACTGAAGTCTGGATATACTCCCTATCCGTTCATTCAGCATCATCAACTGCACATTAAACATACTAAATTGGAATCAATAAACTCCGAGGTACGACTTTACAAGCGACATGCTGTTTCAATTATTTTATATTTTCGGAGAGTAAGCAGGGAACAAACCAGCAACCTGGGATCAAGCAATTATACTGGACTAAAATATGAATGCAAGCTTAGGAAAAATAACAACCACTTTGCAATGGAAAGTCGAGATTGTGGAAGGAAGTTCACACAATTAAACTCATCAACAAACAGACATCGAGGTAAAACCCATTGTGTTGCAGTGCAGATATTGGTGAAATTGCGAGAAAATAAGAAGTACCCTTCAATTAAAACCCACTAGGTAAGCGACTTACATGCCCCTTATAGTTGTGTGCTCGAAGAAAATCAACCAAAGGCTCCAAAGACTCTTTGTTACGGAACATAATTGAAGAGAGGTGCCGGTTGAGGAACTGAACCCCGTTGCCAATGGACGACGACCGAGTTGGTCGAGGAAATGTCGCAGTGAAGGGCTCAAAATCAAGCTCGAGAACGTAATTGTCATCGATTCTGAAACAGATTTCGAATTCCAAAATTTGATTAATTCAAAAGGAACATGCCCCATTTACCAAAACAACTGATAAATTCACAAACAGGTATTTAGAGAACAGAGTGATTGCTTACTGCCCATCTACGAGTTCTTCCTTGAAGCGAAGATACTCCGAAACGCTCAATTGCTCCACAGTTAGTTCATGGACATTAACACGAACATATTCCCAAACACCAGGTCTCGGACGAACTGCTATAGCTACAAACGGAGGCAGAACTATAGCTTCCTATAACAAAAACAAGTAAAACCCAAATCAAAAAACCTTACAGAACCCCCAAAAAAAGAAAAAAGATTTTTATCTACTGTCTAATCTTCACCTGTGCAGATTTCAGGACTTCGCTAAAGGGACCATCGCTGAGATTGTGCTTTCCTTTATCATCTCCAATAACGTTGGCCAGTTCGTCTATCAGGTGATGTGGAAGTAAAATCCCTTTTCCCTGAGCAACATACCTATGAAAGATGAAACCAAAAACCCATCAAAACCCAAGAATCTCAAACCCAGATAGGTTTAAATCAGAAAAAACAAAGAGAATAAGAACCTGGAAAGGAGAGAAACGAGTTCGTTTCGGTGATCAGAAAGGGTATCCTCGACTCTCTCTCTCATACTCTGAACTCTAGTTAATTTCGGGGTCACCATGATTCTCTGTTCTTCTTCTCTTCTTCTTCTTCTTCTGTAAAGATGAGGATATTGAGAGACGGAGAAGGGCTAGAAAGAGAGGTAAAACATGAGAAGTGAGAACCAGAAACGGGAAAATGTGATGATTTCTGGAAGCTTGGACCGGGGACAAAGAAAACCGCCATAGCCGTTGAAAGCTTTGATACCGTGTTGTCAATGGTATTTTGGTACTGTAGATAGAGAGAAAGCTAAAACTGTTGGCGCAATTCCACTCGCTTTCCATTGGATAACAATAGTATTTCACACCGTTCGCTGCTTTTTCAACTACAGAAAAGTCCATACACATGTTGTACGTCTACTCTTAATTAGCGTTCATGGATAAATCATAAATGGTCTTCTGCTTTTGTTTCCATTCCAACCAAAGAAAAGTCTTATTCTTAACGTTCATTGGATCTTCACAGCGTCTGCTGTTATCTTTTCAACAACATAATAGTAGTCCATGTGTGCCGGATGATGCGGACGTCGGAAACATTCATTTTTGGGTACCACACCCACTTAGATTATCCAGTCTCGACCTTTGGCAGGAGAATAACCAATTGTATAGGGATTCATATTTGACCACCACTGTTAATTTCAATCCGATCTGAAATCCGATTATCTAGTTAAGGTTTGAATCCGACCCAGTTAATACCAAATTTCAAATTTTAATTTTTAAGTATATAAAAATTTTATTAATAATTTAAATAAAAGCATAGTGTTTATGCATTCAAAAATCTATTAATCCATTTATATGCGTACTTATGTGCAAACATGTAATTGAATCCGGTCAAATTTATTTAAATTTGATATGATTACAATTGAATTTGAAAATCAAGATCTATATCTCATTCAACCGATAATTCTATATCTCATTCAACTAATCTATAATCAAATCAATATCCACTCTAATTGGATGAGATATAGATTCTGAGTCTATCCATTAACAATCCTATAACTAACCAACCAATTCCATTGCATGCAGGGCAGAGCCCGAGACAGTTGCTATCTAAATTTTTGAAAACGAATATAAATATGGGTATATCCATAGGGTATGGAGGTAGTTGCCCCTAAACTTCGGGAAAAAAATTATAATTTAATAAGGCATAGCTAACCATGGGGCATGAGGTTAGTTGTCCCTTTAATTTTTGTGAAAAACATATATTTTATAATATATTATTTAAATATTTAACAGAGCATAGCCATAAAACAAGAGACAATTGCCCTTCTAAACTTTTGAGAAAAACAAATGATATTATGTTATTTAATTATTTAATAGGACATAACCATAGGACAGAGGCAGTTGAACTTTTGAAAAAAATATATATACATTTTATACTAAGCTATTTAATTATTTAATAAGGAATAGTCATAGGGCAATGGGATAGTTGCTCCATAAACAAAGAGAAACATTAATACTCGTATGATATGTACGAAATATACAGATGAGATGACCCATAAACTTGGTGAAAAAACAAATTGGGAAACTATGTCCGGCCCTGATTCCCCCATCCCCCCAAACTTAAAATATTTTGTACATGGTTAATCATTCTCCACAAATTCATAAGTAATTACTAATATTTTCAATTAACCATTGTTTGCCCCTAATAGAAAATCTTGGCACTACCCCTGATTGCATGTACCAAACAATATAATTAAAATAGATTAATTAATTCATGATAGAATAAATTTGGAGTACGCTATATTCTATGTCTTATGAGTTATGACACATTTGAAGTTTGGGCTCTAAAAGTGTCTACTGTGGGACAGTGGAAGCAGAGATGCGCACCAATTTTCGAAATAGCATATGGTATGGATACCTTTTTATGAGTGGAAAAATGACACTTCACGCCATCATATACTTAAAAGGCATCAAATCCTCTCCGGTGATAACCGGATTTTGCAAATCCGGTTATCACCCCTAGAGGTCACCACGTGTCTCCTTTGACACCCCTTAACCGTGGGTAAGGTTCACCCAACCCTAGGGTTCACCCACCTATTTTTGGTTTTTTTAAAAAAAATAATAATTCTTTTTTTAAAATTAAAAAACTGTTTTTAATATTAAAAAAAACTCTAATTTAAAAAAAAAAATTATTATTTTTTTAAAAAAACCAAAAATAAGTGGGTGAACCCTAGGGTTGGGTGAACCTTACCCACGGTTAAGGGGTGTCAAAGGAGACACGTGGTGACCTCTAGGGGTGATAACCGGATTTGCAAAATCCGGTTATCGCCGGAGAGGATTTGCTGCCTACTTAAAAATGCCACCATATATATATATACTTAAAATATAACTTTGTAGAATTATAATCATATAATAACTATTTTAATTTGATTATAATATTTAACTTATTTATTTATTTGTTTTGTAAATAACTTTTTTTCAAAAACATTTTGGTTAAGCAATAACTCCCTATTAAAAGTATAATTTCACTTTTCGTATTCTACCTAATTGATCCATAATTTAGAAAGTAGGTCAACACACCGGAATGTCTTATTTTATATTTTATAATACAAGTCTACTGTCTAAACAAGAGAAGCTTCTAATATTTTCATATCTGTTCAAAAAAAGAAGAGAAATAATTATTTAAGGCATTATTAAAGAGAATTTTGCTCTATTGTCTACAAGGGTCTGTTTGGCATATTGTCACGATCAAAATAAGTATTAGCACCCAAACTGCCAAATTGAGGTCTCAAAATAGGAGTAAGACCTAAGTAATTAGAGTGTAGAGCGGGAGTGAGAACAAGAGTGGGAGCATCAATTTTCAATTTAGGATAGGATCGAGAGCGCCTCCAAAGCACCAAAAAAAAAAAATATATATATATATATATATGCCTGTATACTTTATTGTTCTTGAAATTTTTTGTAAATGCAAATATATCATTTTCTCTTTTTAAAGTACAAGAAGGATCTGATAAAATCATTCATCATTTAAATTTGTAGTCACAATTAACATGATAAATATTGATATATTAAATGTATCATTCCAAATGCAATTACAAGATCACTAATAATTAAGAAACCTTATAAGAATCTAATACTTACAAATATATATATATATATATATACACCCTATTTAACATGAAAATTGAGGATAAAAATAAAACTTTACACAAACTGCACTCTTTATAAATCAGAAATCACGCTCTAAAAAAGTTGAAATCAAGTGAGAGCGAGGTTTGAGTTACTAAGAGCAAGACCTTCGGGCACTACGGGTATAACCAATGAAGAAAATATCAAAATCCTAATGAGACGAACCTATGGTCTAGCGCAAATGAGTCGATTTTGTGTGTGTAAGTCGGATGATCCATGCGCAGTCGTGAGATGGTAGGTCAACACTTCCATGCATGCAAATGGGCAGAGGTGATGCCATTGGCAAATCATCTTACATCTCACGATCCATCTGATACGGAGTGAAACTTGGCAGTGAAGCCTTTGTAAACCTTAGGCTACAAAGGAAAGCCGTTACTCACGCATCAGAAAAAAGTCAAGTATGCAATCTTTCCTTTCATAATTTAAGATTTTTTTTTTAATGTGTGGACGCATCTGATTGCCCCTTTGTAACCGAGCAGATGAGCAGCCCTATTGTAACTCATTGGATTCTGATTGCCCCTTTTTATGTGTGGAAGCATCACATTATTGTCTTGTGTTTTTTAGTTGGAGTGAACCAATAGCTTGCCTGCTGTAGCGCAAAGCAGGGTGGAGTCATTTTTCTTTTGGGGGGAGTACATGCATTAAAAAAATTATTGTTTTATGAAAAAAGATGCGTGCACAAAATATTATAGGGTTGGAGTTCTGGGGGCATAGCCCTCGAGAATTTTTTTTTTATAGAGCAATTATGTATATATAAAAATTTACTATATTTTTAGTTTTTTATATTTTACATTAAAATATTTTTAGGGCCCAAACTTCTCATATAATAAGAAATTACATTCAATGTAATTTGAGAGGCCACTGTATATAAAATTTAGATATTATTTACCTTTTTTTTTAAAAGATAATGCTTCTAAGACTATCTTAGGGCCAAGACCATCGAGACCGTGCTCGGCAGCACAATCTTGGTGGTCTTGACCCTAAGACGTTCTCAATAGCGAAGCAAAGAAAAAACATACCTATGTAGGAGATTGAATCACAATCAATTGTGATTGAACTTGGGGAGAGTTCAATTGCACCCACGGGCTAACATGTGTCCCTTCTAACATCAACTAATTGTGGTTAACATTTACTAACCCTTGGATTCAACAATATAACATTTGTTTCTAGAAAAAAATATTAATTTTTTTTAACTCTAATTAAAAATTTTAACTCTTAAGGTTAATATTTTTTAATATTTCATTTTAAAAACCTAGGATATGTTATTGAATCCCAAGAGTTAATAAATCTTAATCACAGTTAATACGAGTTAAAAGGGACACATGTTGGCTTGTGGGTGCGTTTGAACTCATGGAGAGTTCAATCGTAATTGGTTGTGCAAGAGTTCTATCACAATTAGTTGTGATCCGATCTCCTCTGTAATAAAGGATTTCAGTTTTTCTTCTACAGTTTTACTGGACCTATTTGCTAAAACGTGAGACTCACACATTTGGTGGGGCCACTATAGACTTAAAGAAGGAAATCCAATTTTTTTTTTTTTTTTTGGGGGGGGGCCTCTAGTCTCCCCCGGCTCCGCCCTGGCCGGGTTACAAAGATCATTGCTGTGAAGGTTTCACTACCGGCGGAAAGCATCTTAGAATCCTTGAAGCACCTTCATTTCCTATCATGTTTTGCCAAGTGTCACATTACTGGCCTGCCACCTTGTTCCTCGGAGGGTGGAAGTATTAAAAAAAGGCTAAAAAGCCACCTTGTTTAAACATACTATGATTTCTACGACCTTTTATCATCTTATGAAGAGAACGTTAAAATTTTAAAAATACATACTGCTGAGAAGGGGCAAATCGTTACAAAACTACAAAAAAAAAGGCAACGGTTATTTCGAAGTTGGAACGTTGGTTTTCATGGTGGGAACAAGAAACAACACACAAATACAAGGCCACTATTTCAGAGAAGATTCCAAGAAGAGAAATATAGTTGATAGAAACCATTGCTGTCTGAAGAACAATCCCCAATCAGGAAAATTTCAATCTAGAAACCAATCCATAGGAGACGATGTTCAGAAAGAGGAGAGAGAGAAGAGAGATGGTGATCGTCGTGTTGGAGGGGCTCAAGGCCTCCACCGACAAGGCGGGTGTTGCGCCGCTCCGGTGGGCGTTTCTTAATGTCAGTAACCCGAAGGACATTTTGGTTCTCACCATACTCGAACCAAGGACTTCTATGGCGGCGTCCCCCTCTGTAGGTTTTTGTTGTATAGGGGATCATCGACACAATCAGTCGGAGTCATGCGAGGAAGATCAATACAATGAGTTCCTGCACCAACAGATCACTGAAAAAAGGAAGACTTTTACACAGATCTTGAGGCCTTTCTACGATAAATGCAAGAGCAGTGGAGTAAGTGTTGTTTCTGTTCCTGTGACTCTAGACCCAACTCTAAACTCATTGGGTCCAGATGGGTGACTCAATTGAGTTGGCTCAGCGAGTCAATAAGGGTTCTTTACAGTTTCTTTTCGAATTTCCTATAGTCCTATCTGTTTATAATGTTTTCACTCTGTATGACTCATACTGAGTTGAGTGAGTCATATGTCACATTTTGAGTGATTTGAGTTACAAAATTATAGGTCCAGTTGCTTTTGTGACAGGTGAAGTTTGACGTAAGGGTTTCAGCTGGACTCCGAGCAGCCGGATTCCGATCATTGGAGATCGTGATGGAACAGGCAAACAAAGCCAAGGCCACCTGGATTGTCATGGACAGGTCTCTCTCTTTATTTATATATATATATATATATATATGTATAACGCGGTCGTCCCACTTTTTCTCTTGGGGGTCTCTGTTAAAAATTGTGCAGTTTTTTCTAATTCTTATCCTTTATGTGAGTTTACTGCTTAGTAAATTCTCCATATTTTCTTCTATTGTTTTACTTTCTCTTCTTGTTTCTTTCTCTCTCTCTTTATATATATATACTTTGACAACGGATCAAATATAATATATATATATATATAACGACTACTTAGTGGGGGAACTTGGTAATGACTATGAAAATATTTTAACCCCTGCATTAATTATCAAAATCCACTAAACACCTACTTTCACCCACTTTCTCCTCAAACGAACACACCCTAACCCTATGTTTGGTTGCTGGGAAAATAAGTAAAAACATGAAAAATAAAAAAAAATAGGGCAAAACACAACTAAAAATTATATTAGAAATCCAAAATTTTCTTTTCTTTTCAATGTTTTCACCTATTTTCTCGGCAACCAAACATAGTATAAAGGTTTAGTCTTTTCATAGGAGACCAGTCATTAACTACAAGAGAGAATAAATACAGTTTGACTTTTCTCTCTCCTATTTAATAAATGGTCCCTATGAAAAAATGTCTTGGTGGTTGTTAATAATTTCATACATTGAGTGATCGTTAGCATTTCCCTATATATATATATATATTTATTTTATACGCATATATTATGTGATTAATCTATTAATATATGAATCAATTTAATATCGATGAAAACAAGGAGCTTGACCCGAATAAAAACAAAATTTGGATAACCCGTTATTTCCAATTGAGCCAACCCTCAACAAGATCAAAGAAAGCTGTAAGAACAATTGATAAGAATTAATGGACTGAAAAATCAAAGACCACTTTACTAGGTAGAGAATTCACTGCTGTTGAGACGATAGGATCAAATTCATATGAAGAAACTTCATCAATATTGCAGCTGCTTTGCGGAGGACCTGAATCCCAGACTAGGTGATGCTCATTGCAACATCGCTTTGGTGAATGACGATGAGGAAGCCGTGGTTCATAATCACTACTCCCTTAATGATGGATCAGGAACTTCTAGTTCACAAAAGCTCTTGAAGGAATCAGTTTCAGCAGAGGAAAGCGAAGAAAGCGAAAATTCGATAATAGTCGAGCCGCCTACAAATGAAAGTGAAAATCTGATCAAGATGGAGACAAGTACAATTAGAACTACCCTTAATACTGTATCACAGAGAAGATTCTTCAGGGCCACAATTTTGCCAGGACTACCATTGAATCTAAGCTGGGAAGAGATTGTAGGAATAACAGGCGGGTTCCGACCGGGGAGTTGCATCAGCCAACACCTGAAGTTTGAGATGTATCATGGATATCTAGACAATCCTGGCTTCTATGTTATGGTAAAGAGATTCACTGGTGATTCTAATAGCATACTCGAAGCCGAAATGAGAGTGGCATCATCAATGTTTCATCAAAATATTTTGGGGCTCATAGGTTACCATGAGAGTCCAAATACTACTGCTTTGGTCTATCCCTATGCGGAAAAAGGGACACTTGATCAATATCTGTGTGGTGAGTTCTAGCACCTCTCTCACTATGATTTTTATCAAACAGTTCTTACCAATTTGTTTTGAGTTGTGGACATAGTCGCCCATATTAGGTGTGGCAACTCATAGTATGTAGATCACTCCTCTTGATTTTTTTTTGACGCAGACGCGATGGGAAAGCATGTAGGATTGACGTTTCAAGAAAAAATGAAGATAGCTATTGAAATTGCTCGATGTGTTCGATACATGCATGAAGAATGTCCTCAAGGCCCTTTTGTTCATGGTGATTTGCAGCCATACAATATATTTTTGAGACATGACTTCCAACCACTGGTAAGAACCCAAGAACCTCAACCTCAAGATCCTTATACTATGCAGTACTTATTGGTGCT
Organism: Tetracentron sinense; assembly: GCA_015143295.1. Lineage (NCBI taxonomy): Eukaryota > Viridiplantae > Streptophyta > Magnoliopsida > Trochodendrales > Trochodendraceae > Tetracentron > Tetracentron sinense. The sequence continues at coordinate 38,407,700 of CM026566.1, read as the reverse complement.
CAAATGTCCGCTAAGTTCATTCTTTCTTTCTTTCTTTCTTTCTTGTGGTTCTAATAGATCTCTGGCTTTGGGCGAGCTATATGGTTGCAATCAGAACAAGCGGCTAAGGACAACTCCTACATCAGGTTTGTATTTGCATAATTAAAACCAAGTTAGTCATTTTATGTTATTACCATATTTACAATTACATCCAAGGATATTGTTCGGAAATTTCTAAATTTCTGTTCATGGGGATTAGTTGTGTTTGCCAAGTATTTGGCTTGAAGAAGTCAATTTTTGTTGGTCCAAGGTGCTGGCACAGGGATCCTTCTGACCATGAATCAATTGCTCTAGTAAAATCTGACGTCCTCTCGTTTGGAGTACTGCTCTTAAGATTATTCTGCAAAAGATCTTTGCCCAAGGACGACAAGCATTTGATCGAGTTGGTTAGTGTTAGGCTTTCTTCTTCTTCTTCTTCTTCTTCTTCTTATGTGATTAAACCAATTTTCCATAATCAGAGGTTAATTGTTCAACATTTCCTTCTTTGGAACTTACACCAGGCTAGACCATTCTTGCTAAGAGGGGCATTTCATGAGTTATTGGACCAAGATATGGAGGACTTGGACATGTATGGTATTTATAGGGTGATGGTCACCGCAACTCATTGCACTAGGACTAAGCCTCTTTCTCGACCCGCCATGACCCAGGTAAGTTACCTGCCTCATCTTAGAAAAATGGTACTCCCTACTAGTGAGCTATGAAGCGATTTGCTAATTGTATTATTAGACATTAAAAGGTTCTCGTTTATGTCTTTCAGGTGCTTTCCATTCTCAGGGGAGAAAACGTATCCACAATTCAAACATCTCCATCATCAGATGGCAGTGTACAACGAGGAACTAAGAACATTTTCTATGCTCGAATCCCTAGCTCAATTGGTTGAAGCTCTGTACTGGAGCCAAGAGGTTGAGTTTCAATCATAGTTTACCCGCCCGAAAAGAAGAAAATGAATAAGGAAATGGATAATTTTCTGTTGGAAGACAAAAAAAAAAAAACTTTGCATCGTGTAATTTTGACATAGCTAGCTGATGAGAAGTGGGTTTTAACCAGTTACCAAGACAGAGTGCAAGAGGTTAACGTTAGCATGTCTTGGTAAACCGGTTAAAAACCGCTTCTCATCACTAGCCAGGGAAGATCATAGGATAGCAAATTGCCTTTGCTTTTGCAGACACTGATTTTCTTAGGGAATTGTCTACATTGAGCTGTTCTTATTGTGATTCCATGCTGCATTTATAAGAGCAATTGTGAAAATGATGGGCAATTCTTCTTATGTATACAAGTAGAAGCGATATATCCGTTTACATGTAGCAGCACAACTTTACAATTGCCGCGATTTTGCAGTTTGTTTCAAATGTTTGCTTTCCTCCATTGAACCAACTGTGTTTTGGTATATACTGATTTGAATAATTCTAGTGCGCCATGTAATTTGCACCATCTTGAACCACTACTGCTATCAAGTTTTAAAAATATTGAAATAAGGAATTGCAACAAAGGGAACCTTGCAATTAATTAAGGGGCTATGTAAATAAGATGGCTTTACGTCCGTTTTGGTGTTTAAAATGCTTTCACCGGTAGTTGACCCTAAGTAAAATAGCTATAATGGCCGATATAGTCGTTGAGGTGCGAGAACATTGAAGGTGATTACCCCGAAGTACTCTCCCTTAAATTTGTTTCGCGAGAACTTTGAAGGTGATTACCCCCAAGTACTCTCCCTTAAATTTGTTTAGCGAGTTTGCTTTTATCGTGTATTGCATATGCAAGAGTTGTTGCAAGTCCAATTAAATTCCGATACCATATGCGGTTCATGTAGTTGTACAATGACCATCTTAATGATTATTTCCATCCTAGTTGCCTTTTTCTTAGTTGACAACATTATAGTTATATCTAATTGTTTTATGCAAACAGTGACCAAAAAAAAAATTTGTTTTATGCAAACAAACATAATAGAATGTTGAAAATGGTAGGTTTAATGTTTTTTTTTTTTTGCAACATCTGTTACTGTGTTAGAAATTAGAAAAAAAATGAGAAAACATATTTCCTTTTTATATGTACAAATGGACTAAAATATTCTAAGGTGGGGTTAGGGAACTTCTTGATTTATGTTACAGTCTACCACCCAGATGTTTCAAGCAACTAGTTGAAGTGTCAGTTTTTCCTCCGTTTGTTTGCACGGAAATGATTTTACGTTGTAAATCATTTATGGTAAAAGCTTTTACGGCAAAAGATAAAATTTTCATTTACCTGTTGTTATTTGGTTGCATCCAGAGACCAACAGATAAATAAGATCAACCAGGGACTTCATCAAAGAACTTTGAACTATAAACTATAAATATAACTAAGGAATCTTTTTCTGTTATAACCGTATAGAAAAAATCCGATAAGTTAAACTTTAGTTTGTCAGCATTAACCCTATCAAACAGAATTTCATTAAATAACTTTGTATTATAAAGTATAAACAATAATCAGAACTATGGACACCACACATTAGAACACAGTAGCAGCACCTGTCCCGTTAACTTTAGTTTGTCAACTTTTACCCCGGATTGCCAACCCATGGTTCATGGATACCCTGGATCATTTCAATCATATGAAAATTTTCCTGCTATCCCATTTCCCATTTTGTTTCTATGACAACAAATCCCATTAGGATGGACAACATATGTAGCAACATATCTAAGCATAACAGGAGTACAAATGTTATCAAATCCAAAACATAGTCAATCCCATCTAATCTTGCAACCCCGGGCTTGCAGCGTCTGAAGTAGCTCTGGGGAAAGCAAATACCTGAGAGTGCCAAGCAACTTAACCTTCTTCAGCCGGTCACAAGAGGCCCTGAGCACGAGTTCAAAACCTTCCAGTGAGACATGGGTGAGAAGCACCAGCTTTGCATCCTGTAGGCACCTCAGGTTCCCCATCAACATGCACAACCCCACATCTGATACAGGGCAGTAGCTCACGTTTATCTGCATCCACCAGCAATTTAACTTTAGATCTTCACCCCATACCAAATTCGTCATCCTAAATACACAAATGATAAAACTACAAATTTTTGGATCACAAACTTTTAAGGGTAATGTTTGGTTGCCGAGAAAATAGGTGAAAATATGAAAAATAAAATAAAATTTTGGATTTCTAATTCGATGCGTAGTTGTATTTTGTCCAACTTTCTTTTCTTTTCTCTCTTTTCACTTATTTTATCGGCAACCAAACATAGGGTTATTGAAAATTTGGGAAACCAAACCTGTCGCAGGTTCCTTGAGTACTGGGCAAGACCCCACAAGCACGAATCGTTAATGTTGGGGCACTGTTTCAAGTCCAATACCGCCAGGCTCTTGCACCCGGCTGCAACCACTGTCAATCCTGTGCTTGTGATGTTCACCAGTCTACGCATCTCAAGATCCCAGAGCTCCTCCAGACTGCTGATATGTTTCATCCCTCTATCGGTAACATGTATGCAGTACGACAAGTTGAGCTTCTTCAGTTTCTTGCAGCCACTTGATATAGCAGCTAATCCATCATCTCCAATGCCCGTACAACTGCAACACATGAATTAATAACACATTGCTGATTATAGAGTAGCCATTCTCACATATCTTAACAAATGCAAGGATTAATCAGAGAGATCAAATTTACCGATATAGGTCGAGCTCATGAAGCTTTGGGCAGTTGGATCCTATATGGATCAGCCCCTTGTCAGATATGTTTGCACAAAGGCCTAATTTCAAGTACACGAGCTCTGCACATCTAGACAAATACTTGAGTCCTGCAAAAAAGAAAGATATCATGTTCAAATTTTTAGAAAATAATTTAATTCTCCAAGAAATGACCTACCAAAAGCATACATTAGTGGGCACATTGTAACCAAATCTTCAATTTACCAGTGTCATTCACGCCGCTACAGTCAGTGAGATCAAGCTCCTCCAGTTGCGAGCAACTCGACCCAAGTCGATCAAGACCCTTCTCTGTGATCAAACTGCAAGATTCCAACTTGAGGCAAATGAGCTTCTTACAAGAGTCCCCTATAGCTGAAAGTGCTACATCAGTGATTGAATGGCAGCATGTTAGATCAAGGGTCTTCAAATTGGCATTGTCTGAAACCAGATCTGCAATGGCTACATCAGTCACCCCTATGCACTTGCTCAGCCCAATTTCGATTAAGTGCTTGCAATTGACACTGATAATCTGGATCCCCAAATCGGAAACTCGAGCCCCATCAATTCTAATTGAGTTTAGTACCTTCAAGTCCTTCAGTCGCCGCAGAATGGGCGTGCCAAGCTCCTGTAGCATCAAATTCCCCATGTTCCAATTTAAGAACTACCCAAAGACAATAACAGCACCAAATACTAGAAATTAAATTCTGATAGACCACACTCACAGGAAAACAGTAACCAGCGCTAATCTGAAGGAGACCCTTGTGTTCACTAATTACTGAGATTAAGCCAGATGAACCCACACTATCACACCTTGATACATCGATACTCTGCAATCCATAGAAATCAACTATTTTCTCAAAATTGAACTGAAAGAACCCAAAGCCCCAATCATCTTCATCTTAATTTATTTGCTTGAATTGTTTAATGGCATTTGGTATATGAAAGAAATGTTTTTTACTGTAATCCAATAAACATTAAGATATGTGGTTTGATCTTAGAAATAGCTGATCAGGTGGCCTATTTGAGTATAAATTACATACCAATTTAAATTACCTAAGATTTTCTCCCCATTTCAACTATTGGTTTCATATCTGTCGTGAAGTAGAAATTGACCAGAAACCCAACTGATTTGGGGATTTACGTTTTCACCATTTCAAGCACGGGCTGGATTACTCAGAAATCCATGCAGCCAAATTACTAATCTTCTAGGTGTTTTACAATTATTAGAAAAAAATCAGAACATAAATAGCATTTTTCAACCAAACCCAATTGATAACTTTGATCTTCAGACCCCAAAAAAAAAAAAAATCCAATGAGAAAAAGCACCTTGAGAGAAGGGTTTCCGGTTCTGAGAAATTGTAAACCATCGTCATCTACAAATGAGCATCCCACCATTGATAAAACCTCCAGTTTCAGCAGAGAAGCTATTGACTGGAGGGATTTGTTCGTCACCTGAAAACGACCCAGAAGATTAAAATTCATAAAAAATAACAATAAATAAATAAAAAAGAGGGGGAAACAGAAAATAGAGAAAATCAAGAAAAAAGAAACAAAAAAACACCTTGAGATAAGAGATATCAAGAGATCTCAAACCCATACACTTCTTCGAGAGAAGCTCGATTCCAAGATCGGTTATTTCCAAACACCATTTCAAGCTCAATCTCTCCAACCTAACACACCCAACAGCAATCTTCGCCAACCCAACATCCGTAATCCCCAAACACTTATCCAGCTTCAGATTTCTCAATCCCTTAGCTAAAGACAACGCAGACGCCTCTCGATCCCCAAACCTACAACAGTAAGACACATCGATCTCTTCCAAACACGGACAAGATCTCACCACCAGCTCCAACCCAGCCGATCTCAACCCAGTCGCTCTACACAGAACCAACGATCTCAACCTCCGAGTCCACCCACTTGACTCACCCCCAAAAGCGAGCGCAACCGTACAGTCGTCAATACGGGGGCAGAAAGAGAGGTCGAGAAGCTCAATAGCTTCGTACCTCCGCAAGAGACCCGGCAACGATTCGTCCCGGAAGACTCGGAGGGATTTTCGATGAACCGATTCGACTCGGAGGAAGTCTTTACAGACCAAACGCCATGTTTTCCGATCTGGGGTGTCGGTAATTTTGTCGAGTATTTTTAAAAGAAGATCTTCAGTAAAGAGAAATAGAATCGAAGGAGAAGACATTAAAGAAAAGGGTTTCTTCATGGAGGTTTAGATTTGATTACTTAGGTGGGTACGAACAAGAACAGAAGACGAAGCCGAAGAAGAGGTTGGTGGGTAGTTTCGAAGAGAAGCTGAGAAAAATCGAAACGGGTATTCCTGCCGAAACTCCTTTGTTTGATTTTCATAGCTTCAGTTTGGGTAAACGATGAGAGAGTTGCAGAGACTAGAGATCTCAAGGTTTGCAGATTACGGCAAGAGAGAGAGAGAGCTGGTTAAGGACCTGTTTGGTATGAAGAGCGGTATTAATCGACACTGAACGGGTTAATGGGCCAAACAACTTTTAAGTGGGGCCCATCCAAAAATGGATTTGTTTGGTCCATTAGGTCTAGTAGATTCCATTGGGGAAGTTTCGGGGCAATTTCGGAATAAAGCGATCCTTACTTTATTATATATATTTTTTAATGCGGTCGGTACCTTAGGAAGGGTGGGCTTTGTGGGGGAGGTGCGTACAGCGAGCGTACTCTTTTGAAGTACGAAATCCGTTCATGCAAGCTGTCCCGCACTCTCTTCAAACACCTGTTCTTTTCCGTAACGGAGGTGGGACCCGCTAACGTGCATCGCCCGTACCTCTCCGATCCATAATGCCCAGTGGGTGGTCCATGGGACTGGGAATCAGCATCCAAACACCCGGGGAATGTTGACTAGGTTCAATGTACGAACACGGTTACTAGCAAACTCGAATAATTTGTTTGAGTCAAAACAGACTTAACAGTAGCCGCTAATGTGTTATAAGGGTAAGTCCAAGCAATCACTTCAAAAAGACCTTTCTTAAAGAAGGTTGATGGTCTCTTATACAGCCTACAAAGTTCACTTCCCAATCAATGTGGACTAAACCCGGGATACACTCGAACGCATGATGTGATAAAACCAAATTGGTTTTTTTTTGGTTGAAACTTTAACTTGATTCAACTCTAAGAGTTTCGGGTTTACTCGTTGAGTTAGAGATCGAATCATAGCCAACTATGATTGAACTCTTCCCAAATTCAATCGCACCCTCGGATCAAAACATGTAGGGGTGAATTCGAGTCGGGCTTGGCCTTGCTCGGCTCGGTTTGAAAATTTTTCATCTATGCTCGTGCTCGAGCTCGGCTCAGCCCGATATGTACAGTTTCGAAAAATTTGGCTCGAATCTGTTCAGTTAGGTATGAGCTCAGATTGAATTATTAAAAAAATATTTTAAAATAAAAATAAGAATATTTTTATTTCATATATATGCATGTATAATAATGATATATATATATATATAAAATATTATTTTTATATAATATTTAAGCTGAGCCGAGCCGAAATCAGACCGAGCTTCAAGCCTAATCAAAATGTCTTGGCTTGAGCTCGGCTTGATTACATTTTCAAACTCAAAAAATAGCTCGACTTGGCTCGACTCGATGGAGCCTATTTTTTGAGGTTAAGCCTGGCTTGATCGGGCCTAAACATGTGTCACTTTTAATCCCTATTAGTTGTGGTTAAAATTCACTAACACTTGGGGTTCAATAATATATCATCTATTTTAAAAAAAATATGTATTTAACACCAGTTAAAAAAATATATAATCCTTAGGGTTAATATTTTTAAAAAAAAATCAAAGTTATATTGTTAAACTCAATGGTTAATAAATCTTAACCAAAGCAACATGTGTTAGCCTACTAGTCCAATTGAACTCAGAGAATTCACTTGCAATTGACTGTGATCCGACATCGAGATATCATGAAAGCACTAACATTAGGGTTAGGGCAAAACATTGGACCAGACTGGGCAAGCTAAGCGCATGATGGACCAGGGTTTTATCTTTAGATGGGTCCGAAATTGAGTCCAGTTGAATTATGGCCTAACCCTTTGCCCATTTGGTTACGAGAAAATTTTATGAAAATTAGCTAATTTAAGAGTTTTAGGAAAATTTTGGTACGAGACAATATCTATTCACTATTAGTGCTTACCACTCAATTACTCAAGCGGACACGCCCTTTTAGAGTGAGTGTGTGGACCTACCCAGCACTTACCATAGGTTTGATTGGGTGTATGTTTTAGAGTATGTTGAATGATAACCTTAAACTTAAGAAGAAAAAAAAATTGTCTCGTGTTGCAGTTTGGGTATCACTAACTCCCTTTATTCTCACATCTGTTGGGTACAAGGCTCTACAAGGGTGTATAAGAGCATTCTTAGTATTCTTACCAAAATAATCAAAACTCACAAAAAGTTATTTTGATAGGCCACTTTTTTAAAACACTCAAACCAGCCTCACCGTTTTAACAAAAAAAAACAAAGAGAAATAATATTTTATTATTTGTGTGGAAAAACGAAAAAGAAAAGGAGAGAAAAATATTATTTTATTATTTGTGTATGACCCAAATAAAGGAAGGGAGAGAGAAAACTTTATTTTATCATTTGTGTAGGCCCACAAAGAAAAAGAGAAAGAAATTTTAGCTTTGGTGAGTGTACAGTATTCACAAATTTAGTGAATACGGTACACTCACCAAATCTAAATCTTTAATTTGCTGAGTTTTAATGAGGCTGCTGAAGAGAGTTTTTAGCACTTTTTAGTCATTTGGCTTAGGCTGCTATGAATGCTCTAAGGGGTCATCACTCCTCTATTAGTCATACCCTTTTGAAAGGAGTGTGTGGATCTACCATCTTAGCACTTACCATAGGTCTGATTGGGTGTGCATGTGTTAAATGATAACCTCAAACAAAAAAAAACCAGAAGATAGAAAGCGGAGCAAGTGGCCCTCCGGCAACATCATTAGCGAAACAATTCCAAGACGTTCTCCCAACAAGGGGCACCCTTTCACCATCCTATCAATGAAGATGATTGTTGGTGGAACTAATGTCTAATGCACTGCCCAAAGCAAACTAATAATTCATGTGACATGTCTTAATGCATGGTTGGAAAGTTAACATGGGAAATGCTAGGGGTTTTTTTTTTTTTTTGGGGGGACAAAAGAAATGCTAGTTATAGACACAAAATTTTAAACTCTCACTGTGATTTGGTGTATTGGAATCAAGCTGAGCTTGACTTAGATAAGTTTGAGCTTGGCTTGATCATGCTCGAGCTTGAATCAATTCAAATGTTTAGGATTGAGCTTGACTTGAACAACCTTGATCAAGCTCGAATTTTATTCAAACTGAACTGAGCTTGGTTTGGCTCTCCACGAAATTATTTCTTTTAATTTTACATGATTTTAATAAAAGTAATAATTAATAAATTATAATACAATAAACTATAGAAAACTAATCAATTCATATTTGGAAATGAAATTTGAGTGTAGTCCTTCAATCCAAAGAGTAGAGGGTAAGAAAAGAGTCTGTGCCCTTAACTTCTTTACCGTTATTATTATATTTTATACTTATTTATTCAAAATTAAAAAATATTAGGACATGTGATAAATAAAGTTGAAAATCTTATTTTGTATTAATATAGGTAACATCATGAAAAAATTATATATATAATTTTTTGAGTCGAGTCGAGCTGAAGTCAAACCGAGCCCTAAACGAGTCGAGTCGAGCCGAAACAAACGGGGTCTAGCTTGAGCTTGGATTTTTTTTTTTTCAACATTCTAGCTCAAAATAAAAATTTAGTTTGATTCATTTGAGCCTACAATGTCAGCTTAAGCTTCGAGCAAATGAGCTAGCTTGGCTTGAGTGCACCCCTAACCGTGATTGCAACATGTGTTGCTATTTTTTCCTGTTATCTTCAGAACCAGTTGAGGTAGGAGTGGTTATTGAACAAAATGTTCATAAACTATTCAGGCTCGGCTCGTTAAAAGCTCGAGTATCGTTCGTTTATTTAGTAAACGAACCGAGCTTGAACACCATTTTCGAGCTCGTTTAGTAAACGAGCCAAGCTTGAACACACCCCTACTCGATTCGATAAAAGCTCGGTTCGATTATATATATATATATATATAATAGCCACAATGTGGGTGTGGGTGTGTGTGTGCTGTGTGTGTGGGTGTGTGTCTACAGTTGTGGTCGTGTGGGTGTGGGTGTGGTTGTGTGGGATGTGTCATGGTGTGGTTGTGTGTGTGGTTTGGTCCTTCCCACAGTATCACCTTAGTGTGGTTGTGCTTGTGGTGTTATGTGTTAACAAAAACCAAAGAAAATGTGTGAACTGTCCCACATCAGTGTACGAGAGGTTGGCACGAAAGTTTGTTGCCTATATAAAGCAGGTCATGAGAAAGCAGACTGATAAACGGGTTGGTCAGTCTCCTTCTCGACTTGGCTCAGCTCTATGAGAATAGGCCAAACACTTTCTTGGCTCAGCTTGGCTCGATAAGAAGGGCCAAACGAGCTAATCGGTTTGGCTTGATAACCCTTTTTAAAAAGTTATATAAAATTTTTTTATTAATAATTATATATATCATGACTCGTTAAAATTTATTATTAATAATTATATATATCATGACTCGTTAAAGGCTCGAGCTCGTTTATGTTTTCAAGAGCCAAATTCGAACAGTGATATTAATGTTTGAACCGAGTTCAAGCAATTTACCGAGCCGAGCTTGAACACCCCATTACTGTTCATTTTTCTTAATTTATTTAAGTGGTAGCAGTGATGGGTGGGTGAGAGTTATGAAATCTGCATCTAGGCTAGCACTCCTAATCTTGTCATAAATATAGTCAAAAGGAAAAAGCAATATTATTATTATTATTAACACGAAAAAAATTAGGATTATTGCAAATAGACAATCTGGAATGATACATTGTCATAACTCCCAACAAAAAATTTCCCCAAATGAATCAACAATAGATAAACATGGAGGAATACCACCCAACCCCAAAAGATTATTAATCAACTTAAATATAGGAACTTTGCTACTGAGACTGTAAAGGGCCGAGACCACACCGAGACCGTGCTTGTGATGCACGGATCTCAAAATTTTATTAAATCTGTTTTTAAAATTTTGATTGAGATCCGTGCATCACATGCACAGTCTCGGTGTGGTCTCGGCCCTTCGGGGTCTCACTAGCATTTTCCTATAGTTTAATAACCAGTAATGGTTGAATTAGGGTTGGAGGTGTAGACAAAAGGTCCACTGAGTACAAATTCATCTTCTTGTTACGGAGAAGGTGATGAGAAAGAAGAACAGCACCACTAATCCCCTTGTTGAAGTCAGTTGGAACGTCGCATGTCCCCAACGGAGAGCTGTCGAGGAATGCCTGACACTCAGAAAGCTTCCATCCATCCTCCAACTCTGAAGGACACAGTGTTACAAAGAAATAACCCTTTTTGTCAGCTGCATGACTCAGGACAGAGAATGGAGCTGACTCGTACCGTAGCTTATTGACGGCCAAACATGTTATTCTTGTCACGGCTCCTGCAATATGCACCCCAAAAAAAAAATGAGACTACACAAGGCTTCAAATAATAAAAGCTATTATAAATGTCATGGTGAGGCTATATATAGAAAGAGAGAAATGCTAATCCTAAGCAAGATTTCCAAACTCGTGCTGGGGTAGTGACATGTGTTGATACTTTCCCCTTTAATCCACTAAAAGGATAGGAAAGATGTTGCTCCCATAGGGAGTATGAAATTTTTTTATTTTTTGAAACCACCTAGTGGGGGAAGGGGGTTTGGTTAGACCCATACCAGTTATTAAAAATATTGAATTTCTTGATTCGAAGATTAGAGAAATCCTACAGGGCTGTTTTAGCATCATTCATAGGAAATGATTTTCTTTATCTCAAAACAGAGACGACATAAAAATTTTGGCAACTCATTTTGAAGGAAGTTTTTAGAAACATTCTATTTTTGACACAAGTGGAACCAAAAAAAAGACGCATCTAAAATTAAATAAGAGAACACGTTGAAAACAAACAAGTTAAGCTTAAAAATGGACGAGATAAATGAGACATTAAATTTTTGAATATTCTATAACATTTATAGATTTTTAACCTAGACAGCCCCTAAATAGATTTGGATATTGGTCACAGGATGTTGTTTAACCACTAATCGAGCAACCAACTAATCAATGCTTACACCAAATCCAGAAATTAGAAAAATGTAATTTTATAATCATAGCCTACACATCTGCCATGTGACTACTATTATTAGGCCATACTTATGGCCCATAAGCAATGAGACTTGAATTTTTTCAAGAATTATGATGAGTAGACATTACCTTGAAGAGGAACGAGTTTAGAGCCCAATTTGCAATAAACAATGCCTTGAACGCCGATGGTTGTAGGGAACTGCTTTTCTTCTGACTTGGGCTTTCCAAGGTCAGGTTTTGGGCCATAACCATAAGACCCAACACCATTAGCAGACTTAGGTTTTCAAATGTCAGGTTTTGGGCCATATCCATAAGACCCAGCAGACTTGGGTTTTCCAAGGTCGGGTTTGGGGCCATATCCATAAGACCCAGCACCATTAGCAGAGGCTATGATTGCCATTGCCAAGAAAACCATGGAGAATGCTACTAAGAGATGGGTGATGGCCATGACTAAGTGATATGTATGTATGTATGTATGTGCGAATGCATGTATGTATGTTTTGAGGGGAGATGGCCAATGAAGAAAAAGGGGTGCCTTAATGTCCTTTGAAGAGGCGTGCTTTCCCTACTCTCGGTCAAACTCTACTCTCAGCCTCCACCAACCACCTATCCATTTTCAAATCAGTTATGGTGGTTAAAGCACTCTCTCTCATCAAGAATGGACAAGTGGTTGGTGGAGACTGAGAGTAGAGTTTGACTGAGATTAAGGCTAGCATTTCTCTTATAGGAATGTCTCAATCTCATATCTGCTACAATAGTCATGTAGTATGTAAATACATGGATGCACGTCGGGTATAAATATATAGGAGTGGTTGGCACCCATGAGGTGTTGAAGGTTATAATCTAAATGGGAATATAACAAGGAGGGGTGTATCAGCTCCTCTTCTCTTGCCATGTGCCCCCTTTTAACTCTAACATGCATTGCACATTTCGTTGAGATTCACTCACCCCTAGGTTTCACCCATTTACCCTTGGTTTTTAGAAAATTAATATAAAATAAATTTAACCACAGAGTTAAAAACTTTAACTTGAGTTCATGGCAATTGAAGGGGAGGATTTGTGAGAGCGAGGAGCAATATTTCGCTCCCCTCCAATGTAGTGGCACCTTGAAAGGATTTTTAGGAATTTTGGATGAGAGGGTTAAGAGAGAGAAAGTGGAGAAGCGTGTGGGCCTTTCAAAGGTTGCGTCCCTTTCTTTCTCGTTGTAACTTTTCAAATGAGAGGGTGAGAGAGAGAGTGTGCGACTTTGGATTTTTGCATTTTGGGTGTTGAATTGACACACTCGTGGGCTCACGCCTCTTTGGTGGTTGGATACGAGGGAGGGAATATGCGTATGGGTATGTATCGGTCCAAAATCAAACACGGCACCGTTTCAATCTTAGTTAGTGCCCTCAATTTTTGCACTAGCATCTTCTAATCTCAAACCAACATCCTTTTGACTTCCCTGTATTTGCACGTGGCCACCCATGATAGAACCTTTCCCTTATTCACGTATCAATGCTCTCTTATGATAAGATCTATTAGTTAGGTATAGTCGGGTATGGGTGAAGTGAGTGGTTAGCATGCACATATTTAGTGGGAGAATGTGGGTGGTTAGTATAGTTAGTAATGAGTTGCCACATGTCTTTAGTAGTTATGCAGTTGCTCTATATATAGTTATGTACTATCGTATTTGAAGGGAATTTAAATCAAACAATCTCCATTGTTGGAGCTTCGGAGGACCAACCCCCTTGAAGTTGTTAAATTCTCATCTTATTCTCTCTTTTTATTATTTTCATTGTGTGTGAAGAATTCGGATCACATTACCACCCAAATTGTCAAAGCAAAAATTGCTCTAGGCATTTCCTCGCATTGCAGGGGCTTCACGACAACACAATATTCAGTTAATCTGGATTTATTAGCTGTTTATTTCATTGGAAATAGTTGGAGTAAAATATTAGGGCATTGAATTTTTGGTTTGGTTTTTTGTAATCCTTTACCTCACATTGTTTGTTGTGGGAGTGAAAATGAGGTTACAATTGCTTCATATTGACTTAAAAGGAAACACCTATGTCGGATTTGAAGTTTGTACTCAATTCTTTTGGTGGAACTTGTAAAAGCCCGAAACATTAATGTTTTGGAACAAGAGGCAAGAGTCTGGAAAGAAAGGGGAGAGTGATTCTAATCCTTTTAATCGATGATATTTTAGATTTATCGAGTTCAATTTAATTAGAAGTTCCAAATCTATCAAACTTAAAAGATCCAAATTTTTTTAATGAAACTTAAAAGTTCCATATTTGTAGAACTTTTGCACTTCATAGAATAATATAGTTCTAGACATTAAGTAAAGTTAGGCATGAAACAATGAAAGTTCTAGACTTTAAAAGTTCCACCAAAAGAACGGATAGAAATGTTAAAACGCTACAAACTCTTTACGACGCCATCCCCATCGTTACATTTCCTAATCTTCTTCTATAGAAACATAAAAGCCAAAAAAGTTTAGAATTAAAAGTATGCTTGGCTGAATGTGTCTCTACTGTGGTTTTGGTAGAGGTGGCTATCTCTACTTGACTTTGTATTACGGGTTATTGCATTCAATTGTTACCTAACCTTTGAGATGAGCAGTGATGAATGAGGATAAACAAGTCCTCTGTTTCTTTAGAAAAACAGAGAGGACCGGCGCAATTTTTAGCTATTCGAATGTTAGGTTATGGAGAGATCATCTCTAGTTGTGGATATTTTTCATTACCAAAATCAACTCCAATTTATTTTTATTTGTTCTCTCTCATGGATTGAATGAGAATAAAATATGAGTAGGGGAAGTGTGGGGATTTATCAAACAGATATACGTGACAGACTTAGAGCATTTGTAGGGTGATATTGAGAGTAGAGGGTGAGAGAGAAAGTTTCTGTTCAAAGTGGGGGAAGTGTGTCCCAACCGGCCTCGGATTGTCTCCGGTGAAGCCAGAAACCCCTCTCGGGGTTCCATACATTGTACGATAGTAGGCGTAAAATGGGGAAGAAGTCATTTTATTTTCTCCCCCATGATTTTGACTTCTCCCCATTTGATATCTCTCCCCAAAATCATGGACCCCATGATTTTGACTTCTCCACCACTTGTCCCCTACTCTATGGAACCCCAAGAGTAGCCCTTTCTGGCTTCGCCAGAGACAATCCAAAGCCGTCCCAACCATTTTACCCCTAGAAAATTTTTAGAGGGGGTTTGTGTCCCAAGTCCCAACCATCGTACTTGTACAATACTTTTAGAGGAAAATCACTTTCCCCTTCTCTTTCACTCTTCACATTCTTCACACTGCGCTGGTAACCAATGCCACCCAAAACAAACGCGTCTTGCACTCAAATAGATGCATCTCTTCCCCTTTATATATATCTAATGAAATCACCTTTCCAGTGAAACTCTCTCTCTATTCTTCTACTCAATCAATTGTTCAACCCCTTAGATTTCATTAGATTTATGGAGGTGACAAAGAGGTTAAATTCATTAGATTTGTGGAGCGGCAACTACACCCTCGGATTTCAAAAATATCATTTTTTTTTTGGCATAGCAATCTCTTGATCGATTAGGTCCGTTCTTTTGGTGGAACTTTTAAAGTTTATAAATTTCATTGTTTCACGCCTAATTTTACTTAAAGTATAGAACTATATTAATTCAGTGTAAAAGTTCTACAAATAAGGAACATCCTAGTTTCATAAAAAAATTCGGATTTTATAAGTTTCATACATGTGAAACTTCTAATTAAATTGAACATGATTAATCTGATATATCATTGTGTAAAAGAGTTACCATTAGTATCACTAATGCAACCATAGGGATTTGTAGAGATGAAAAGTTTTTACATGACGTTTGTGACTTAGTCTCCTGTTATGGTTTTCTCATGTTCATTGTCTTGAAATTGAAATGTTCGAAGAAAGAGAGCACACTTGTTACTGACCTGGTTCCTCATCTTTAGTTTCCAAGGTTCATTAACCATTGCTGAGGACGGTCAGAGCCCTAAATTTTCAAGCCTCTGAAAGTGGTTGATATATACATAACCTCATTGATAAGGAAGATCAGTGTTACATGCCTATCCACGTGCTTTTTCCAGTTTGGTTCGGCATGAAGTATCACATATTTCAGATAATCCAATGTCTTACACCTTCTCAAATTGGTTATCGTCCGGTACTAATATAAGAGTACATATTTGTAATATAGGTACGATCGAGGAAAAACGTTGACATGAATTAAGAGGGTGGATGGGGAGAAAGAATGGTTTGTGTAGTTCATCATTGCAGAAATGATTTTATCTTTTTTTTTGGTTTAACACACGGTGACCTAAGATTACCGTTAAGTTGCCATAAGGGTTAACCCAGTAAACCACTTCAAAAAGACCTGACTAATGGAGGGCTATTGGACCCTTATACACCCCTACAAAGTTAAGTACTCAAGCAATGCGGGACTAACTTAAGGAGACAGCATCATCCAGCTGCTAAGCGGATTAACATTTTTTTGTTATGATTTAATCTTACTTATAAAATATGTTTGAGTAGAATGTAGTGTTCTAGGTATCTTATTTGATTTTTCTTTTCTATAGTTCTTATTTTCATGAAATTATTTTTCTTTGATCAAATTACTTTTTATCAATTTGTAATTTAATATTGTCATACTTTTTTACAAGTTTTTGTTAAATTTCCGTGCAACGAACGAGCTTTTTACTAGTCACGATTAAATTCGGAGAGCGTTCAATCGCACCCACAGGTCAACATGTGTCCCTTTTAACCCTATTAATCATGGTCAAGATTCACTAACTCTTAGTGTTCAACAATCTAACCTTGGTTTTTAGACACACTTTTCTTTTAAAAAAAATTAACCCTAAGGTTAAAATTTCTCAATCCTAAGGTTACATTTTAAAAATATTTTTTCTAAAATCTAAGGTTAAATTGTTGAATAAGGGTTAGTGAATTTTAACCACAATTAATAGAGGTTAAAAGGGACACGTGTTGATCTATGGTGCGATTGAACACTCCCCGAGTTCAATCACGATTGGTTGTGATTCGATCTCAACGTTGACTAGATTCAATGTACCTACTCGGTCATTGGCAACTTGACTAAGTTGTTCGAGTCGACTCCAGAAAATTTCGAAACTTTTTGAAACTTTAATTCGATTCAACTCCACGAGTTTCAAGTTCACCCGTCGAGTTAGAGAACAAATCATAGTCAATTGCGATTGAACTCTCCCCAAGTTCAATTGCACCCACATGTTAACATGTGTCCCTTTTAATTCCTATTAACCGTGGTTAAAATTCACTAACCCTTGGGGTTCAACATTATATTAATGGTTTTTAAAAAATATTTTAACTCAGTTAAGAATTTTCAACCCTTAGGGTTAATTTTTGTTAATATTTTTTAAAAAACGTTTATACTATTGAATCCAAGGTTTAGTAGATTGGATTCAGTTAGCGTCATGACATAATCTAAAAGAAGAAGTGACGCTTTGGTTACCGGCGAATGCTTCCAGGACCTTCTCCCAACTAGGGGCACCCTTTCGCCATCCTAGCTAGTGGAGATCGAGGATTGTTGGTGGACCTAACATCTAATGTGCGTGCCCAGAGCCCCTAATCATTCATGTGACATGCCTTTGCATGCATGGTCTGGAATTGACCAAGATAAATGCTAGCCCAGGACAAACAATAGTTAGCTGCAAGGGCCACTTTGCAGCCAGTAGCTGCAAAGGGTTCCTCATGATGCCAAATAAAAAAATATGGCTATGGTTAACATTAATTATTGACAAAAAAGTATAAGTAAAAGACATTACAGTTTTTTAAGAAGTTAAATAAAGCTAAGCTTAATCCTGTTTACCTAAGTGGCCTTATGAGGGACCTTTGGAGCTGCTGCTGAACAAAATCCCATAGCAGCTAACTACTGTTCGCCCAGACACAAATTCCAAACTTACTTTTAAAACTGGTTGAGGCAAAACTTTTTTATTGTTTTAAAAACAAATCTTAGCCTTGTTTAATGGGAAGAAGTCAAATCCTCTACGGTGATGATTTGGCAAATCCGGTTATCACCCCTAGAGGCTAGAGGTCGCCACATGTCTCCTTTGACACCCCTTAACCTTAACCATGGGTAAGATTCACCCACCCATCCTTGGTGTTTTTTTTAATATTAATTTTTTTAAAAAATTAAAAAACTGTTTTTAAAGTTTTTTTAATATTAAAAACGGTTTTTTTATTTTAAAAAAAGAATTAATATTTTTTGAAAAAAACCAAGGATGGTTGGGTGAACCCTAGGGGTGGGTGAACCTTACCCACGGTTAAGGGGTGTCAAAGGAGACACGTGGTGACCTCTAGGGGTGATAACCGGATTTGCCAAATCCAGTTATCACCGTAGATGATTTGGCTCCTAATGGGAAACAAACAACAATTGTACTCAAAGTAAGAGTTTGAATTGTTTTTAAATTTGCATTTGGAGTTAGGACTAGGACTCTTTTTTTTTATTTTTTGGTATCAGATAGTGGTAGAACTAATCCTTTCAGATGCACATGCACGTAATTACCCGCAAACCCTCATGATCTTATTGTAAATATAGCAAAAAGGAATAGCAATATTACTATTATTAACACGAAAAAAAATAGGGTTATAGCAAATAGACAATCATGAATGATACATTGCCATAACTCCCCACAAAAAATTTCCCAAAATGAATCAACAACAGATAATCATGGAGGAATACCACCCTGCCCCCAAAATATTATTAATGGACTTGAATATTGTTTAATACCTAGTAGTGGTTGATTTAGGGTTGGAGGTGTAGACAAAAGGCCCCACAGAGTACAAATCCATCTTCTTGTTAGGGAGAAGGTGATGAGAAAGAAGAAGAGCACCACTAATCCCCTTGTTGAAGTCAGTTGGAACGTCACACTTCTCCAATGGAGAGCTCTCGAGGAATGCCTTGCACTCCGAAAGCTTCCATCCATTCCCCAGCTCTGAAGGACACAGTGTTGCAAAGAAGTAACCCTTTTTGTCAGTTTCATGACTTAGGACAGAGAATGGAGCTGACTCGTATCCTTGATTATTGACGGCCAAACATGTTATTCTTGTCACAGCTCCTGCATGTACCCCAAAAACACATGAGACACAAGGCTTCAAATAATAAAAACTCCTATAAATGTGATGGTGAGGCTATAAATAGAAAGAGAAAAATGTCAGCCCAAACCAAACTTCCAAATTCATGCTGAGATAGTAGTGACATATGTTGCTACTTTTTCTTCCATTTACCTTTTATAACCGATTAAACTTGTAACTTCCCTCAACCTCATAAAGTTCCTCAGCCCCTCATTCGGTTCGTACCCGTTTTGAGGTGTCTGGGGTCAAGCTTCATGGGTTGTGTGTGTGGGGTGTGTGCGTGAGTTCCTTTCATTTGCCTGTAGCATTGCCTTGGTATTGTTACCTTGAACCAAAAAAAAACACTTGTAACTTCCTCATTTGATAAAAATGATTTCTTTAATCCGTTGAAGGGGTAGCAAAGATACATGTTGCTCCTATGGTTAGAGTTTGAATTTTTTTTTGAAATTTGCTTCTGGGTTAGCACTCCTCATAGAAAGAGGAGAAAATAATAATAAGAGAGTATTCCCCATAGAGGGTAGATCTTGGATTGATTCCTAGAATTGAGAAATTCAAAATAGATTTGGAGGATATTGCTCCTAGGATGTTTGTCATGATTACCCATTAACCGTGCAACCAACTAACCAATGATTTCACCAAAATGGGGAAAGAAAAAAGATGCAATTAAATAATCGTAGTCTACATCTGCCATGTGACAACTACTTTTTAGGGGATGCTTATGGTGGCATTTACACTTTTCTATTACCGGGATAAAGAAAAATCGTTCTTAATGAACGATGTCAAACGACCCCCAAGCGACGGGACTGGAAGTAATTCTCCAAGAATCATGATGAGTAGACATTACCTTGAAGAGGAACGAGTTTAGAGCCCAATTTGCAATAAACGATGCCTTGAACGCCGATGGTTGTAGGGAACTGCTTTTCTTCTGACTTGGGCTTTCCAAGGTCAGGTTTTGGGCCATAACCATAAGACCCAACACCATTAGCTGACTTGGGTTTTCCAAGGTCGGGTTTTGGGCCATATCCATAAGACCCAGCGGACTTGGGTTTCCCAAGGTCGGGTTTTGGGCCATATCCATAAGACCCATCACCATTAGCAGAGGCTCTGATTGCCATTGCCAAGAAAACCATTGAGAATGCCACTAAGAGATGGGTGATGGCCATGACTAAGTGATTTGTATGTATGTATGTATGTTTTGAGGGGAGATGGCCAATGCAGAAAAGGGGTGCCTCAATGTCCTTTTATAGGGATTTCTCACTCTCATATCCGCTACAATATTAATGTAGTAGGGAAATACAGGGATGCACGTCGGATATAAATATGTTGGAGTGGTTGAGCTGTTGAAGGTATATAATCTAAATACATGAGATGCACGACATGGATGTCGACTGCATGGCCCACATTTTCAATGAAAAAAAAAAAATGGAAGGTGTGACGTCCTTAATTAGTATATGATTTCTCTGAATGATTCTACTCCATGTTTGGATTGGATTAATGTCCTGATTCTCATTTGACCAATGAAAGGAATGCTCTTTAAATGACTAATCTAATGTATTAAAATCTTCCACCTAGCCACAAAATCTTCCATGAGCAGTGCTTATCGGTTTTTAAAATTGGGGCGTGGACCAATAAGGACATGCCCATTCCGTTATAAAATGGGAACCACGGTTACGTTAACTCTTTTCCATCTTTCATTACCCACAAGAAGCATCAAATTTAATGCTAACAATATGTATTCCCCTTTTTATTTTAATCGTACCCGTGGTTTCTATTTTGTATTGACTCGGTCATTGGAAACTCGAATAACTCGTTCGAGTCGACTCCAAAAATTTTCGAAACTTTAACTCGATTCCACTCTACGAGTTTCGAGTTCACCCGTCAAGTTAGAGAACAAATCAAAGCCAATTGCGATTGAACTCTCCCCGAGTTCAATTGCACCTACAGGTCAACACGTCTTCATTTTAATTCCTATTAATTGTGGTTAAAATTCACTAACCCTTGGGATTCAACATTATTTCATTAGTTTTTAAAAATATTTAACTTCAGTTAAGAATTTTTAACCCTTAAGTTTAAATATTTTGTTAATATTTTTTTTAAAAAAACCAAGGCTATAATGTTGATTCCAAGGGTTAGTTAATCTTATTCATGGTTAATAATAAGGGTTAAAAGGCACTCATGTTGACCTATGGGTGCAATTTCTCTCGAGGAGAGTTCAATCCCAATTGACTGATCCCATCTCGTCAAGTTGTCGTGAAGCTACTAACATTAGGGCTTAGGGGTCAGGGCAAAACATTGGACCAGACTGGACAAGCTAAGCACATGATGGATCAGGGCTTTATCTAGATGGGTTGGGTCCAAAACTAATGTCCAGGTTGAATTATGGCCTAGCCCTGGGCCCATTTGGTTATGAGAAAATTTAATGAAAGTTTTGTGAAAATCAACCAATATGAATTTACAAGTATTGGGAAAATTTTGGTAAGGGATATTATTTGGGAAAATTTTGGTATGGGATATTATTTATCTGCAACTAGCGGGTGGCACGTGCGATGCACGTGAGAGTGAAGATTGAACTCTTCCGTTCAATCACAATTAGCAGAAAGAGAGAAAGAGATTAGGTGGGCGTTAGATAAGGGGAGATATTTTAATTGAGGAATCATGCTCTATCCGAGTGCTATATAAAAGAAATACAGTTATTAAGTTATGTGTTATCTTTAAGAGTTTTAAAATTTTAAAACTTAATCAACGCCTCAACCCACCAATTCTCACTTGAAGAGATTTAAAAAATAAAAATTCAATCAATGCCTCAACTATTAAGTTATGTGTTATCTTTAAGAGTTTTAAAATGTTAAAACTCAATCAACGCCTCAGCCCACCAATTCTCATTTTAAGAGATTTAAAAAATAAAAATTCAATCAACGCCTCTACCCTCCAATTCTCATTATAGTAGTAGAGATTAGTGGTTAGTGATAGAGAGCAGAGCAAGTGGCCCTCTGGCGATGTCACTAAGAGTATGTTCGTTTCAAAAGAAAAGAGTGAGAAAAGAAGAAAAATAAAAAGAAAAAAAAAGAAAATTTATTTTCTCTTTTCTTCTGTATGTTCGATTTACAGCAATGTTGAGAGAAAAGAAAAAAATCCATCATCATAAACCATTGAGTTTTTTCTTTTTTGGTTGAATAGACCATTGAGTTCACCTCAAAAAATGTGTTGCTACTTTCTCTCATATTATCCCCAAAAAAAAAAAAAAAAAAAAAAACCTTCTTTTTGAAGGAAAAGTTTTTAAAGAAAGTATAAATTTTTTTTCAACGGTTGAGAAAACAAATTGTTGGAGGACGTGCCTTTCTTGCGTACGGAATAGTCAAAAACTAAGAGAAAATGGGATTTTCTTTTACTTTACCCTCAAACAAAACCTAAGGAAACAATTCCAGGACCTTCTCCCAATGAGGGGCACCCTTCACTATCCTAACTAGTGAGAAGAAGATTGTTGGCAGACCTAACATCTAATGAGCATGCCCAGAGTGACTAATTATTCATGTCATATGCCTTTAGATGATGGTTTGGAATTGACCATGATAAATGTTACCCTCAAACACAAACTTCCAAACTCACTGCTATTACTATTTTCCCTATTACATTTAAAATGGTTGAGGTAATGACTTTTCCTTTTTTTTAAAAAATTTTCTTAACTTGTTTAATGAGTAGCAATAAGCATCCAAAATGAGAGTTCCATTTTTTTTTTATATATATATTGAATGGTGTCTCAACCCCGACAATGAAGAACTAGTCCTTTCGGATGCACGCAATTATCAGAAAATCCTCCTGATCTTATTGCAAATATAGTAAAAAGGAATACCAATATTACTATTACTAACACGAAAAAATAGGATTATTGCAAATAGACAATCACGAATGATACATTGTCATAACTCCCCCACAAAAAAATTTCCAAAATGAATCAACAACAGATAATCATGGAGGAACACCACCCCTTCCCCAAAAGATTACTAACGGATCTTGAATATTGTTTAATACCCAGTAGTTGTTGATTTAGGGTTGGAGGTATAGACAAAAGGCCCCACAGAGTACGAATTCATCTTCTTGTTAGGGAGAAGGTGATGAGAAAGAAGAAGAGCACCACTAATCCCCTTGTTGAAGTCAGTTGGAACGTCGCAGATCTTCAATGGAGAGCTCTCGAGGAATGCCTTGCACTCAGAAAGCTTCCATCCATTCCCTAGCTCTGAAGGACACAATGTCGCAAAGAAGTAACCATTTTTGTCAGTTGCATGACTCAGGACAGAGAATGGAGCTGACTCGTACCCTTGATCATTGACGGCCAAACATGTTATTCTTGTCACAACACCTACATGCACCCAAATACAAATGAGACACCAGGCTTCAAATAATAAAAACTCCCATAAATGTCATGGTGAGGTTATAAATGGATATAGAGAAATGCTATTCCAAATGCAGATTACAAATTCGCACTGAGGTAATGACATGTGTTGCCACTTTTTTGTATTATCTTTATATTCAGTTAAACTTATAATTTTCTCCTTTGAAAAAATTGTTTCTTTAATCCGTTAAGGGTAGCAAAGATACCTGTTGCTCTTCTAGTTTGAATTAAAAATTTTGAAATTTGAAATCTGCCTCTAGGGCTAGCATTCTTCATAGAAAGAAGAGAAAACAATAATATGAGTGTTCCTCATAAAGGTTAGATCTTAGATAGATTCCTAGAATTGAGAAATTCTAAATAGATTTGGATATTGCTCCCAATATGTTTGTCATGATTACTCACTAATCGAGCAACCAACTAACCTAGAAAGAAAAAGTTGTAATTAAATAATTATGGTCTACATCTGCCATGTGACTACCATTTTTAAGGGGATACTTTTGGTGGCGTTTACACTGTTCCTATTCCAGGTACAAAGAAGGGAAATAGTTAACAGACCCATGGATTCCATTTCCTAACCTAAGGCATCCACCAGTGGATGCCTTAGGTTAGGAAATGGAATCCATAGGTCCGCCTATCACTACTCAAGAAGAAAAATCGTTCTACTTGAACGATGCAAAATGGCCCCTAAGCTGACGGGACTTGAATTAATTCTCCAAGAATTATGATGAGTAGACATTACCTTGAAAAGGAACGAGTTTAGAGCCCAATTTGCAATAAACAAGCCCTTGAACGCCGATGGTTGTAGGGAGCTGCTTTTCTTCTGACTTGGGCTTTCCGACATTAGGGTTTGGGCCATAACCATAAGACCCAACATCATTATCAGATTTGGGTTTTCCAAGCTCAGGTTTTGGGCCATAGCCATAAGACCCAACAACATTAGCAGACTTGGGTTTTCCAAGGTCGGGTTTTGGGCCATATCCATAAGACCCAGCAGACTTGGGTTTTCCAAGGTCGGGTTTAGGGCCATATCCATAAGACCCAACACCATTAGCAGACTTGGGTTTTCCAAGGTCGGGTTTTGAACCATATCCATAAGACCCAACACCATTAGCAGACTTGGGTTTTCCAAGGTCAGGTTTTGGGCCATTTCCATAAGACCCAGCAGACTTGGGTTTTCCAAGGTCAGGTTTTGGGCCATATCCATAAGACCCAGCACCATTAGCAGAGGCTCTGATTGCCATTGCCAAAAAAACCATGGAGAATGCCACTAAGAGATGGGTGATGGCCATGACTAAGTGATATGTATGTATGTATGTATGTATGTATGTATGTATGTATGTATGTATGTACGTATGTATGTATGTACGTATGTATGTATGTACGAATGTATGTATGTTTTGAGGGGAGATGGCCAATGAAGAAAAAGGGGTACCTCAATGTCCTTATATAGGGATGTCTCAATCTCATATCCGCTACAATATTCATGTAGTAGGGAAATACAGGGATGCACGTTGGGTATAAATATGTAGGAGTGGTTGAGCTGTTGAAGGTAATCTAAATATATGAGATGCACGACATAGATGTCGACTGCATGGCCCATATTTTCAATGAAAAAAAAAAGGAATGGAAGGTGTGAGGTCCTTAATTAGTACATGATTTCTCGGAATGATTCTACACCATGTTTGGATTGGATTAATGTTCTGATTCTCATTGACCAATGAAAGGAATGCTCTTTAAATGAAAAATCTAATGTATTAAAATCTTCCACTTAGCCATAAAATCTTCCATTACCCACAAGAAGCATCAAATTTAATGCTAACAATATGTATTCCCTTTTTAATTAATGGGAGTCTTGATACAAATAGGGCTGTCAGATCGGCCCTCCAAAGTCCAAAATGGAGAGGGCTTTTTAAAAAAAAAAATTCCAAAAGTCAAAAACTCGAATAAGGCCCAATATCTCAAGGCCCTCTTAACTGAGGGCCGGACTAGGGGCAGCCGACCCTCCATGCCCCCCCCCCCCCATACATAGATGTGCGTGTGTTACACAATTATTTTAATATAGAAGATAATGTGTAGTTTGTGGTACATCGCTAGCATGGTCATATTCATTAAGGTCCTCTGCACCAAAAATAATAATAATAATAAGGTCCTCAATATTGGTTGTAGCCATGCATTCACTTACATTAATGATTTACTTTATGTTTTCTTAAAATAAGATCAGGTGCTCAACTGTTTCTCTCTAAACAGTATTTTGCGGTAATTAAAAATTGATATTTTGATATTTATTTTTCAGCAGTACGAGTTTATTCTACATATATGAACAACATGACTTATTTTTCATACTAAAATTCAATTAGGTTGAAATGATACTTGAGTCAATGTGCTTAATCTATTATACATCGTTAAAATAACGTAAATCGTAGCAAAAAAAATAATTAAAACCAAAAGTTATAAGAATTTTAAAAAATAGCTTATAAGTCAACATCCCTAATTAGAATTTTCTTTACACCCTGAGATGGTAAGATTTTTATTCGTAAAAATTAGTTATTCTTAGAAATAAGTAAAAGCTTAAGAAAGCAAAATCGAAATTTTGAATTAATTAGGAGAAGGGTTAACTTCAAGTTGGCGACTGGTGGTTGTGAATGAAAAAACAGAAAAGAAACAAATGTACTCTTCTATTAGGCCCTGGGTTGGCCCTAACCCTGTCGTGGCCTGAGTGTAGGGTTCAGGCCCTCTGAGCCCCTTGCAAGTGAGGATCACGTTAGGTAAGACCTAGGCCTTGCCCTGGCCCTCTTTGAGAACACTATATACAAATGGCACAATAACGATCTTTATACGATTAACACAAGTTCCTTATTTTATTACTGTCCCATGCTCGGATATGTCAAGTAAGTAGCCGATAGTTGTTTAGGAAAAAAAATCACTCAATATTAGGGCAAAAAAAAAAGATATTTTAGGCCCTATCATAGCCCTTTAGGGTAGGGCTTGGGCTCTCACCCATATAAGGGTTAGGTTTAGGCAGATCCTAGTCCTGTCAGGCCTGATCCATTGATGGTTGTACTTGCAATGCTTTATTTTCATATATTTAAATAAATAAACATGGGTGTCTAGAGTTCAAGACTACGACTAATCCTCATGTACTATCAGGAAATACCTTCTCCCTATCAACCGATAACGTGAGTGCGCCTAGACTCGATCTCGAGACCTCTATGTCTATGGTTTGTCTTCCGACCAATGGGCTACACCCCCGGGGGGGGGGGGGGGGGGGGGGGCGTATTCTCATAAGTTCATATGGGAACTTCTAGTCCCTAGTTGGACGCTCAAGATCGGTAAGTATTTTAACTGCAAAACTATTGGAACTAGGGGCAGAAACGTGGGTTGGGTCATATTTGGGTTGGGCAAGACTGCAACCCGAAGTTAACGGGTTATGAGAAAACAAACCCAGTCCCAAGTCAGCAAAGATCCCTAACCCGAACCAGACACCTCGCTCACTTAAAATAAATAAATATCTCAGTGAATCATTTTTGCAAAATATTATGATTGAAAATCCGGGTCATAAATTGCCGTCCGAGGACCCATGGAAAATTGGGCGGATTGAAAAACCGGGTCATAAATTGTGGTCCCTAGAACAAATATGTTATGGGCAGAATGGGAAAGTGGTTGAAGTGTTTTAGTCAAAACTACAAATAGGATTTCCCTATTGTGGGTCCTACCCCAGTTGCAATCCGAACCCAACTCTCCGAGAAGTATATAGTAATGGGCAAAAGATTACCTCTGGTGGCTGCCCGAGCTAAGCGCTGTGGCATCTACAAACCATTGGGCAGCTGGCGAGATTTTAGGTGAGAAGTCATTTCATTGTCTCCCCTTGATTTTGACTTCTCCCCATTTGATTTCTTTCCCCTTTTTAAAAACGCTTGTTTAATGGTTTGAGCGCTTAGCTCGGGCAGTCACCAGAGCTAATCTTTTGCCATAATAATGAGGAGAGATTATCGCAGGAGAGTCATGCAAAGTAATGGCAGCTAGCAGAGCAGAAGATGGAGAAGAACTTCGGAAAGCTTCATATAGAAGTAAAAGAGAAAGGGAGAAAAAAGGGAATGGTCTGATCTTCTGGAGGAGCTCTTGGAGTTGATAATGGCGTGTCTCGTCTTCGCCGATCAAGTGCGCTTCCGCGCAGTCCGTAAGAGATGGAAATTGATCAATGGAGTCCAACCCGCAAATTAATTACCATGGCTCATGCTCTCTAACTGGGATTCTTGGAACCCATTAGAGCTCTTCGATCCATCTTACCAGAAAACCTACACTATCAACAACATCAGCAAGAACCTTATAAACAACATCCAATTAGTTTGCTCATCTAAGAAGGGTTGGTTATTACTGTCTCAAGAACTCCATGTTGGTCATTCATACTTCTTCTACATGAATCCCTTTACTAAACAAAGAATAGACCTCCCTGACTTGGATCTTGACTGGCATGCCGCAACATTCTCCCCTCCTCCAACATCCCCCGATTGCCTGGTTTTCGCCTTGAAACACATTTTTGACACCAACGATCTAATTATCAGTACATGTCATCCTGGACAAAGGACATGGTCTAGTTATACCTACGATTGTGGTTTTCCATTTGATCCTATTAATCTTAGTTCATTCCATTTACTGCCCCTCTTTTGTGAAAGACATCCTGGCAAAGGCAGTGTATATTAGTAAAAAAACAGAGGAGACTTTCATGAGTCCAATGGCTCTTTGACTGGTGTGCCTGAAAATGTGATTGATAAATGGGCGAAACTCGATTTGTCGCAATAAGAGGTATTGTCTCCGCCTTTTCAAGTAGGGATCATCTCACAAGTGTTATGATCCTCCATTGCTGCTCGGTAGTAGCCTAAGGCTCAATGATTGATCTTCTGCGCTAAGGCTAGCATCTCATCCCATCTTTCATCTACTTGCATTTCTCATCTTTCATCTTATTGCTTCGAGCTCTCTTCGGGAAAGCGTAAAAGTGTAACCTGCTGTTCCTTGATTTCAAATAAGCAACTGAGTGCCTTCTGCCTTCTGCTCCTTTTGGTCTTCTCTTTTTGTGTCTATTGATCTCCTGCCCACTCACATTCTTGGGGTCTTCTATTTCTCCAATTATGGGGGAGCAGTACTAGTGGCATTCAATGCCACGCAAAGGACTGTACCATTTTCCTGGAATCAAATAGCATGCAAATACGCCCGAATTATAGAACTTCGTGGAATCAAATAGCATGGAAATATGCCCGAATTATAGAACTTATATGCTGGAGTCCATTCGGACGGTGAGCCATGTATTTACAGACAAGATAGCTCGCTGCCGGGTTGGGTGAGAGTAAAAAGCTTAGGAGATAGAACACTGTTTCTGGGATATAGATCATTTTCTGTTGCAGTAGCTGGGACAACAAGAGAAATAGCAGATAGGGTCTATTACTTTGCATTTTCACAACCCATGTTCTACTCTGGTCGAAGCCATGAGCCCAAGTTCTACTCTTTGAAAGCTGGTCGAAGCTTTTCGTGTGCTGACACTTATAGTAGGGTCGTCGACGGTGACAGAATGCTTTGGATTGAACCTCCTTTCTAAGAATTTTGAAGTTATAGTTTGAATGGCTCTGTTATTTATTTCTGAACTCAGCCTCTCACCTTTATAATAAATAAAAAAATCACCTTTATGAGATTAGAAGCTTTTATCCTGTGATTCGAGTCTTTGAGCTATTACTGAGTTTCCAATGTGAAGGCTTCTGGAGAATATTTGCATACTATTGCATATGACTTCTAGCACACTTGGGGCATGGAGACCAAGGCCAAGTGCTTGAAGATGGATCATAGTTATAAATGTTCCTACTTATATAGTAGGCTCAATCAAGTAACACAGCATGAAGAATGGGATTGAACTCCACTGGAGGACATCTTTAACTGGTTATTTCACTGTAATTTAGTTGTTGCCGCGGTTCACTTGTAAGTACAAACATTTGGGTATTAGATCAATTAAATACTTGGATCAATGACACAATATGCACCAGACATAAAGCAAAGGCGTAATTCTAATTGCAGTCAAATAATAAACTCAATTAATTATTCATCAACAATTCCTCTTTTTCCATTTGAAAAAATCAACAACTAGAAAAAACTAATGTATACAAACTAGGCATGCCTTGGACAAACCTTCTTACTATAGCTCTTGCAAAACCTCAAAAAGGAAGGAAACTCACAACCACCTTCTAGCCAAGGACTAAACAATCCCGTATAGGATATTCCAACCCTGAAAATGGTTCAACCAGCATAAGCATGTAGGAACTGACAATTATTCACCCATCAAGTGTCGAAATTCAACCTGTCCCTTCGCCTATTTGCAGGCTGTTGATGAGTAGAGTAGCGTGGCTCTGACCGGGTGCCTCTATCAGCAAACCACCTTTCTTTTACTGAGATACCCTCTTTTATAACCATCTGTCTGTTTATTTGACGCTGTGATTTGGAAGGATTGAACCTGTTTGATTTGTCCATATCATAAGGTAGTGGCTGAAGCCCCTGCAGATCTGGTTCAGGAACAAACCCAGCTGGGCGTTTAGCTTCATCCATTTTCCTGAAGGTAATAGATATCCTGAGAGAAACATAAAAGAAAGATTCAGCAGTTAATAACTAAATATAAGACATTCACTCATTCAAGCAAGCAAGATTACATTACAAAAATATCATATAAGGTTTAAGGCATACCTTTTAGAGGGAACTGCTGGCACACAGTGCTTAGAGACATCTGCTCCATTGCCATTTAAGACAAACACAGACCTGACAAATGAAACAACTACTATTAATCATAAACTCATAGTGACAACATGGCTCATGGGTCCACCTAGGAGAATTCAACACCAATCCACCATGATTTTTTACCACCATAGATTACAAAGTTGATCTTAAACCCAGGAAATCTACTTGTATAATCATCTAATTTGTAGACATCTTTTTTTCCTGGACGCTTACTGTGTTCTCTTAGTCCAACAAATGCAAAAGATCGCATGGTTAAAAATAAAGGGTTCTTCAACCTCCAAAACTATCTAGGTGGTACTGACATCCAATCCTTTTGATGTGCTTTCCAACCCTTAATGGATCATTGGACTTAGCATGGCAGATGATCATGTTAAATCCTAGTTCAATAATTCCAAGCTGAACTGAAGGTTCTCATTTCTTGGTAACAGTGATAGAACAATGAAATTTTCATATATATGTGCATTCATTAGGAAAAACAATGATGAAGGAAAATAGAGAGATTCATTAGGGAAATTTCAGAGATTCGCAAATTAATATGCGGATTATACTTACCCTACAGGCAGGGGAATTGCGGTTGAACCAGAAAACTCGCCAGGACCCATAATCTTTAAGTTTGATCCAAAGACTATATTGCACTCGCTAAGAAATGATACTGTACAAAATGGTCGTACGAAATCATGGTTGTCGATATGAGGCGGTATACAGTCTCCTTCTTCGTAAATGTTGACAATGCAACTGTCAGGTACACATGAAGGAGGAATAATGTGCCATCCAACCAGCCTTCTTATGATCACCTTGAAAAGATGAGGAATAGGATCGACAAGTTCATTGCGGAGGATGCCTGGTGGATTCCCATTTTTATCCTGTCACCAGAATTTCATAGTTGTAAGATTTTGTTTAATATCTATCTTATTCATTTTACTACTTTTAAGTGTTGGTTGTGTTGTTGCTGCTGGTGAGGGATCAAGGGAAGCTTCACTACAAAGGAAAGTACAG
This sequence comes from Tetracentron sinense, assembly GCA_015143295.1. Classification (NCBI taxonomy): domain Eukaryota; kingdom Viridiplantae; phylum Streptophyta; class Magnoliopsida; order Trochodendrales; family Trochodendraceae; genus Tetracentron; species Tetracentron sinense. The sequence goes on along the minus strand of CM026566.1, from coordinate 38,376,534 downwards.
TAGCTCGTTAACATAAACGAAGATTATATATCTACTGTATCTGGCCAATAATGATGTTAAGAAGAGTATGACTACTAAATTAGCCGAGCAAAAATCACAAATAAACAATATGATCTGATATGTTGGCAGGCAACCTAGTGAGTGATCAACTTACCATTGCATAGTTGTAACAGCAACCAAATTGGATGGTCACACGGCCTTTGCCCCTCATCCATTTTTGTGGTGCAGTATATGTGCGTGCTGCAAGTAGAATATAGACAAGTAAAATTTTCTGCACATTGGTTGAAACGTTATCAAGGGATTAACAGAAGTAAAGACATGTAAGAGCAAATGAAAAGGCCTTCCTATTCAGGAGAACACATGGTACAAATTTCTTTTCACGTTCCCTTCCATTGAGGGTACATATCTATCCATTGAGGTTGCTACAAATTTATTTTCACATTCCATTCCCTTGAGGTTCGAAAGAGGAGCTTATTTTCGACCATACCAAAATCTATTTTCCCACTTCTACCTATTCATAGACATATATGGATTCGGAATCAAGGGCTATAATGATCATTGCTAGTGTATGCTCTTTTCCAAGGTCACTAGATTTATCTTCTTCAGATTGATATATTTGGCGAAGACAAACAAGTATAATGTGATTTATGAATCAAATCAAATAAATCTATTCACCTGTGTGTTTGTGTGACTCTAAACTTTAGCTATTTGCCCAAAAACCCTTACTGGAATAATGAATCAGAGAACCTACATAAAGTGTTTGACTAAATAAAAGGAAAAAGGTTTTGTGAACCACATTCCAGGCTTCCTTCTATGCTTATACAGGATTCTCTCCATACAATATATTTAAGTTTTCTACTCCCCCTTCAACTACCCCGTAGGACAGATAAAAATAACGGCAAGACAGAAATAAGGGATTTATGGTTCCTCATAGGTTGAGGGTTTCTTTTCCAGTGGTAGATGGACCCAGATGGTTTGAACAAACTCATCTGGTTTGGTCGGTTCAATGGTTGAACTATCCAAGTCACATGGGTTGGCCATTTTTTGCATAATTTTGAGTCAATGGACACCTGGGTGGACTGACCCGCCATGGGGCTGTTTGACAGGTTTGCCAATTTGACCAGCCAGGCCAGTCCAGGTTTTGATTATTATGGTCTAAGGAACTCTTCAAACCTCTCTCTGATGGGCAGTTATTGTTCTCTTTGAGTCTTTGTTATCTATAGACCCAAAGATTTAGTGTCTTACGACATTTTTAGGTTTATGCAGACTGCAGTCTATACTTCTTTTTTAACTATATCCAAAGTTTTTTTATTAATTGATTGATAACTATATCCCAAGAGTTTGCACCTCCCCTTTATTATAGGTGATGAGTGACGACATGACCCAAATGAGCAACAAGCTATGCAATATACAGGAAGCCTCACTCGAGTCAATGCATGTTTGCTTATTGGGTAGTTGATTCTTTGATTGGGTAGGTCCAAAAAATAATCAAATTGGCACCTATGACCTAACCTTGTTCAACACTCACTACATCTCTTTGCAGAAACCATCAAGTTTATCCCAAGTTGAGGAACAAAGTTAAGTTTGTTAGGTAAAATAACACAAATCAAAAGCAAACCAAGTCCTTGTGGATGAGCTTCAATTCAATTCCTAGATTTGTGATAAAAACCAGAGAGTTTATTAACTCAACGGGAGTGCCAAAAAAATGATGGATTTCTAATTAATTTATACATGCCTTAAATTGTGGTCTCTGATTAAAACCCATACCCCCCGAATAAGACTAGTATACAATTGCATATTCTACTTTTGTCCATCAAATCCGTATTAGGCAGTGTTTTCAAAACCGGACTGGGCATTGAACCGGCAGAGTGGCCGGTTCCCGGTTTCACCAGTTTTACCAGTCTGATTCAACCGGTTTAACCGGTATGGTTCAACCGTGTCCTTTTATTAATAAAATAATTTTTATCCATTTTCCCTTCTTCCCTGGCCGGTTCAAGCAAAGAACCCCGGTTTTCCAGTTGAACCGACCAATTCTGCCAGTTCTACCGGTTTTTAATATTGTCCGGTTTTGAGGGTTTTCAAAACCGACGACCTGGCCGATTCCCAATTTTACTGGTTCCCGGTTTAACCGGCTGGTCCGGTCTGGTTTTAATAACACTGGTATTAGGACATAGTGTGAGTGAAGGTGTTTTTGAGTTTTTAAGGTAAGTTGCAAACACCTTTTGTTTATGTAGACTATATTGACGTTAACTAAACAGGAGATAACAACCAAAAACATTGCAAATCAAATTACGACTAAAAACCAGTATTGACCAGGATTAACATACCAAGACTAATAGAATACTCGAAACCATCTAAATCAAAGCCTGATGAATCAGGATCCAATAACAAGAGAAATTTGTATGCAGCATGAGTGATTTTGGTAGGATTTGAACCAGTTTTCATGGATTGCAACTATACCATATTTGGGCTGAAATGGACTAAATCAATCACTGTGGATGTAGCAGACCATATGAATGGGTAAAACCTAAGGTACTAACCAATGATCAAACTTGAGGCCCCCCCACCAGAGACCACTGTGTCATGGAATCCCTTAGAAAGAACAATACCTCAAAGAGAACCAAGGATTATCATAGCAGTCATCGATTGCAACTACCACCAGCCTCTGTAATCATAGTAATAAAGTTTGGATTCGAGAATTATTCAGCAAGGGTTAAGTTCGAAAGAAAAAAAAAGGGAAAATCAGCAAATTTGGGATAAGTTCGAAAAAATAAAAAATAATAATTAATAATTATAAAAAATAAGAACGTGATACCAACTAATCCATGTACCAACCTGGATGTATTGGCATTTCTTACCATGTTAGACATTTATCCCAAATCATAAAAAACAAGCATCATGTAAACTCGTAAACTCAAGAAAAAAATTAGATAAGGCATAAGCAAAAGCTTTATGTAATTTAGAGAAAAGAAAAATCTAGATTTCATGTTTGTAAATGCAAATCAGATTACATAAGCAATTCAAAAATGTATAGAAACGGGAAAAATAATAATTTAAATAGATAAAATCAGAAAAGCAATATATGACTGTATTTATTTGGCAAAACATTGTTATTTAGCAAAATATAAAAATATCTCAGAATAAATAGCACAAATCATATTTTTCTCTCTGTTCGGTCGAAATTCAACAGACTGACCAGTGTGCAAAATCATAATTTTCCTCTCAATTCAATCAAATGTAATCAAAACTCTAAAATAACCAACTCAAATAGAGTTTTCTCCTTCTATATGTTGGCAACTTCAGTCAAATTGAGATTTTTCAGAGTGAAATAAGTCTCGGGTTTTTAGTAATAATTCTATTGCTAATAGAAATTCTTTTTTGTCCTCATTCTTATTTTAGAATCCCGAATAAGCATGACCAAATCATTTGTAAGAAATCTTCCTTCAAAATAAGTTCAGAATAATTCGTTAGTTTGGGAATTATTCGCGAACAATTCATCAGTTCGGGAAAAAAAAAAGACTTTTTAAACGTTACCCCTTAAAAAATGAATAGTTTGAGAACAATTCGGGAACTATTCGAGAACTTTGTTACTATGTCAATAATAACAATCCTATACTAGGAATTCTTGTATACCATTCTGAAAAAAAAAAACACGCACAAGGACAAGGACAAGGACATCAATGAGCTTTTTTGCCAACTCCAATGCCTTGTGCACATATAGGGGAAAAAACAGATGTTCTCTCTCTTTTTTAGGGCTATTGAGACCGCAAAGGCCCGAGACCACTGAGACCCTGCATCCATGCATGGGATTTTAGGTGGGCCCCAAGTTCACATAGTAGGCTCACCTGAAATCCCATGCACAGATGCAGGGTCTCAGTGGTCTCGGCCCTTCTGCGGTCTCAAAGTCATTTCCCCTTTTTTATATTGGTAGATGTATGTTCTCTTGACAGGCCATCAATCTAATATATACAGAGCAATCATGTGAGTTTACCATATGAAAGAAAAAGAGGGTCTAAATATTCACTTGTTGAGGTAACTTGGCATCTATATTCTTATTCTATAGCATGATATATGAGTTGTATTGATAATTTGTGAAAAATGTGTACTTTAAAAGAACCAAAAACTTCTCTAATTCATGACAGGGTAAAATAAGATTAAACAAAATAAGGAATAGTATGTATTAAAGGCAATTCAACAAAATTTGACAAACTAAGATGAAGGCTGAAATATCTTACCTTTCAACTTTCCTTTACTCCCCATATCCTGAAGGACATAAACAAAATCAACTATCCTCTTCTGCTCTACAGCACTGAAAACACCAGCATGAAGCTCAAGCCCATCAAGAACGTTAACGATCTTCCCTTTGACTCTCTCCAAACAGATGAAATCCTTTTTCCTCTGGACATTCATAAATCGAATGTACTCTCTCTGATCCCTCGGCAACGTCTGTCTCACCTTCAATCTCATCCCTACCTCCTCCCCTGAATGGGATCCACCCTCCCAATACTGCTTATTTGTTTGTTCTTCCTCCTCCTCCTCCTCGAGCTCTTCTTGTGCCATATCAGCCCAAGACATTCGGACACTTGGAGTATCAACAGTGTCCAATTGACCCGTTGTTTCGCTTTTAGAGACTTCCGAAATAGGCTCCGACCATTCGTTTGCCCCATCTTTCCAGCTCCCAAGTGAATTCGTGTCATAATTATCATGAGTATCATGGGATTCCTCGTGCAACTCGTGGTGATTTGGAGTCGAATTAACAAATTTCTCCTCTGAAGATAAGGGTTCAGCATCTCCAGAAAGTTCTACAATCCCATGAACATCATCACCAACAACTCCAGTAAACAGATGATAAAAAAATAAAAATAAAACCCTAATTTCAGCTATCAAACATGAAATCACAATAGAAACCCTAATTGCCAGTTATATAAAACCCTAATTTCGACAAGTAAACACGGAAGGACGTAGAAACTATAAATTGATGGCATAATGAGAGATAATCGATGAAAACAGGTACCTGGATCGAGAGATCGAACACGATCGGAGACGACTTGGGTGCAGTGATGGCAAAGATCTTTGGTGAGGAAAGGAAGCCAATTGGTGAGGAACTCGGCTGCGATTTGAAGTTCTGAGGGTTGGTAGCTGAGAACGAAGGGATCGTCCGTACGAGTTTGGATGCCCTTCATCGTTTCCTGAACTGAGTCAACTCGGAAATCGAAGGCCTGAGACAATGGGAAGACGAAATCGTTGATGGGATGAAGTGATAAAGAAGAAAGGAGTGTAGCTTTTTCTTGGTAGTTAAGATTTTAAAACAGGAATCTTGATTTGCATTCTAATTAAAGATAATGAAAGCAAGGGCATAGATGTAATTTAAATTTGGGAAGTGGTTAAAAACTCATTATGAAGAGCTGGATACCGTTGAATTGAACATTCATTGGTAGGCCCTCCTAACTTTTTTTTGACAGTTTTGTCAGAACCGGGCCCAGGTATCGAACCAATACAATGGTCGGTTCCGGTTCAACCATATACTTTTTGTAAAAGAAATTTATATATATATTTTTCAAGTTCTGGCCAGTTTTGATTAATTCTCAGATAGTTCTAGTTTGGAGGGTTTTCAGAACAGTTAAGGGAGTCGGTTCCTGGTTCCACCGACTGGTCTGGTCCGGTCCGGTTTGAAATTCTGAATGAATTAATCCAGATTTGTTGGATTTCGAGCCAATTCGAGCCTTTGAGCTTGGCTTGAACTTGATTCTAGGTCAAATGTTTAGGCTTAAGCTTGGCTTGAATAAGCTTGATGGAACTCAAATTTTATTTAAGCTTGAGTTAGCTCAAGCTTGATGCATAAAATTATTGTTTAATTTTACATAATTTTATAATATTTTTTGTTAATAAATAATATAAGAAACTACATAAAATTAATATATTATACAAGAAAGTAAGATTTAGGAATTCTATTTATAACTTCTTAACTTATTTTTTGTTATTATTATATCTTAAATGTATATATTATAATTTATAAATTATTACAATCTATAATTAAAAAAAAAAGTGAAAATTGTTATTTTGAATTATTATAAATAATATTACTAAAAAATATTGTGTGTGTATACATATTCAAATTTTATTGTGTGTGTATGTATATATATTATTATAAATAATATTACTAACTAGCTTGATTTATTCAAGCATGAAATGCCAAGTTGAGCTAGGCTCAAATGAGCCAAGGTGAGTCAAGTCATCAAAGCTAGCTTGACTTGAGTACAACCCTACTTAGAAGTGTAATGCTGGATCCAAAACTTACTCAACATGGTAACTCGATTGTTCAGAAATAACAAAAAACTTTGTAAATGCTTTTTAAAATCTTAATGATATGCAAAAAAAAAAAAAAAAAGTAAAATAATAATTCATAATTCATTATATTAGTATTTTACAAATTTTATAATCTATTTTATATAATATTATTTATATATATAATAGCATATTAGGTGTACTTTTATTATTTAATTTTTAATTTATATTTTATATATATATATATAAAATATATTTTTAACATATTATATTTTTCAAGTTTTAGGTTTTGAATTTTGGCTTAATTTTTTAGTTGAGTTGACTAATTGACTCCCAGGATCTCAAGATTATCCGAATATTCGTACATGTCATTAGAAAAATGAAAATTGAGACTCCTTTTTTTCTTTTTTGTTGAAATGATGCCATGTAACAAACACTAACTCTCTAAGCTCACACACACAGAGTTGTGACTTAAGCCTAGCACCAACTAGGTCTACCTTTAATAGTTCTCAACTAGGTAATATTAGAAACACTATTAGCCCGAGTGTAGTCTTTCCCAAATGCAAGGTGATAGCAACAAGTGTTAATCAATCTCCCAGTTGCTTGCTGTTATAGGATAGCAATACCATGTGTACACCCACAATGGGGAAAATTTTGACTCCCTGCATTGGTGCTAGTACTCCTCTTTTATTTTTTGTGTGGGTGGTAGGGGGGTTTGTCCTAATTTGCAGTAAATAAGATATTATGTATAACAGTTTTGCAAATTAATTCAACAGTTAAACAAAGAACCTCATTAGTTAACTTCGGATGAATTGCATTCAAAAAGGTTTGAAAATGACTATATTATCATGTGACATTTAGTAAACTATAATACCCTTGACACATGTCCTCTTTTAATTCTTTTTAACAGTAGATTAGATTCAATAAGTTGTTAAAGCATCTAACCTTACTTTATAGAAGAAAAAAAAATTAACCATAGGAGTTAAAAGTTGTTAACCATAATTGAAGAACAATTAAAGGGGCTTTGTGAGATTATGAAATATTATAAAGGCATCTTCTAACTGTGGTTAAGATTCACTAACCCTTCTGATTAAAGCATCTAACCTTGATTTTTAGAAAAACAAATCAAAAAAAGTTGACCACATGGGTTAAAGCTTACTAACCATAGTTCAAGGCCAACTGAAGGGGCTTTTGTGAAGTTATGAAATATCTTAAGGGTATCCTTCAACAGTGATTAAGATTCACTAACTCTTAGGATTAAAGCATCTAACCTTAATTTTCAAGAAAAACAAAATTAAAAAGTTGAAAACAAGGGTTAAAACTTGTTAACCATAATTCAAGGGGAGTTAAATGGGTTTTGTAAGGTTATAAAATATCTTAAGAGCATAATAGTCAATTTTATTAAGAGTTACAAACAAAAGACCCAATGGAAATTAGGATTGAGGTTCTTCGTCCAAGGGTTGAAAAATGGTGAGTTAATTTGCAAAACTGCAATACATAACAGCTTATTTGCAATCTACGATAACAGCTGATATGCAAAGATCCTTTTTTTTTACTTTTGAGTCTTAATATGAACCGGAGCTCTCCTTCACATCTAATTGAAGGCGGTTTATGGAACCGCAGTTAGCAGTGCATGCATAAGTGCCCTAAGTAATTCCTCTAATCAGAAATTAATCTCAGTTAGCAATCATCCTGACTCATATCTCCAAACTCAGTTAGCAAGCATGCTGATTCCAAGTATACTAGAAATCTAAACGAAACAATACGTACTCGATCTCTTGTTCAACTTATATACAAACCATGGGCTGCACAACACAGCAGAACCTCCCATATTGAATAGCTTGTAGCTCCCTAATAACACGGAATACCCTTGATTTGTGGTGTGCAGGACATTCCTGATTCCTGTAATAAACGGAGGCCGAGGGTTCCCCAGTCATAATAGGGAATATATGCCATCTGTGAATCAGATGTTAATAAATCTGAACCAACCTGGAAAAATCCCAAACATCACATTGAATGGACTATCCAAACATCTGGTAAAGAATTTGGATAGCCAAAAACGAATGGATGAGCAATCAGAAAAAAGTTCATGCATGGGAATTTCAGGATTGTACAACCTATGCATATGCAATTATCATAGTGGCATCCAGGCCTTATACACTAAGATTGGCATGTGAAAAATTTATAAGGCACATCCCAATCACTGAGCCGTCTTCCAGGATCGCACCAGTATCAATAGAGACATAGATCGATTTTTTAAGCACCTGATTGAACAATGTTGTATGGAAGACTAAGAAAATACAGCAATCAAGCAAGAATATACAAAACATGATCCTCCATTAGATATCGTTTCCAAACTGTATCATTTCCAAAACAAACTTTGAGCATGAAAGAATATCAATGCTGCTCACTGATTGCGATTAATTTATTACTTAGATCCTAGGGTTTGAAGTGTTGTAGCAACCAGTTTTAACAATCCTATCTCAAGGAAAAAAGGCTTTAACAAGAAACTTCACCTCTCATGCCAGCATATAAAATCGAAATAAAACCTCAATATAATCCTGTAAAAGTTGCAACAATCTCAAAGCCTCCAAAGAATTTCCAGCTATGCTACACTGACGGGCTGACTCAGTGCATCTCTTTGAGTCTTACACCTGCAAAAGGCAATGTTTCAATTTGATGTGCACTTAATGGGAAAGAGATCCAAATAAACAACAAGCCAGCAGTTCTAAATCTAAGCATGGCAAATTAAACCTGTCTAAAACTAGTCTTTGTTCTGGGCTTTAAAATTATAAAATTACAAACTATTCTCACTCCTAATCTAGTACTGGTCTAATCACAACCATATCAGGCCAAGTACTTCAAAATTTTAACGAATGTATTCGGTGAATATTGAAGACAAGTTTTGATTGTGGTTCGGTCTTTGATAGATCCAGGAGAAACTTGACGTAAACTTGAGAGGCTATTTTGAAAAACCAAAATATAATCTCACAGTAAATAAAATTGATGAATTTTTTGAGTTTTAGGGTCAGCTTATTTAGTCTTTTTAAAGTTGGCAGGATCAAAACTTGGATCTATATTCTGATTAAAAACTCACATCTATAAATCATACGTTCCCTAAACATTTCAAAAGTGTTTGAGAAAATTTCACACGTCTTAAAGAGAAAGGGGTCAACACATTCACAGCTGAGGGATCAAAATATTAGGCCATTATTACTGAATAAACTTGAACATCTGAACAGATCGTTCCTAGCCTGACTTTTTCTATTATATTTACTTTGTTTTGGGGGATTTTTCCCAAAATAGCCCCAAGGAATTTTGGTAGGTACAAAGGGGCCCCTGGCTTTTCAACTTTACTTTTATAGCCTATAAATGTGGGAAAAGCCATGCATATGGGGCTTTATGTTTTACTTTTTAATGACTAAAATACCCACGCTCTTCTTTAACACAGTTCTCGATTGCATCATCTACGACCAAAGACAACCATGCCAGCCAGCCACTCGGTCTACCCGAAGGGTGGGCTCATTACAACAACAACAAAAAAAAGGGTCTTAGATGGAGAGGGAGAGATAGAGGGTCGGGGATAGAGAAGGAGAAAGAGACGAGGGGTAGGAGATGTTGATGTTGGAGTGAGAGTGAGAGTGAGAGAGATAGAGAGATAACTCTAAAAGGGACAGACAGAGAGAGATAGAGAAGGTCGGACAAAGAGGGGGATTGGAGAGGACAGAGGGAATGAGCAGTGTAGTCAAGGCGTCTAGGCGATTAGGCCTAGCAAGGCGAGGCGTTGCATAGGCGATAAAAATAATTAAGTTATATATATGTATATATTATATTAATATATACACATAGCAATTCAAACCTCCTAGGATTGATAATAAACTAGGCAAATTAACATTTAATGTTGTAAAGCTTGAATGTAAGTCTTTTTCTACTAAACTATTAGTTGACTTTTTGACCCTTTAAACGAAAATATTTTTGAAGACTAAGATATGAGACTTTTTTACCGGAATTTTGGGTTTTAGTAATGTTTAGACATAGTTGAATTTATAAAATTTTAAAATTTGAGAAATAACTCAGCATTTGCAAGTTGAAATTTTGACCTAATCCATAAAAAACGGATTTTGTTCTTCAACTGGAAAGTTGACTTTTTATTCTTCGGGAATTTGGATCTAGGATAATCTTAATTGAATTCAAATAAGGGGTATAATCTTATTTATATGTAAATAAGTTGTAGAAGCTGTAAAACATTCTAAAAGAGAGAGGTCAGGTGACAATCGCCCGCCTAGTGGGGCGCCTAGGCGCTTAGGGTCCAAAACTGTCTAGGCGATGCCTTGACTACACTGGGACTGAGAGAGAGATTGAGAGGGTCAAAGAGCGTGGGAGGGAGATCTAAAATAGAGGGAGAGTGAATACTAATCATGATCATAAAGAATGTCATTTACAATCGTTACAAATCAACGCTTTGCTAATACTAAATGATCTGACACTGAAATTGGCAATCCAATGCTAAAAATGGTCCTTCGCTAGAAAACAGTGATTGAACCGCTGTTTTTGGCAATCATCGATTTGAATCACTGATGTTTAGCCATCGATCACTAATTTTGACTATAAATGGCAATCTTCATGATTTTGGTTGGTTTCCTCTCTCCCTCTTTATACGATCATCATTTTTTTCTATGAGTTGCATGATTGAGATTCTTTTACTGTCGTAGTGGCTTTAAAATCAAATATAAAAAACTAAAGAAGATCATGAAAATTGAGCTCAGCGAAATTATTTTTGCGAATAAAAAGGGTTTTGAGGTGGAGACACTCTTTCATGAGTGCCAACAGAGCCAAATGTAAAAGATGTCTTAAGGGTCTAAGATTAGACAAGATATCAACGAGAAAATAGATAAGAGGAATGGTTCACCCTAAAGCACGAGGGAAGGGAGACTGAGTGACTGAGAAAGGCCTCCTCAAATTCTGAAGCCCAATAAGCTCTAAGATAAGATGCTCACAAGTTGAATAAGATCTCACAAGTCTAATAAGCTCATAAGATAAGTAAGATGAATATGTTCACACAATTCCATACTTTGATGTATGTTATGTTATGTTAAGCTATGATAAGTATGATTATGTTAATGTTTAAAATATTGTTAGCTAGGACTTTATATCTACTGAGCCGGATGTTGCTCAACCGATATATTTTATGTCGGCAAGTTTAGATTCTGAGATTGTAACTAAACCTTGGGAAGAGGAAGAGTATTTCGAGGGAACCGAAGGCGGTTTGTGGAGCCGGAGGATCCATTGGATAAATTTTTGTTTTGAGTTATTATTGATTTTAAGAGGTTGTAATTAGATGATTTTACATGGATGTTTATGTTAAAGACTGTTTATGGTTTCCATTGACATTATAAGATTGAGATTATTTAAATAATTTTAAGTTGTCATTCATAAGTATGCCTTGTAAGTTCATGATAATGGAGTGTTGCAATGCAAAGTTCCATTTTGACCTAGGATAAGATTTTGGGTAGTGACAGTTCCACAAACAAATCCTACGTAAAAAGATGAAGCATGACAACATGAATTCAGAGTAATGAAATCAGAACTAAAAGAAGTGTATGCCTAGCATGGGAAAAATATACTCGACACTGTAAGATCAACATTATAAAGTTAGTACGCATGAAGAGGACTGTGACATGTCACATAATCCATCTAGTGCAAGAGGTAGATTCTATAATGTACTAAAAGAAAGCTGAAGGCTTAAGATGGGGCAAGAGTTAAAAGCAAAGACAACAAACAAAGGAAGAGGCTATTTATTTGATGATAACAATGTCAAGGCTTGTTAGATTCATATGATGAGAATATCGCCGAAGGTAGCAATTTAGATCCCAGCAATATAAATGATGAATTAGGCGGAAATTACAGGAGGGGAAAAAAGTATATTCCAGTCTTTATGTATTAACATGGAGTTATAAGCTGTCATAATTATTAACTAATTGTGAGATTTAAAAAAAATGGTAAGGTATATATTATACTATTATTATTATATTAGTTTTTCCTTCGATTAAAGCACGTCATTTCACATAAGAATTGGAGAAATTATTTTTTAAGGGGCATAACGTTCTCACGACATCAACCAAATTATACCCTGGTAGCCGAATCCAAGGAAATATTTGTAGGTCCGCATCATATCAACTATTCAACTTCCAGAAAATTGAAATATATTGTCATGCAATTATCTGTAATTCCAATTCTTCTCTTAATCTGCATCTGTCGTATATTTTTGTCAGCAGGTAGAAATGTTTTGGATAGAAATGGGCATCATAATTCTTCAGGGTATGGACAAACAAAAGAGTGATGACGAAAGGTCTCTCATTTATGAAAGTTCAAAGACTTCAGCTCAGTGTCTTCCTTTTAAGAGTTTTGCTCAAGACCCCACATTTATATGCATTTCAATTAGGGTGGTTCGTATTCTATGGTTACGATTCTACCATACATGTCTTTTTCCTTATGGCAAAAAAACAATTTGATGGTATAGACGCTTATGACCTCCCCCTCTATGCCCTACGGTAATGATTCCTCTAGCATTATGACCTTTTACCACAACAATGCTGTCCATAATGTTAAAAGGAAAAGGTACAAACAGACAGTGTGTCTCGCATTAAGATTGATTAATCAGTTAATGATCTTGACTACTATGGATTCATGAATAAAAGGAGAAATTAAAATCTAAATGATCATACATCTTGACTATTATGATTAATATTATTGATTATTACGGTCCTATTAATGACTAATTCATATTTTGAAGTTCTTGACTGCAATGGTTTATTTTTTCTTCTTTTTTTTTCCTTTTTTTTCCCTAATTAGTGACTACAATGATTTATTTAGTAGGAAAAATCAATATCTCAGTCAACATCTACTTATAGTCATACTCATACCAGATCATTGAGTAAGAACCAGATTGATATTTTATGTAGAAGGGTGACCAATGATCAGATAGATTAAGCACAAGCAAATAGTGTATCCTTCTGTATTAACCAGAAGGGTACTCTACATAAACGCTTCTGTGCACAACATCGATTTTTTTGTGCGTGTTAACCAAATAGGATTAAATTGCAAAAACACTTCTCTTAATTGCTTTCTCTTAAGCACCTCTCCGCATAAACAGTAGCAGTTTGAATAATTAAACCCAACACAATCTAATGGAAAGCATAGATACAGACCTATTGCAATGCGATCGAGATGCAAAATTATGATTGTTGCAATTCGTGCACATCCAATCTCCATCACGCCATTGTTTTGCTCTGCCAAGTAAATGGAGTAAAAGTTAAGGATGATAATCTCAATCACAACCATTAAAATGTTTCTCATACTACATAATGGCAGCTAATATTCAAACCCAATAATAATAAATTCAGAAGAACAATACCAGCATATTTCTTACACGAATCATCTAAAACAAGTAAAATTAGTGCAATGTCGAGATTTCTCTGTACTTTATATCAGAGTCTCACTTTGGGTTGAACCAACCATTTTCTAAACCTACTTCATTTTAACTCTTGCATTGTGGTCTTTAACCCATAACCAACATGATTTGATTACCTAGTAAACAGTATACTAAACGAGACAACAGCTTTCTTATTATCTGTTGCATGAACAAGAAAATTTTGAGAATACCATAAACAGATACAAACAAATGATGTTGTGCCAATAATGTTACATCCTACAGATCGAATGACCTGATCATTATATTAAATAATTCTCAGATGAAACCTGTCAATTTGTCTTAAATTACTGGACAACATATGCAAAGGAAGGATATGTATCCATCGTTACCCTTTCCCTAGAAGTGTAGGCATTGTTGTCATCTGCGGTAACTGCATGTGCATTTGTAAATTTTGAGCCGTTGCAGAGCTCCCATTGGGATATGGGGCGTACATTCCAAGTGTCTGATCATTAGTGGACCCCGGGATCTGCTCAAATCCCTGGTATGATTGCTGCTGCCTGTTTGTCTTGTATTTCAAGAAAAGAGAAAAAGTGTAAGTATAGTTGAGTATAGTTGTCAAACTAGGGTTAGAAATTATAACAGCAATCACATCCTTCTAATATGGACGTACCAGAAAATGATTATCTATATTTCCTGCATTTAGCCTCTTGTTATCCATAGCAAACTCCTCTGATGCTAATCGCTTTGTTCCAAGAGCTTTATAACAAACAAACAAAAAAAAATAACATATCAGTTTCATGATAGCAGTTTCTTTCTACATAGCTAGTTCATTTTGGAAACCAACGAAAAAAAAAAAGCATTTAGGGTGCGTTTGGATTTATGGAATTGGAATTGGAATTTATGAATCCCATAGAATTAAAGCCACTGAATTAAATTCCACAGATTTCAGAATCCTATCGTTTGGATGCACCACTGAATTTATTGAATTAATGAAATGTCTTTACAACTACTATGTATCCACTTTTAGAATTATTTTCATTTCTCTTTGCAATGAACATGGTCATCTTTTGGATTTCAAAAAGTGTGTACAGTTCTTTGCATTTGATCTTCTATTTTGTTTTCTACCATAAGTTAATGGGCGTATATCTCTATTACTACCAATGTTTTAAAACGTGAAGGTGTTAGGACCTCAAGATGCGTGAGGCATAAGCCTTGAGGCGTGAGGCTTAAGCCTCACAAGAAAGTTTCATGCTCTCTCATTTTAACAAAAAAATAAAATATTACAAAAATTCAAAAAGTTAATGACATTGTAGGTCAATACTGACTCCAAATTTTTGCAATGTCTACTTGGGAAATAGTGTGAATTAGACTTAAATGGTTTGAAAATCCTAATACATTAAACATAATAAATTAAGTGTTAATTATAACCAATATAACCATCATCATTTTCAATACCTTATCAGAAAATAATTAGTGCTATTTTTTACTACTTGAAACAAATTTTAAAAAAAAAAACGACATTTAAGTCTCAGTTATGGCTAGACACTTAAGTTTAGTTAATGTATGAGACGTTTACCATAGGCATAAAGCGAGCTTCAAGGCATTAGGTGTATGCCTCATGTGAGCCTCATGGGGGTTAAGCCTCTTGATCGAGCCTCGGGGCGTTTTCCTTAAGCATCGCCCCGAGGCGTAAGCCTCACACGCTTTTTAAAACACTGGTTAATATTGCTTGCACTACCACTGCTCGCCCTATCACTCTAGCAGATGCAGTTCCTTAAAGAACAAGTATTGCAGTTCTGCTTGTTGCTGCCCCAATTTTTTTCTTGAGCCTTTTTAGCTCCTTTTTTTCGGGTGAAAATGTTATCATGTAACTAACACACACTCTAAACTCACACACACAGCCAGACCTAAGGTAGCCGCTAAGGTGCCATAAGGTTAAGTCCAAGCAACCACTCCAAAAGGGTCTGTCGTAAGAAGGGTTGATGGCTTGGTTGATGGCTTTCACAACTTCATATGGCTTTCTCAAATCACCGCTACAATCTGAGTGTCTTTGAGGCATTGATCCATAAACAGAACATGCTAATTCTACAACCTTCAAAGCTTGATGCAATTGACCATCCTCTTTATAAGCTTGCCCAAGAGCCAAACAAGATTCTCTAAACAAAAGAACAAGTTCCCACAAGCTATTGTCCATTATACATCTTGGAAGTCATTCCCTCACAAACTTCAATACAGTGACTGTCACTACACTCAGTTCCGTTTCTAAGGTCAATCAGCTCCTCTTCATTGTTTTGTAGTTGACACTTCCACCTAAGAGACATGATAGCTTGAGATATATGGTAAGTTGCAGCCAACTTAGATGAGATTAGATCATAGAAAATTTGAACCACATGTGTCAGTTTGCAGACATCTAGCATACCACCAAGCAACCATATTTACAGATGCTTCCTCCGATAATGAATCTTGAATCTTTCATTCTGTAGTTGGTGTGTCCTTTGCAACTTGAGATGACACCTTGCCGTGGTAAATTTATCTAGAGATACCTAGAAGAAAGTCCCAAGGATTCATCTTCAGCGTTAGTTACTGTAACTTCAGATTCTTCAAGAATCGGTTTGAAGGTTAATTCAAGCTCTTCTTAAAATTTTAAATAAGCAGTAAATGCGCATACAACCTCTCACATTCTCACCCACAGGCCACAATACACTGTTCATCTTCCGTCAGCAAGAGAGAATGGAGGAAAACCTTAGGAGGACAGAGGAAGAAGAAGAAGAAGAAAAAAAACTACGTTACCTGGACGTCCGTTGTTTCTGGCGAGGGTTAAGGAGAAACAAAGAGAGAAAGGTGAGAATGGCCATTGGAGATATTATGGAGAATCGGAGAGAGAACGAAGAGAAAGCATCCAGCTTCTCTATTTGATTCAATTCCACGATAGGGTGGAATTGTCAAATAAGACCCTTCCACCAAGGAATTAAATTCCATATATTTGGCCCTGAAATCACTATTTCAATTCCCTATAGAATTGAGGAATCTCAATTCCACTCTCTTTACTATGTTTCCAAACAATAGAATTGGAATTGTAGGATGGAATTGGCAATTCCATCCTCCAATTCCATAAATCCAAATGCACCCTTAAAGAATTAAGACAGCAAGAGAGAGGGCCATCATACAGCTACCTAAAGAAACCAATCAAAAAAAAAATCATACAGCTACCTAAAGATCACAGTATACTTTAAAACCAAGAAAATGATACACAAAGATACTTAATGAAGTAAGTCTGTTTGTCGTAACAATGCCAACTAATCAGAAGAAAACAGAAATGCATTGCATGGGAATACAGGCATATGTTCGTGCAGGTGTTGCATATGAGGAGTACAGAACCATCAAATCTGACAGCACTGAGATAGTGAGAGCATAGTTTAATGAATTAGTCTACAGTTAGGATTAGAGCTTATGTGACATTAGAAAAGACAAAATAAGACAAGCCAAATCCAGGCCCTTAGTGGTTAGTTACAAACGATTAGGATTAGGGAGTATATATGGGAGTACCGAGTACCCATAGACTGACTCTAGTTTAATAACACCGGAATTAAAATAATAACTGGATCAGGACATCTCGAATGAATGTTGCATAAACTTCCCCTGATAGAACTACCACAAGTGTGGCAGGATCACAAAACTCAATTGTAACTACCTCTTTCTGATGTACCTTCTTGATAAAATAGAGATGAACGAAAACACAACGAAATAACAAAGAATTATAAAGAAAAAGATGCTAAGGAAGAACAGAATCCAAGTTGTGGACTATTGCTATGATCCATCAATCACCAGTAAAATTGGCTTCCTGGTGTATGCAAGTAATCCAATGTTCTAAACGACACCAAAGACTAGCGTTCGGAAAATATTAGGAACTCTCCATCACAACCCAAAGCACAATGAGTGCTCCGTGATTTAATCACAAAATAACTCAAAAATCAACAAATATGCTTGGCACAAGAAAAGATGAGGGTCAAACTGGATAAATCTTTTAAAAGGAATCAGGATGTTTCTTGCACAGTCCTGCTTGTTTGGTAATTGATAAACAAATTTCCCGTGGAAGGATGACACAATATAGTAAAACGAAGTGTACAAAATTAATTTTTAGTATAGGATAGAAACCTATGCTCTTATTTTATAAAAACAATCTATGGACAAAAATCCACTTACTCGGAAACAAATCTGTAACTGCTGAGCTCAGTGCAGAAGACGGTGTACTAGATGGTATAGAAGCATTGCATTTTTTGCACTGCATGTACAAGTAAACCTGGATTAGATATAACAATACCAACAAAGGAAAAGCCTTCTGAAAGCTGATACAAATTGTTGTAAGCTTGAGGGAGGTTTCTGTAAGCTTGAAGGAGGATTTTAAACTCATATAGTGACATCATGTTTATGTTGCATGGTCTTACCTGCGCACGAGAAGAGTAGTTATGGAAGCCACAGTTGCATATCCAATCGCCATTGCGCCATCCATTCGGAACCACAAGAAGCTGGCTTGCATTATTTACATATGGAAATCCAACACCACTACTTGCACCTAAGGTCCAACTAGAAGCTGACTGAAGTCCATACTTATCAGCCCCTCCAAGAGGCCAGTTAGAATTCAATGGAAGCGACTGCTGGTGAGCAGCATTGCCTGTTAACCCGATATTCATCTTTAGTCCTGGTCCTCCTTGTGCCCTGGCAAAATAATGTGCATAAGTTTGGAGAGAAGCTCCAGGCATTGCAATTGCTGGCATTGCTGCTACCTCCTTTGGTTGCCCGCACTTTTTGCACTTTTCTCTTGATGCATAATTGTTGTTACTGCAACCTATTGATCCATTTCCACACACAACCAACCCATGGTGCAGCCAGCGAGAGAACAAAGATGCCAAGTATACGCACACCAACCAGCCCATCCCGGACCAAAAAGACACACACAAAACACACACACCACTCAACCCAATTGATTGCAAGTTCCTAATCTCAATTTGACATAACTTAGATATAAAATTTGCAATCTACGTTGACAAACTAAAGATGAGAAATGATTATGCTTTCTATTAGTAACTGCAAGATGCATCAACATATAAAGACAGAACCTTCAATTTTCTATTGCCCAACTTCAATTTTATAAACATAGTAAATACAACTAATGAGGTGTGCAACAAAAGATTAGTTCTTCACATAGCATGGGTAGAAAATCAGCAAGCATGACTAGTCTATTATTTACCAATTGGATTAACTGGTATTCAAAAGCTAACTGAATATAAAATGCACATCCAATTTTATGTGACAAGATAATCATTAAACCAGGAGGTGTTTATTTTAAAAAAAATCCAATACATGCATGACACAACTAAAGCTGTGGTAACTTGTCATTCAACTAGCCAAGTATGATAAGCTTATTGTTCACAAAATACAAATACAGTCAAATGACTTCATAATCTCAAGCTATATAGATATAAGGACCTAGGAAAAGAGTACTCCAGTAGATTGAAGTTGGTTTAGACCTAAAAGTAATCAAACTAGCAAACAATAACTTTTTAGGTGGATACTTCATTTTCTGAAGTTGGTCTGTCGAATCCCTACATATATGCCAGAAATATCAAATAAGGCTATCCAAGAATAGCATATACACATCAGTTCCAGTATTTTAGTAAAGACATGCATAAATAACATTAAGTATTTATGTTACTTTCTTACATTTTTGAAAAATATTATACTGCCACTGTTTCTGCATACTAATAATTGTATAATTGTATTATTGGAAGTTTGGAACCAACTTCAAAGTCTAGGTAGCATTGCGGGTTTTCAAGCAGGTTCAGGAAGGTGCTTGCATTCTGGATTGCTACTTGGGATAGTGTGCCACAAAATGTCTTGCCATACCCGTCAGTTTTAGATCAATAACCAAGGGACTTTGGGATCCGGTGATCAAAAGAGTGAAGAGGAGACTACTGTGTTGGAAAAAGAGCTTCCTATCTCTGGGTGGCAGATTAACTTTCATCACGAGTGTTTCGAACCTTCCTTCCGGTGTTTTACATGTCAAATTTCAAGATGCCTACTTCAGTCACCAAATGACTAAAGAATATGAAAGGGATTTTCATGGAAAAGTAAAGAGGGTAGAAAGAATACCATTTGGTCAAGTGGGATTGGGTATGTCATCCGAAGGAGTATGGCAGGTAGATATAAGGAGATTGTGTTGCGTTAGTAAGGATCTTTTAGAAAAGTGGCTTTAACACTTCAACACAATGGATAGGGTCCTTTAGAGGAGGGTTATTGGATCCAAGTTTGGGTCTCTAATGGTCTAACGACTCTAACCACGACTTGGATGCTAATCAAACCTCCTGTTCTTATGGGGTTCGAATCTGGAACGGAGTAGTGAAGATGCATGATCAATTCCAAGAGCAGACCAGGTTTGTGAGTCACAGCAATCACTTATGGAAATGACTTGTGCGGGATAGGTCGCTTGTGTGACAAGTATCCAAGATTATACAAGTTCACTCCCTCTAATAATGTTCTTGTTAGTGATCTCTTCGATAGGAGAAGTAGGGAGGTGGCTTGGAAACCCCTTTTTGCACAAATCTAAGAGAGACATTGAAGATGCCTACTTCTCCTGGATAGGTTCAATAAGACTCAAATCAACCCAGGCAGAAGAAGATTTTTGGAATGGATAGGCAACGCCAAGGGGGAATTCACTACGAAGGACTTCAATGGCTACCTATTAAAGAAGGAGGATGGCGAGTTGGTCGTGTCCCCTCAATTAGGTAAGATTTGGAAGGCTCTGGTTCCATCAAAGGTTCAAGCATATTTATGGATAGCGGTGTTGGACAAATCCTTACAGTTGACCATCTGATTAGTCGAGGTACTCTTATTCCTTATTCTCAAAAGTTCGGAGCTTAGATTTTTATTCAAATTTAGTCGTTATTTTTGTGACTCCTAATGTCTACAGTTGTTTCTTATTCTATTGGGCATATGCTCATTCCTTCTTGTAAATTCTCTTTCTTTAACAACTTCGTTAAAAAAATAATAAAGGAATAATAAACCAATGTTTAATACTAATAAAGTCAGACATTTGTTGGAGTACCAGGTCTTTAATCTGTGTCCATGTCCAAGGTATATAGATTGCTGACATAGTATATTAAAAATTAATCCATCCACAGTATGTATGGTGTTTATGGATCTTCCAATATTGTCAAGATGAAACTCTACCTACTATTTGTAAGCAATTACTACTACTCCCACTTTTAAGTTTTAACCACTATTCCTATTGTTTCCCTCTTTTAAACATATTGTTTCATACAAGCCATAACAACTCTCTCTCTCTCTCTCTCACACACACACACACACACCTTCTAAACTTTTCATTATAAGGATCCACATAATATGCAATTACATGACTGAAATAGCATCATTCAACGTGAAATCATGAATCAATTCTTGATGTTTCCACTTTGATGAGAGGCTCACAATCCACAAAATCAGAAACCAGATTTCATGGCTGAGCAATCTGGTGGGCTTCACATAATCATTTTACCTAATATATCATGTACTTTGGCTGTGCTTGTTGCGGGGAAGAGCTCGGTGATGATCGTAGAGGAAAACTTACCGATCAAGCAAATCGTAGAGGAAATATTTCCAGCAACTAATGTCATCAAAAACAACGATTTCTCACTCAAGCACATATGGATTGAGCCCTGACTCAGTACGCCCATATCAAACATCCTATCACTGAAGTCTTCTCACGAATTTCGAAAAAAAAAAAACCCAATAAACCCTAGAAACTTAACTTTCCAAATCTATAATCCACCCTCAGTATTAGTGATGATGAAAAATATCCCGATTCATGAAAAAAAAATATCTTTGGATTATGAGACAACCACTATTATCAACAGATCCATAAAAAGTAATAAAAATCATTTTTTTAAAAAAATAACAGATAGAGATAATGCGTAAGGAAATTAAGAAAGTAAGATCGATCTCACCAGTGCAGATCCAATCCCCAATTCGAGGGAGCCATTTCGAATCAGCAGGAGTTTTGGTGTCGACAAGAAGCCGAGGCTGCTTGCATCTATTGCAGAATGATCTGAATGCGTAGTTTCTGTTCCTGCATCCACCGCACTCCCAATCTCCTTCTCTCCCTTCCCCCATTATTTTCAGTCTCTCGCTCTAGATTTCTCTTCCTCTGAATATCTGCTCGAGAGAAGAAGAAAGAAGTGGTAATGGAAGTGATTTTTTGATCTCTGCAAATTTCAAAATCTAATTGCTCTGAGAGAGAGAGAGAGAAGGGACTGTGGGATGGAGGGAGGGAGCTTCGATGAGGATACTGAATTCGTACTAAGTACTCAAATGCTTGCCATCGAACTAATCATTCAATCTTTTAGGTCAGAGAGCATCTCGCACGTGTCTAAAGAACAGAGAAACGTTTCGATCGTTCTCGTATTGAGTCCAGCCCAATATACAATGTGGGTTTTTGTCCGGGCCTAATGGATCCACTCCGAATTACATATAGTAGTACTAGGCCCAGACATAAGTCAATTATGCTATATATTATATTTTGAGGCGTGCTACCCTATTCTCAACCTCTACCAATTAGGGGTGTCAATGAGCCGAGCTGGGCATTACTCAGGATGGGCTCGTTGGATTTTTGATGTTGCTCATACTCAGCTCGAGCTCGAAAAAGTCAGCTCGGGCTCGGCTCGTCCACAAATTATTGAGCTTGGGCCGACTTGTTAAGCTCTAATTTTTAAAAAAATTGTATTGGGGATGATATTCTAATAATTAAGTAATTAAATGGTAGGGTACAAAGAAAATGGGAAGATAAAATAGTGCTTTCACTAACCTGATGAACATCTTATGTTCTTAATTTAAAAAACTTATTTCATTATCTTATATTTTTTAATGTAAAACTCAATATTGGCAGGGGTATAACTGTACATGAGTATTCATTGAATTAGTCGAGCCGAGCCGAGTTGAGCTACATCTTACTCGAGCTCGATTCGTTATCTAAACGAGCTCACTCACTTGGCTCGGCTCGATGAGTTTTTTAATCCTGCTCAAGCTCGGCCCGTTTTCAGCTAAGCCGAGTTGGCTCGGCTCATTGACAGCCCTAGTACCAACCACATGTCCATTCTTTAAGAGAGAGAGAGAGAGTGCTTTAACTTGCACATGAATAAAGAAACATGAATAAAGAAACGGATAGGTGGTTGGTAGATGCTGAGAGTAAGAGTTGAGTGAGAGTAGGCCAGCATTGCTCATTTTTTTAGACTTCTGAAATATCAGTCAATTGCGATTGAACTATCCCGAGTTCAATCACACCCACAGGTCATCACGTGTCCGTTTTAACCCCTATTAATTATGGTTAAAATTCACTAATATTTTTTTAGTGAATCTGGATTAAAGCAATAATTTGAGAAATATTTACTTTTCTAAGTCATTTGTTTTAGTTTTTTTGAAAAAAATAGTAAGGCATATTTTGAGATTACCCAAAAACAACCCATTTCAATTGATTGTAATTTTGAATATATATATATATTGTTTTGACATCATAATTCTGAGCCAACTCGGTATTAAACTCGAATTACTTCATTCAGCCACTTCTTTTCCATTCCTTTTTTTTTTTTTTTGCCTATTACATTTTGCTAACATCAATCAGGGTCTGCACTAGAGACTGCCCAACAAACTGATGCCCAACCTGACATCGATCAATCAAATATTTGGCATGATACACTTATAAAATTCCACTCCATATTTCAGACACCACAATGAAAACTGAAGATTACAGACCATCCATTGAGCCTAAGAGCTTTCAAAATATTATTGAGAAGCTAATTGTCATTCCAACATCAATTAACCTGATTCTATCAAGATAGAAATGTCATAATGCACAGATAACTGGCATTACCTATCCCTGTCCAGGGACCAGACCAAAGCTCAAGTCTCAGAGAGTGCATGCGGGGGTTGATATACCGCACCCATGCACCATAACAGCGGCCCAGTACCGCTTCGACAGATTGGTCTAACCACCTAGGACGCACCCCATGGGGGTCACCCCCCAAAAAAAAAGCTCAAATGAAAACATCTATACAAGCAGTTCAACAAAAAATTATGTACAATACTGAAGAAAAGTAGTCCACTGGTCCTCATATCATGCAAGAGGAAGCATTGCCTGCAACCATTTCAACCGTTTCTCCTTTTTGAGGGATATGAATGTCTCCCTCCACTTCACGTTCTGAAACAAATCCATAGTGGCGTAATAAAGGCGCCGATTAACACCTTGCATCTCATTTATTATTGTAACGCAGTTCATCATAGAAAACTGGTCGCCCTTCTGAGCCAATGCAGATCCTTTCTGTAACAGAGCCTCGGCTTTAGCATTCTCACATTCCTTCTGATTCCTCTTATTATGACCCGAACTCAATGGCGTCGCGGACTGACGCTTGTTAGGTCCATCTGATGTGCTCAAGCTTGCTCCTGAGTGTGATGCTACTGCTACAGGACCAACCGCAGTGTGTGCAGCCTTAGGTCGTGCAGAAAAGCCCCCGATTGCACAGGCATATTGCCCAGTAGCTCTTGACTTTGTAAACATTGTGCACAGCTGCTCGTAAATTGGACAACCCCATTTTCTGTATGGCTTAATCTTAGGATGTACCTATAAGTACACTTTATAAGAAATTTACGAAAGTATGGATTTGATAGAACTTTTAGAAAGATGAAAAATGTACCTCAATGTATTCTTCCCACACAACATCATCAACATCTACCATCTTCCGCATATAATCCCAACCAAAGCCACCATGATCATAAAGTGGCTTCACGATACGGTAACGCTTCCTCAATATACCAGCATGTTTCTTCAATTCTTCCTTACTGAAATTCAAACTTGTTTCTTCATTGAACTCCTTGCAAGCATGATCCCATGCCTTTTCGTCAAATTCACCGACCAACACGATAACATAATTCATTTCGTCAACCAACACATCTGCAAATATCCTCTCAAGGGAGGGTGGCCAGTTTGGCCTCGACCAAACTTCCTCTGATTCATCTTGGATGGCCTGACTATCCATCTACATTTCAGCAAAATACTTCTGGTGAGGTATAAATTGGGAAGCAAATGCATGACTAGGAGCATAGAACACAGACCAACAAAAGAAAACTAAGCAAACACAAATTATGGGTATCTCACCACTCCCCCTGAAATAGGCAAATGGTGAAGACCAACTAAGGGTTATGTCATCAAATTAGGTTTATCTTAGATTGAAGTGATTTCCTTAATAAATGGACAGTAGTCCATCTCGAAGTGTGCAAATGTACCATATGTCTGTCATTCATTCCCCAAATCTATGATCTACAAGGTGCAGATTTTATGCCATCGTCACTATATGCACAGTTGCTGTTACATTCCTCATTATTTTGGTCAAAACTTCAAGGAATTGTAGTTATGTTTAGTGTAAAATTACATTTGAAACTTTGAGTTCCATTATTGGAACATATAATTACAAAACATAACAGATACAACACATGAGAAAGAAAAAAAGAAAGAGGCATTTATCTAGAATCTTTTGTCCGAAAAATTGCCTTCATCATAATAACTCACACAAAAACAATAATAGAGAGATTGGTTGGCAATTAACTGTATGCATGACAAGGAACTTTGATCGGAATTGACCTCAAGCCATTAGATAGTGGAGAAATTAGCTTGTTGAGTATTATATAGTGTGGGACTATGGCGATTAAAAATGTGGCTGCCATGATTCCTTAGGAATTTGCAAATCTATACCCATCTCCCAGAATACACTTATAGAAGAAAGATCATTGTTGGCATGCTGAAATGCTGGCGTACAAAGAACATGCTATGTTCAAGTCAACAAAATCATCCCCACTGTCACAATATTTATGATACCACCTTTTGATCACAAATGAAGAACATCAAAGAACTTGGATCCTAGAGCAAGAGGATACAAGGCAATCTATAAATATGAAATATGGTGAAATTAGTATAGTAACTAGTAACTACTCTCAAATATACCAGTTTTCTTATGGCTTGTAACCCTGTGAGTGTTGATACCACAGGCATGGGTTCAAAACCATTCTTCACCAACAAACCTACAAACCACTAACACACTTATTTAGTAACAACTCCAACACTTATCAACTTATCCAAAACAGAGATTGTACAGTCATATGAACCATACTACAATCGTCCAAGCTTTACTCACCATGGAAATAAAAATCACCGAAACTGATATGAAACGAACGATCTGTATAGATTTCGGTAGCCCCTGTATGATATTTAAAGTTTTATACTGATAAGAAATGAGCGATACAAGACGTTTATTAGTTATTTATGTTTTCATTCATTGTGTAATTGTTATTGTGTTTGCTATTTTGTCATTGAATCGCTTCTCGTGACTTTATATTTGGAAAATTTGGTTTCTATAACTCATTTGATATTTTTTTTTAATTTAATTTAATTATTCTCTTTAAAAAGAAAGAATTATATATATCATCTGAAACCGATAGTATAGATTTTAGTCAGGACCGATAAATCCCCCAAAACCGCATTTTTAATCCTTGCTACTCGTTGCACGGACCTAGAAACAGAGTTTCGATATGGAGATCCTTTGGACAGACATTAGACCGAACAACAGAGCAATGGGCAGGCAGGGAAGTGTTGATGGAAAAAGGCCACATATTTGTTTAAAGGGTGTTGATACTATTTTGGGATCGGTTTGTGTGGAGATGCAAAGTACAAGGCACAAAGTGGGCACAGTCCAGATGCATGAAAATCTTAAAAGATTAGACCATTTAAAGGTAAATAAATAAGCTGTAAGATGCTCAAATAGCCCATACGACAACGGAATTCCTCTGGCAAATGCCAGAATATTACACTCGGGAATAGCCTCTTCAGTTGACACCTGTTGAGAAAATAGAAGAACGAAATCAAAAGATCAAAGGCTGTTTTAATCTCTCCACATTGTTTTGATTTCTCCACTATTTTCTCGCCATGTTTGGACTGAAGAGGCTATGCCCAAATGTAATACTCTGGCATCTGCAAAGGAAATCCGTTGCCAGCACAGACTGCGCTCCAGACCTGTTCAAACTGTCCTTTAGCCAACCTGCCACCTGTAACTCAGATGGCAAGGTGTGTCCCTCTCACGACGATGACCTGAGATCAAGTTCCCCCCCCCCCCCCCCCCCCAAAAAAAAAAAAACATTGTAACTTCAAAATATAAGCACTGTACCATTTAAACAAGTATGTGCAAATTTTCATTTAGCCTAGTTCTTGAATTGAATCTTGGGAAGACTAGACTGTATCTGAATCAGTTCCCAGAAGATTAAACTTTCTCAATTTAACAACACTTTTCCTTTAAGATACTTGTTACGCCCAAAGCAGTCATACAGAAATGTCATTTGCCTTGGCCCTCCAAATGAATTAGTGAAACCTCAACCGCTAATCGGATTCCGAACGTACAAATCATTCGCAATTACTGAAAACTCTTGCAGAACAACACAGTTCATCACAATGCATAAATAATTATGGATTCTTCGGAATTAAAATAAATTTAACAATAGCGGCAATGGATCAATCGGAGACATAAGACAGAAAATTTGGATTCGAAGGCCAGATAGAAAATCATAAATCTTCCAAAAAAAACTTGTTCAGGCAAATCTGGCGTAGATGATAGAACAAATGCGAATAAAAAGAAGTAAATAAATGGAATAATAAAAGGAAGAGAAATCAGAAAATACCTTTTTCGGAGCAACGTTAACGTGAACTGACGCCTTGCTTTGCTTTCGTGAAATTGTTTCAGTCATCTTTCGAGCAACAGGCCCGACGAGATTGAATTAGAAGCAGAACGGAAATGAAACCCTAACTCACTTGCTCTGTTAAAGTTGTTGGATTATTTTATTTTGATTTTTGAATCAAATAACCTGTGTCAGTGTGCAGCAACTAGCAACAAGGAACGGGAGGTGACCTAAAAGGGCGGCAAAACGAAGCGGGTATTAAATTTAACCCAAATATTTAAATCACCAACAAACAAACAAACAAAAAAAAACATAATCATTTTTTCTTTTTGGGTTAACATGAAATTTTTATTTTTTTTTGTGAAATATTAGCATGTAACTTATACACACTAAACTCACGTTACACTATTTTTTTTTGTGAAATATTAGCATGTAACTTATACACACTAAACTCACGTTACACAGCCAGACATTCATTATGAGACTATTCACTAAATCTCACTTAGGTGGCGTTTGTTAACACTAGTCTTATCTTCAAAGAAGTGCTTATTTGATAAATATGTTTAGTTGGACTTTAGATTGTTAAGTTGAAAGTTAATTGCATATCTATATTTTAAAGATTTTAAGGGTAAAAACCTCTACTTTTAAAGTCCAACTAGGGTGGCGTTTGTTAACACCTTAGTTAGACTTTAGACTAGTGTGAACAAACGCTACCTAAGCATAATTTTCATATAAGTACTTCTTTTTAAATTAGTGTTAAAAAATGCCACCTTAGTCTATAGAAATCTCTTAGTTTTTGACCTTCCATCGAATAGTTTAAGAATATTGGATCATGTTATTTTAGGTTATGTGTTTCGTGTTTCTCAAAAGACTTACTTTAACATCTAATGATCAAAAACAACTTATCATTTGTTGAGTTTTTAGGGGGCTCACTAATGGTATAGTGAGGATCGCCTACTTACAATGTTGGCATATAATTATACTCTTTTTGATCGAGGAAATCTCACATGTATAATTCATTTTCTTTTTTTCGTAGACAACATTTTTCTAGGTTAGTGCTTAATAGGTTGGTTAGGAGTTAGGTTAGTTAGTATAAATGGTGGGTCTTGCAATTGCCAATGGGTGGGACATGAATCCTAATCCTCCACCTCAATAGGGATCTAGTAGTATATAAAATCGTTCAATAGTTGTTTGGAATTCTCTAACTCGAGGTGAGATTAGAGAGTTTTAATTCAAATTATATAGATGTATACATACGGTTGGCAAGGTTTCCTAATCTAAGAGGATAACCTTCCAAGAGATATCAATCAAGATACAAAGAAAGTAATAAAATATTCTTTACAATCTTACATACAAAGAGTTACCATTCTAAATCTTAGGAAGAGTCATCAACGACTAAAGATCCCATATATGGCATTGTATCCTTGTAATATAGCTGTCATGAAGGATATCTTGTGAGATTGATGGAATCACTTACTAAATGTGATGAATGTGATTTACTCAAGGAATATCTTGTAGAATCATGTGGAGAGGATTCTGTAGAAGGTAAATCTTTATCTTTATCCTTAACACTCCCCCTCAAAGTGGGTCGAGGATCAAGCCAAAGGCCCATTTTGATACGCAGCGGAATAAAGTGAGACCGACCCAAAGGTTTGGTAAAAATATCAGCAAGTTGTTTCCCAGATGGAATGAACCGAGTGACTAACTGGCCAAGGGCAACCTTTTCGCGAACATAATGATAGTCAAGTTCGATGTGCTTGGTGCGACCATGAAAGATAGGATTCACTGTCATGTACAATGCACTCATATTGTCGCAGTGAAGCTCAGGAGGGCGAGATAAGGAGATACCAATATCGCGCAAAACATATGTTAACCACATTAGTTCAGCTGTAGTAGAGGTCATGGATCTATACTCTGCCTCGGTACTTGAGCGAGCAACAGTAGTTTGTTTCTTTGCACTCCATGGCAGGCAATTGCTGCCCAAAAAGGTACAAAATCTTGTAGTGGAGTGATGAGTGATGGGACAGCCTGCCCAATCGGCGTCAGAGAAGGCATAAAGATCCAAGGTACTGGATTCAAGCAAGCGTATACCGAGGTGCATAGTGCCACTGACATACCGTAGGATGCACTTGACAAATTGAAAATGTCCAATAGTTGGGGCATGCATGAATTGACAAACAAAATTCACACTATAGGAAATATCGGGCCAAGTGAAGTTAAGATATTGTAAGGCCCCCACTATGCTCCTATAGAAGGTAGGATCAAGATGTGGCTCATCTTCTTTGGAGGCCCGATCCTTGATAGCCATGGGAGTGGAGATAGACTTACAATCTTTCATTAAGGCCCGCTCAAGCAAGTCTTTTGTATACTTGGTTTGACATAGGAAGACTCCACCAGAGAAGGGGCAAACTTCAACGCCTAAGAAATGATGTAGAGAACTGAGATCCTTGATCGCAAATTCACGACCCAGTTCTCCAACAAACCAATCGAGAAAATTAGGATGATCCCCTGTAAGGATTATATCATCAACATAGAGGAGCAATAAGATAGTACCGTGTTTGGAATGACATACAAAGAGGGAAGGATCTGCTACACTGCAAAAGAAACCCATGTTTAGTAGAAAGGAGCTAAGTCGATCAAACCATGCGCAAGTAGCTTGCTTAAGCCCATAGAGAGCTTTTTGAAGGCGGCAGACATGGTGGGGCCGAATTGGGTCTTGGAACCCTAGAGGTTGGTCTATGAAGACCAGTTCTTGAAGCACACCGTGTAGGAAGGCATTCTTGACGTCCAACTGTCGAATGGGCTAACGACACACAGTAGCAACAGAAAGTACGGTGCGAACGCTACCCGGTTTAATTACTGGGGAAAATGTCTCAGAAAAATCAAGACCTTCAACCTAATTAAAGCCTTTTGCTACAAGGCAGGCTTTGAGGCTTTGAGGCATTCTAAGGTACCATCGGGTTTGAGTTTGGTCTTAAAGACCCACTTGCATCCCACGACGTTCATTGATGGAGAGCGGGGAACAAGCATCCATGTGTGATTTATTTTGAGAGCACTAATTTCCTCATTCGTTGCCATAAGCCAACCAGGATGCTTGAGTGCAGACTTCACTGTTTTAGGCTCAGTAGGGATGGAATTTGAAGTTGTGATGAAGGAGGTATACCTCCGATTTGGTTTAAAAATCTCATGTTGAGATCTAGTAAGGATCTGGTTAGATGCAACTGTAGGGGCTGGTCCAGGTCCAACTGTAGAAGGTTTTCCAGGAGATCCAATAAGAGAAGGAATAGAGTCCGGCAAGTCTTCTGGTAGAGAGTTGCAGTTAGAAGATGGTGGTGGACTCGGATTAGTCTGGCGAGGCTGCACATGTTGATCAGGCGAGAGATGGTCTGCAATAGTGGACAAGTCATCGACACTATTGGACGATGTTGTAAGGTTAGATCCAACCGACTCAATAGGACCTTCATGAAGTGGAAGTGGGACTGCAGGAATAGATGATGGACCACCGTTGTCCTCCAAAGAGGATGATGGATCAAGTGTGCTCATGGATGGTGAGTTTGAACCATGAGGATCAATATCACCATGGTGCGCCATTGTCCCTGCATCACATGTAATACACTGAGAAGAGCATGTATTAGTACATGAATGTGAATCAGGAGGTTCTAACCATTAGTTGTAAGATTGGAGCTCCCCCTCAAATCTTGGAGTTCCATATAGAGTAGGCGGATTGACATAGGGTAGGCAAGACTCATCAAACACAACATGTCATGAAAAGTAGACCCGGCCAGTGGGAGGATATATGCACTTATAGCCTTTATATGTAGTGCTATATCCAAGAAAGACACATGACAGAGACTTAGGATCAAACTTATCCTTGGCATGACCATGTAGATATGGAAAGCATCGACATCCAAGGACCCGCAAGCTCAAATAGTGGGGTTGCTTACCAAAGAGTTTAAAGAATGGGCTATCCATATGCAGAGTAGGGGTAGGCAATCGGTTTATCAAGTGCTCAAATAGTGGCGTTGCTCAAAAACGCCGTGGAAGTTTGGCATGGAACATCATTGTAAGACCCAACTCACAAATATTCCTGTGCTTTCGCTCGGCAAGCCCATTTTGCTCGGGTGTTTGTGGGCAAGAAATTTGATGCTTAATGTCACAATTAGCAAGAATCTTGTGAAAATGATGATCAGAAAATTTGCCCCCTCCATCAGAATTAAAAAAATCTGAATTTTCTGATTAAATTGGCAATCAACATGAGCAATAAAATTTATGAAGCACCCCAAAAAATCAGATTTCTTCTTTAGGGGATAGATCCATGTAAACCGAGTACAATTATCAACGAAAATAACATAATAACGAAAGTTATCACAAGAAAGGACTAGTGCCGGTCCCCATAGGTCAGAATGAATTTTCATGAATGGTTCTGAACAAACTTCATCTCGAACAAGAAAGGGCAACCGAGATAACTTGCCTAACTAACAACTATCACACATTGTAAGTGATTTATTTGCAGAATCCAAAGAGATAAATTTTTTTCTAGAAAGAAAATCAACAATCTAGCTGTGTGCAACCGCTTATGCCATCCCTCTCTAGTCGTTCTCTGGAAATGATTTGAGAAAAAAATAACATGTTTGTTCTCCAAGGCATACAACCCTCCTTTCCTATGCCTTGTTGCTACTGTTTGTTGGGTTCTCCTGTCCTTGATCACAAACTCATCCAAGTTAAATTCAAACACAAGAGGCATGTCAGTAGAAAGTTGACTGACAGATAGAAGATCCTTTTTAATTTCAGGAACTACTAAAACATTTTTTAAGCATAATGAGGTAGAGGTCCCACCAATGGTAGCATCACCAACATGTGTAATGTCTAGAGTCTGGCCATTCCTGACCATAACTCCATCATTACCATTATAAGGTTTCACATTAGACAACTTACCAGCATTAGAAGTCATGTGAGTCGTGGCTCCAGTGTCTGGAAACCATTCTAAATCCTAAGTATCAGCAATTGTCATGGAAGCCAGAGCCTGTGGAATATCTTCGGTTTCAAAGGAATTGTTGTAACGGTTATAACATTTGATGACAGAATGGTTCTTTTTGCCACAAATCTGACAAGTGATTGGCTCCTTTCTATCATCTTGATGTATTTGAGCCTAATGGGGAATGTGATTTCCTCTCTCTGAGGCATCAAACCCACCTTGCTGCTGTTCTTTACCATTTCTTTGTGAGTGACTAATCTGCATCAAAAGAACAACCTCCACTTCCTTTGTTCACATTAGAATTATTACCTTGTAAAAATCCTTTGCCTCTGGAATTGAACTTGTTATGATTCTGATTATTTCATTTACTTCCTTGGTTCCAGTTGGTGTTTTTATTTTGAATCCAATTTTTCTGGCCCATATAGGCCATATGAGGTTGACCCAATCCACTAGAGCCATGTCGCAGAGTACAAGTTTCATGACTCTGTAACATAGGAACAATTTCACTATAGGACGGCACAGGGGGTTTGAGCATGGTTGTTACAAATGTCTCATACCCTTGTCCAAGTCCCTGAAGCAACCAAAAAACTTTGTAGTCATCTGTAACGGCTTTGCCAATGGCAACAAGGTCGTCACAGAGAGATTTGAATTTTTGAATATACTCATGTAGAGAATCCATACCTTTCTCTATTGATTTCATTTGTTGAGTTAAGAGAACTCTCTCCTTTGAATCTTGTGCAAAGGCATTTTCGAGTGCCTTCCAAACATCTGCAGCAGTGTCGAGTCCAACAATGAGGCCTAAAACTTCATTGGAGCTGTTGATCCACCCTTTGAGAAGATGGTCACTACGCTTCCATGCAACAAACCGTGGGTTGGGTATCTCTTTTAATTCGCCGGCAGCAGTGCCTCCAACAGATATAGTTGGTTGTGGCTTGCAAAATGACCCGTCAAGAAAGCCGTCCATGTCTCGGCTTTCGATCAAGGTCTCAAGTTGGCTTTTCCATATCAGGTAATTGGTATGGTCAAGCTTAACAGTCACGAAATTCCCCACATTCAGTGTGGAGGGATACGAGTAAAATGATCCTTGAGTAGATGTCATTAATAATGAAAAGTAAGACACTCTCTTTCTCACAGAGCAAGCTCTGATACCATAAAATCGTTCAATAGTTGTTTGGAATTCTCGAACTCAAGGTGAGATTAGAGAGTTTTAATTCAAATTATATAGATGTGTACATACGGTTGGCAAGGTTTCCTAATCTAAGAGGATAACCTTCCAAGAGATATCAATCAAGATACAAAGAAAGTAATAAAATATTCTTTACAATCTTACATACAAAGAGTTATCATTCTAAATGTTAGGAAGAGTCATCAACGACTAAGGATCTCATATATGGTATTGTATCCTTGTAATATAGCTGTCATGGATATCTTGTGAGATTGATGGAATCACTTACTAAATGTGATGAATGTGATTTATGTTAAGAAATATAGGGTTGTTTATTAAGGGTTTATTAAGGGTAGAATAGTCCTTTTATTTACCTGCCTTTTCAGCTTCCTTTCTTTAGCCTATATATAGTCTCTTTGTATTTAGGTTAAATACACTTTTAGTATTTGATTGTATTAGACAGCATCAATGAAACCCTAGCCTCCTCTCTTCTTATTTCTTGTGTTTTTCTTTATTTCATTGGATTGTTTAACATGGTATCAGAGCTAAATTTCATGGGAGGAAGTTTAATCTTAAACACAGCTTTCGCAGATCCAACTCTGTGGTGAGTTGGCTGGGGGTTTGCAGGGGGCAGCGCGCCCAGAATTTTTTTTGGGGGGTGACAGTACAATTTCGAGAGGGTGTTCGTACAGTTTCTGCAATCTGGTATCTTGCATCGCAATCTGGTATTTCGTTTCGCAATCTGGTATTTCGTTTTTCTTTATTTTGCGTTCTGGTTTTCTTTGTTTCTTTATTATGGCGGGTGAAAGAGACGATTCGCTTCAGTCTGTGAGTGTGAGATTGAATGGAAAGAATTATTCGTATTGGAGTTATGTGATGAAAAATTTTCTTAAGGGTCAAAAGATGTGGGGATATGTTAGTGGAACTTCTGTGAAACCCAAGAATACTGATGAGGGTTATGAAACTTTGATAGATGCTTGGGAAGCAAACAATGCGAAAATTATTACTTGGATTAACAATTCTGTTGAACATTCCATAGGTACACAGTTGGCGAAGTATGAGACAGCAAAGGAGGTTTGGGATCATCTACAGAGGTTATTCACTCAATCAAATTTTGCAAAGCAATATCAATTAGAGAATGACATACGAGCTCTTCAGCAGAAGAATATGAGTATTCAGGAGTTTTATTATGCTATGACAGATCTTTGGGATCAATTGGCTCTTACAGAATCAACAGAATTAAAGGCATGTGGTGCCTATATTGATCGTAGAGAGCAGCAACGGTTGGTACAGTTTTTAACGGCACTTCGCAGTGATTTTGAAGGACTTAGAGGTTCAATTTTGCATCGTTCTCCACTTCCTTCTGTTGACTCAGTTGTCAGTGAGTTATTGGCTGAAGAAATACGTCTTAAGTCTCATTCTGAAAAGGGAATTCTTTCTACTTCTAATCCTTCTGTGTTAGTAGTACCTTCTAAGCCACCCTCTAATACTGCAGCAGTAGTTTCATCAGGTCCTTTCACCAATCCTAGTACTCTGGCTGAGCAATTTCAGAAGTTTCTCTCCTCACAGCCACAAGCTATGTCTGCTTCTTCTTACGTAGGTCAGTTGCCTCACAGTTCTTCGGGTATGTCATCTTCTATATGGGTCTTGGATTCTGGAGCTTCACATCATATGTCTCCAGATTCTTCGTCTTTTGCTTTTGTATCTCCTTCGTCTTCTATTCCTGTCATGACTGCTGATGGCACTCCTATGCCTTTAGCAGGTGTTGGCTCTGTTGTCACGCCTCACTTGTCTCTCCCTAATGTTTATCATATTCCGAAACTCACATTAAATCTTGCTTCTGTTGGTCAATTATGTGATTCTGGTAATTTAGTCACATTTTCATCTTCTTCTTGTTATGTGCAGGATCTGCAGTCTCAGAAGCTGATTGGGACAGGCCGTGGGAAGGGGGGACTATATATTTTGGATGAGTTAAAAGTGCCAGTTGCTGCTGCTACTAGTGTTGATTTGTCTTCTTTTCACTTGAGTTCTTCTTTTTCTAGTTTTTATTTATGGCATTCTCGTCTTGGTCATGTTTCGTCTTCTCGTTTGAGATTTTTGGCATCTACAGGGGTTTTAGGAAATTTGCAAACTCATGATATTTCTGATTGTAGTAGATGTAAACTGGCAAAATTTTCAGCTTTACCTTTTAATCGAAGTATTTCTGTTTCTTCTTCTCCATTTGATTTGATTCATTCTGATGTATGGGGACCTTCTCCTGTTGCCACAAAAGGAGGGTCTCGATATTATGTTTCTTTTATTGATGATCATACTCGTTATTGTTGGGTTTATTTAATGAAACATCGTTCTGAATTCTTTGAGATATATACAACCTTTCGAGCTCTTGTCAAAACTCAACATTCTACTGTTATAAAATGTTTTAGGTGTGATTTGGGTGGGGAATACACTTCTCATAAATTTTGTGAGCTGCTTGCCTTAGATGGAACTATTCACCAAACTTCGTGTACAGATACTCCTGAACAAAATGGTGTTGCTGAAAGAAAACATAGGTATATTGTTGAAACAGCTCGTTCTCTCTTGTTATCTGCCTCAGTTCCTAGTGTGTTTTGGGGTGAAGCTGTTCTTACTGCTGTAAGTTTGATTAATACAATTCCATCTTCTCATATTTCAGGTCTGTCTCCTTTCGAAAAGTTGTATGGGTATGCTCCTGATTATTCTTTCTTTAGAGTTTTTGGTTGTACTTGTTTCGTTCTTCGTCCTCATGTAGAACGCAGCAAGTTGTCCTCTCGATCTGTTATTTGTGTCTTTCTTGGTTATGGTGAAGGTAAAAAGGGGTATCGTTGTTTTGATCCAATTACTCAGAAACTTTATGTGTCTCGTCATGTTGTTTTTCTCGAACATATACCGTTCTTTTCTATTCCATCCACCACTCATGCTTTGACTAGATCTGATCTTATTCGTATAGATCCTTTTTCTGAGGATTCTGATAGTTTGTCATCTCAGGTTCCTAGTACTTCAAATACCCCTTCTCATGTTATTCCCCCGTTACCTTTATATTATACTCGACGGATTCGTACTGATCATTCTGCAGGTACTGACACTTTGCTCTCCGACACACCTGAAGCTCCCTCTTCTCCTATGGTCCATCAAGCTCCGTCTGAGATTGTGGATCCACCTCTACGTCAATCCATACGCATTCGTAAGTCCACAAAGTTACCAGATTTTGCTTATTCTTGTTGTTCTTCATCTTTTACTTCCTTTTTAGCTTCTATTCATTGTCTCTCTGAGCCCTCTTCCTATAAAGAGGCAATTCTTGATCCTCTTTGGCAGCAAGCTATGGATGAGGAACTTTCTGGTTTGCATAAGACAGGTACTTGGGATTTGGTTCCTCTACCTCCTGGTAAGAGTGTTGTTGGTTGTCGTTGGGTGTATAAGATCAAGACTAATTCTGATGGATCTATTGAGCGATACAAAACTAGATTAGTTGCAAAAGGGTACTCTCAACAGTATGGTATGGATTATGAGGAGACATTTGCTCTTGTTGCGAAAATGACTACTATTCGTACTCTTATTGCAGTAGCTTCGGTTCGTCAGTGGCATATCTCTCAACTTGATGTTAAAAATGCCTTCTTGAATGGAGATCTTCAAGAAGAAGTTTATATGGTGCCCCCTGCTGGTGTTTCTCATGATTCTGGGTATGTTTGCAAGCTCAAGAAAGCGTTATATGGTCTTAAACAAGCACCTCGTGCTTGGTTTGAGAAATTTTCTGTTGTGATCTCTTCCCTTGGATTTGCTCCTAGTAGTCATGATTCTGCTCTCTTTGTTAAGTGTACTGATGCAAGTCGTATCATTCTTTCTTTATATGTTGATGACATGATTATTACTGGTGATGATATTGATGACATTTCAGTTTTGAAGACAGAGTTAGCTAGACAGTTTGAAATGAAGGATTTGGGTTCCCTACGATATTTCTTGGGTATTGAGGTAGCATACTCACCCAGAGGTTATCTTCTTTCTCAGTCGAAATATGTTGCAGATATTCTTGAGCGAGCTAGACTTACTGATAATAAGACTGTTGATACTCCCATTGAGGTTAACGCAAAGTATTCTTCGTCTGATGGTATATCTTTGTCAGATCCTACTTTATACCGTACTATTGTTGGGAGCTTGGTATATCTCACTACAACTCGTCCAGATATTGCATATGCTATTCATGTTGTTAGTCAGTTTGTTGCTTCTCCTACTACAGTTCATTGGGCAGCTGTTCTTCGTATTTTGCGATATCTTCGGGGTACAGTCTTTCAGAGTCTCTTACTTTCATCCACCTCTTCCTTGGAGTTGCGTGCATACTCTGATGCTGATTATGGCAGTGATCCTACAGATCGCAAGTCTATTACTGGTTTCTGTATCTTTTTGGGTGATTCTCTTATTTCTTGGAAGAGCAAGAAACAATCTATTGTTTCTCAATCTTCAACCGAAGCAGAATATCGTGTTATGGCATCTACTACCAACGAGATTATTTGGTTATGTTGGTTACTTGCAGATATGGGGGTTTCTCTTTCTCATCCCACTCCTATGTATTGTGACAACCAGAGTTCTATTCAGATTGCTCACAACTCGGTTTTTCATGAACGAACCAAGCACATTGAGATCGATTGTCACCTTACTCGTCATCATCTCAAGCATGGCACCATTACTTTGCATTTTGTTCCTTCTTCTTTGCAGATTGCAGATTTCTTTACCAAGTCCCATTCTATTTCCCGTTTTCGTTTTCTAGTTGGCAAACTCTCAATGCTTGTAGCTGCCGCATCGTGAGTTTGAGGGGGGATGTTAAGAAATATAGGGTTGTTTATTGAGGGTTTATTAAGGGTAGAATAGTCCTTTTATTTACCTGCCTTTTCAGCTTCCTTTCTTTAGCCTATATATAGTCTATTTGTATTTAGGTTAAATACACTTTTAGTATTTGATTGTATTAGACAGCATCAATGAAACCCTAGCCTCCTCTCTTCTTATTTCTTGTGTTTTTCTTTATTTCATTGGATTGTTTAACAATTTACTCAAGGAATATCTTGTAGAATCATGTGGAGAGGATTCTGTAGAAGGTAAATCTTTATCTTTATCCTTAACAGTATCGTCCAAACTGTTTTTTTTTTTATAAAAAAATCAGCTATATCATTTATCTATCTATGTCAGGGTAGGAGTTAGGTGGGTTAGAACTCAAGGGTGGGCACTGAACGGCCACAACAAGACTCAAACACGAGTCATCTCCTCCCCCAAAAAGAGATACACAACTACTGGGACATACCCAAACGTGTTATAGTCCAAACTATTCATATAATGAAATATGCACAACGAAAGAGGGACCAAGAAGTAAAAATCTATATATTGTAAGATGTGATTCAGGATTACATGTTAGATAGGATAATTTAATTGGATTGATTTTAGGGCATCACCGTTACATGGTGGATCACATTTATTATTATTATTATTATTATTATTATTATATACTAGCGGGTGGCACGTGCGATGCACGTGAGAACGAGGGGAAGGAGTTAATCACAATTAATAAGAGTTAAAAGGGACACGTGTTAGCTCACGGGTGTGATTGAACTCGCTAGTGGCATGTGCGATACACGTGAGAGTGTGGGGAAGGAGTTAACCACAGTTAATAGGAGTTAAATACTCTTTTAACTGTGGTTATTAAACCTTAAGAGACATTCTCCCTGAGTTTAATCGCAATTGGCTATGATTCTAAATAAATATATGAGCAAGGGTTAGTTTGGAAATTAAGTAAAACATTAAATCAACATTTTGTGTTTATATAAGGATAGTTTGAGAATTTTGAAAAAAATCATCAGTGCATGTCTCTCGCATTATAATAGTAAAGATATATATTTTTTTTTGTTACACCTATCAATGGCGCAATGCAAAACAAAACATGCTATTGTGTCTGCGATCGATTTGTACTATACATTGAAAACGATAATGCTGTCATGGGTACCCACCACGTGGCTGCAAACAGTTAATAACTTTTCCAAATAGAACAAGTGGCCCCTTGGTGGTTACCGGTTAGAGCATCTCCAATCGGGCTCTATAACTCTAAATATAGAGTTTATCCAACTCCAACCGAGCTCTATATTTAGAGGCCGGCCTCTATATTGCTACAGTGAGCTTCTATATTTAGAGGTTGGGAGAGAAAATAGAGATGACCTCTATAATATTATTCATGTTCTTACAATACCACTTGTGTCCTCTTTTTGTCTTCCAATCTTTGTTAAAATACCGATTGTGTCCTTTTACCTTTTGACACCCCTTAACCGTGGTTAAGATTCACCCACCCATCTTTGGTTTTTTTTAATATTAATTATTTTTAAAAATTAAAAAATTGTTTTTAATATTAAAAAAACTCTAGAAACAGTTTTTTAATTTTAAAAAAAAGAATTAATATTTTTAAAAAACAAGGATGGGTGGATAAATCTTAACCACAGTTAAGGGGTGTCAAAAGGGACACACGTCGACCTCAAAGGTATCCACCCCTTGAGTTTTAGAGTTGGAATAGTGATACAGATTTTCTTCCCATTAGAGCAAATAACTTTAAAGTGGGCTCCATCTCCTCTAAATATAGAGGAGATGCCGAATTAGAGGAGAGATATAGAGTTTTGGGTTGGAGATGCTCTTACTAGTTTAGTCATGTGCCATTGCCCCCTATTTACAAACACTTTTTTATTTTATACTCTCTCAACTAGTGTTGTTAGCTGTTAGTATCTCTTATTTAAGAAAACCCCACTTTTAAAGACGAATTTAATGGGATATTATGTCGTCCAAATACAGCCTATGTGTAGTTGCTCTTGGGCTAGGATGAAGTTAGCCCATACATAGCCCCAACCTAGCCCACGAGCTGCCTACCCTGAACTCGGGCTGAAACTCGATGTTATGAAGTGAGTCGAGCTTGAGTTGAGGGGGTTAGACTCAGATTAGGCTTTAAAGGTTGGGTTCTAAATTTCAGGCTAAGCTCAGACTTAACCCAACCCAGCTTGGCTCGATTGCCACTTTACTTTTATTTCCTCACATTTATGGCTGTTATGGGATCGGATTTACCTAAATCTGAATCCTATTAAGAAT
Source organism: Tetracentron sinense (assembly GCA_015143295.1). Classification (NCBI taxonomy): domain Eukaryota; kingdom Viridiplantae; phylum Streptophyta; class Magnoliopsida; order Trochodendrales; family Trochodendraceae; genus Tetracentron; species Tetracentron sinense. The sequence continues at coordinate 38,335,791 of CM026566.1, read as the reverse complement.
TTCGTAGATAGATTTGAATTCGATCCGAGATTTATCAGATTTTGAATTGCTTAATTTTGAATATGAATTTGATTTTTTATTAAAGATCTTAATCTGATCCAATTATCTAAATATTAATGTTTTAGTTAAAAATAAAAAATAAAAATTATAGTAATATTATGATATATTTATAAATTTTATTTTTTTTTGGTCACTATTTATAAAAGTTATATATCAATATTATTATTATATATAATGTGATTGAAACACATCTTATTCAAGATCTTAGATCCTATCCAATCCAACGGCTCTATGATAAGGATAGACTCCCGTCTGAATATTGATTCCTTCCATTGAGAGCCCTACTCACATCTTGTACATCAAATTATATGGACCACAATAAGGAGTGTTAGTTAACTGGGTTGCCTATTGTATGAGGTGCTTATATAAGATCAATGATAGATCAGATCATAGACAATTGTGATTGAACTTGGGGAGAGTTCAATCACACCCATAAGTCAACACGTGTCCCCTTTAAAATCCTATTAATTATGGTTAAGATTCACTAACTTATAGTGTTCAACACTCTATGAAAAAATGTCTTGATAGTCGTAACCTTTAGGGTCAATATTTTTATTTATACTAGCGGGTGGCACGTGCGATGCACGCGAGAGTGAGAGGAAGGAGTTAACCACAGTTAATAGGAGTTAAAAGTATCACGTGTTAACTTGTGGGTGCAATTGAACTTTCCCAGAATTCAATCGCGATTGACTGTGATTCTATTCTTTAAATAGATAGATGAGGGTAGTTTGGGAATTAAAGTAAAATATTAAATTAAAGTTTTGTTTTATATAAGGGTAGTTTAGGAATTTCGAAAAATTCAGGCTACGCCTGCCTCTCCCATTATAATAGTAAAGAAGAACCAATGTTAGATTATTAAACCTTAAGAGTTAATGAATTTTAACCATAGTTATTAAAGAGTAATAGGAACACATGTTGAATAGTGGGTGCTATTGAACTATCATGATCGGCTGATTCGATCTCAATGTTTGATGGTATCTAGCGAGTTAATATTTATCCACATCAGTAATTCTCCAGAATTCAACAAGAACTGCAGTCTGTACACGCCTCTAATCTACAAAAAGAAAAATTTCTAATCTAAACTCTAAAAATTAATAACTTGTTGGGATCCCATTAATTGCGAGTTGGTGTGCGAGGACTCGGCCTGTCGCGTGTTTTTCTCATATTCGATTAGATTGCTTTCTTTTAATAGACTTTTCACGTCAGATATAAGCATTTTTATTTGACTTTTTTACTACCATTTCTTTCATTTGATTATTATTTTCCTTGCTAACTTTCACCCCACGGTGACTGAAAAGATTTTTTTCTATTTTATATCACACGTTTCTGAGTTGATAAGAGATGACGCATCCCTTTAATCTTATCTCCTGTACTAAAAGTGGTGGTGGCTGATTATTTTGTCTCTCCTTCTTGTCTTTTTTTACTTAAAGATGAGTAGACATCATCTGTTTTCTTGTGTTATATCAAGTAGTCGGAGAACACCAAAAAAATATGAGAGAATTTGGTGAGTAACCGCCTGTATAGTCCTTCGGGGTAGGGGTATGAATGATTCAAGCTTCCTAGATCTCCATCTTCTTGTTCTTCTTCTGTCTTTCTTTATTTCCTCTCTTGCCTTCAGTACCAATCCATTTCTTCTGGTGATTCTTGCTTATTTATAGGTATTTGGAGTCATCATGACTTGTGTAGTCATGATGAGGTCACCTATCAGACAACACTCAAGAAAGCCAGCACATAACCTAAGTGGGCTTATGTCGGCTAAATTGTTAGAATTTATTAGCATGAGAAATTCCTATTTTACCCATTCTTTTTATTATTTTTTACGAATTTTATCCCTCATAGGCTTTAAAGGTTGGGTTCTAAATTTCAAGCTAAGCTCAGATTTAACCCAACCCGACTTGGCTTGATTGCCACTTTACTTTTATTTCCTCACATTTATGGCTATTATGGGATTGGATTTACCTAAATCTGAATCCTATTAAGAATTCCGTAGACAGATTTGAATTCGATCCGAGATTTATCAGATTTTGAATTGTTTAATTTTGAATACGAATTTGATTATTTATTAAAGATCTGAATCTGATCCAATTATCTAAATATTAATGTTTTAATTAAAAAAATTTTAAAAAAATTATAATAATATTATGATATATTTATAAAAGTTATATATCAATATTATTATTATATCTAATGTGATTGAAACACATCTTATTCAAGATCTTAGATCCTATCCAATCCAACGGCTCTATGATAAGGATAGACTCCCGTCTGAATATTGATTCCTTCCATTGAGAGCCCTACTCACATCTTGTACATCAAATTATATGGACCACAATAAGGAGTGTTAGTTAACTGGGGTGCCCATTGTACGAGGCGCTTATATAGGATCAATGATAGATCAGATCATAGCCAATCGTGATTGAACTTGGGGAGAGTTCAATCACACCCATAAGTCAACACGTGTCCTTTTTAAAATCCTATTAATTATGGTTAAGATTCACTAACTTATAGGGTTTAATAATCTAATCTTGGTTTTAAATCTATATATACTAGCGGGTGGCATGTGCGATGCACGTGAGAGCGAGGGGAAGGAGTTAACCACAGTTAATAGGAATTAGAAGGGACGTGTTAACCCGCAGGTGCGATTGAACTCTCCCCGAGTTCAATCGCGATTGGCTGTGATTTTATTCTTTAAATTGATATGTAAGCAAGGGATAGTTTGGGAATTAAAGTAAAATATTAAATCAAAGTTTGGTTTTATATAAAGGTAGTTTGGGAATTTTGAAAAAAACTGGCTACGACTTCCTCTCCCATTATAATAGTAAAGATATAAGGTACTTTAATCTTTTTATAAGAGACCAATCATTAAATATAGGAGAGAATAAATACAGTTTGAATTTTCTCTCCTATTTAATGAACTATTCTCTATAAAAAAAATGTCTTGGCGGTCGTAACCTTTACGGTTAATATTTTTATTTAAAAGAACCAATGTTAGATTATTAAACCTTAAGAGTTAATGAATCTTAACCATAGTTATTAAAGAGTAATAGGAACACATGTTGAATAGTGGGTGCTATTGAACAATCATGATCGGCTGGTTCGATCTCAATGTTTGATGGTATCTAGCGAGTTATTATTTATCCACATCAGTAATTCTCCAGAATTCAACAAGAACTGCAGTCTGTACACGCCTTTAATCTACAAAAAAAAATATATCTAATCTAAACTCTAAAAATTAATAACTTGTTGCGATCCCATTAATTGCGAGTTGGTGTGCCTGGACTCGGCCTGTCGCGTGTTTTTCTCATATTCGATTAGATTGCTTTCTTTAAACAGACTTTTCACGTCAGATATAAGCATTTTTATTTGACTTTTTTACTACCATTTCTTTCATTTGATTATTATTTTCCTTGCTAACTTTCACCCCACGGTGACGGAAAAGATTTTTTTCTATTTTATATCACAAGTTTCTGGGTTGATAAGAGATGACGCATCCCTTTAATCTTATCTTCTGTACTACAAGTGGTGGTGGCTGATTATTTTGTCTCTCCTTCCTGCCTTTTTTTACTTAAAGATGAGTAGACATTTATGATAAGTTATCATCTGTTTTCTTGTGTTATATCATATGCTTGACCACATTCATAGGTATCATTGTCACATCTTTAATTTATCTCATTTCCTTCTATTGTCTATTATTTTTGCCAATACTCATGATAAACGCTTTGCTGGAAAACGTTTTTGTGAGCCTAAACCTCCTTAAAATACTTTTTATTTGGTAATTAAATGCCCTAAAAGACTGTTTATGAAAGATAAACCTATCAAATCATACCAAATATTGTACGCTAAGAAACGAATAAAGCCCCAAACCATGAATGGGTTCAATACATGCCACATTTTTAAGTAATAAATAGTAGAAGTGATACTTTTTAAAATTGAAGTTAGTGCTGGCGAAGAGACCGTCCACCTGCACCACTCCGAAGGTAAGGGCAGGGACAGGATTTTCTTACAGGGTACTAATAATGGGGTGTGAGGGTTTAGGGGTATATCCCTCACTTTTATTTATTTATTTTAAGGTCAAGTTTGAGGATCACCTCATTTGTTTATATTTGTTTGTAAAGAATATATTTTTTAAGTTAGTTTGAAATAATATAAATTTTTTTCAAGTTCCGTAAGTCACCTCTTAAATAAAATAATATAGTATAAAACTTAATTTTTTTAATAAAGAATACAATGGGCAATTACCCCCTTCTCACGCATATGATCTCTTAGATTAAATAATAGAGCAGTGATTTGGTGAGTATTTAAGATGGGGGGAGGGGGGAGGGAGGGGGGGGGGGGGGGCTTGGACCAATGAGGTCCAGTCTTAAGTTACAAATCCACATCCTTAGTATGTTAACTATTTTCCTAAATAATATAAGTATAAATATAGTTTTTTTTAGTACATTCGGATAGGTAGCCAAATGCCTTCCCATTTTTCCCACTTTAACTATAATTAAGCTTAACCAACTTTATATATTTTTTTTAAATAAGTTTAAATAAATGAACCCTAGGTGTGAGTGAATCTTATCACAATTAATTGGTGTAAAAGAGGGGGGGGATGGGATGGGGCAAATATTTTCCTTTTTGTTCTTCAAAAGTTCAGGGCTAGAGCCCACCATCCCTCTTGCTCTGCCCCTGCTTTAAAGCTCCGTCCGTCTTATTGATACTATCCACAAAAATCCAAAGTTGAGGGGGGTTTCAACCCCTGACCCCATTTGGCTCCGTCCTTACTGGCAGTGCCACATATAGTAATACATGTCTACCAAGATTTGTGCATGTACGTATATGACATCTTCTAAGTGGATGTTGGTGGTCATCTCACCAACACCAACCGGAGAAGATCATGGTCTTTGAAAAATATGCATATTCCACATTTTTCCAATGTGTCAGCAAACAAATGGTCCTTGTATATATATCTTCAAGGGCAATAGTCCTCTCCTTGGGCAATGAATAGACTATTGCTCCTCGTCCTCACAAAGCCACTTTAACTGTCCCTAAACATTGGTTAATAAGTTTTAACTCTTGTAATTAATTTTTTTTTTAAAATCAAGGGTAAATGCTTTAATCCTAAGGATTATGAATCTTAACCACAATTAAAAGGAGTTAGAATGGAAGATGTGGCTAGAAAAGAAGGATGAGATGCCTATCTTGGCTCCACGAGTGAGGAGGTGATTATTTTCCTATCTACAAATACAATTTCCCTCATGGATTCCACCAGTGAGTGGTATTTAATATATCCCAACCATTGGTCAAGCCCGATTCCAATTGCCATGGGCCTTGGGACAATTATACTACTTGATGGTTGTATATTGTACCGCCAACTGGGTGGTGACTAGCCTAAATAGTAAATACCACATTGCAAGCATGAAGCACCCCTATTGGGGCACCAAAAAGGAAAAAGATTATAAAGCCACAAGGAAACTCAAGCTAATTATTTTAGGGGTGAAAGAGAACTCCATCTAATTTTAGGGGTATCATGTCAACGTTTAAAAAAAACATACGAATTTTGCTTAGCCTCAACAGGCTACGCATATTTAAGTAAAAAAGTTGAATTTTTTTTATTGAGTATTAATGTTCGTATGAGCTGTGCTTAACCATTTTGATGTAGAGCTCTTCTTTTCTATTAAATTGATGCCAGTTGTATAATTATGAGAATACCAATTACCATAATTTTTTAAATAATTACAGCATCACCCAATATTTCTTTGAAATGCGGAGCTCTACCTCACGCGAGGAAGCAAAGCTCTGGCTCATATTTAAACATATTTTCATACGAGAAAGCAAAGCTCCGGCTCATATTTAAACATATTTTTATTTTAGGGTGTGCTAATTGCAGTTTCTAAAAAGATGATGAAGTTTCTATGGGTCCCACTCAAATTGTCTTTTTATAACCTTCCAAAAAACCATAAAATAAAGAGGTATGTATTTAAGGATTTTCTTTCGGAAAATGCTAGCCTTGTATGCTTAAGTTTTTTTTTTTCTTGATCGATTGAAGGCACCACAAGGTGAAAGCTCCGGGCAAAGCAAGGAAACACACCCTCACACACAGACAACCTACACCACACACACTCAAACTTTGAACAGGCTAAAAAGTAAGTACATTTGATTGTCCGTAAAGAAAGTGAGTAAGAAATAAATTAGGGCTTGCATTCTCATTTCTTCTTAAGGAATAAATTAGGGCTTGCATTCTCATTTTTTCTTCTTGCGCCCAAGAGTCTACTTTGTTTATATGGCCAAAAAATGTTTCCTAAATCCTAAAAAAAAAAAACTTTTATTTAAGAGGGACTCGACTGTTCTTGCCAAGCGCATTAGAAACGCGTGACACTAACGTTCTTCGATCATAGCCAATCATGATTAAACTCAGGGAGAATTCAATCGCACTCACATGTCAGCACATGTCTTTTTTTAACTCCTATTAACCATGGTTAAGATTCACTAATCCTAAGAGTTCAACAATCTAATCTTGGTTTTTTTAAAATTCATTAAAATTTTTTTTTTTTTAATCTTAGGGCTAAAATTTCTTAACTCTAAGGTCAATTTTTAAGAAATATTATTTTTTCAAAAACCAAGGTTTCATTGTTGAAAGCTAAGGATTAGGTAATCTTAACCACAGTTAATAAGATCGATTCATAGCCAATTGTGACTGGATTCGGGGAGAGTTCAATCACACCCACAAGTCACCACGTGTCCTGTTAACCATGGTTAAGATTTATTAATTCTTAGGGTTCAATAATCTAACCTTAGTTTTTAGAAAAAATATTAAAAAACTATTAATCATAAGGGTTATAAATTCTTAACTAGAGTTAAAAGTTTTTCTAAATAATTTTTTTAAAAACCAAAGTTAGATTATTGAACTCTAAGGGTTAATGAATCCTAACCACGGTTAACCAAGATCATGAGGGACACGTGATGACTTGTGAATGCAATTGAACTCTCCCTTAATCCAATCGCAATTGGCTGTGATTTGATTTCACTGTTAATAGTTAAAAGGACACGTGTTGTACGGTGGATGCAATTGTACTCTCCCTTATTTGATCTCATGCTCTTCATATACCAACGGGCTCGGATTGTCTTTGGCGAAGGGAGAAAGGGCTCTCGGGGTTTCATACATTATGCAACAGTTGACGTAAAAATGGGAAGAAGTCATTTTATTTTCTCTCATCATTTTAACTTCTTCCCAGCCGATGTCTCTCTCTTATTCTCACACACTTATCGCCACATTTCTTATCATGTGTTGGGAAGTCAAAATTGTCCCCCATTCTATGGAACCCGAGACAAGCCCTTTCAGCTTCGCCAGAGACAATCCGAAGCCTATACCAACGCTTCGGCCTTGCAGAAAAGACAAGAGGATATTTTATTCATTTGAAGACGGGGTAAGCCAATCAATTCATAGGATATTTTATTCATTTAAAGACGTGGTAAATCAATCAATTCACGTTGTCGTTGTCGGTATTGTTACGTGTAGAGTGTAGACAACCCCTCATCCCAAAACAATAAGAGAGGGCTGCGGACGATAACTTCTCCTCCGGTCCTCCCCATCTCCAACCAACCTTTCTCATTTTCTCATCTTAACCGTTTCGACGGTTTAAGATACAGACAGACATAGAGATAGAGAGAGAGAGAGATTCAAACCCATTTATTTAGTTTTGTAGAGAGAAAGAGAGAGAGAGAGTTTCATGGTGAGAGAGGAAGAGAAGAAGGGAATGCGACTGGGTAAGTACGAGCTCGGACGGACTCTCGGGGAAGGCAATTTCGGAAAAGTTAAATACGCCAAGAATTTAGATTCCGGGGAGGGATTTGCTGTTAAGATCTTGGAGAAAAACAAGATCCTAGACCTCAAGATCACTGATCAGGTCACAATTCTCTTCCCTTCTTTTCCTATTTTTAATCCTTTCTCTCTCCAGATTTTCTTCTGTTTTTCTAATTTTCTGCTCTTTAAAGGTAACTTTTTTGTTTAAATTTCGGTTCCTTTTCAAGTTCCTGGCCTCTGGTTGTCTTTTCTAATTCTGGTTTCTTTCTGGGTTCTGGTAAATATCTGAGCTTTTTTTGGTGGGGTTTGTTAAAAGTTGTTGACTGAAAAAGCGGTTTTAATCGGGAGTTGCAGATAAAGAGAGAGATCGGTACTTTGAAGCTCCTCAAACATCCAAATGTTGTCAGGTTACATGAGGTAAATCTCATAAATACTTCCATCTCTCGTAATTTCTCTTTGTTCTATAGTTCGAAGCTTTCATGGTGGCCTGGAATCAAAATCATGAATCTTTCACTTCTGTAATTTTATATTTTCTTCTCCTGATTTCTTGCCGATCAAATTGACCAATCCTATAATTATTTCTCTACTTTCGGCTCTGCTCTAATGACAATCATCCTAAGTCAAATAATTAGTTCGACCATAAGATTTGATTAGTAGTCAGTCCATCGGATGGTCTGACTCAAAGTACATGTGGGTGGGGGAGTCTCCAATAATGTTGCATGTGCCTGTCTATTTTGGGGTGGGACCCTGTAGATTGGCAGCTTCTGCCATTGTTGGTTCCTCACCATGGAAACACCAGACCTATAATTATACCTGAAATGGGGCCCAATCACATTTGTCTTCTTTTCTTGGATATATCGACACTTTTATATGGGGTTTTTCCCATATTGCCCCTCTAGTACGGGGTTCTTCCCCAAATAACTAGGTTTTGAAAACCCTTCTCTAAATGCCCTTATCATCTATTTTCCATAATTCAGTATTTATGAAAAGTCTTAAATACCCCTCCATTGATTTTGAAAGAAAAAAAAAATAAAGAAGAAGAGGGATTTAGGTTCGTGGATGAGAGTTCTTCGTTCCCACCCCATTTCCGACGAGAGTTCTTCGTTCCCACCCCATTTCCGACGAGAGTTCTTCGTTCTCACCCCATTTCCGACGAGAGTTCTTCATTCCAAGAAGAAGAAGAAGAAGAAAATACGTACGTGGATGAGATGAATGAAGCTCACTCACTCCCCTCATCTTCCAAATACCCCTCTATTACCATTTATACTGATTTTGAAATAAGAATAATAAAAAAGAAGAAGAAAAGATGAAAAAATCGCAAAAATCTGAGTTTGCCGAAGTTTTTTGCGCTCAGGGTCGATACAGTGCATCGACCTCGTGCATTTTATGCATCGTCCCCGTGCAAAATGCACTAGGTCGATACAATATATCGACTTCGTGCATTTTATGCATCGACCCCGTGCAAAATGCATCGACCGCGTACAAAATGCACTAGGTTGATGCAATGCATCGACCTCGTGCATTTTATGCATCGACCACTAACATTTTATGCATCGATCCCGTGCAAAATGCATCGACCGCATACAAAATGCACTAGGTTGATGCAATACATCGACCTCATGCATTTTATGCATCGACCCCGTACAAAATGCATCGACTGTGTACAAAATAGATTAGGTTGATGCAATGCATCGACCTCGTGCATTTTATGCATCGACCCCGTGCATTTTATGCATCGACCCCGTGCAAAATGCATCGACCGCGTATAAAATTCACTAGGTTGATGCAATGCATCAACCTCATGCATTTTATGCATCGATCCGTGCAAAATGCATCGACCGTCGTCTTCAAGCTTGGAAACATGACTGTAAATCATAGAAAATGAAAAAAATCACATATAAACACATATATAACATGAAATTTAAGGTTTTAAACCATAAGTACAATGATTATAAACATTTTTCCATGAATTAATCATACATGCAATGATTTTTTTGAATTCATTTTTTTTTAAAACACAAGAAACCCGAAAATGAGGGTTGTTCTTCGGTTAATGACGTTTTTTCACGAAAAGAACATGAAAAGAACGCTCTTGGAACAAAGATCTCTCGCCAGAAACGGGGTGGGAACGAAGTTCTCTCGTCGGAAATAGGGTGGGGACGAAGAACTCGTCGGAAATGAGGTAGGGATACCCAAAGTCTTTTTTTCAAATGATTTGGATAAAATGGAAAAAATTCGCATGTGCGAATAGATGCACATGTGTGTGGGGGCATTTAGAGAATGGTTTTTAAAACCTGGTTATTTGGGGAAGAACCCCATACTAAAGGGGCAATCTGGGAAAAACCCCCCTTTAACTTCTAGTTACATTTTTTTTGAATAACTTCTAGTTATTAAATAGTTACATTTCGCCCCCTCCATTGATTCAGGTGTGTGAACCAGTTTTATTAGACTTCCCATTCTGTATTTTAGCTCAAAGTAGGTTCTCCCTAAATACAAAAATAAATAGGATTATCGGCCGAAATTCTAAAATTTCGGTAGAAAACTTGGAATATCGGCCGAAATATTAGTGATTTTGGCAAATTTTCTGTAATGGGTAATTTTCGTAAAAACCTAAGTATGGTAACAACGAGCTCGTCCTCAGCGTGGTGTTATCGTTTGAGCTCATTTCCGTCGTCTCCTCGGCGACGGGCCCGTGGTCGTATGAACCACGAGAACGTGGTCTCGCGAACGACGATCATGTCCTCATTCTGACGACGGACCCGTGGTCTTGTGAACGACGATCACGTCTTCATCCTGACGACGGACCCGTGGTCTTGTGAACGACGATCACGTCTTCACTTTGACGACGGACCCGTGGTCTTGTGAACGACGATCACGTCCTCGTTCTGACGACGTACCCGCCGTCTTATTGTCCACGATCGCGAATCCTAAACACGTAATGAGATCTGGCGTTGCTGCCCAGTCGCCTGGGACTGATCCATATTTTCTTCTCCTGATTTCTTGCCGATCAAATTGACCAATCCTATAATTATTTCTCTACTTTCGGCTCTGCTCTAATGACAATCATCCTAAGTCAAATAATTAGTTCGACCATAAGATTTGATTAGTAGTCAGTCCATCGGATGGTCTGACTCAAAGTACATGTGGGTGGGGGAGTCTCCAATAATGTTGCATGTGCCTGTCTATTTTGGGGTGGGACCCTGTAGATTGGCAGCTTCTGCCATTGTTGGTTCCTCACCATGGAAACACCAGACCTATAATTATACCTGAAATGGGGCCCAATCACATTTGTCTTCTTTTCTTGGATATATCGACACTTTTATATGGGGTTTTTCCCATATTGCCCCTCTAGTACGGGGTTCTTCCCCAAATAACTAGGTTTTGAAAACCCTTCTCTAAATGCCCTTATCATCTATTTTCCATAATTCAGTATTTATGAAAAGTCTTAAATACCCCTCCATTGATTTTGAAAGAAAAAAAAATAAAGAAGAAGAGGGATTTAGGTTCGTGGATGAGAGTTCTTCGTTCCCACCCCATTTCCGACGAGAGTTCTTCGTTCCCACCCCATTTCCGACGAGAGTTCTTCGTTCTCACCCCATTTCCGACGAGAGTTCTTCATTCCAAGAAGAAGAAGAAGAAGAAAATACGTACGTGGATGAGATGAATGAAGCTCACTCACTCCCCTCATCTTCCAAATACCCCTCTATTACCATTTATACTGATTTTGAAATAAGAATAATAAAAAAGAAGAAGAAAAGATGAAAAAATCGCAAAAATCTGAGTTTGCCGAAGTTTTTTGCGCTCAGGGTCGATACAGTGCATCGACCTCGTGCATTTTATGCATCGTCCCCGTGCAAAATGCACTAGGTCGATACAATATATCGACTTCGTGCATTTTATGCATCGACCCCGTGCAAAATGCATCGACCGCGTACAAAATGCACTAGGTTGATGCAATGCATCGACCTCGTGCATTTTATGCATCGACCACTAACATTTTATGCATCGATCCCGTGCAAAATGCATCGACCGCATACAAAATGCACTAGGTTGATGCAATACATCGACCTCATGCATTTTATGCATCGACCCCGTACAAAATGCATCGACTGTGTACAAAATAGATTAGGTTGATGCAATGCATCGACCTCGTGCATTTTATGCATCGACCCCGTGCATTTTATGCATCGACCCCGTGCAAAATGCATCGACCGCGTATAAAATTCACTAGGTTGATGCAATGCATCAACCTCATGCATTTTATGCATCGATCCGTGCAAAATGCATCGACCGTCGTCTTCAAGCTTGGAAACATGACTGTAAATCATAGAAAATGAAAAAAATCACATATAAACACATATATAACATGAAATTTAAGGTTTTAAACCATAAGTACAATGATTATAAACATTTTTCCATGAATTAATCATACATGCAATGATTTTTTTGAATTCATTTTTTTTTAAAACACAAGAAACCCGAAAATGAGGGTTGTTCTTCGGTTAATGACGTTTTTTTCACGAAAAGAACATGAAAAGAACGCTCTTGGAACAAAGATCTCTCGCCAGAAACGGGGTGGGAACGAAGTTCTCTCGTCGGAAATAGGGTGGGGACGAAGAACTCGTCGGAAATGAGGTAGGGATACCCAAAGTCTTTTTTTCAAATGATTTGGATAAAATGGAAAAAATTCGCATGTGCGAATAGATGCACATGTGTGTGGGGGCATTTAGAGAATGGTTTTTAAAACCTGGTTATTTGGGGAAGAACCCCATACTAAAGGGGCAATCTGGGAAAAACCCCCCTTTAACTTCTAGTTACATTTTTTTTGAATAACTTCTAGTTATTAAATAGTTACATTTCGCCCCCTCCATTGATTCAGGTGTGTGAACCAGTTTTATTAGACTTCCCATTCTGTATTTTAGCTCAAAGTAGGTTCTCCCTAAATACAAAAATAAATAGGATTATCGGCCGAAATTCTAAAATTTCGGTAGAAAACTTGGAATATCGGCCGAAATATTAGTGATTTTGGCAAATTTTCTGTAATGGGTAATTTTCGTAAAAACCTAAGTATGGTAACAACGAGCTCGTCCTCAGCGTGGTGTTATCGTTTGAGCTCATTTCCGTCGTCTCCTCGGCGACGGGCCCGTGGTCGTATGAACCACGAGAACGTGGTCTCGCGAACGACGATCATGTCCTCATTCTGACGACGGACCCGTGGTCTTGTGAACGACGATCACGTCTTCATCCTGACGACGGACCCGTGGTCTTGTGAACGACGATCACGTCTTCACTTTGACGACGGACCCGTGGTCTTGTGAACGACGATCACGTCCTCGTTCTGACGACGTACCCGCCGTCTTATTGTCCACGATCGCGAATCCTAAACACGTAATGAGATCTGGCGTTGCTGCCCAGTCGCCTGGGACTGATCCTACCTCTACGATGGTAGGTGGGTAACATTGTCTTGGCATTGAATGGCATTTAATGCTGCATTTAATGCCAGTCACCTCGGACGAGTTCCTACTCTTTGCCTGTTCTTTTGTGTGCAGATGCGCGTGCAGTACGAATGGCCGGGAGATCTATCTAAAATGATTACTAAAGTACACATCAGGGATTCGAGGGATGCATGGACATCAATGGGTATCCATGACCATGACCAGGGTGGCCTATATAAACCAGAGAAAAACAGTGTGAAAGGGGGAGATATTTTTTTTGGAAGAGCTAAGTCCTTCGAACTTTCCGTATTTTCTTACTGTTCATCATCTTCTACACCTACTGACTTAATCATCGGAGTACAGGTCAGGGTATCACACCCTCCACTCCAACCTTCTACCAGTACATCAGAACTTGGGAGGAGTTGCTGCTGACGCGTGTCCTTTCGAAAAAATCCTCTCACAAAATTGGCGCCGTCTGTGGGAAATTCTTAAGCCGAAACCACCCTTCGCTCACACCACCTCTCGGTCAGCATGGCAAACCAAACTCCCCAGTCTATCATCGAGAACCAGCCCCCTCAAGCCTTTTCATGCACCCCTTCCACCATGCAAACATTCGCATCAGGCCCATCTTCTGGACAACCAGAAAGGCCCATGACCACATCTGATCCCATCCTGTTACTATTACAACAACAACAGGCCACTCTGGCCCAGATAGTCAGCCAGCAACAGTCACTGCAGGAGCGGCTAGATGCTTTGGAGCACGGAAACTTGGAGATCGATGACGAATCTCCTAGAGGGGGCTCTGCAGCTCGTAAACTCAATTTCCCTTCTTCTCCTCCCCCCGGAGGAACGGCCCCGATCTCGCCATCTGCACCAGAGAATCTGGAGAGAAGATTCACTCTCACTCCTTCTGCTGACAAAACTACCCGCCCTCGTTCTCTCGATGCTCATGCTGAACATCGAGATCTCCGCGTCAGCGACGACGGGTTGAAGACAGGCCTGACCCTCAAAGACGTGGAAGCCTTGATTAACGCTCGAGTCAGAGGAACGACAGGTGGAGCCTCTCTCGATCAATATGCTCAGAAGTACAAGGACGAGGAGGAGACGTCCCCTTTCTCCAAGGAGATCGTTGAATCTTATACCCCGTCAAAGTTCACGGTACCTAACTTTGTTAAGTTCGACGGGCGGAGAGATCCTATTGACCACCTGACCGACTTCAAGAATGCTATGGCTGTCCGTAACCCGGATGACAATCTCCTCTGCAAAGCCTTTCCTAGCAGCCTGACTGGAGCGGCTGCGAGATGGTTCCGTAATCTACCCGCGGGGTCGATCAGGTGTATGGCTGATCTGAGGTCAGTTTTCATTGACCAGTACATCATTAACAAGAAGAAGAAAGCATGCGCAGATTCACTCTTCGCCATGAGAATGAAGTCGGCGGAATCCCTTAGAGATTTTACTCAACGGTTTACCGATGAAGTCTCTAATATCGACAAGATTGAGGACTGCACTTGTATAGCGGCCTTCAAAAATGCCATACCCAAGAGTTCCAAACTCTACGAGTCTCTTGCCTTTGACTGTCCAATCAAGATGGACGAGCTGATAGTCCGTGCCTCTAAGTACGGAAGGATGGAGGAAGATATTGCAGCAACGACGAGGCCCAGAGCACGAGGGGTAGATGCTGTGGTGTGGGGAGGCAGACCCTCCTCGAAGAGAGGGAAGAAACCAAAGTATGAATCATCTTCCAGTGACGAGGAACCACGAAGATGCACACGGCAGGAAAAAGTTGTGTACGTTGAACGATGAGGAGAACCGAACCAACTCTCATTGGGGATCCCCCAAGATGCAGACTCGTCGAGGAGCACGGATCTACGGTCCAATGTCCGGCGGAGGGACGATCGTGCCTATCAGAGACGAGAGGAGCACGGACATTACAAGGAGAGGGAGAATCGAACGACAGAAAGACGTCCTTTCGCGTCTCGTGGTGGTCAAGTTAACTTCACAGCAAGCCCGGCGACGATCATGAAGACGATGGAAGACAAACCATACTTCGAATGGCCAGCACGGACCGTTCGTGATGTCACCACGGGACCCAGGGCACACGAATACTGTCAGTACCACAAATGCCATGGACATCTCACAAATCGTTGTCGCATCCTGAGAGAATACTTGGAAAGATTAGTCAGTGAGGGCTATCTGGGAGAATACGTGGACTCTGGAAAAGAAGAGGGGCATATTACGGAGCCATCCATTCGGTCTCACGAGGGAGGGCCATCTGGTCATATGAGCCGAGGCGGAGAAGCTCCGAAGGGAATCATAAACGTCATCCATCGCGCTCGAACACCGGAAGTAGATGTTGAGCAGCAGTACCGAGCGAAAGCAAGGAAGTTATCACACGTGGCAAAAGTTTGCCAGGTGCGATCGACGACGAAGGAAGTTGAGCAGGCCCTAACGTTCACTAACCAGGACATGGCAACTGTGGTCAGACCTCACTACGATGCTCTTGTCCTGTCCATGAGAATTGGCGATTTCGACATCAGGCGAGTGCTCATTGACCCTGGGAGTGGAGCAGATATCCTGTACCTCCATGCTTTCACAAAGATGGAGTTGGATCCAGCGGTTCTTGTCCCTGCACAGACCCCCTTGATAGGATTCGAAGGAAGTTCGATGCAACCCCTGGAAGAAGTCGTCTTACCAGTCAAAGCTGGACCTATCACCCTGTCCACCCGATTCTCCGTTATCGACGCGCCGTCCCCATACAATGCTATCTTGGGACGATGGTGGACCCACGAAATGAGAGCTGTTCCGTCTTCCTATTACCAGGTACTGAAATTCCCCACTCCGGATGGACCACGTGAAATAAGAGGAGACCAACTGGCATCGCAGAAATGTGATTACACCTCTCCCAACCTGCTCAAATAGCAATTACAGGTCGAGTCCGTGGAAGAGAAGAATACGGGTGAATTGCTGACAAACCACTCTGTTGAACCCACGAAACTTGTCAACCTCGGGACGGAGAACGAACCAAGAATGCTGCAGATTGGGACTTGTTTGACAACGGATGAAGAGCGGGAGTTGATAAATTTTCTAAGGAAGAATCTTGACGTTTTCGCTTGGTCACATGAGGATATGACCGGTATACGTCCTGAAATCATCTGTCACCGTCTCAACGTTGATCCCGTAGTCAATCCAGTTAAACAGAAGCCTCGTAGACTTGCTCCAACGTACCACGAGGCCGTCAATGAAGAGATCGACAAGTTAATTCGGCACGGGTTCATTCGTGAAGTCCAATATCCGGAGTGGATAGCCAACGTAGTAGCTGTTCCGAAGAAGAACGGGAAAGTCAGAGTCTGTATCGATTTCACTAATGTTAATAAAGCCTGTCCGAAAGACTTCTTCCCGGTTCCCAGAATCGATAGATTAATCACAGCGACCGCGGGTCACGAGATGTTGAGTTTCATGGACGGGTATTCGGGTTACAATCAAATCCTCTTAGCGGAGGATGATCAAGAGAAGACGGCCTTCATAACGGAGCGTGGCTTGTTCTGTTACCGGGTCATGCCCTTTGGCCTGAAGAATGCCGGGGCCACTTACCAACGATTGATGAATCTGATGTTTGGACCCTTGCTCGGTAAATCGGTGGAGGTGTATATTGACGATATCGTTGTGAAAAGCCGAACTCGGGTCTCTCTTGTGGCTGACTTGGGGGAGCCGTTTTCTATTTTACGCACTTTCAATCTAAAGTTAAATCCTGAGAAATGTACATTCGGCGTCGCTTCGGGCAAATTCCTCGGTTATCTCGTCAGCCAAAGGGGCATTGAAGCAAATCCCGCACAGATCCGTGCTCTGATAGATATGCCGGAACCGAAGACAAGGAAAGAAGTTCAAAAACTGACGGGACGTATCGCTGCTCTCAACCGGTTCATATCAAAGTCTTCTGATCGATGCAGACCTCTGTTCGAATTGCTGAGAAAGGATTCCGTCTTCAGATGGACAGAAGAGTGTTCCCAATCTTTCGCCGCCTTAAAGACGTATCTAGGCTCTGCTCCGATCCTCTCCGTACCTGAACCAGGCGAAGTGTTGTACCTCTATCTCTCCGTTTCGGAACGAGCCATTGGCTCCGTGCTGCTCAGAAGTCATGACGGCGTAGAGAAGCCTGTTTATTTCGTCAGCAAAACATTCCACAAAGCAGAGTCCAACTACAGCCGGATGAAGAAGGTATGCCTGGCTCTCGTTTTTTCCGCTGAGAAGTTACGTCCTTATTTTCAGGCACATATCATCATCGTCATCACAACGTACCCTTTGAAAACTGTGTTGGGGCGGCCTGAAACCGCGGGACGTATGTCGAAGTGGGCCGTGGCGCTTAGCGAGTTCGATATCCAATATCAGGCCCGGACGGCAGAGAAGGGGCAGGCCGTTGCAAGCTTCTTAGCCGATTTCCCCGTGGAGGAGGCCGAAACTTCAGCAGAGCCCGACCGTCACGAGCTCCCAGACGATGCGGAGGAGGATCCCGTTGTGGAAGAAGGGGCTGGAGACGGAACCAAGCTGACGGCGTGGTGCGATTGGGTCTTGTACGTGGATGGATCGTCTAATGTCAGCGGTTCGGGACTTGGTGCCGTTCTTGTCAGCCCGGATCATATTAAAATACAAAAGCTGACGCGCCTCGGTTATGCTGCCTCCAATAACGAAGCTGAATATGAAGCGTTAATCCTTGGGTTGCAGAGTGCCCGAGAGTTGGGAATTTCTAAACTTCGGGTGTTCTGTGATTCACAGCTCGTGGTGAACCAAGTCAACGGTACCTATGAATGTCGGGATGAGCGGATGAGGCGCTACGCTGTACTTGTACAAGAGCAACGGAGGGCCTTTGATGTCCTCGAGATCAAACATGTCCGAAGGGACGATAACAGGCATGCTGACGCATTGGCATACCTCGCCTCAATGTTACAAACTGATGAACCCAAGACAATCCTCGTTGAGTATAAAGAGTACCCCTCAATTGAGCTACAAACGCAGCGCATGGTATTGTCCGTGAATCAGGTACCGAGCTGGATGACGGGCATAACAGCTTACTTGAAGAATGGCATTCTCCCCTCTGACACAAAGGAAGCAAGACGAATACAATATAAGGCTCCCCGTTATACCTTTGTGGACGGGGAACTGTACCGTAAATCCTTTGGAGGACCCCTTTGAAATGCGTGCATCCTGAGGACGTAGAGACGATCTTAGCTGAGCTCCATGAAGGGATTTGTGGCATCCACTCTGGAGGACGGACTATCGCTCATCGTGCTCTGGGGCAAGGCTATTTTTGGCCTTACATGCAGGCTGACGCACAGAAGTACGTACAGAAATGCAGTCAATGTCAGCGTCATGCGAAGTTGATTCATGCCCCTGCTCAGGAACTTAATATCGTATCTCAACCTTGGCCTTTCGCTCGTTGGGGACTTGACATCGTAGGACCCTTTCCCAGGGCTCCCGGTAATTTAATTTTTCTGCTGGTGGCCACGGATTACTTCTCCCGGTGGATCGAGGCTGTTCCCCTAGCGCGTATTAGAGAACAAGAAGTGAAGAAATTCTTGTGGGAGCATATTATCTGTAGATTCGGTATCCCGCAGTCCATTATTTCTGACAACGGGAAGCAATTCACAGGGAAGCTCATCGCCGATTTTTGCCGAGAGTTGAAAATCAAGCACATCTTCTCCTCTCCTTATTATCCACAAGGGAATGGCCTTGCCGAAGCAGCCAACAAGAACATTTTGAATGCCCTCAAGAGAAGACTGGAAGACTCCAAGGGAAAGTGGACCAGCGAATTGCATAATGCGTTGTGGGGGTACAGAACGACACCACGGAGCCCTACGAACGAGACCCCGTTCTCTTTAGCATACGGGGCGGAGGCTGTTATTCCCACTGAAGTCTTTCTGCCAACAACACGTTCACGGAAGAAACACGGAGCGGAAAACAAAAATGTCGAATTAATGGCTATTCATTTAGACTTGCTGGAAGAAAAGCGGGAAGATGCCAGCATTCAGATGAAACGCTATCAACAACAATTACGAAAAGCATACAACAAGAAAGTGCGAAGAAGGATTCTTCAAGTCGGAGATCTCGTTCTTCGAAAAGTTTTCCAAAACACTCGAGAAGTCAATAGTGGGAAACTGGGTCCCAACTGGGAAGGGCCATATATCGTGGATCATGTCGGGAGTCCCGGGGTGTACTACCTTAAAGACTTACAAGGTAATGTAATTCAAAAATCGTGGAACATTATGAATTTAAAACAATTTTTCCAATAAAATTGTGTGTTATGAACATTTGCTAAAGGCATGAGATCAGTCGTTTTACTTACATATTCAGTACGTTGTAAGACATTCTAGACGAATTACAGCGACGAGTTCATTTCGCTCGCACCGGGTACTCACCACGTGACACAGGTGGCTCATACAAAGGAATTGCCATCTGAGCATCTTAGCGGCTTATACTAATGGAATGTCCTCTGAGCATGGTGTCCCACCACGAGTTACCATGGCGAGTACATTTCACACGAACAGGGTACTCATCACGGGACACAGGCGGCTCATACAAAGGAATTACCATCTGAGCATACCGGTGGCTTATACTAATGGCATGTCCTCTGAGCATGGTGTCCCACCACGAGTTACCATAAGTTCGTCTTTATGAAATGGACTCGTTGTCAAATTACGTCCGTAATATTAGTCCGCTTCTTTCACAACCCGTTATTAGAAGAGATGTGAATTATATTCGTTAGGAGATTTATACTCAACCACGAGTTAGTTATGTGCTATTTGTCTTATTTTCGTTAGGAGATTTATACTCAATCACGAGTTAATTATGTGCTCTCTGTCTTATTTGAACGAGACGACTACTCCGGACCAATCGGTTGCAACGCAGTGATCATAAAAGGAGACGCATATAAAACAAAATCTTTTTATTAATATAAGATGAACAAGGGTACAGCCGATACAAAATTGAAACGCAAGGGATAGGAAGGGAGAAGGATCAGTCCTCGCCAACGACAACGATCACGACGGCGTCATCAGGAATGGTCGGAACGTCGTCAGCAACAGCAGCAGGATCGGCAGAGGCGACTTCAGCAGGAGCCTCGGGCAAGACGGGAGATGGTCCAAGAGACGACGAAGGTTGCCCCCCTCCTTGTACCTCGGGTTCTTCGCCAGGCGAGACCTCCATACCCACAGCCTCAGAACGAGTGACCTCATCCTTCGACTGTTGGGGAGACTCTACCAGTCGTCCCGATTCTCGGAGTTCGTTCATGATTTCTCTCTCCGTCTCGACCCGGTCTTCAGTTATCAACCGCTCCATCTCCGTCTGGAAGTGGGCTCGCAGAGACTCCGTTAAAGCCTCCTTGGCGGCTTCAACCTCCTTGTCCCTCGCGGCCGTGGCCTCCTCGAGCTGTTCGGCCAATGCTGCTTTTTCGGCTTCCATCGTCTTCAGCCGCTGACGGAGAGAGTTCACGATCTCGTCCATCTCGCTGATCCTGAGGACGGACCTCTCGGCCTGTTCCACTGCCGCCTTCTCTCCTTCCATCGCCTTACGGGCTTCATCCCGAGCTTTGTCTCGCTGTTTCACAGCCGAGGCAATCGTGCCTTTGGCAGTCCGAAGATCAGCTTTGACGGACATCAGCTCGTGATTCAGCCGTTTCACGTCCTCGGCTCCTCTCCTCTCCAGGTCAAGGACCTTGTCCCTAAGCCCATTGGAGGTACGCCTATTCTCGGCTATGACCTCATACATCCCGGCGAGCATGTTGCCCAGCTACAAAGAGAAGAGAAAGAAAGATGGTAAAAAAAAAAAAAAAAATGAGAGCATACCGTGGCAACAGCTCGACTCGCAGCACTGAACATCCCCATCCAGTGCAGGTCCCGCGTTGCGGCCATATCCGCTGGGAGCCTCATCGCCAACATCATGGATGTGGCGATGGAATCATGCTCCATCGCGGAATGGGCAACGGTAGGGCGGGTGTACCCTCTGGGGAAGACGGGATTCCAGAATTCGGCGGGGCCCCCCATGGTGATCCTCTCTCGAGGAGGGGCAGACGATGAGGCCACATTTGCGGCAGGAGAAGGAGCAGAGGCCAGGACGATCGCGGGGGAAGCCGCCTCTACCACAATGGACGGAGCGGCTACGGCATCCGCGGGAGAGCCGCTGCTGACGATTGGAGTTTCCTCCACGGGGGCACCACTCCCCTCGCCAATTGTCGCAGCCAGAGTAGATGGCACCCCGGCAGATTCGCGCTCTCGAACCCGTCGATCGTGCTCTGCTTCTCGCCGAGCCTTCTTCGCCGACAGGGCCTTGAGAGCCTCTACTCTCTCTCTTTTCTCCGCCCTCTTCTCCGTTGAAGATAGACGAGAAGGGCGGGGGGGACGAGTTAAGGTTGGTCAGCCATTTCTTCTTCTCCAAGAACAGCTGCCTGTCCGAGCGGTCTCTTTGACGACGGATGAGCTTGTCGACGAGACTTTTTAGATTTGGCCCCTGCTTCTACAGTGGACCCCGCCTCTCGAGTCGAAGACGGCTTCCAGGTGACGTAGGCGTCCCCTTTCTCGCTGCGAATCCTCCGGAGCGCGTGCTCTTCTTTCGCGGACAGGTCGGAGAAGTGTATCTTAGAAGCCTCTGCAGAAAAAACAAAATATTATTAGTCATGTAACAGGAACATGTTTTCAAAAAACCGACAACGGGAAACATCTGAATAGTAACAGACCTGAAGTGAATTCGTGGGGAACAGGACGGGCAGTCTCTGCCCTCCAAGCACCGGAGACCACGAAGGGCATCTCCTTCCAATCCCGTTCCACGTCGGGGAGGTGTGAGATGATGTCGGGGACTTTGGATTTTTGTCTCCAGGAGAAGTACGTCTTCTTCCCCCCCTCAACCCCGGGGCACTTCACGACGAAGCGGAAGTGGAAGACGTGCCTGGCATCTACATTGTATCCGTCTCTGTTGAACTTGTCCATCAGAGACATATACTTGTAGAACTTCGGGTGCATTTGACCCGGGGCAATTTGCAGGGCGGACAGGACGGAGTCCGTGACAGGAGAGAGGGGAAATCGAAGTCCAGCCTCGAACTGAGCGAGGTAGACGATTGTGCAAGAAGAGCGGTGGTCAGGGAGAACGTCTTCTTCCCCGAAATGCAGGTGGACGTGAGGAGGAATTTGGAAAAGGGTTCTGTAGTGGTCAAGTGCATATTTGACCACTGGTCTGGTTTTGGATTTGGAAACACCGGTGATAACACCGTGAGGAGCACTGCCTGAGCAGCTGGCCTCATCGGCACTGTCTATCCTAACTATTTCGGTAGACATGGTCGTAAACAAAGGAGAAAAAGAAGAAATATAGGGAAGACGACCACAGAACAAAAAGAAAGGAGAAGGTTCTTACCGAAACCGGATTTGGGAAGCAAGGGGAGGCACAGCTGGAGAAGGGAGAAAACCAGAACAGTAGATCGTCGGTGAGGAGAAATTCCGGCAGAGTAACGGGATGCAAGAATTCAGGTGAAGAAGATGGAGTACCAGGCCCTCGGTATTTATAGACCAGACCGTAACTCTAAGGACGATAATGACCTCGATCTGTACCGTACGCGTGTCCACACGTCTAGATAGCGCGAAGGGCAGGATGGTCTTTTGACCGAGCTAAGTAACCGTCGGGAAAGCAAAGCGTCCGGAAGATAATGATGATAGCCTGCCAAACATTTATGAGGTATGACGTTTCGGCACGCGCAATACAGCTGGCACGACGCTACGCCTTCGCGTACAGAGTATGTGACCTATCATCATTCTGAGGTGAGCTGTATCTTCTCCTCTAACGTTTCGCTATATTTATGACACTCTGAACCACGTTCAAAGTATCATAAAGGGGCAATTTGTAATGGGTAATTTTCGTAAAAACCTAAGTATGGTAACAACGAGCTCGTCCTCAGCGTGGTGTTATCGTTTGAGCTCATTTCCGTCGTCTCCTCGGCGACGGGCCCGTGGTCGTATGAACCACGAGAACGTGGTCTCGCGAACGACGATCACGTCCTCATTCTGACGACGGACCCGTGGTCTTGTGAACGACGATCACGTCTTCATCCTGACGACGGACCCGTGGTCTTGTGAACGACGATCACGTCTTCACTTTGACGACGGACCCGTGGTCTTGTGAACGATGATCACGTCCTCGTTCTGACGACGTACCCGCCGTCTTATTGTCCACGATCGCGAATCCTAAACACGTAATGAGATCTGGCGTTGCTGCCCAGTCGCCTGGGACTGATCCTACCTCTACGATGGTAGGTGGGTAACATTGTCTTGGCATTGAATGACATTTAATGTTGCATTTAATGCCAGCCACCTCGGACGAGTTCCTACTCTTTGCCTGTTCTTTTGTGTGCAGATGCGCGTGCAGTACGAATGGCCGGGAGATCTATCTAAAATGATTACTAAAGTACACATCAGGGATTCGAGGGATGCATGGACATCAATGGGTATCCATGGCCATGACCAGGGTGGCCTATATAAACCAGAGAAAAACAGTGTGAAAGGGGGAGATATTTTTTTTGGAAGAGCTAAGTCCTTCGAACTTTCCGTATTTTCTTACTGTTCATCATCTTCTACACCTACTGACTTAATCATCGGAGTACAGGTCAGGGTATCACACCCTCCACTCCAACCTTCTACCAGTACATTAGAACTTGGGAGGAGTTGCTGCTGACGCGTGTCCTTTCGGAAAAATCCTCTCACATTTTCAAACCTTAAATTGCTCATCTAAAAGGTGGTCCATTGAATGAACCATCTAGATTGATGAGATCAATGAGCCTGTGGGGGAATGTATAGCAGATCTGATGCTTCCATCCATTTGGTTAATTAGAATGAAGGTTTAGGTCTGTTGACTGTGGTTTCAGTTATTCAATTGGATTGATTATGACATAGAAGATCACTTGGGTTGACACAAAAATAGTTAATCTGTAATCCACATTTTGAGAACAGCTTCAATCCAGTCTGTTGCAAGCTGTAGGGGTGAATAAACTATGGTAGATTGCAAATTCTTCAATGTTTTTTCCTTCTGAAAAAGCAAACTTTATGTCCAGAAGGAAAAGTTCAATATTTTCTTAGAACAATTATTGACAAACTACTGAAAATTGCATGAAGGAATTTGATTCTTTGGTTGCCATAGAAATTTCAAATTCATCTTGGTTTTCGACCACGGAGATGAAAAAAAAAAAAACTAAAATTTAAATGAGCTGAATGTGTGCTTGCATGGTTGGTTTTCTTTTTCTCAAATTTTTTTTAATTGTGGTTGTTGGAACTGGTACATGTTTGAAGCCCACGTCTTAAAAAATTTGTTGTTTGACTCTCTTGCCTTATTTTGCTTTGGTTTACTGCTGAATTTACAGGTATTAGCAAGCAAAACCAAAATTTACATGGTCCTTGAATATGTGACCGGTGGCGAATTATTCGACAGGATTGTAAGGAGCCTAGCCATGCATAGTTTTAATGGCCGCCCCTTTTTCTTTTGTTCTTTCTCAAATTTTCATGGATTATTGTTTATCATTTGATACTATGTACACCTTGCTAGGCATTGAAAGGGAGACTTTCAGAGGCCGAGGGTCGGAGGCTTTTCCAACAATTAATTGACGGTGCGAGTTACTGTCATGACAAAGGCGTTTTCCATAGGGATCTGAAGGTGATTTCCAGGCATGTTACAATTACATTGAGTCAGGAAAACAAATAACTCAATACAGGACAAGCATATTACCATGAATGACTTGCCAGTTATGACCAAATCCTGCATATTACTTGTAGAGGGAATGAGATTTTATAAGATTCTTGAATTTTTCAACACAATTACATGATTGAGTCCTTCGGTCGACCCAGTTTGGTCGACCAGTTCCGCGATGCATCAGCTTGTCTCATCCTCATTTCTGGGAGACAGATAACTTTGTTAATTGTTTTACTATTCCTTGCCCACTTATACATATATGGTGGTTTTAATTGGCAGCCAGAGAACATACTTGTTGATTCCAAAGGAAACATAAAGATATCTGATTTTGGCCTCAGTGCTTTACCTCAACATTTTAGGGTACAGTGTGTATAAAATCCGCCCTTTTATTGCAAACTTTTTTATTCAAATTTTAAATGTCCATGAAATCCTCAGTTATTCAATTTTTTGTTCCTTTCTGAAATTCCAGGATGACGGGTTACTGCATACTACCTGTGGAAGCCCCAACTACGTTGCCCCAGAGGTGCTCACAGACTTTAATTTGTATCTCTGCCTTACAGTTCTAGTCATTCAACAATGCTGGTTTGCGAAATTTTGGCTTAATTGTGATCCTATGACCATGTTAACAGGTCCTAACCAATAGAGGGTATGACGGTGCCACATCGGATCTTTGGTCATGTGGTGTCATCTTGTATGTGCTTCTTACAGGCTATCTCCCTTTTGATGATCGAAATCTCGCAGTTCTCTATCAGAAGGTATTGAGAGTTGCCTTCAGTCTCTTCTCCTTTGATGGTTTTCACTGAACTGTCTGAACACTTTATATTAAAATATTCAATCACCTGAATTTGGTTCAGCAATTTTGAATGTGATCCTCTACTGGTGCAGATATTCAAGGGAGATGCTCAAATACCGAAATGGCTCTCCCAGGGCGCTCAAAACATGATAAGGAGGATTCTTGATCCCAATCCCAAGACCCGGATAACAATGGCTGGGATCAAAGCGGATGAGTGGTTCAAGCAAGATTATACTCCTGCTAATCCTGACGACGAAGACGAAGATATATACATCGATGACGAAGCCTTTTCGATACAAGATGTGGTATGAATACGGATAACCTCCACTGTAGTATCTTTTTGAATATTCTGCTATGATTTTCCATGAAACTGAAGGTAATCCATTTCTCTGATGTAGCCAACTGAGATGGAGAACCATCCAGATTCACCAACCCTCATCAATGCTTTTCAGCTGATTGGGATGTCTTCATGCTTGGATCTCTCCGGTTTCTTCGAGAAGGAGGTGAGAGATCTTAACTTTTAATCTTTCGATTTTTTATTTCCGTTATCTCCAATCATTTGTTTAGAATCAGTAACTTTTTGAAAGAAACATCTTTGCTCATAACTATATAAAGCTCACTGAAAGTAATGGTCATTCTTTTATGTTTTCTAAAATTCTATGTCTATAGTGAGCTAGCTTTCAGAACAACACAAATATAAACAGGTCTCTTCAATAGTCCTCAAGAAAATTAGTTATACTCCTTTTTTGCTTTTAAAGGTCATAGTTAGAAGAACACTACTCTGAGTTTTTCAATTAATTTAATCTTGTGGTGGTTAAACTCACCCTTGTACAACAATAAATTGTTGGGGTGGGGGGGGAATTGGAGGTAAGAATTTGAAATTCCTGGGAATTGTTAATTTTTTATGTTGTTTTTTTGCTTCGCATTTATCAGGATTTCAGTTCCAACAAGACTTCAAAACCTACAAAATGAGGGATTTCAAGCCTCGCTAAAAACGGTGAGACTTGAAGTCTCGTGATGGCGGAAATTCAATTTTCTGCACATTCATTTAGGATTTCCTGGGCTCAAAATAACATAAATATTGCTAAATGACGACACACTTAAAATCTCGAGACTTGCAAAGTGCCGAGCTTTGCAAGTCTCAGGGATTCTTAGAGGTTTATTTATATGGTTCACTATTTATTATATATTCAAGTTGTACATGAAATTTTATTTCCAAAAATGTACTCTTTTGCTCGAGCAATTGCAGGATGTCTCTGAGAGAAAGATCAGGTTCACTTCCAATTATTCCCCGAAAGATTTACTTGAGAGGATTGAGGATATAGTGACTGAGATGGGATATCGAGTCCAGAAGAGAAACGGAAAGGTCAGTGTTGTGGTTATGGATTTGTTCTCCAGAATTTCTCGGCTTAGTTAATTTGTTACATTTTAACTTATAGAATATTCAGAAGAGATCTTTCTTTATATTATTTCTCTACATGCATGGCCCATATGGTTTTAGAGATATATTATTATTATTTATAGTTATGGATTGAAATATGGTAAATACAGGGAAGCTGTATATGGATTAGAGAAATAGCAAGGAAGAAACCTCTTCCCTTCAATACAACTGGGCTGATTTTCAGCCAAGTAAATCTCCTTGTCGCAATTCTTTGTGATAAAGGGAAGAACACCTTCCCATAATCATTACTCCCTCTGAATGCTACTGTCCCCCTTAAAAGTAGTATCATACACCCTTTTTAAAATTAGTAATTATAAAGTATCATCAAAAATCAGGAACAGGTTTACCAGTTCCAACAGGATGTTGTTTTGCATTACATGCTTCAATGTCTAAAGTGGCGAAACATGCTTCAAGTGCTGTCCTCTTTATAGGATTGTAACAGCCAGTATTATTTGGAGAGGATTAATAATATTGTAAGTCTTGTAATCTTTATGACAAGATTCATACTGAAAATTTGGTGTTTCTTGTATCCATTCAGTTGAAGGTGATGCAAGAGCACAAGGGTCAGAAGAGCCCGGGTAGTCTTTCAGTTGCAGCAGAGGTAAGCAACTTCATAAATTTGAACAATATGTTCTTGGGGAAATATTAGTTAGGGCCTGCATATAATCCAGTATGTAATTTTAGCAACCTTTTAATGGCAGTAGTACCTTATTAACAGTTGATTAACTTTTAATATTTCTATGTTATTATCTTATGTAATTCTGGCAGGTGTTCGAAATAAGTCCATCTTTATATGTAGTGGAATTAAGAAAATCATATGGAGATTCCTTATTGTACAGACAGGTACTCTCTCTCTCTCCTTTTCTTCATTAGTACTTGTACAATTAGAACTTTATATTTCTGCTCTGACCCATTGGTATCATTTGGTTTTCTGAGTTTTGAAATGGCATACTAATAACTTCTAATTCAATTTCATGGTGGGTGCAGTTGTGTAAAAAGCTATCGAATGATCTGGGCGTCTGCCCAAGCCAAGAGCTGTTGACCACACCAGTGTCAATGCCGGAGTTTGTTAAGTTAAACAACCCAAATGGATAAACAATCCATGAGGAATATATGTAAATTTTTTTGTTACGTCTAAAACACAATTTGATGCTATTATAATCAATATATATTTTAATTGTATAGAAAAAAGCACAAATGTACTGCGTGTTAGTTAAACACCATTTCAATCTTTTTAAAATGGCGATAGAATAGAAGCTTCAATATGCAAGAATAATTTCTTTGGATGTATTCTATTTTCTGTTCGGACATCCTATTTTTTATCTTTGATAATTTTGCATTTCATCAATGCTTGGACGGTGCTGAAGTAAGCAGCAATATGTATACTTCTTGGTTGCTTCGGGCAACGCTTGGGCCTCATGGGGTTGGAACCTGAAAGACCACTTAAGAAATTATTTCCTTGTGGACTTCCATTTTATAGTATTTTATCTGCAAATCTTCTCTCAAATTGGGTGAAAAAAGGATTTCATACAAAAAGATATACTGACTGAATAATAATATTCAAGTGTAGCCATGAAGGCAGAGAAGATGAATACTCGCAACAATAACAGTGACAGAAATGACTGGCTTTGGTTTGAGTACTACTGACCTATCTTTCACTTCTTATTCAATATAATTACGAATTGTAGAGTTTAAAAATTGAGGCATTGAACCTTCTCAGGTGTCACAAATGTTTACAGAGAAGATATGATTTCCTTAACAGTAGAAACCAATTTATTCTTACATGTGGCTAGTATTCTGGGTCAACCTTTATTTTTCTTTCTGGACAGCATCTCGATCAAGGAAACATAAACGGCTTTGAGAAACATTCTTTCCCTTACTGACCAAATTATGCCCAACCAAGCGAGCATCCTGTGGACACAATTCAAAACATAGTTATTAGAGCGAGAAGCAAAACGAGAAGCTAGAAAATATATATGGGCGTCTAACTCCAGTTATATCAGTATGGGAAGCCATGCCTTAGATTTTAAATTACATCAATATCTGTGAAGAAATAGTCACGTTAGGTTCCAATCTAATGATACCTTGCTTATTGTCTAAACGCAAGGCTGTAGATTCAGGTATACCCTATCATGAAACACTAAGTTATATATTTTGTTCTGTTGGCTGAGCCCTTATGAGCCTTGAACCATCTACACATACTAGGATAATGGATGGAAGATGAAACAGAGTGAAAGTGAATCTCGGAACAATCTTTATCGTTACGACAGAAACCCAGGCTGTGCAGAATTTCCCTGAATGTTTGGACTCTATTATTGCCGAACCAACAAAAGTAAAATGAAGCAGAGAAGTAACAAGTCGTGATGGTGGCAAAGCCTGCAATTTCAATAGACTTCAATAGAGATTATCAAAGATATACAATGGTGGATCCTAGATATAAATTTCCATTAGTAGCAGTCTTGAAGGGAAAATCTTGAACATAAATTCATTACAGTCTCCAGTTTATCTATGAAAATAACATGAATAGAATGGAAACAAGCAGAAAAAGGCAACTAAATTTGAGTTAAACTCACAGAAACAGGATTTAGAAGCAACCCAATTGCTTCAAACAACCAATAAGAAATTCTAGTGAATTCATCTTCAATTCAAATTCCAAAATTCAAGAGAGACTACATACTTCTGATCATCAGCTCAACATACTGATTGAGTACACTCAACTGGAAGAAAGGACTGCGCTTCTCCGAATTTATGGTCTAGTTTACCAGATTCAATACACTTCAGATCCTCTAACAGAACCCCATAATGTTTCTCCACTTCCTCTGCACTCTTCCCTCCTACCATGGCAGCAACAACTTTCCAACGATCCGGATTCTCTTCGCCAACCACAGCCAAAGCAAGTTCAAACAACTTGTTCTCCTCCCAACTCCAGCCAGATAACCCGGTCTGAAAATCATCCATATCACAACCCCAGATCTCAGATTTCTAAATACTCCCAGGAAAGTAAGAAATACCCAATACTCACATTCTAGTATTTCTAAACCTTCTTCTAGACTTTGTTTGATTCTCTATACCAGATTCTAAGGTCTGTGATAAAAAGAATATGAAAATGAAAAATAATGCTGGCTCTCACTCCAGATTATATAGAGAAAACAGTATGAAAGATACCATGAAATAGAGAACCCAGATCAGAATTCAAGCTCTTTGGGCAAAAACTGCAAAAAGATTAACAAAACAACAACAAACTCAATACCTCATTTATTTCTAGCAATACCCAGAATCTCATTTTCCATTTTCTATCTTTGAATCCAACTGGTCTTGGATCCAAAACTACAAAATGGCAAGAATGACAAACATACGCTCACCAATAATATAAAGAACCCACCAGAAATTTTTCACCCCCACCAAATTATACAATCTTTCTTGCAAGAAAAGGAAAGACTTTTGTGGTTTTGCCTGATTTTTCAATGGATTTAAAGCAAACAGAGAGTCGTTTTCAAAGATTTTTTAATTGGTAGATACTAGATAGACGTCGTCGTAGAATAATTGAATATATACACTATGTAGAATGTTAAGAAAAAAATAAATAAAAAAAGTAATCTGTTCATCTTTTTTCCATGATTGGATTTGTGAAAAAAGGTCTCTCTCCACCATTTCTCTATGTAAGTTGAGAAGATCAGGTCTGTCTCCATTAATCCGGACAGTTTTGGTCCCAGAGGATTGCACCAGATCTCTAAGCTATAGTCCCCCTTTTCGGCAACCAACAGAAAACACGTATGACCCACCGGTTCAAGGGTTAGCTTTGAGGTTTTTGGGCCAGTAGTTTATGATTGGGGGAGTGCTAGAACCTAGAGGCCAAGGCCTCAACCCTAATAGGGAGGGGGGCATATCAACTACACTCAACAGGATTCGATCCTGGTCGCTGGTTTTTTTTTCAGTAAGAGGTAATATAACACCTTACACACATACAATCAGACCTACGGTAACCGCCAAGGTCTCGCAGGTGTTATGATTTTTATTTATTTATTTTATTATTATTTTTTTCTGTGGTTCAACATTTGTGAAATCTGTTCCTTTCTATTGCTTTAATGAAATTGCATTGAGCACGCCTGGGCTTTGTCCTGGTGGTACTTTGGGGGAAGGTACCGGATTCCATTCTTGAAAATGTGGGAGTTTGTATATCCTCTACAGTTACTAACACCTAACCGGCGTCGTAGCCTAAACGTATATCTTGAACCAAAATCAACGCTCCAGCTCGATAGTGCTAGTTTTTAATCAGCACCGTCCTACTCAAAGCTAGGAAAAGTTTAATAACTTTGTTTAGCAAACCAAGTCATTAAATATGGGCATCACGTGTTACTTCTGGCCCTATCAGTCATTTATCATAAAAGCTTAACCTAACTAATGTGCAGTTGAGCCTAGGCTTGAGAAATGAGTCATCTAGTTGAGCTTAATTGGTGGGCACCTTGCATTGAAAGACGTTTAGGTTGGACCAAGGAAAGATTGTTTTGCGTTTGGGTTTCCGATTGGTTGCCCCTATTCGATCTAATCCGCGCAAGTTGCACCCCCTACTTCGAGCTTGGCCAAGTTTGAGCTTGGCCAAGTTTAAGTTTGGCTTGAATCTGATCAAGCTCGGCTTGAGTTTGATTTGAGCTCAATTCTTTAGGCTTGAGCTTGGCTTGAACAAGCTTGATCAAGCTCCATTTGAGCTTGGGTTAGCCCAAGCTTGATTCACACAATATTATGTTTAATTTTCTATAGTTTTATTAAGGGTTACCAAGTTTGCTCTATGCTATAGTGAACCCCAAATGGAGCATACCCGAACCAATTCATGGTTTGGTTCGGCTTGGTTTGTGAAATTGAGCGAACCATACGATTGTTCCAAATGATCTTGGTTCTCCAATTTTTTCATTCGAGTGTACTAATATTTTTCTTTGGATTCGACGAATTTATACTTTGGGTTTGACAAATTTTCTTTTAGGTTTGCAAATTGTTCATAAAAAATACATTTTTAATGAGTTTTCAAAATAATTGTTTATAATATATTTATTTACATACTAAAAAATTTATTATAAAATGCATATTTGTTTTACATGCTTACGTAAGCGAACCAAGCCAATGAACCAAATTAAAGAACTTAAGCGAATTGAGAAATGAATTATCTCATCCTACCCAGTGAACCGGTGGCGAACTGCTAACCCAAATTCGAACCGAGCGAACCCAGATAACATTGGTTGTAATAAAAGTGTTTATTAATAAATCATAATACAAAATACTACAATAAATTAATACATTGCTATCCAAAAATAAGATTTGGGGGTTAGTCATTTGATCCAAAGAGCAGAGTGTAAGACTTGGGGGTTCTTAATTTTTTTTGTTATTATCTCTTTAACTTATTTATTATAAATCAAGTCATTACAATTTATATTAAGGAAAGTTAAAAAAATTATTTTATATTAATATAAATAACATTACAATATATATAATAATTCAAGATGCCGAATCAAGCCGAGCATGACTTGTTTAAACATTTGTGCTGAAATAAAAACTGTGCTCGACTTGTTTAAACATTTGAGCTGAAATAAAAACTAAAACTGAGTTTGACTTGTTTAAACATTTGAGCTGGAATAAAAACTTAGCTTGATTCGTTCAAATCTTAAATGTCAGCTTGAGGTTGACTCGAATGAGCCGAGCGGATGAGTTAGGTTGGCAGCCCTAACCCGTACCGACTAGTAGGTGTGGATTGTGCCAGCCCAGCCCAGCCCAACCCAATCAGTCATTTGGCTTGGAAACATAAGTGGACTGGACCTGGTGGGCTGGTCCTAAACTCAACACCAAAATTACTGGCCCACTATACTACCAAAGTGGAATTACAATTAAACCCATAGCCATTTATTAAAAGGACTTCATTACCCGACGCTGCTAAAACCCTACACAGGGCCAGAAACCCTTTCCCCTTCCCTTTGTACAGCCTCCAACCTTTCACTCTCTAGTCTCTCTACCTGAAAGGCTGAAACTCGCTAATATGCGCACTTCAACTTCTTAGCCTGCGCCCACTATGTCTCCTTAATCTCTCCCTAAAACTACTCGCTCTTTCCGCCATGTTGGCCGCATCAAGAGGCCTCATTTCTCGTCTCAGATTCTTCTCGATCAGCTCAAGAACAACAGCAACAACAGCGACAAACCAGTGCAGGAGATTCAGTTCGGAGTCTCTGATCAGCGACGATGAAGAACCGAGGATCATCGAAGCGAAGCCAGGAGTAATGACGCCGAGTTCAAAGAGGACTGGAGCAATCGCCGTTAAATGTGGAATGACTGCTCTTTGGGACAAATGGGGAGCTAGGGTTCCAATCACCGTCCTTTGGTTGGATGATAACATTGTCTCACAGGTGAAAACAATCGAGAAGGAAGGAATTACATCCCTACAGGTACGATTCGATTAATTAGGTTGTAATTTTTTGCTTATTTTGGCTCGAATTTGATCTGGGTTGTTCAATTACTGTGTTTTTATCTGTTGTTCTGTTGTTATTTTTTGTGGGGTTTGGTTAGATTTTTGAGCTGTGTTTTGGTTATGGTCTTAGTTAGGTTGGTTGCGGGCAGAAAAAGGTGAAACATTTGACGAAACCTGAAGTGGGTCATTTTAGAGCTCAAGGTGTTCCATTGAAGAGGAAATTGAGGGAGTTTCCAGTGACAGAGGATGCTCTTCTTCCTGTTGGGACGCCAATTACTGTTCGCCATTTTGTTCCGGGCCAGTACGTGGATGTAGCAGGAATCACGCGAGGGAAAGGTTTTCAGGTGACCTAATGCCCTTGAGTTCCTTTCTATATTCTTTACTATAGTAAAATGTTATAGAGTATTGGCATTGCTATTTTCTTCGTTAAACCGTGCTTCCTGTTTTGTTTAGTCCTCATACAATGAGAGAAAAGCTCACGAAAACCTGCAAAGTGCAATCGCCTACCTTACCTAAATTTACCTAATAGGACACAAAAACACCACTTGGGTTCTTGATATGTTGTGGGAGGAAAACAGATTTTCATGTGGCGAGGCATTCATCAATGTTGATCAATTTGAGATGTAGGTAGTTAACCATTTACTTGGGAGTAAGGGATTGTCTGCTAGTCAGCCATGGTCTTGTTTTATTGTGATATTGATGAGGTTACGAGCAGCCAAGCCTTAGAATTGTATGCAAGTTAGAATACACTATATTTTCCATCTATCCATTTTGGTCCATTCAAATGTATTCACGAACTTGGAGAAAGAATACGTCATAAGAACTGCTCACCAATATCAACTCTCATCTTCCATCTATATATGTCTTAAAAGATTCATGCTTTATGGAATGTAAAAAATGTGTTTTGCATATAATATTCATGGGGTGGGAGAAGTAAGGGTCTCAATTGAATTGCAACGTTGTTTTCTTTCTTACCGATTAAAGAAAAAACTTTGTATTCTTTCTTATTTCGCAATTGATTGAAAAATTGCTATTTTTCATCCCTCTATCATACAATTGCCTTGGGTGATGGTGAATATGCTAATTTTTATTTTTTAAAAATGGTGACATTATCTAATAACAATTACAACGTTAACAAAGGTTATTATACCTGTTTTATAAATATTCCCCGAGTTACTACAGATTTATTTGTGATTTATGTTTTTGGGTGATGAACTTTTATTAGGACAACTTGAGTTTAAGAATAAAACATGGTCTAAAACAATTCAAAAGCTCCAAGAGTACAAAACAATGGGATTTGGGTTCTTATATATGTGGAAACCAATAAGTGAAAATGACAGAATAACCCCAGTAGTATGATTTAACACAATATACTCTCAAAGGAGAGAAAAAAGTGCCCACCCATTCAAGGAAATCATGAATATGTACCCCTACTCAAAAACAAGGACAAAAAATTACCTAAACCATAACCTTAGCTGTATTGGTGTCATACCTAGAGAAGGTGACAATTGACAATTGCATGAGGAAGATGCCATCCATTACTGGAAATCATTAACCTACTAAAAGAAAATGGACTGAAATGCCCCAAACCATATCCTTGGATTCATTGGTGTCATAGCTGGAGAATATGACAATGGCTTGAAGAAGACATTAAGTTGATATGCACCTTACAAAATAAGGTGTCGGAGCATGCTTCCACTCACAACCAAAGTGGACTTGTCTATCTATTTGAGTTTGGAGACATGGCTTGCTTGAGTCATTGATTTTATTCTCTGTCATTACTTTGTCCTACTATATTGTTTCTCCTTTCAGTGGTCATATTGGTTCCTTTTTAAGTTTTTATACCCCATGGGAGGAAGCTAATGGTGTAGAAGGAAGCTCAAATCATTTTTTGGGTATCTTATGGTCTAGCACTGCTTTGCAAATAACCTGCAATCAAGAGAGGTATATAGGACTTGGTTATTGCAGGTAGATAGCAATAATGTTGTCTGAGTTATGCCATGTGATGATAGATGTCTTCCAATGATCCAATTTTTGCAAGCTGAGTATGATATTTATAACATTCTGGTTATTGTCTTAGGAGAGAATGAACAAAATAATTGTATTCAAAGTAATACCTATCAATGATATTGCATTGGTTTGTGGTTTCGATTTGCTCTTTAGCATTTTCCCCCACCATGTGAGTGGGATTGGTCTATTGACATCTGCCAGGCCTTTCTTTATAGACCTTGAATTCTACTCTTATCAATTGTTCTTACGTAGAGTTATGACCTCTTTTAGCCCATAATTTAGGGTTTGAAATTAGATTGCATGGATGTTTGAGGTTACTAGAAAATCAGGCTTGTATAAACGATATTTTTGTAAGAATTAGAGGATTGATTTTACTTCCAGAAAGATAGAGAGAAAAAAAAAAAAGAATTAGAGTTCTGCCCATAATTTAAGGTCTAAGAATAGATGGTGTGGATATTTAGTGGTGGATAATTGTTGAGTAGAAGATATTTTTCTAAGAATTAGAGGACTGATTAACTTATTGAGAAAGAAAAAGGAAAGAATTAGAGGACTATTATTTATTCTGTTAGAGACTTCACTTGTTAGAAGTTCTCTTCATAGGAGAGAAGTAGGTTGTGTTAAACAAATTTTAATTTTGTTTTTACTTCTGTTACTCTATTCTCCCTTGCATTTACGTCCGGAGTATTTATGTT
Source organism: Tetracentron sinense (assembly GCA_015143295.1). Taxonomy (NCBI): domain Eukaryota; kingdom Viridiplantae; phylum Streptophyta; class Magnoliopsida; order Trochodendrales; family Trochodendraceae; genus Tetracentron; species Tetracentron sinense. Next base: position 38,299,414 of record CM026566.1, on the reverse strand, counting down.
TGTCACTCTTGTGTGTAAATTATATGTTCCAGTCTTCCTGATACAACTTAGATCTCCCTTTTCTCTCTCAATTAACTTATTTTTCTGTGGTAACAGGGTGGAATGAAAAGATGGGGTTTTTCTGGAATGCCTGCATCTCATGGTGCATCATTGTCACATCGAAGTATTGGTTCTACTGGTCAAAGAGATGCTCCTGGGAAGGTATGTGTTACTTTCAGTAGATAAAGATTTACGACATTTTTCGCTTAATTCATTTAGTTAAGTAGAAATTGTGTAGCATCTGATGTTTCATTGATTTCTTCCACAACTCTTCTTTTATTTGAAGGAATTTGCATGACTTTATGTTGTTTATTGTGTGAGCAACTCAAAGGAATTCAGTGCCTCAGTGGTCTGTAGAAAAGTTAGATTAATAAACTACTTAGTATTTATTGATGAACTGAACTGAAAAATGAACTATATGCTTATGAGTTGGAATACCTGTTTCCCGGATGAAGTAGGGACACAATCTTATTGATCTCAATATATTAGAGGAGTTAACATATCCTTTCCTTGCCTAACCAACACAAATGCATAGTTTCAACTTTCAGTAAATCAATGCATGAATTCTTGTTAAGAGCAAGGCTATTGATACTGATGAGATGAACCCAAAAATGGTCAAGAACATATTAGCTGAAAAATGAAAATAGTCAGCTGGAATGTGTTTCTTTCTTTTATTTCCTTTTTCTTTTTGGAGAAATAAGGACAGAAAGAAAATACAATTCATTTCAGTAAAATAGAAGTTGAAAATAAAGAAAGAGGGACTACTGATAAAAAAAAAATAAATATGTCCTTATTTCTCAAAAACTGATCAAGAAAAAAAGAAGAAAAAGAAATGGAGACTGGCAATGCCATACATAGCATAGGAATTACTGTTTTTCTCAAATTGAAGCATGGATGCTCAATCTGTCATACGGAGATTAACACAATCTATTCTTGAGCTCAAGCTTTTGTTAGTTTATATTCTTGAATTTGGTCGCAGATGTTATTATGTTAGTCTAGCTGTCCTGACTCCTGATGATAGAATTGGTTGGTTTTTCTCAAATAATCTTATCCTTAATCTTGGTTTCAGGTTTAAATGGGTTTGCACTCAAATTATCTGCATCACTCGATTCCTCTTTTTTTTTTTTTGACTCGCCTTACTTCATTTTCTCAAGGATTTTAGCAGATATCTCTTGCTTCTAGTTATACATAGTAAATTTGAAGAAACTATTTGTAATATCTTATGTAGATATTTTTTTTGATCGGTAATCAAGAGAAATATATTGAAAGAAAAAAAGAGGAAACTACAAGTAGAAGCCGGAAGTTACTGAGAAGTAACCATCCAAGCTGGAACTAGACTTCTATAAGGCTACACAAAGAAAAGACAAGAATACTACTAAAAACAAAATTACATTTCTAAGAGCTGGGCTCCCAAGTTCGCAGGCATGCGACATTACCAGTAAACAGAAACTCATGTAGATATTACCAGTAAACAGAAACTCATTGATACACATGGGATGTAACCAAATTCGAATCTATCTCTTAAAAAATTACGGTAGATCTTGACCATATTGTTCGGTTCTCTATTGTTTTTTAGTGTGTGAATACAAACTACTATATGTGGATGTTACCAATAAATAACCTATTGTCACACATGGGTGGTAACCATATTGAATCCTTTGAGATAGCTCAGAGAAAATTGCAGAAGATCTTATCGTTCCAATTAACTGAAACTTGATAGGGCGACACCTGGGTTGAATGTTCCATTTCCTTTGTTATTGTGTTCAAAAGAAACACATTAGTGCAGATGAGCTGAACAGATTATGGTTATCCCGCTAGTTTATGTATGTTGAATCCTTTGAGATAGCTCGGAGAAAATTGCATAATATCTTATTGTTCCAACTTCCAATTAACTGAAACTTGATAGGGGACACCTGGGTTCAGGGGCGGAGCGTAATGGGTCCATCATGGTGATAAAATTCATTAATGTTGCATTCCAAAAAGGGGCCCGGTAACAAGAAAAACATGGGCCCTCCCTTTTGATAGATAGAGTCATTATATAAACAAAATTAAGGAAAATGCTTAACTTACTGCACATTTCCACTATGTAACGAAATGCTGGTCTTCATTGGATCCTACCCACCTTTTTAATACACACTAACTGTGCTTAAGATTCAGTCACCCTTACAGTTCATCCATTTAATCTTCATTTTTAGAAAAAAAAAATAATAACTTTAAGTTGGTTAAGCCTAACCACAGTTAAAGGAGATGAAATGAGAAGTAGTCAAATGCGGGGTGAGCTAATTAGTTGAATGCAGGTGCCTCCCCTGCTTGATTCATGTCTCTTTTAACACTCATTAACCGTGGTTAAGATTCACTCACCCCTAGGGTTTATACATCTACCCTTGTTTTTTATTAAAAGAAATTAACTCCTAAGATAATAAATCTTAACTATGGTTAAAAGTGACACATAAAGAATCAATCCCTTTATATTATATATATAGAAATATTTACAATATTTTTTGGGGGGGCCACTATATAGAAAATTTAGATACTATATATTTATTTTTTATTATACATACAAAATTATACTTTTTAAAATAAAATTTGGGGGGGCCATGACCCCCCTTGCCCCTGGCTCCGCCCCCTACCTGGGTTGAAGATTCCATTTCCTTTGTTATTGTGTTCGGAAGAAACACATTGGCGCAAATGAGCTGAGCAGATTATGGTTATCCCGCCAGTTTATGTATGTTGCTATACTCCAAACCTACCTGAGCACTCTTTCCCTCAAAGGCTTTAAAAAAGCTCAATCCTCATGGTAATAATTATGCCAATCCTGCCTAAAAATCTCTTCAGGTGATCAAAAGGGCCCCCTTTTTCAGTAGAAGAGATTAGGATGAAATGTATTATCTCAACGCTTCTCTTCTCTTTGGAATGATGAAGCCCTTTTTTTTTTTTAATCTGTAATGATGAAGCCCATTTTTAGGAATTGGGTGGGTAAAAACTTGGAATTAAAAATTTCGGATTCTAAAGAGGAAGAGACAAAAGAAAAATAGAAAAAGAGGAGGAAAAAATAGAGAAGATGCGGATAGAAATAGCAGAAACATGGGAACCTTGTGTTCCACTTTGATTAAGATAGTGTGGTTGGACTGTGGGAGTTAGATTGAGACTCTATCCAGAGTTTTCTTTCTGATTTGACAATCAGTAATTGGAAAGAAAAACTAAAAATAGGAAGCAGCCTAGAATTTTGGAAGAAAAAGGGAACTTCCTCTCTCTACCTACATAAATGTCATGACTCTCAAGTCCATCTCTTCCTCCAATATTAATGATAAACTGGAAATAAATGTTATTAAATGTTGGATTCAAGAATTTGATTCTTTTTTTCTTTTGATCGGTAGAATATTAACTCATTTTGGATTCATAAGGACAATTAGGGTTTGATTAATCTATATTGGAGTTATTCTTCATTGAAGGTGGTGATGTACTTTTATGTTGTGTCCAGTTGGTTTCTTTGAACATTGTTAGAATTTCTTTGCCATGACTCTCAAGGCCATCTCTTCCTCCAATTTTAATGACAAACTGAAATATGTATTATTACATGTTGGATTCAAGAATATTGATGCTAGAAATCTCGCTTCCTCTCCAAAGGGGGGAAATTGACATTACTCAAAAGCACACTATCCAGCTTGCCGACTTACTTCCTCTCCCTATTTGTCATTCTAGTCTCGATCGCTGCCACCCTTGAAAGGATCCAGAGAGATTTCCTATGGAATGAAAAAGTTGATACTTGGAAGTACCACTTGATGGTCTGGAAAACTATATCCCTTCCAAAAAGTGGCGGGGGCCTTAATATTCACCCCCTCACCAGGGTGAACAAGGCCCTATTAGGGAAATGACTGGTGTTTCGGTGAGGAGGAGGACAGCTTGTGGAGGGAGGTGATAATGGCCAGGCATGTAGTGGTCAACCATTGGTGCCGTAAGATTGGGCGGGGTCCATTGGGAGTCGGGGTTTGGAAGGCGATGCTTCGAGTTTGGGCGAGTTTCTCTCTCTACACCCACATTAAGGTGGGCAATGGAGAACATATTAGCTTTTGGAACGACTGCTGGTGCGATCCAGCTTCACTTAGGCAGTCATACGGTAACCTTTTCTTCCTCGTGTCCAACCAGGAGGCTTCAGTAACAAATTACTTAGACTAGCATGAAGGGACTCCGGTTTGGACACCCAAGTTGAGGTGTAACCTATTCGATTGGGAGGTTATCTCCTGTGGCTTCTAGCCCAAGTTTTGCAGTTTACCTCCTTGCTTACCGATAGGGATAGTCTTGTCTGGGCCTTAGACAACATGGGGCAGTTCTCAGTGCGTTCCGTTTTGCGAGCTATGTAACCTAGGCCCTTACTACTTTTCCTCATTAGGCTGTGTGGAGTCCGGTACTCCCCTCAAAGGTTTTCTTATGGACGATGGTTTTAGACAAAATCCTTACTAGCAATCGCCTTATGCATAGAGGTTGGTTTATGGCTAACAGATGCTACATTTGCCTTTTAGCAGAGGAGTCCGTGGATCACTTTTTGCTTCATTTTCTGTTGGCGAGAGAGGTTTGGTACTATTTCCTTTCTCATCTAGGCGTCCGTTGGATCTTTCCCGACTCCTTCCGGAGCCTGCTTTTTCTCTTTTCTCTCTCCTTGGTTTACCATTGGTGAACCTTGATATGTAGGCTCTCTTTACTAATCTTTATATATGATCCCGCTCTTTTGCAGATAAAAAAAAGAATATTGATTTTTTTTTCTTTGGTCGGTAGAATATTAACTCATTTTGGATTCATGAGGACAGTTAGGGTTTGATTCATCTATTTTGGAATTATTCTTCATTGAAGGTGGTGAGGTACTTTTATGTTGTGTCTAGTTGGTTTCTTTAACCATTGTTAGAAGATCCTTGACACCTATGAATGGGTTTGATCCACTAATTTGACTTTGATCCATTAATATTCCATGCCAGTGGAAATCCCACAAGCAGCTTATCATAGACCATAGTTCCTAGGATGTACTTTATGGACCATATGTGCTGATATCTATGGTCCTTCTCATATCCTCCAATGGTCCCTAGTAAGTATATGTTGAAAGGAACACAGAGTAAGCTACCTGAAGAGAACATGTATAATCACCAAGGGCAAATCATGATAGCTTTTACACAATGTTTGATTCAGTGAAGGATCCTACTAGTTTTGTGAGTGTCTGCTGAGTCAGATTGGGAACTGGAAGTCTCCATAAGTAAATGATGTGATAAATGAAGCTTTTGCACAGGCCTGCTACTGGTTTGAAACAGGAATGGTCAATGGGAGCTATCGATAGAAGCTTTGTCTCGAGAACAATTGAACAAATAGTTGCACACCCTGCCTCTTGCGCCAGTGGTGGGGTGTGGCCTCTCTGGGGATCCAATCCCCCTAGGGTAACGAGCTCACAAGAACTCCAGTCTCCCAAGCTAACCACTAACCATTGTTCTAACTTCTAACCACTAACCGTAGTTAAATGATACCCTAAAAAGTGGCGGTTCTGAAACTTGCATTTCTAGATACTCCTTAGCCGGTTTAGATGGATGGGTTTCACAAAAGTCTGAAGTGGGTCTCTGGGACATCAATGGGAAGAAGGTGTTAGGGAATAAACTCTAAACTGGATATGTGAGATACGGAAAATAGACTGAAACAACTAACAAGCGCACACACAAGAAAAGCAGAATTAAATGGTTCCCTCAAGTTGACGGAGTTGCCGAGATTTTCACTATGAACTGGAGCAAAAGAAAATTACAGAGATGCGATCTAAAACTGTAGTAGCCGCCCCCCTTCTGCTTAATAGAAAATAGGGCTACATAACAAAGTGCGAAAGTACCAGAGTACTCCTAAGCATAGTTCGAAAACTCAGCGAGTCACCCGAGTAACTTGGCCGAGTTACTCGACTCGGCTGAATTTCGAGTCGAGTCGCCTCAAAACTCGAATGAGATACTATTTACCGAGTTACTCAGGTGACTCGATCGAGTCTAGCCGAGTTTTTCGACTCTCCATACTAGGTCGAGTCATAGAAGGGTATTTTTATCATTTTTTAAAACCTAAACTAAAATGTCACACTATTTTTGCATCATATTTTTTAGGGTCTACAAAAACAACTTACTATGGGTTTTGTTAAACCTAATTTTGTTGTTTGAAGCTGTAAAACCAACGTACTTTGAGTTCTTTTAACCCAAAATTTTTAAGTTATTACATATATATTCCGAGTTGGACCGAGTCGATTTTTTTTCGAGTTTTCCGACTTACTCGACCCGGCTAACTTTCGGGTCGAGTCGAGTTTTCGGGTTTTTGAACTATGCTCCTAAGTACTACCCCCCGAGAGCAGAGGTAGGATGTTCAGTCCGGACAGGCTCCTCACTACCTATCAGAAGGCACATAACACATGCATCCAGGGGTGGGGGTATAGAGCCGATTTTATGCGTTCCACCTAGAATATCTCCTAGACTTAATGAATTGATCTATGAATTCTAACGTGTCCTATCATTCACATTTTATCTAGAAAGTCAGAAGAAAATTGTGAATGGTCCAGAAAAAGGCGGCATGGCTCCCTAGTTGTCATTTTTTTGGATGGTCAGAACAAAATGGTGAATGGTCCTGAAAATGTAGGATTGGTGGGATTGTTTCAATTGTATTCAAAGTCTTTTGTGACATCTAAAATGAGTATGTTTCATGAACAGAATCTTAAACCATTAAAATTACATGCAGTGGTGGGAACATCATTATGGTTTGGTATTAACATTTTTAAGTTGTTTGAACAGGTATTCAGAGGTAAAAAAATTACATGCAGTGGTGGGAACATCATTATGGTTTGGTATTAACATTTTTAAGTTGTTTGAACAGGTATTCAAAGGTAAAAAAATGCCAGGGCGCATGGGTGGGAAGCAGCGCACAGTTAAAAATGTATGGGTCTACAAAATAGATCCTGGGAGGAACTTGATGTGGGTGAAAGGCCAAGTATGGTTACGTCAACACTAAAATCTTTCTTGTTTAAGGAATACTCAAATCTGGATTTCAGGGGCAGAGGTCTGTCCTCTGCCTTTTTGGTGAGGCACACATGCAGGTGCTCAAGAATCATCATCCACTGGATGTTACCAAGGAGATCTCCAAGGTCAAAAGTCCTTGTGGGATGATGAATCAACAACCTGTTCTAGATGGTGAGAAATAATATGGCCGGACCATTAAAATGACTTTAGATGGATGTTTAGGATCATACAAACAGGAAGACATGTTGTGTTACATGGGTGCATCTAATGGTGCATGGTCTAAATTCCATTGCGTATGTACCATGTGTGGCAGAGAATCAGGAGCAGCTCTTCTTCCTGTTATGACGGCCTGTCTTGAGTATCCCTATTCTTATTTTGTCACTCTTATTTACATGGGATTATTATAACAAATGAAAAGAGAAGAAAATAAAGGTGACATGGATAATTCTTCTAAATCATCTCACTATTAGATTTATCTGATTATTGTGCCATCCCGTGTTTTCCTGATGGACCCCCTTCTTTTTTACAGGTTCCGGGTGCAGAGGGGAACTTTGTGTTTATAAAGGATGCCGTTTACAAAAAACCTGATGCTTCATTGCTTCCGTTTCCAACTTATTTTACCCAACCAGATGAGGAAACGTCAGAATTGGAACCTCTGGTTGCTGATCTTGGGGAAGTAGATCCATTCATGGCTGCAGATTAACCAGCTCTTCAAGATCAAAATCCCCACAGAAGCTGGTCTTTCGTTTTTGGTGGGATCATCTAGCTTGCAATCACATTCTGGGGTTATTTTATAGATAGCATAGCTGGTAGTTTCATTCTCCAGTTATATATGAATTATGATTAAGAGAGTGCAGAGAATTCTATATCACTTCCAAAGAAAAGGAGAGTGCAGAGAGGCAGAGCTTGTAATTCTATTCTTGGGATCACTTGACCTGTGGATTTGAAACAAGTCAACTAGGTTTTTCAGAATTTTTCTCTTAAATAAATACTGGAATTTTGGCTGTTTGTATTAACTTTTGGTGGTTGAGTTGTTTTTGCTTATGAGTTAATTATTTCCAAATTGTGCATATTATGCTCAATTTTTTTTTTGTTTAACTGAACATTTTAATTTATTATCAACGAAAATTTCCTTGTTTATCACCAATCATTATGTGGTTCTAACTATGCAAATGTATCATTTTTCAAAAATGCTGTTGATTTATTTAATGAGTTCTGACTGTGCGATACTCTCTCATCTGCAGATAATGATAGCACTACTTTCTTTCAAGACTCACTCTTTTCTTATGTTTTTTGATTGGATATAGTGTGAGGATAATGCTTGCACTACTTTCTTTCAAGACTCACTCTTTTTGATTGGATATAGTGTGACTGTGTGAGTGCAAAACAAATCTTTCTTTTAATGGAAAAAAATAAAACATGTCTTTCTCTCAAAGAAATTGACTTTAAAATATTTGAACTCTAACCCTTTAGAGGAGTGTTAGCTCTAATCGCAGTTTCTCCAAATTTTTCCATAGACACAAGTTGTGGCTAACACCTGGAGCTGTTTCATTATTTTAACAATTTAAAAGGTAAAAGTCTGATAATATCATTTGTAGCACCCCATTTGCATCCTTGGAAGATTTGCGATTGGGGCTAGAAAATCCAACCCTTTAATTCAAATAATTAATAATAAATATTAGAGTTAACTTAGAAAATTTCAAAAGAATTGAATTCCATGGAATTAAAACATACTGAATTAAATTCCACGAAATTCAAAATTCTATCGTTTGGATGTACTATTAAATTCCTGGAGAAATGAAACCATTAGACTTTTTTTTTTGTTTTTAAATTCCACAGCAGCGTGGATTTGTCAAATAAAACTATTTTACTATGGAATTGAATCTTATAAATTTGTCTTTAAAATCACTGCTTGAATTCTCTATGGAATTAGAAAATCTTAATTCCACCCTATTTATAATGTGTCCCAAATGATGAAATTAGAATTGTCTCATGGAATTGACAATTCCTTTCTTCAATTCCATAAATCCAAACGCACCCTTAATTACTTTAATTAAAGGGGTAGAATTTGAGAGTACCTTGGATCCATATTTAATTAGGGATTTCAATATCATTAGAAAGCGGATTCATATTTAATTAGGGATTTCAATGTCATTAGAAAGCCATCTCTTTCTGCAAGCCAAGCCCCGGCTCTGATTGATTACTCGTATTTCCACCAAAGTTGGGTTAATCCTAGCTCACCCAAGTTAGATTTTGGGAAATGATTAACTTACTTTGCATTTCCACTATGTAACAAAATGCACCATCATTGGTCCCTGCCCTCTTCTTAACACCCATTAGCTGTGGTTAAGATTTACTCATCCCTAAGGTTCATCAATTTAACTTTGGGTTTTAAAAGAAAAAAAAGAAAATATTAACTTTAAGTTAAGTAAGCTTAACCACGGTTAAATGGGATGAAATACGAAAACATTTAATTATATAACCAAATGCGGGGTGGGCTAATCATTGCCCTTGTTTATCCCTGTTTAGGTGTGCACTGCAAAACTTGTTACCCATTACCAAACATACCCCTGTTATCATTCTAAAAATGACTGAGGATCTTCTCCCGAAAAAAATCTCATTATTTGTTATTGCTCATGATTGACTAGGACTCGACCCAAAGTGGTAATATCTCGAGCCTCGCGCGCGCACCAGTTCGTGAAATGCGCAGCGTAAGGCGTGGTGGTGCGATGTAGTCAAATTTATAAATTCTTCCCGGAAAGTCATGGATCTCCTTTTTGCTAATAACAGCCACGCGACTTCTCTCTAATTTATTTTCTCTTTCCTACACACCTCTCTCTCTGCAAGTCGAAGTCGAACAAACCTTTGAACTTGAAATCAAAATTAGAAGGAAATCGAGCTCTATCGCTGATTCAAATTTCCCAAAATTTCAGATTTTTTTGCCCTAATCTTAATACTCGGATCTCAGAAGTTGTTCAAGAACCCTAGTTTCCTGAGTTTTTTTTTATATTTTTTCTAGGGTTTCAAGTGGAGCTTTTCATCAATGTTGCTGGAATGAAGCGAGATCAGCCCTCCAATTGCGGTGGTTGCGGCTCTGATGAGCTGTGGCTCCTCCACAATGTCCGTCATCGAGGTATCTATCGTCGTCTCTGCACTTCTTGCGTCTTGAAATCCTTTCCTGGATCGTTTTGCCCTATTTGTTACGAGTTTTTCGAGGGATCTTCGCCTTCAAATGATGACGTTTTGTGTTTGAAATGCCCGTCGATTTCGCACTCGGCTTGTGTTGGTCTGGATGTTGCTCCTCGCTATGTATGTCCTCCTTGTGAAAACCCTAGTTTTTTGTTTTTCGACATTGGTGGATCGAGTAAGACGAGTAAAGGTTGTGATGGAAAATCAGTGGGGATTGATCAGAAATCAGGAAAGGTTCTTCTTGCTGCTGCAAGGATTGCTTCCTTTTCGATGAATAAAGCAACAGCCACAGCTAGGGTTGAGATGGAGAAGAGGGCTAAAGAAGCTGCTTTGACGAAGAAGAGAGCAAAAGAAGCATTGGAACGAGTTGCTTTACTTGCGTCCAAAGAAAAGGAGAAGGGGGTTCCAGTTTCCGCTCCAGTAGTGGAGCAGAAGAAAATGTATAAAGGTAATAGTGCTGTTGCTGCTGCAGTGGCAGCGCAGAAACGCATTCAAAGTCATATTAGGGCAGAAAAAATGGATATATCTATATCTAGAGGCGTTCCTGCATCTTTGAATAATGTTGGTTTGAGAGAAAAGGAAAGATGGGCAGGGTTCCAGGCACCAAAAATAGTGCTTGGGCCGCCCAAAAAAGGTGTCTTGGTTGAGGACAAGGATAAACAGAAGGGGTCTCTTGCTACTGCTGCAGGGCGTGAGCAAGTTCAAAACCCGACGTCTGGGAATGAAAAGGAGAGGTCCAGCAATTTGCCTTCTTTACAGAACCTTAGTGTAGAAGTGGAGAAGGAGAAGAATGGGCTTTTTTCAGTTCCTCCTGTTGCAGGACAGTTGCGGCATCCTCAAAATAGTCATGATGGGGAGGACAGATGTTTGGAAGGATTTGCAAATACTGAGATGGTTCCGCAGCTAACCCACTCAAACCAAGGTGGGCAGTTGTGATTTTATTCATTATGCCATTTGATACCATTATTCTACCCTAGAATTACAATTTTGTTTTGTCCTGGTACTTATCAATGAGTGAACTGCAGATGCATTGGTCTCCAAGACTAATTCTGGAGTTCTACTCACGGGATCATCAGATAAAGCGAGCTAGCTCCTCTGAGTTATTTCATTTCGCCAGATCAAGTCAAATTCGCATGGTATATTTCATTTTTTTTTTTCTTCTGGTTGATGCTTGGAGTCATGTAGAGATTGTCAAAACTATGCTGTACGTACTTCAACTTTTCAAGTGAATTTCAATGTAATACTCTGGTCCCACTTGTTCCTTTACTATGTAGGAGATTCACTTTTTTCTACTATTTTTACTGGTTTTTTACTTTTATTTTCTTCGGGAAGGACTCACTGTCTATCTTAAAAGAAATGGCACTTTTCAAGCTCTGCAATTTTACTTTTTAACATGTTAATTTACTTAGTTCTAAGTTCTAACCACGCACTTGGCAGGACTGGTCCAGAAAATGACAAACAGACAACCTACTTCTAGAAATTAGAAATTAGTACAAAATTTCTAGACTGTGAAAAACTTAAGATTCTGATTTCTGCATAACACCTTTGCGGAATGACTCACGTGGTTATTTGTATCTATTTTCTGTTATTTTATTCTACAGGATGTGGTGTTCAATGTGATTACATTTTAAGAATATATTAATGAGGCGCTGGAGTATAGAGCCAGAGTTTCCTGCTTTCATTGAAATTTTCCAATGATTAGAGCATGCATCCAGAACTAACACACGAAATGAGCTAACTCTGCCACTATTACTTCATAACAATGGTTGGAGCTACAAGGAATGTGGTTGTAGTAAAGGATTTCTATACATGTATATGTTAATGGAGTATTAACACAGCATGTCAATTTTTTTATCGGTACATTATGGCGATTTTTACTTGCCACTGAAATCTCTTACAGTTTGTCATAGTGCCTGAGAACAATTAAAAATATTTCAATTTTTTTTAAACCTTTTTTTCCCTTGTTTGTGCAAACATTCGACACAATGTAGCTCAATGGATTGTGATGTGTACTGCAACTTATATATCATTCTACTAATAAAAGTACAAGGAGTAACCTTAACTTTATGTAGACAAAACTAACCGTCACCTTACTTTATAATTAATAAATGAAACATTATATTAATAAATAAAAAGAGAAGTTTATGACTAATTTTTATAGTGGTTCTTAGGGATAGTATGGCCATTAGAAATTTCATTAATGGCATTCTATGTAAATAATGAGCAATTGCAGTCTGGCTCTCATCATTTCAAACAACACAACTCCTTAGTCTAGGGATCAGGGTTGGGAAGTGGTATAGGGTGTTGGGCAAGAGTGACAATGAGTATCCCTATGTTCTTATATATGAAATATTCTAAAGACAACCAATCCATCCTGCAATTAATCATATACAAAAGAGGAAAACGGGGTGCCTATAAAATCTCAACAAACATGAAAAGGGGATATGTAAAGATCGAAAATCCAGGCATCTAAATTCATTAAAAAAAAAATTAGGTCAGGGAGGAGATAAAGTCTATCTTTGCAGTCTTAGGGAGATTGTAGTAAGAGAATTTGCCTTCCAGTGTGTATTCATGCATGACCCAGTTGGTTTTCTCTTCTTTAGGAGCTCTCCCTTGTAGAAAACAAGGGTCTTCTTCATCCCAACAAGGCATCCTTTCCCCTTGTAAAACTCTATCTTTTCTTGTGGCCTTCAAGTAACCGGATTCTGTCACTCTATTGGTTCTCATGCCCGTTGGGTACTTCTTATCTCTCTGGAAAAACAAGTATCATTCCTTCTCTCCTATCTTAGCTTTCTTTGCTTTACCTTAATGAGGGATGTGGGAGAGGGAAGATGGGGCTTGAGGGGATAGAGAGAGTCGTGTGAGAGGGAGACGTGGCAAAGGGGGACACCCAACTCTCTTAAAACCTCTTCTCAATTTAAAACTAAAACTCTTATTAATTCTAACTAAGATAGGACTCTTCATAAATACTAATCAATAGTATTTAGTTTATACATAATTTATATATAATTTAAATAGATAGTAAGTATTAATTAGGACCCTTTATTAGTCTATTTCAATATGGACTTTCTATTAACAAGAATCTTCAACAAATTAATGTGTGATAGTGAAATTGAGATTTGTTAAAATATTTAATTATATTTTTGATTTATTTTATTGTTTTACTTAAAAAATATATTTTAATTTCATTAGTAAAAAATTAATTCGTGACGTGAACCTTTACAATTAAAATGGACACTTGGTAAGAAAAGACAGGGCGAGCTAGCAGCCACGAGGAGGGGTGGTGGTGATAATATTAAATTGTAATTTAATTATATTATATTTTTTATTAATAGAAAATTGATACGTGCAAAGCACGTGCAATTTTACTAGTATATATATATAAGGAGGCAGTATTAGGGGATTATTTTGAAAGGAGGGGGTGGTTTGGAGCCCATCTCTTAGACGAGACTTGAACGACTGGGAGGTTGAGGATGTGTCTTGCCTATTGGCTCGCTTAAACTCCATTTCCCTGTGTGCGGAGAGGAGGGATTGCAGAGTTTGGTTTGGCAGTAAGAATGAGAGTTTCTCAGTTAGATCTTTATATCAGTCTTTGAGTCTTGTCCCCATGGGTTTCTTCCCCCATCGAGAAGTGTGGAAGCCAGGTATTCCCTCAAAGGTCTCGTTTTTTCTCTGGAATGTTGTCTTGAATAAAATTCTCACTTGCGACCTCTTACAACATCGAGGGTGGAAGATGACCAACCGGTGTTTCATGTGTCTCGAAGCCGAAGGGACAATGGATCATTTGCTCCTTCATTGCTCATATGTGGCCGATATTTGGGGTTTTTTTCTATCTCGTCTGGGTCTTTCCCTCGTCTTTTCAAGGTTTCTCAGCCGGGTGGTCTAGGCCAAGCAAGGATGGGGCATAGGAGGTTCTTTGGGCAATTCTGCAGGGTGCTATATCGTGGATGTTATGGAATGAGAAAAACCTCAGAGTATTTAAAGACTCCTCAATCTCTCAATCCCGTTTGTGTGCTCGGATTTGGATGGTCATTTTGGAATGGGCGGGTTTCTACTTAGATGGGGAGGAACTACGTGCTATGTTGGGTTGATGTAATTTGGTCGAGGTTGCTAGGTTAAGAGGCAGGCTTGTGATGTATGTCTAGGTGTTCTGAGTTTATTAGCTTGTAAACTCTGTGTTACGCCTTTGCTTTCTTTGCTTGTATTCCTCTTTCTCTTTTTAATATATTTTGGCTTGATTACTGATTAAAAAAAAAACATACATACATGTCCTGCATAGACATGGTGCTCCTCTCCATACCCAAAAGGAGAGGGAACAACAAACTGTACCATTGAGTGGTTTTCTTTGGCTAGAAACCTGTTGTATTGGGTTTATAGGCGTTGAACAAGAACATTTGTTATGCTAATGGTGCAGGAAGATTTACATTAACTTTATTACAAGGGGTGAAGGTGAGTAGAGGGGTCACAGTGAAAGAGGAAAAAAAGAAGCAAAGTGCGGGGTGTGCGCATCGCTGGTGTTTGAGGCAGGCCTGTGCTTAGAGTCCATGTTGGTTTCCTAATTCTACCAGAGATGCTCTTGAAGGAGCTATTAGATTATTTGATGCTGAGGAGGATTTTAATCATACTGTATCGATATCTTGAAGTTTGTTCAGTTAGAAGCCAGTGCTCCAGTGATGAATGGAGGATTGGGCATTTACTATCTAAGGTTTTACCTAGAGTAATGGATTTTGCAATAGATCCCGAGCTAAGAGTACTGTGGCAAACACCAACCTCAATAAATAGTTCTGACTGTCAACATATTGCATTCTTTGGATCTTCAGGTTGCATTTTAGGCTTCATGGAGGCTTTCTTTATGTTCATTCCTGACCCAAGCATTCCTATGTACAAATTAGGAAAGATTGTGTACCCATCAATAGTCCTTTGCAGTGAGTGAGTTTGTATTTGTTAAGTTAGCTATCATTAAACTGCAGAAAGGTTGGCTAATCTTTACTGGGCATGCGAGGATTATCTAATTGCCTAGACAGGAATCTGATTTTCACCACCTGGTTAGAATTTTGTGTTTGCGATAATCCAATTACTGTGTAGATCATGAAAAACCAAACACCAGAAAACAAAAAGAAAAAAGGAGATTGATGGCTTAAAAAAAAAGGAAAAAGGAAAAAACGCGATGGCACTATGATTTCTGATGCATATCCACCCGTTTATCAGATCTACTATTGCAGACAAGTACACACTAAAAAGAATAAGAAAAGGATGCAGCTTTGGGATCATTCATCGCTCATTTTATTACATAGGAATTTGCGAGCACAAGGTTTTTTTGATGAAAAATAAGAGTCTTGAGGAACCTACCCAATGTCTTAAGGCAACACTCTGGATGTTATTATATGAAGAAATCTGAAAGAGACGTAACTTTCTAATTGTCCCATATAATGTATATCATAAAAAGATGGTTATGATCATCCAGTTACTTCAAAATTTCGCACTGGATATAAATGAAATTGAACTTGAATTTGAAACATCTATTTTTTCCTTGATCGTAAATATTAGATATATAGATAGATCAAAAGTGTTACAGCAGTTTACAGAGGTGTAAACTAAGGTTAACTATTAAGCAAGAAAGGCAGAAAACAAGGGAAATATAAACAACAATAACAAGTACCGAGGTTGACTCCTCACAATAATGTATCCTTCACTTCCTGACCCAACTGACTAGTGGAGCTCCATTCCACAATCAATCGCTGAAAAAATCCCTAGTAAATTTCAGGAACCTTTAGTTTTAAATTTTAGGGCTTTGAAATCCAGGGATTTGTTCTAGGGTTAGATGAATACACAGAAACAGATGAAGAAATTGAGGATCGCAATGATAGTGGTGAGGGTGAAAAAATGTTGGGAGACGATGAGTGTTCTTTCGTGGATCCGAAAGAGGTTGAGAGGGTGTCCAAGGTGATCGAATATCTGTTCACATCAGATCAGTTTGGAATCAATCTCTCTCATGATATGGTCATAGATGTGTTGGCACGGATCCATTATGCCAGGCTGCCAGCATTTCGGTTCTTCTGTTGGGCGAGGCAAAGGCTGGGGTTTTCACATGATGCATGAACGTAAAATTCAATGATGGGTATAGTTGGGAAGACCAGGCAGTTTGAGAGCATGGTGCTGATGCTTGAAGAAATGGGTACAGAGGGGCTTCTAACTTTTGAGATGTTCTCCATTGCAATCAGGGCTTCTGGAAATGAAGAAAGCTGTTGGGATATTTGAGTTGATGATGATATATAAATTCAAAGTGGGGGTTGGCATTTTCAATTGCTTGCTTGATTCACTTGGAGGGCAAAGCTTGGAAAGGAAGCTCAAGCTTTCTTTGAGAAGTTGAACAATTGGTTTCCACCGGATGTACGGACTTGGTCGGTTCTTCTTGCTAGTTGGTGCAAGGTAAAGAATCTAATTGAGGCAGGGTAGGTTCGAAATGAGATGATTGATAAGGGTCTGAAACCTGACATTGTTGTCCATGACACACTGCCCGGAGGGTTATTAAAGGGTAAAAAGAGGTCCGAAGCGATCAAACTGTCTGAACTCATGAAGGCCAAGGGTCTGTCTCCAAATGTGCGAAGCTATATCATCTTGATCAGGTATTTGTGCAAGGGGATCAAGATAGAAGTAGCCGTCCAGTACTTTGACAGGATGCTCGCTTCCGGTTGTCTGTTAGACCTTGTGGTTTACCCTTGTCTGATCATGGGGTACGAGAACCAGAAAAAAAGATGGTAAGGTCTATGGAGTGCTGAAGGAGATGAAAGAGAAGGGCTGCCCATTTGATGGACGGAACTACAATGCCTTGATCAAACTCTTGACGAATCAGCAAGATGATGTGGTTAGGATTTACAAGAAGATGATTCAGAGTGGATGGTGATGAAGTCCTACTTCCAGGCAATTTTTTTGAAATGGGGTATGCAGTTTGGGAGGAAATGCGTCGAACGGGGTGTTGCCCTGATGATAATTCTCGTACTGTTTTCATTGGAGGACTTACGAGGCAGGGAAAATCGGAAGAGGTCTGGTAAATACACACAGGAGATGATAGAAGAAGGAACGAAGGCTCCTAAACTTCATAACAATAAGTTTGCTTCTGATTTCTCCGGCGCAGGGAAGCCTGACATACTTAAGGAGCTGGCTCAAAAGATGAAGATCTCGGGTAAGTTTGGTGTCTCCAATGTGTTTGCAAGGTGGTTTGAGATGATGAACAAAAGAGTTGGGAGAAGATTCTAATCAAATTGGACAGCAGTACTAAGTGGAGCACGAACCATGGATCGATGGCTCTTGCATTAACATACACTTGACCGATGAACTAGTAGTATGTATTTGATTTGTCATATTGATCTCAGAGAAATAAAATGTTCATATGTTTTTTACTTTAATAACCATGTCCTGCCCTGTAGCCAGATTTCTGTTTTGCTTTTGTTGGATTTTTCAGAGGGTTTGCAGCTCTCTACTTGATCCATCTACTCTTGGGATGGTGATCATTTTTTATCTGCCATGTATGATGTATTTTATCATTATTTCAAATATGGAGAAAGCCATTTTGTCTCTAATTTCCCCAGGTTTTGCGAAAGACACTCCTGAAGGAAAATCATGATCATTGTGGAGAAATCAAGAGGTCTTCACTCTAAACCCTTCAGGAAACATCTGTTTGTGACTCTTGTTTCTTTGTTGCTTTACTCTCTTTGTTGTTGTTTCACACGAGGGCAAAACTGGGGCAGCGGTAATTTTTTTTTGGGTATTTGAGTATAAACTCGATTTAGGGTGCTTGGAGGAGAGGAATGTTGTGCTACTCCTAAAAGTCGCAGAATTCTGGTAGCAGAAGAGAGCTTGTTTTAGCATAGAGTGAGCAGCGGAGTTTGGTGTATTCGAGCTGGGCTTGGCCCTGCTCTGCTCGGCTCGGCTCGGCTCGGCTCGGTTTGAATTCTATGCTGGAGCTTGGGTTGGTTTGAAAATTTTTCATCTATGCTCGAGTTTGGCTTGGCTTGAGCTTTTATTGAATTATTAAAAAAAAAAAATTAAGTCAAAAAATAATCTTTTTTTATATAATATTCAAGCCAAGCCTAGCCTCAATGTGGCCAAGCTTCGAGCTGAGCCAAATCAGACAGGCCCTTGGCTCGAGCTTGGCTTGAATACATTTTCGAGCTCAACCCGACTTGGTCGGGCTGAACTTCTAACTAGCCCAGTTTGGATACACCCCTATTCTATCCCTTTGAATGGAGGGAGCTCTCGTTTCTGGAACCAATCTCATAGATCTTGGACATTCTCACCGGTGTACAATACCAGTTAACCTTCCAACGAAGCACTTTTTTTTTTAAAAATCCAAAAAAGGGAGTGGGTAGCAACACAACGCAGTCTGTACTCTGCAACACCTGGTGTTGCTACCCTATAACAGCTAGATGGTTTGACACTTGTTGCCAACACCTTGTGAAGATTGCGATGGGTTTACATTTCTGATAAGTAATTCGTGTAAAGCTCTCTACAAAAATTCGAAATACAAAAATTTCAAAAAAATATTTTGACTGTTACCTTGTATAGAAATTAATAATTGACTGCGCATGAAAAATGAGAAATACCAGCAGCAACAGGCGTGTCTAAATCGCCATGTTTCCTTGAAAACCGGTAAAGAAAAAAAAAAAAACTTTCTTTTGAATTTTTCGAGCTAGTACTCCTCGTATGAAGATTGGCACTAAAAACTACTCTGGATTTCTGGACAGTAATTGTATTCCAGAAGCTGCACCATAAAGAATTAAAGATTCAGGACAGCAATTTGAATCCCTGCCCATCTGAGAAAATGGGCCTCCGATTGTCTCTGGCGATGCCAGAAAGGGCTCTCGGGGTTCCATACATTTTGCGACAGTTGGCGTAAAAATGGGGAGAAGTCATTCCACTTTCTCCCCATAATTTTGACTTCTCCCCATTTGATATCTCTCACCCTTATTCTCACACTTATCACTACATGTCTTATTAGGGTGGAGAAATCAAAATCATGGCCACATGATTTTGACTTCTCGACCACTGGTCACCTATTCTATGGAACCCTGAGACAATCATTTTCTAGCTTTGCCAGAGACAATCCAAAGCCGAGAAAATGATGGCAAAAGGTTTATTCTGGTGCTTGCTAGAGTATCCTCTCGTGAGCACCAGATCCATGGACAAAAAAAATTTCCCGCCCATTTTTTACTTCTTCCCATTTAAAATTTTTCCCAATTTTTTCGTCCTTTGATCTGGTGCTCACCAGAGGGATACTCTGGCGAGCACCAGAGTAAACCTTTTGCCGAAAATGATATAACGTCTCTCTAGTCGCGTGTCATTTTATCAGATTCAAGGACACGTGGTTCTTTCCGGCAAAAGAATCGCCATGAACGTCGTACTCTCGTTACAAAGCCCGGACACGTAGGGTCACTAGGACACGTGTTTACAGTATGGTCTTCCCAAGAACTCTTCTTCTCTCAGTTTCTTTCTTCTTCTCTAGGCTTTACAACTCCCAACGACAATACCAATCGTCTTTGTTTCTGCCATTCTTTCATTTTTCTCTGTTTCTTTTTAGAAGAGAAGAAAAGGAAAGAAAAAAAAAACAAAAAAGGAGAGAAGTGAAGAAGATGAGCAGTAATATGGAGACTCGATCTCTGATGGATGAACTTCGGAGCTTTGAGAAGGGTTGCTTCTTCGATCTGGGTCATCCTCTTCTCAACCGTATCGCTGAGAGTTTCGTCAAGGCTGCTGGGGTACTTCTTCTTCTGTCTCAGACTCTCTCTTCCTCTTCTATCTCTCCATAGATCGATCTCTAACGCTCTCTCTTTACAGATCGGAGCTGTTCAAGCTGTCTCTCGCGAAGCCTACTTTACCACCATTGAAGGTATGCTTTTCTGCTCTTTGCTTTCCATATGCCCATGTATGTTGGACTTTTGATCCATGCATGTCTAGAAAACTAGAAATCTCATCATGTAATCATATCATGCATGTGATTTATGCGGGAAAAACTTAATAAGTATCAAATTCCCTATAGTGACATTTGTGACGGCATACTTTCCGTCACTATAAGTGATTTATTAGTGATTGAAAAGTTTCCGTCACTAATATTCCGTCGCTGCCCGGTAGTTTTCTTGTAGTGTGGTATGGGTCGCCGTCTTTGGGTGGAATTTGGTAATACTAGAGATGTGTTTTCAGGTGCAGGGCTTGATTCGAGTACTGGTGGCCTGGATATATCAGGTAGCAGGAAGCAACGTTTGCCAGACCTCAAAGGTATGTATCATAGGGAACCACTAATATCCTACATTTGTTTCTAGAGTAATGCTAGCTAATCTTCGAGGGTATGACATGCCATGTGTTATTCTAGGGAAACAAATCAAATCTGTTTGTTTTTGGTGGAAATGTTATCATGTAACTAACACACACTAAACTCACACACACTGCCAGACCTAAGGTAGCCCTTAAGGTGCCATATGGGTAAGTCCAAGAAACCACTCCACCACTCCAAAGGGGCCTGTTGAAAATATGGCATGTTTGTTTTCACATGAATTTTTTATGAACAACTAAAATGATCTAGGGAACTTACATTTAAAACTCTTAAAAATCAGTCTCTTTAACTATGTTTTATAAAAATACCCCCTTCACATATATATATATATATAAATTATTACAAAAATACCCCTCTTCACGTTTTTTTTGAAAAATTTATAGAAGGCTTACTTTCAAGAATTCAACCAAACATTCAAAAATGAATGAAAATTTTCATCTTTTACTGGAAAAAACTTTTTTACATCGTAAATGATTTACATGCAAAAGAGCCTAAGAGAAAGACACAGTGCGGGCAAAAGGGAGAGTGTATTAACAAAGAGATCAGTGTTGCTAGCATTATCTGAGTGCTAACCCACTCTCTCCCTTTTGCTCACCTTTTTTAGAGTAATGTGAACCCAACAATAGGTGTCAGCTAGTATACTTGGTAAAGTCACTTGGCATCGTACCAGAGACGTGAGATCGAATCCCACCTACATTAGGGTTGGGGGTACCTCTCATTGTGTAGCCCATAGGTCGTCCATGTGTCCTCCATTGAACCAAAATAAAAATGTGGGCCAGACAATGGCAAATCTTTATGATCTAAGAAGAGTTGTTTTTACAGTAGTCACTTTTGTACAAGCAAGATCTTACTTCTTATTTATTGTTTGGTAAAACATATTTTATAAGCAACATATTTGAGCAGCATTTGTAGTAGAAAGGATAGAATAGACTTCTGTAAAAAGTATTAAGGGCATACAAAGTATTTGTAAAAAGTATTAAAGATGTAAAAGTTCATTTTAAATGAATTAAAAGTGTGTAAATAAACCTCTATCTGCTATGGAAGAAAAAGAAACTTTTAGGTTAATTATTTAAGAGGTAAAACTTCTATATTTAAACGTTGGATTAGACATTCACCAAACAATCTTGTTTTGAACTTATTTTGTAATAAGCTCTTATTTTTTGAAAATAAACAAATAAGTTCTAATTTTAGAGTTACTAAACGTATTAAGACTTATTTCTTAAGAAGGGTGGATGCATTTGTCAATGGGGTTAGCAAAATCCAAAATCTAATTAAATCAACAGCGAGGATTAAAACCATCCAATCCATATCCTCTTTAGAATAAAATCATCGAGAATGGTTCTAAGTAATTCAATTGATCTGATGGTTATGGTCATTGAGTTTTGTTGGATTCTAGCCCTGGAGATCTCCTAAGAAAGTGGGTTGGCTGTTTTCTACTACTATCGCTACACTTGCTTCGACTCCTAACCATTGGAGTGAAGCTAGATTGATGTGACTGCTTTTGCAATTTGAGTGCAAATGAACGTTGATATTTCATTTGCTGTGAATTAATGGTGGTTTATGTGCTTTACAGGAGAATCGAACAGAAAATCTCTAGAAGCAATGGTAAGTTTGACAAAACCATGATTAATACTAGTATTTTGTTTACTGGGTAAGTACATCCTGTGACCTAATTTAGTCGTTGTAAGAGTAATTCTCGATCAAACAGTGTTGGGCTCAACCTTCATCATACATCATTTTCTCATAAAAAAAAGTGGGGTGAATCCAACACAAGCCACTCATACAGGTCTCTCCTGCCTGTATCAGTGACCTTAATGTGATTGAAGGAACTCGTTGTTGCCAAACCCCCTAGTTGGAGGGTGGTTGTAGCATCCCCCTCATCGAGGGGAGATCCTGGGTTCGAGGGGGCAAATGACAATCCCTAGTTGGTGTGGACTTGATCAGCACACCCCACTAACCTTCCAACAATTAACCTAGCATCAATTATGCTTTTTTTTTTGGTAACTGAGGGTGTCCCAAACCCTTCGAGGCAAGAACTAGTCTCTTCAGATGTCCGCACCAACCCTCGGAATTTTCCCATATCAAGGATGCTTCTTACCCAAAAGAAAGTATTCATATAGTCACTATATTTTTGCAGGTGAAGAACACAGGAAAAGAGTCTTTCCAATGGGGTAAGTAAGCTAGTCCCTTTTCATTCTAGCATTTACATTGTAACTATCTCCTTTGTACAGATTACTTTAATTCTCAATATGGACAACTCAGTGGTGAACTGTCTCCTTAATGGCTTGTAGTCCAAGAAGTTTGTACAATCCTTAAGTGCGTAGTTTCTGGTTGCAGGACTGGCTGCTGGGATGTATTCAGGTCTCACATATGGCTTGAAGGAGGCTCGAGGAGCTCATGATTGGGTAATATTTCTTCTACTCATATCCTTCCCTACTCTACAAATGGCATGTATAATCTGGATTGTGACTGAAACATGGACTTGGTTTGGAGCAGAAGAACAGTGCAGTCGCGGGTGCAATTACGGGGGCTGCATTGGCACTCACATCGGAGGATGCCTCGCACGAGCAGATTGTGCAATGCGCTATCACCGGAGCAGCCATTTCTACAGCCGCAAATCTTCTGACGGGAATATTCTAAGTTGGTTGTTGAGCAAACATGTGTATCCCATCCTCTTTGATCATGGGATTTCCTTGCCTTTGGTCTAAAGAGATGGAATTCTTGTTGCTAGCTTGTTTAAGAAGGCTTATGTCAGGATTGGAGCTTTTACAAGAAATCTGGAGCCTTTTGTTTTGTTAACTTTAACCTCTCTTTCTCCATATGCTTGGTTCTTGTTCAAAAACGCTCGTGAACTTCTATATGATGTCTTTCTTTCATTGGTAGCTTATTCAAGAAATTTGCAGCCTTTTGTTCTCTCACGAAGTTGGGGGGTTTTGCAAGAAGAATGCTAACATACTCAGATAATTAAGAGATTTAACTATGAACAGGAGCTCCGGTTGAAGTGATAACCGGATCCTCCAAAAAAAAAAAAAAGCCTTGGCAGGGGTGATTTGGGGAAAAACATTATTATTTGGCAAAATACCCTTATTTTATATTTGTAATACCCAAACTACCTGTCTCAAGACATTTTCTCGGTTGATCTGATCAGAAGCTCCTATTCTGCAATTCATAATTAGTCTCGGTAATAAAACAATTGTTTTTTCTTCTCTGAAAAAGGGTGAGAGCAAGAATTGTAAGAATATACTTGAGCATTTCTCTTGGTAAAAAAGGGAAAAAATCGCTAAGGCATTAAGCTCGGCCAACCCGACTTAGTATAATTCAGCCCACCCGCCGGGCACATTCTTTTTGAGCTATTTCTTCCTAAGCCAAGCCAAGATGACAAGGCTAGCATGTCCCAAGTAGAGTTGTAGAATTCGGACGCACCACAAGTAGAAAGCAGTATGAGATACAATTAAGCTAAGGGTGCGTTTGGATTTATGGAATTGAAGAACGGAATTGTCAATTCCATGAGACAATTCTAATTTCATCGTTTGGGACACATTATAAATAGGGTGGAATTAAGATTTTCTAATTCCATAGAGAATTCAAGCAGTGATTTTAAAGACAAATTTATAAGATTCAATTCCACAGTAAAATGGTCTTATTTGATAAATCCACGCTGCTGTGGAATTTAAAAACAAAAAAAAAGCTTGATGGTTTCATTTCTCCAGGAATTGTAAACCGATCGATTGCTGTTGTGGACCGAGCGATCGGTGATCTGCAGGTCCAAACTGTTTTGGCCATATCTTTTGACTCGTTCGTCGGATTTTGATGATTCAACTTGCGTTGCGTTCGTACTTCGAAAATGAACATTTCTGACATTTTGGAATTTTCAATTTCTTCCTTATTTATTAATTGTACTACGTTAAAGGCAAATTGGCTACAAAAGTGTCATGCATTAAGCATGATAAAGTTCGGGGTTCTACAGTTTTGTTGGATTCTAGCCCTGGCGATCTCCTAAGAAAGTGGGTTGGCTGTTTTCTACTACTATCGCTACACTTGCTTCGAATCCTAACCATTGGAGTGAAGCTAGATTGATGTGAATGCTTTTGCAATTTGAGTGCAAATGAACGTTGATATTTCATTTGCTGTGAATTAATGGTGGTTTATGTGCTTTACAGGAGAATCGAACAGAAAATCTCTAGAAGCAATGGTAAGTTTGACGAAACCATGATTAATACTAGTATTTTGTTTACTGGGTAAGTACATCCTGTGACCTAATTTAGTCGTTGTAAGAGTAATTCTCGATCAAACAGTGTTGGGCTCAACCTTCATCATACATCATTTTCTCATAAAAAAAAGTGGGGTGAATCCAACACAAGCCACTCATACAGGTCTCTCCTGCCTGTATCAGTGACCTTAATGTGATTGAAGGAACTCGTTGTTGCCAAACCCCCTAGTTGGAGGGTGGTTGTAGCATCCCCCTCATCGAGGGGAGATCCTGGGTTCGAGGGGGACAAATGACAATCCCTAGTTGGTGTGGACTTGATCAGCACACCCCACTAACCTTCCAACAATTAACCTAGCATCAATTATGCTTTTTTTTTTTGGTAACTGAGGGTGTCCCAAACCCTTCGAGGCAAGAACTAGTCTCTTCAGATGTCCGCACCAACCCTCGGAATTTTCCCATATCAAGGATGCTTCTTGCCCAAAAGAAAGTATTCATATAGTCACTATATTTTTGCAGGTGAAGAACACAGGAAAAGAGTCTTTCCAATGGGGTAAGTAAGCTAGTCCCTTTTCATTCTAGCATTTACATTGTAACTATCTCCTTTGTACAGATTACTTTAATTCTCAATATGGACAACTCAGTGGTGAACTGTCTCCTTAATGGCTTGTAGTCCAAGAAGTTTGTACAATCCTTAAGTGCGTAGTTTCTGGTTGCAGGACTGGCTGCTGGGATGTATTCAGGTCTCACATATGGCTTGAAGGAGGCTCGTGGAGCTCATGATTGGGTAATATTTCTTCTACTCATATCCTTCCCTACTCTACAAATGGCATGTATAATCTGGATTGTGACTGAAACATGGACTTAGTTTGGAGCAGAAGAACAGTGCAGTCGCGGGTGCAATTACGGGGGCTGCATTGGCACTCACATCGGAGGATGCCTCGCACGAGCAGATTGTGCAATGCGCTATCACCGGAGCAGCCATTTCTACAGCCGCAAATCTTCTGACGGGAATATTCTAAGTTGGTTGTTGAGCAAACATGTGTATCCCATCCTCTTTGATCATGGGATTTCCTTGCCTTTGGTCTAAAGAGATGGAATTCTTGTTGCTAGCTTGTTTAAGAAGGCTTATGTCAGGATTGGAGTTTTTACAAGAAATCTGGAGCCTTTTGTTTTGTTAACTTTAACCTCTCTTTCTCCATATGCTTGGTTCTTGTTCAAAAACGCTCGTGAACTTCTATATGATGTCTTTCTTTCATTGGTAGCTTATTCAAGAAATTTGCAGCCTTTTGTTCTCTCACGAAGTTGGGGGGTTTTGCAAGAAGAATGCTAACATACTCAGATAATTAAGAGATTTAACTATGAACAGGAGCTCCGGTTGAAGTGATAACCGGATCCTCCAAAAAAAAAAAAAAAGCCTTGGCAGGGGTGATTTGGGGAAAAACATTATTATTTGGCAAAATACCCTTATTTTATATTTGTAATACCCAAACTACCTGTCTCAAGACATTTTCTCGGTTGATCTGATCAGAAGCTCCTATTCTGCAATTCATAATTAGTCTCGGTAATAAAACAATTGTTTTTTCTTCTCTGAAAAAGGGTGAGAGCAAGAATTGTAAGAATATACTTGAGCATTTCTCTTGGTAAAAAAGGGAAAAAATCGCTAAGGCATTAAGCTCGGCCAACCCGACTTAGTATAATTCAGCCCACCCGCCGGGCACATTCTTTTTGAGCTATTTCTTCCTAAGCCAAGCCAAGATGACAAGGCTAGCATGTCCCAAGTAGAGTTGTAGAATTCGGACGCACCACAAGTAGAAAGCAGTATGAGATACAATTAAGCTAAGGGTGCGTTTGGATTTATGGAATTGAAGAACGGAATTGTCAATTCCATGAGACAATTCTAATTTCATCGTTTGGGACACATTATAAATAGGGTGGAATTAAGATTTTCTAATTCCATAGAGAATTCAAGCAGTGATTTTAAAGACAAATTTATAAGATTCAATTCCACAGTAAAATGGTCTTATTTGACAAATCCACGCTGCTGTGGAATTTAAAAACAAAAAAGAAGCTTGATGGTTTCATTTCTCCAGGAATTGTAAACCGATCGATTGCTGTTGTGGACCGAGCGATCGGTGATCTGCAGGTCCAAACTGTTTTGGCCATATGATGATTCAACTTGCGTTGCGTTCGTACTTCGAAAATGAACATTTCTGACATTTTGGAATTTTCAATTTCTTCCTTATTTATTAATTGTACTACATTAAAGGCAAATTGGCTACAAAAGTGTCATGCATTAAGCATGATAAAGTTCGGGGTTCTACAGTTTTGTTGGATTCTAGCCCTTGCGATCTCCTAAGAAAGTGGGTTGGCTGTTTTCTACTACTATCGCTACACTTGCTTCGAATCCTAACCATTGGAGTGAAGCTAGATTGATGTGAATGCTTTTGCAATTTGAGTGCAAATGAACGTTGATATTTCATTTGCTGTGAATTAATGGTGGTTTATGTGCTTTACAGGAGAATCGAACAGAAAATCTCTAGAAGCAATGGTAAGTTTGACGAAACCATGATTAATACTAGTATTTTGTTTACTGGGTAAGTACATCCTGTGACCTAATTTAGTCGTTGTAAGAGTAATTCTCGATCAAACAGTGTTGGGCTCAACCTTCATCATACATCATTTTCTCATAAAAAAAAGTGGGGTGAATCCAACACAAGCCACTCATACAGGTCTCTCCTGCCTGTATCAGTGACCTTAATGTGATTGAAGGAACTCGTTGTTGCCAAACCCCCTAGTTGGAGGGTGGTTGTAGCATCCCCCTCATCGAGGGGAGATCCTGGGTTCGAGGGGGACAAATGACAATCCCTAGTTGGTGTGGACTTGATCAGCACACCCCACTAACCTTCCAACAATTAACCTAGCATCAATTATGCTTTTTTTTTTTGGTAACTGAGGGTGTCCCAAACCCTTCGAGGCAAGAACTAGTCTCTTCAGATGTCCGCACCAACCCTCGGAATTTTCCCATATCAAGGATGCTTCTTGCCCAAAAGAAAGTATTCATATAGTCACTATATTTTTGCAGGTGAAGAACACAGGAAAAGAGTCTTTCCAATGGGGTAAGTAAGCTAGTCCCTTTTCATTCTAGCATTTACATTGTAACTATCTCCTTTGTACAGATTACTTTAATTCTCAATATGGACAACTCAGTGGTGAACTGTCTCCTTAATGGCTTGTAGTCCAAGAAGTTTGTACAATCCTTAAGTGCGTAGTTTCTGGTTGCAGGACTGGCTGCTGGGATGTATTCAGGTCTCACATATGGCTTGAAGGAGGCTCGAGGAGCTCATGATTGGGTAATATTTCTTCTACTCATATCCTTCCCTACTCTACAAATGGCATGTATAATCTGGATTGTGACTGAAACATGGACTTGGTTTGGAGCAGAAGAACAGTGCAGTCGCGGGTGCAATTACGGGGCTGCATTGGCACTCACATCGGAGGATGCCTCGCACGAGCAGATTGTGCAATGCGCTATCACCGGAGCAGCCATTTCTACAGCCGCAAATCTTCTGACGGGAATATTCTAAGTTGGTTGTTGAGCAAACATGTGTATCCCATCCTCTTTGATCATGGGATTTCCTTGCCTTTGGTCTAAAGAGATGGAATTCTTGTTGCTAGCTTGTTTAAGAAGGCTTATGTCAGGATTGGAGTTTTTACAAGAAATCTGGAGCCTTTTGTTTTGTTAACTTTAACCTCTCTTTCTCCATATGCTTGGTTCTTGTTCAAAAACGCTCGTGAACTTCTATATGATGTCTTTCTTTCATTGGTAGCTTATTCAAGAAATTTGCAGCCTTTTGTTCTCTCACGAAGTTGGGGGGTTTTGCAAGAAGAATGCTAACATACTCAGATAATTAAGAGATTTAACTATGAACAGGAGCTCCGGTTGAAGTGATAACCGGATCCTCCAAAAAAAAAAAAAAAGCCTTGGCAGGGGTGATTTGGGGAAAAACATTATTATTTGGCAAAATACCCTTATTTTATATTTGTAATACCCAAACTACCTGTCTCAAGACATTTTCTTGGTTGATCTGATCAGAAGCTCCTATTCTGCAATTCATAATTAGTCTCGGTAATAAAACAATTGTTTTTTCTTCTCTGAAAAAGGGTGAGAGCAAGAATTGTAAGAATATACTTGAGCATTTCTCTTGGTAAAAAAGGGAAAAAATCGCTAAGGCATTAAGCTCGGCCAACCCGACTTAGTATAATTCAGCCCACCCGCCGGGCACATTCTTTTTGAGCTATTTCTTCCTAAGCCAAGCCAAGATGACAAGGCTAGCATGTCCCAAGTAGAGTTGTAGAATTCGGACGCACCACAAGTAGAAAGCAGTATGAGATACAATTAAGCTAAGGGTGCGTTTGGATTTATGGAATTGAAGAACGGAATTGTCAATTCCATGAGACAATTCTAATTTCATCGTTTGGGACACATTATAAATAGGGTGGAATTAAGATTTTCTAATTCCATAGAGAATTCAAGCAGTGATTTTAAAGACAAATTTATAAGATTCAATTCCACAGTAAAATGGTCTTATTTGACAAATCCACGCTGCTGTGGAATTTAAAAACAAAAAAGAAGCTTGATGGTTTCATTTCTCCAGGAATTGTAAACCGATCGATTGCTGTTGTGGACCGAGCGATCGGTGATCTGCAGGTCCAAACTGTTTTGGCCATATGATGATTCAACTTGCGTTGCGTTCGTACTTCGAAAATGAACATTTCTGACATTTTGGAATTTTCAATTTCTTCCTTATTTATTAATTGTACTACATTAAAGGCAAATTGGCTACAAAAGTGTCATGCATTAAGCATGATAAAGTTCGGGGTTCTACAGTTTTGTTGGATTCTAGCCCTTGCGATCTCCTAAGAAAGTGGGTTGGCTGTTTTCTACTACTATCGCTACACTTGCTTCGAATCCTAACCATTGGAGTGAAGCTAGATTGATGTGAATGCTTTTGCAATTTGAGTGCAAATGAACGTTGATATTTCATTTGCTGTGAATTAATGGTGGTTTATGTGCTTTACAGGAGAATCGAACAGAAAATCTCTAGAAGCAATGGTAAGTTTGACAAAACCATGATTAATACTAGTATTTTGTTTACTGGGTAAGTACATCCTGTGACCTAATTTAGTCGTTGTAAGAGTAATTCTCGATCAAACAGTGTTGGGCTCAACCTTCATCATACATCATTTTCTCATAAAAAAAAGTGGGGTGAATCCAACACAAGCCACTCATACAGGTCTCTCCTGCCTGTATCAGTGACCTTAATGTGATTGAAGGAACTCGTTGTTGCCAAACCCCCTAGTTGGAGGGTGGTTGTAGCATCCCCCTCATCGAGGGGAGATCCTGGGTTCGAGGGGGACAAATGACAATCCCTAGTTGGTGTGGACTTGATCAGCACACCCCACTAACCTTCCAACAATTAACCTAGCATCAATTATGCTTTTTTTTTTTGGTAACTGAGGGTGTCCCAAACCCTTCGAGGCAAGAACTAGTCTCTTCAGATGTCCGCACCAACCCTCGGAATTTTCCCATATCAAGGATGCTTCTTACCCAAAAGAAAGTATTCATATAGTCACTATATTTTTGCAGGTGAAGAACACAGGAAAAGAGTCTTTCCAATGGGGTAAGTAAGCTAGTCCCTTTTCATTCTAGCATTTACATTGTAACTATCTCCTTTGTACAGATTACTTTAATTCTCAATATGGACAACTCAGTGGTGAACTGTCTCCTTAATGGCTTGTAGTCCAAGAAGTTTGTACAATCCTTAAGTGCGTAGTTTCTGGTTGCAGGACTGGCTGCTGGGATGTATTCAGGTCTCACATATGGCTTGAAGGAGGCTCGAGGAGCTCATGATTGGGTAATATTTCTTCTACTCATATCCTTCCCTACTCTACAAATGGCATGTATAATCTGGATTGTGACTGAAACATGGACTTGGTTTGGAGCAGAAGAACAGTGCAGTCGCGGGTGCAATTACGGGGGCTGCATTGGCACTCACATCGGAGGATGCCTCGCACGAGCAGATTGTGCAATGCGCTATCACCGGAGCAGCCATTTCTACAGCCGCAAATCTTCTGACGGGAATATTCTAAGTTGGTTGTTGAGCAAACATGTGTATCCCATCCTCTTTGATCATGGGATTTCCTTGCCTTTGGTCTAAAGAGATGGAATTCTTGTTGCTAGCTTGTTTAAGAAGGCTTATGTCAGGATTGGAGCTTTTACAAGAAATCTGGAGCCTTTTGTTTTGTTAACTTTAACCTCTCTTTCTCCATATGCTTGGTTCTTGTTCAAAAACGCTCGTGAACTTCTATATGATGTCTTTCTTTCATTGGTAGCTTATTCAAGAAATTTGCAGCCTTTTGTTCTCTCACGAAGTTGGGGGGTTTTGCAAGAAGAATGCTAACATACTCAGATAATTAAGAGATTTAACTATGAACAGGAGCTCCGGTTGAAGTGATAACCGGATCCTCCAAAAAAAAAAAAAAAGCCTTGGCAGGGGTGATTTGGGGAAAAACATTATTATTTGGCAAAATACCCTTATTTTATATTTGTAATACCCAAACTACCTGTCTCAAGACATTTTCTCGGTTGATCTGATCAGAAGCTCCTATTCTGCAATTCATAATTAGTCTCGGTAATAAAACAATTGTTTTTTCTTCTCTGAAAAAGGGTGAGAGCAAGAATTGTAAGAATATACTTGAGCATTTCTCTTGGTAAAAAAGGGAAAAAATCGCTAAGGCACTAAGCTCGGCCAACCCGACTTAGTATAATTCAGCCCACCCGCCGGGCACATTCTTTTTGAGCTATTTCTTCCTAAGCCAAGCCAAGATGACAAGGCTAGCATGTCCCAAGTAGAGTTGTAGAATTCGGACGCACCACAAGTAGAAAGCAGTATGAGATACAATTAAGCTAAGAGATTAGCCAACCATGAACTGAGCAACCCAAAGTTTGCCTTATGACAGGGATAGTTTGGAATTATAGATATAGATAGGGGTACTTCTGTCAACTAGATATCTTTTCTGATTCCCAATATACCCTCTATGAAAGGCATATATTAATAGGAGCTCGGTTATCTCTTGAACCAGAGCTCCTGTTTTTAAACTCTTGAATTAAATAAACCCCCCCTCCCCCCCTTTTTTTTTTGAAATGATATCATGTAACTAACACTCTAAACACACATATAGCCAGACCTAATGTAGCCGCTAAGGTGCCATAAGAGTAAGACCAAGCAACCACTCCAAAAGGATTTAAATAACATACCCCGACAAACTCAAATTAAATAATATACCTGACAGTGTCTCAGGTATATTTATCATTCTAAAGTTTAAACTTTCATTTGCCTAATGGGAACATCTGGAGCGTGAATAACAGATGAGGAAACATTTGAATCTCTCTACTCTTTTTGGTTGAAATGATATCATGCAACTAACACACAGACACTCTTTTTGGTTGAATCTCTGTACTCTATGGGTTGTAATAAGCTAACGTACCAACCTATGGTAAATATAGCTCATCAGGTGGACCTGCGGGGGGACACGATCATAACTTTGCTCGGGTGTGATATCAAGGCAATCTGAGCTAAGTAGTAGGGTGTTCAGACCAGGTATACCAAATTCGCTACAAGCTATAGCGAACCGTGAACTGGAACTGGTTCGTGGTTCGTGAAATTGAGCAAACCACATTTGTCAAATTTTTTATTCAAATTCATTGATATTTTTCATTAGATTCAGCAAATTTATACTTTAAGTTCACAAACTGTTCATAAAAAAACATTTTTTAAAATTATTTTTCAAATAAATATCTGTAATATATTGTTTACATGCTTAAAAGATATATATTTTAATAATATAATATAAAATATATATTTTGTTTTACATGCTTAAGTAGCGAACCAAACTAAAGAACCTAAGCGAACCGAAAAACAAATTATCTCATCCTACCCCTAGGGAACCGGGTTCACTCTAGAGTGGCGAATCGCGAACCCGAATTCAAACCGAACAAACCAACGAACCAGGTAACATTTGTTCAGACTCTGATCAATTGTTAAACTACAATGGTGTTCAATCTCTGTTCATGAAAAACACCCCAAGATTGAGCTCAACCTGAGTCGACTTGACTTGGCTTGTTTATAATATTTGTTCATATGTGATAATGACTTGTGTACTCAAACTTGGCTTGTTAACCAATCGAACTCAAAAATTAGGCTCAAATTCAGCTCGTTTGGTAAATGAACGAACTTCTTTTAACGGGCAGATCTGTTCATCAATTTTTGTTGGATATCATTTAGCATCCATTAGTAGTTAGTAGTGGGGATTGAAGCTCTTGCAAGTCGTCATCTGGTAGGAATGGATTGCAAGACCTTTCTCATAAGAGAGACCACACCCTACCACTGGAGCAAGCGGCGCGGTGTAACTGTCCATAGATTGGTAATCAGCCTAGCTGAATACAATAGTACAAGCTAAACACTTTCATCTTTTAACAAGGTTATCACTTATAAAACCTTAGAAACCCAAACTTTCCAACTTACTACTCGCTTCGACTCTCAAACCTCGCTCCTACTCTCTCTTCAGGAGTGCGGTTTCAACTTTTATAGAGCACGGGTTATGATTTATAGAGAACACAGTTTATGGTTTATGGTTTATGGAGACAACATGCCTAGAGAACATGGTTTTTGAATAAAGTTTCGGTTTTTTTCCTACTCTTCATGTTAATTGAGATGTATTTTGTTATTTTTCTTTGTAGGGTACACGATTCTTATAAGATTGATTAATTATTGATGATTATGTAATTAAATTTGAAATAATACATTTAATATCTCATTAGTCATTGAATGATGAATGATTATATCAATTCTAATAATTTAGACAGTGAAATGATATATATTTATATCTACAAGTAATTTTTAAGAACGTATATATATAAATACTGGCGCTCCGAAAGTGCTGTCAACCCTATCCTAGATTGAAATTTGACGCTCTCCCACCAGATCCGCTATGCCCAATTTAGTTAAGAGAATGCTATGTCCATTTTCCGGCCATCACTCTCCCCTACTTTTAGAATTAGTAAACAAAGGATTAAAGAGAAAGGGTACTTTCGTCATTTTGAATTGAGAGAGAGAGTCTCTAATACTACATATCGGCTTCAGCCTTTCCCGGGCGTTGTAAGGAGAGAGACTAGAGAGAGAGAGAGAGAGAGCGAAGAAGTCGAAAGGAAGACTGCAACAGAGCTCCATTTTTATTTATTTATTTGAAAAAAAAATGAGTACTATGAAGTTTTGCCGCGAATGGTATACTCTTACATACATAGCACTCATTCATTCATACATTCATACATACATACATCTGTTTTGATCTCTAATGGGGGTTTCAATAAATCAGCAACAACATTCTCTACCCAAAGGAAGACAAGGAGCAGAAGATCCTCCTTTATGCTTGTCGTAACTGCGATCATCAGGTCTCTTCCATCATCTTTCTCTTCCTCTTTTTTCTTCTATGATTTTCGCATTACTAATCTACAATCACTGTTAACTAAATTAGGTTTTTTTTTTCCCTTGTTCTAATTCATCCTATCTTTCAATTGGGAGCTCAAAGCTACTAGAAAACCCTAATTTTTCCTCTGCCCGAGTCTCGCTAATTTGTACTTTCCTTTTTGTTTTGGATTCCAATTTTTTTTTTGTAGGTATATATTTAGTGATCTTTGTTGTTATTTCATCGATTAGTTAGTTGCAGGGGAGAAGGAATTTTAGATGGGGCATTATTACTTAAATTTTTTTTTTAATTGTTTGTGTTGTTAGTTTGTGGGAGTATGGTAATTAGGTAATTCATGCATGCTTGTATTTGGAAGTTGGGTGTGCCAAAATATATCAGAAGGATAATGTCCCAAAGACTACTTTAGTTTTTGGGTGTAAATTCTATTAATAGTTTCACTATTTAGTATTTTCAGGTCACCTCATAGGCAATGATTTACTGTATCAGTACCTTATTCCTACTATTTGGGGTCGACAAAACTATCTTTTTTCGCCACTCTAGTCTGCCAACAATCACAACCATGTTATCTAATTTTTATGGCTCTTAGAACATGATTTTAGCACAAAAAGGTGATATCATTCATTTATGAGGCCAACATCTATGTCTAATTTCTCTAATTTTGTCATTCAAAAACTACCTTTATTGAGTTTCTAAGAGAACCGTCCTTCAATGTCCACCTAATCACCTCTTCTTGATGTGATATAAGCGTTCATATGCCTTCTTAAGGCAAACACTGACTCATCTAAGCATTGTCAACAAATTGCTTGGTTTTCAATCCCAGTGGCAGAAAGCTTCTGCACATGGCATTCCTTCTGCTTGTAATTCAAAACCTTCTTTCGTTCTTACCACTGACTGTTTTTGTCGTGACTCCATCCATTCCAGCTCCAATGTGACAAAAAAATTGTAAGTTTTGTTGTATTTGTTGCTTCCTGGTTCTAGTCATTGTATTAAAATCTAAATTTGTGTTATTACACTAATACGACAGCTTCAAGTACATAATATTGTATGGGCTTATCGCCATTCGACATTTTTAAGAACCAGCCCATTTGTGTTCATGTTCCTTCTTTGTGAAACTAAGGACTAGTATTTTAACAGGTGTGTGAGGCTTACACCTCGAGACGAGGCTCAAGGAAAATGCCTTGAGGCATACACCTCAAAGTGTGCGGCTCACATGAGGTGCATTCCTCGCGCTTTGGGCTCTCTTTATGCCTGGGGCATGCGCCTCATACATAAACCAACACGTAGGGTTCCAGCCACATAAGCTAGACTTAAAATTTATTTATTTATTTATTTTTCCTATCCTTTCATTGGAATCCAAAATCCACCACACGTATTGATGACGAGACATCATTTGTCTTTCAATATGCATATGAACAAGAAGTAACTTTAAATTGAAGTGTTTGCTTGTCTCTCTTAAATTATTTTTCTTCTCTATGATGGTTGAATTATTTATATAACACTTGTTCTATCTTTCTCTATACATATCATTACCTTTTATAATCTTTTTGCAATTTTTTCTCATTTCTAATCATTTTTTTTTTATTTGCCGATAAAAATATAAATTTTTTTTCCCATTAAAAACCATTTTTTTGAATTTACAAAATGTGGGTTGTGAGGCTTAACCCTCATGCTTTCGACTTTTCAAAACATTGCTAAAGACTCAATCTCACATGTCAAATAAAACCAAAAGATTTGGCAAACAATATTCGACTTGATAACCATTGATGCTTATAACCTTCATGATATTTAACATAAAACCAAAAGATTTGGCAAGCAAAATTCAACTTGACAAGCATAATCCAGATTATGATAATGACATGTTTCCTGCGTTTGTCTTATTCTTTAATTGATTCCTTATCACATTGAATATAAGATCTTGATCTCTCATCAGTTTACACTTTACAGTTCATTTTGTTTCTGCATCTAGCCTGCATCATATTTCCATGATCTATTCAAAGACATTTTCTAGTGTAAAATTATAAATTAATGATTTGAAACTTTATGCAATGGGAATTAGCTTATCTAGATTGGTCTAGTTACTACAGTATGCTTGTAAATAAATGGGCACATGAGAAAAATCTCTTCGCTACCTTATTCCTTTTCTCAAGGACTGTTTTCTGATGAAGAAAAATCCCTCCTAGTTGATTTGGAAGCCAACTTTTAGCAGGGTGTGAGTCTAAGGTTATTCGGGTTCGGTTTTTCATCAACTGATATCATGTAACTGGAGGGAAAAAGTTTCTGATCAAGGCTTATTTTTTTGAATTGTGCAGGAGGTTTCTGAAAACAATTGCGTGTATAGAAATGAGGTAAATCATGCCGCTGGTGAGCGCACTCAAGTCTTGCAGGATGTAGCTGCGGATCCAACTCTTCCTCGTACTAAAGATGTTCGATGTGCTCAATGCAATCATGGGGAAGCTGTATTCTTCCAGGTAAATTTGAAAATTTTCTTGTTTATTTACATTGGTACGAGTATTTTTACAGGTGAAAAAATGGTTGTCAAAATTAAGATTCTTGCTCGGTGGCGTTGTCACAGCTGAGGGTGTGAATTGGCACACCATCTGAATAAATAAAATACCAATGTTTTAATAACTGGGCCGGCCCTCTAACCGGTTGGGTGACCGGTTCCCGGGGTGACCGATCCGGTTGGATCGTAGTAGGTTTTAACCTTGAAAGATTTTAAAAAATTTGACCATTTTTTCCCCCCCGGTTTTTCCAAGCGGCTCACCAGTTGAACTGGCCGGTTCTACCGGTAATGCATTAAAAGGGCGGTTTTGAATTCTGCCCAGTTATTGCCATTTTTAGAACCATGGACCTGACCAGTACCAGTTTTCCAGTTCAACCGTACAGTCCAGTCTGGTTATTAAAAGTAAAACACTGTAAAATACTCTATAAAAATAAGTGTGAATCAAAGAGTCAATACTAAATCTCTGTACATGGTTTTCCTTTGGGGGGGGGGGGGGGGAAATGCAGTTTAGTTCTTGAATTCCAATGCTTCGATTTTCAAAGGCCTTCCTTTGGGGGGGGGGGAAGAAATGCAGTTTAGTTCTTGAATTCCAATGCTTCGATTTTCAAAGGCCTCTACATATTTAACCTGAGAGAACGAGAAAAAATTAGTAAGAAAAGAATGATAATCTCTGGAAGGGTAAGAATGGAAAAGACCAAAGATGTGATAACTCCAAAACTATTATATCAACTTACTAGAGGTTCATCAATCGGTTGGATAGGGTGCCTATGATGTTATGACAGTATCAAACCCTGGTCCAACCGCTTGGAGCCCTTGTCATATGTTAATATAGTTGGGTTATCACTATCACATCAATTCTTAAGAAGGGGAGAAAATGTGTCATATACAATGGATCTGAACTATCAGAACTAAGAATAAGCTCAGGGACCCTAGGGCCTATTGACGCAGCCTACATCAGGCCATTAAAGCATTTGGGGAACTGGTGTTCTTTAACAGAAGCACATTGAAGTTATAGCCTATGTGTTCACTGTAGAGCATCAGACCTTTACAAGTATCTCACTCCCTCAGCTTTTTCCTTTTCTTTGGATGATCTTTTGTCATTTAAGTGAATAATTGGTAACAATTATTTCATTGTGAATCTTGATTAATTGTAAAATGACAGCAGGCATAAGAATACTAAGAAATAAGGCTAAAGCATGTCATGGTTTCTTCCCAACTTTCTCATATTCCAATTGATATTGATTCTTTTGAAATGCTTATACTAAGTCTTGAGGATTCTCTAATTTTATTTATACTTATATCTGGATGTTTACTTGGCAGATGAATATTCTGAAAACCAACTCTAAACACCACCATAAATGGAATGAAATGAAAAATGCAAACTACCT
Organism: Tetracentron sinense; assembly: GCA_015143295.1. NCBI lineage: Eukaryota > Viridiplantae > Streptophyta > Magnoliopsida > Trochodendrales > Trochodendraceae > Tetracentron > Tetracentron sinense. The sequence goes on along the minus strand of CM026566.1, from coordinate 38,261,196 downwards.
TAGTAATATCCATTAATTTCTAACAAAGGTCTTAACCTAAACCGCATGATGCATGATAGTGGGACCAACTGGTTCATCCAGCTTGAACACGAATTGTGTAGTATGACCTCCTGCTAGAATTTAGCAGTAATCAAATGAAGGATTTGCTATATCTGGCATATAGAGGCAACAGTACACTCAGTAGCCACATGGAAATACCATGTGTGCTTGGGGTGGTACATTACATGTGGTACATTTACGAAGAATGATGTTCTCTTCCTTTATTGATTATTATGAGCCATCATGTCCGTATCTATATGTTCAGACTTTATTAGCGTGAATATCTTGTTGCCAACATTTGGAATGCATGACGACTTCTTGCTTGTGTCTTGCTGCTAAAATTGTAATTTTGAATATAATTATGCAGGCAACTGCTAGAGGGGAGGAAGGCATGACATTGTTCTTCGTTTGCTGCAACCCTAATTGCGGCCATCGCTGGAGAGACTAATTGATGCATGCTAATGTCGGATTGAAGCATGCAAGGTTGCTCCCATTTTGCATCATTTTGGATTGTTCTGCATAACTCGTACATTTGGGGTCATGGTCCAGTTTTGGAGTTTGCAGTTGGGTTCTTGTTGAACATTTGTTGTTGATATGGGCTTTGCGGGCTATAATGATCGATGATGGTAATAAGGACATTTAATTAGAATATACATAATCCCAACAGGACTAATCCAGAACCTGAATACTATTAATTTGTGATGACTGCCAAGAAATAGAGAACCCCGATCAACTTAGGCCCCCCAACTAGGTTTCTAGTTCGATCTGATGGTGTTTGCAGGTCCTACATGCATCAACTTATGAACACAGTTCAACTATTTACGGGGACCAAACACTACCATGCCAGAGAGACAGAATAATCTAAACACACACACGCACCCCTGCAAAGTCAAGTCACCAGCTGATGTGGTACCATAATGGGAGAGTAACGCCTTACCAACAATCTTAAAAAGAGAAGAATAAATAAATAAATAAAGCATACTTTTTCCTTTTCTTTTTGTTATTATTAATAATGAGATTGAAAGTGTTGTCTATACATGAATGAATTTCTGGCGGATGAATTTCCCCAACAACCAGCTCTTTTGCTTCATGAGAGATTTCCCCCTCCCCTCAACAAGAACCCCCAAAGGAAAACTACTTCCCAATTGGATCAGTGGGTAATAAAGGACTTTGTAATAAAAATTTAAAGAATATCTACAATGAAGACAGGAATGGCTCGCTGTAACCTTATCGTTGATTGAATCTTCTACAAAACTGTCTCTGTTGGGGCCGACAATGTTGATAGCATCCTCGCGAACCAATCTGATAGGTGTCTTATCTTTGTCACAAGCTCCACATTTTTTCCGAAGTAGGATTGAGCATTTGACAGCATAACCGTGATGTCATGCTTAAATGCCTCTAAGCTACGGTAGTAGTTGTGCTCTAATCTTGACTGAATCACCTCAACAGACAGCGGAACTGGAAACCTGCAAGAATTCCACAGAGCCAAAGATGAATTCTTCAACTACCCAGTTTTTTGCTCATCAGTGAAGGAACTTGTTTTCAAACGATAAGACATTCTTTGACCTAAAGAATTTTATTATGGAATAGCTTTAAAAGTTTTTGCATACTATAGAATCATATTTAACCATGCATTGTAGTTTCTTAAGTAACACTGGAATAGAATTTTCAATTTTTTCCCTGATTAGTACTTGCAGAAGAATTTCTCCCGGGCTAATGACGACTGCATTAAGTTTCTTAACTTTCCTTTAGCTGTAAGTATCAGAAACACGCAAAACAAAATGAGAAAATTCAACCCAATAAGGCTTGGAAAATAGTACCTGTTTAAAAAATCCGACTTCTGTGCAACTTGTTTCAATTTTCGAATCCCATAGTTGTCCTGCAATATTCACAATATAATCAATCACTACCCTTAATACAAATTTCACCTTCGTCCATCTGTTACTTATTTTAATATATCGTTGGAAATTTCACTGATAAAAACTTTATCACTCAACCAGAAGGGAGAAAGGAAAGAATAATGGAAATATTAAGGCAAGGTTAAACAGGAATAGAAATATTAACCTGATTTCTGTTCCCTGAATGCTCCAACTTGGAAAAAGAAGACAGAAGTTTACTTCTGTTCGCATCATCAATATGAGGGTGCTCCCACCGAGCATCGGGATCATGCAGTTCCCAAGGACTGTGTAGATGCGTGCCTGTGGGATCACTCTTGTATTGAATAACATATCTTTCCCATGGACTGTCTGGAAATTCAGGAGACTTGGGCTTTACAGCCAAAATCCGACCTTCCCACCAACTCCCACCTTCCTCGTTCTCACTTCTCCACCAGACCTGGCATTTATCCCTATGCGTCCAATTTCTCATTGTAGCAGCATCATACCGTGTTCTTTCAACAAGAAAGTCCGAGAAATCAATCAGTTCAGGCAGAGTCAGTTTGAATGTTTTAGAGAACACACTGGAAGAAGGATCTACAAATTGAAGTGTGATTTTACAGCAGCTCTCCCCAGAACCTGGAAGCGTGGAATAATCAAGACCTTCAACGATACAAAATTCCACATCTCTTAGGTTTCCTTTGAGTGATCTCCACGGACCTACTTCTGGTGAGTATGTCCATTCTATATACTCTTGATGGCCCTACAAACAATGAAGCCCAAATAGAGGATATTGGAAATAACAATGTTAAACACCTAAACCCACAACCAAGAATGTATAAAGGTCAGCAACTATAAGTCATGAATAATAATTAGTTGTTACCTGTCTCAAGTATACAACTTCGTCACCTTGCTGGGGAATATATCGGTAGCTCTCCTCATGCTCCAACAACATCAACCATGATAGTTTTCTCATTGAGTGATGTGTCTTCCTTTTATCTAGAGGACTTATATTACTATCATAATAACCGCCTCTCCTGTTTCTAGCAGACCTTAACCCGACAGTCATTTTTGAAATTGGCCTCCATTCTTCAGAAAGAAGTTGCTCACGTGCGTTCATTGGTAACTTCTCAGCACTTTTTGATGTCTCCCCTCCATAATCTTCCCTCACCTTGATATTACCACTCATGGAATTTGGTTCGCATGTGGTTGTCTTCATCCCCATGGATCGTGTTCTACGGCCCCCATCAGTTGCAGCTTCAGGGAAATCCTTTCTTGCGTCAAGATTATGGTTGCTGGCATTTGAAGTACTTTCTTCCATACCACCACCCGAATTAGTTCTAGCCCTATAAGACTTTGACCTTTTATAAACAGCATTGTACATCTTATTGTTTGAATGTGAATGCAACATCTGTGAATCTTGCAAAGCGGAAGGCCTGTAACTCATATCAATCTGAGCCTCCAATTTTCCTAATCCATTCGAGTCCCCATGATCCGGACTGGGTCTGCTGGTACCTTCATCCTCCTCAGGCACTCCCGAAATAATATTCTTCTCCATTTGTGAGGGACTTTCAGACAATATTTCATATCCAGGATTTCTCCAATTTTCAACTTCACTAATGAACTTTATCTTGGAAGGACTTCCAGGATCCCTCAAAATCCTTTTCGATCTAATCTTGAACTTGGTTGAGGTGGGTGGAGGGTTCTCTCTCAAATCATGATGGTCAGTCCCATTTTCATAGTTGAAAACAGAAGATGGTGTATTATCATCAGCAACCACATCAACCACTTCTAATGTCTCATCATAATCCCTGCATTCATTGGACCCAGATCGCTCTTTATATCCCTTGTTCAAATTTCCATTACAAGTAACTGGGGATGCACCTCTCATCTGTTGGTGGTCATCCTGGGGTGAAGGCTCAAGTAACGAAGGCTTATGTGCGTGTTCTGGAGGATCAAACTCTTTATTTCCTGCGCCATCGCAACCCTCAGACATACCATCTCCTAACTGTTCCTTGTTCTTGTGAGCCTTTTCGGAATGAGGAGACTGTGTCCCATATTCATTCCCAGGTCTGACGTGTCCATTAACATTATTCCTGATTCTACCATGGCCATCAAGACTTGCATTAGAACCATGGAATGCATCCGTTAGCATGGCATCTCCCAATCTCAAACGCTTGGATGTGCGTGCCTTGACCTCTCCCCATCTAATTTTTTTATCCTTGTATCCTGTAGACAAGTCTAAATGGCTTTCAACCTTCTCAGATTGCTCTCTCTCTCTCATTTTAATTCCACTGCAGTTTTGATGCAGCATCAAGTCAATCGCATCACCTGAAGAAGACCCTGGATCTTCTGAGCTTAAAGGGGTCTTCTTTACTTCAGTGATTTCTTGGGGAGCTTTAGATGATGAACCCACTAAATCAACCTGGTTGTTGCATTTGAGTCCACTGTTCTCTGGAAGCACACGCCTTTTGGAATCACGAATTGGCAATTTCAGGATCAATCTCCTCCGGTTTCCAGCATTCGGCTGAGATTCAGGGAATTCAGGAGGCTTGACTACATCTTCAGACTCATCTAAGGAGACTTCTTTTCCTCTAGGATGTGTCTGTTGCACATTCTGCAAAGATCTATCGGATTCATTGCTCTGAATGTTTGAATTTTGCAGCATTGACTCACTGTCTGATAAATCATCTTCTGATCCATCTTCATCTTCTCCATCTGTAGATGTTCCAGTAATTTGTGAAAACAAATTAAGAGCATTGCGTGCAGCAACTCTCTGAGGTCTCAATGACTTTGATTTAGAAAACTTCCTTCTTGAAGCTCTCCGGCCATTGCTTGATTTCTTAGTTCTGTTACTCCTGGATAAGGTGCCATCACGCTCATCCAAATTCCTCCTCTTAACACGCCTCCCAGAAGAAGTCATGATCTCAACCTGAATAATAATGAACTCTCAATCCCAAGTAGGTGGAAACAACAATGTGAAATAATATTTTGTGAAAGCATCACTTACTTCTGCCTTGTGTTTTTTCCTTTTTGACCTGCGAAGGGCATCTTTTTGACTATGCTCGACCTCACTGTCTTCTGCACTGCCCTCTGGATCAGTAGAAGAAGTGGTACTTAAGTTTCCTTGCTCCCCTTCAGTAAAATATTCCTCGGGAACATTGTACTCTGAATCCGTATCGTCACTTTGGACTTCAATTTCTGGTTCCCAGTCCATGGCATCAATAAACTCTGGGAATGGCTCCATTCTGTCCAAGTCTGCCAATGGGAGCATTTGGTAATCTTGGCCTAGACTGATATCCGCACCAACAGCAAATTTTACAGAAGAAGGACGCCACTCGATACCCAGAGCACCTAATCGCCGTTTCTGGAACATGCTTTGATAAGGTTCTGGGTATGGAATCATGCCTGGTGTTTCCCAATAAACAAAAAGTATATAAGATAAGTGATTGTCAGAATTCTCGTAAGAAAGGAAACCCTTATTAAGGTTGGTGATAGGAGCCAAGAACATACCTGAATCACAAAGGAGATCTTGAATATTCCTTCGATGTGGAGCAAGCTGTGTCTCCTGCATCAAGTGTAGCCCAATATGATATAAAATACTAGAGCAAAAAAATCAGTTGTCTACTTATGCACATGCATAGCTCAAAGATATATATTTATGTACAGTTAATTGTATATCATGAAATAGAAAACATAGTCTACCACTCTTCTACAATGACTAGTTATACTTTGTATTTACATCCTTTTTGGTGAAGCACCGTGTAAAGTTCAAGATCAAGGTTTTATCTCTTAGGTTCGGCATCAGTTTCAGTCCTGGCAGAAATTGAAACGAAAATCACCAAATTTCATTTAAGTCATGCACATTCGTACACGAATTGTCTATTATTATTCTATCATTCCATAGAAGTTCAAAATGGCCCGCCCGAAAACTGAAAGAAATCTCAAAATTCTAAAACCCTGCCAAAAAATTCAAAACTCATGTTATGATTATCTTGTTGGTAATATTATGCCACTCAAAATAAGAAGATTCAGTGTTTTAGCAAATGAACTTAAGGACATGTTTGGACGTCACTGGATTTTTCATTATCTCATTATTCGGAGGTTGTGAGCCCTATTACAAATCTCCCAAGAAATACCCAATTTCTCTTGAGAAAAAATCTAAAGTTTAAAACTCCGTTTTTATTGTGATATTTTAAAAATCTTGCGAGAAATATAATTTTCTTTTTTTATCCCGTATAAATCGTGAGATTTAGCCGATATTTAACCGAGATTTTAAAAATATCATGAGAAATACACAATGTTGTTGCTTTTATGAATTTATAACTTGGTGATATTTATTACTATTTTCTGTAATTTCAATATTTTTTTAATCATTCCCGAGATTTAGGCGAAAAATACCCGAAAAAAATTCAGATTTGAAAATCTCCCGAGAAAAACTCCAGCTGATAAAAATCCGAGAATGAGATTTGTAACATTGGTTGTGAGAAATGAAGGGTGAAAGGGAATAGAAAGTTGTTCTGAATATACGTAATCAAAACGATATATTTGGTTCCAGATAATCTATTCAAGAAAAGAATCTGTAAACCAAGGACCCAAAAAAAAATCCTAATACTCTGTAACAATTTTGTTAGAGATTTGAGCAACTATAATGAATAATCTTTTGCATGTCTATCATAAGAAATATAAAACCCAAACATTAATATTAGTAGAGACACATGAAGATAAAACTCACCAATTCCAAAAATGTAACAAAGAATGGTCAACGAACCTGATCAAGAACATTTCCATGGGTATCATGGATAAGAGGGCGATAATCCCCAAGGAAGAACTGTTTGAAAAATTGAAGACAAATAAGTATCATGAATAGTTGCTAAAAAACCAGGTTTCTAATAGAAGGCATGACCAGATAAGCTAAGATTTTCTAGTACCTGGTCATATTTGGCATCCTTCTGGGACTCTCCTTGACCCGTGTTTAATATGTATAGTTGGCCAACATCATCTGAAAGTATAATTGACATCCCATCCCTATATTACAGAGAGAGACAAATTTCATCAAAGATAAAGCAGCAACTTGACATATATATACGAGAAGCACAACCTCACTAAACCTGAAATAGAAAGACCATCGAATTAGGAAGAAAGCACAAGCACACATGGTTGCACGAAGCACACGGCCCAGAATTATGAAATCGAGACCCATAATATATGGGGTTATAATGTTGTTATTTTATTTTGACTTTCGTGTCAAGAAAGCTTAAAACGTATAATTTTGGTACCGAGAGCTTAGTCGATTAACTTACCAAGTTTATGCAATTTCGCCAATTCGACATGTTTTAGTAATTAACAGCTACAAAGTAAGGTATAACCGTAAAACATATTAGGTGAGCATGCTAGCAAAAACCATAGTGACAAAGTCGGAGTTTAGGAATAATTCGGCAAGGGTCAAGTTCGAAAAAATTCGGGGAAAAATTCAGGAAAATTAAAAAATAATATACAATTATAAAAAATACCAAACAATTTGATTAAAAATATAAAAATAAGTAGTTTAAAAATGAATTATTTGCAAAATTCGGGAATAATTCGGTAAACTCAGGAATAATTTGGGAAATTCGTGAATAATTCGGGAATCCAAAAATTTCACGAATTAAATGACGAACAATTCGGCAGTCCAAAAATGTGCAAATAATTCGCGAATTTTTGGAGGGAAAAAAGGTGTTTTTTATTACTGGAGCAAAAACACACAGACTAATAGATAAAATAGCATTGGACTACCTAGTCCATGCCAAATTGTTGCAGATCCCTTTCTCCCAAGTATCACTCAATGCGATCGAGGTAGATCAGCTTGGGCCGAGCAAAGAAAGTTAATGCTTTCAATATCAAAGGGAAACATCCATAGATCAAAAACTCGGCGAGTCACCCGAGTAACTCGGCCGAGTTACTTGACTCGACTGAATTTCGAGTCAAGTTGCCTTGAAACTCGAGGGAGACAATATTTGGCAAGTTACTCGGGTGACTCGATCAAGCCGAGCTGAGTTTTTCGACTTGCAAAACTAGGTCAAGTCACAAAAGGATATTTTTATCATTTTTTAAACCTAAACTTGAACATCACACTGTTTTTGCATCATATTTTTTTGAGTTTATAAAGACAACCAACTATGAGTTCTATACCTAGGTTTTAGGTTTGAGGCTATAAAACCAATGTACTTTGAGTTCCTTTAACTCAGGTTTTTCAAGTTATTACATATATATTTCGAGTTGGGATAACTCGCGTTTTTTTCGAGTTTTTCGAGTTACTCGACCCAACTAACTTTTCAGTCGAGTCGAGTTTTCGGGGTTTTGAACCATGGAAACATCAACTCTTCTAAAGAGAAGGGAATCAAGTCTTATAGGTCAGTGTGAGAATTGAGAACTAAATATGGCGATGAAGATGATTCATGGATGTGAATTTTGACAATGGCAGCACACATCTACCGTTTTGGGAAGTGGAAAATATGTAATAATATGGGCATGTTGATTAGAATAAAATTCTTTAAATCTGACCAAGATTTGGAATATTCTAATAATCAAGATATCACAGAACTACAAGACACATTTAGACCATTTATACAAGTAAAATTTTTGTACAGAGAATCATTAAACTAAACAGAAGAAAACTGTCATTAAAATCTTGCATCCTTGTGGTTCACTTACGGAGAAAACTTCCCATCAACCAACTTGAAGCGTCCAGTTTCATATATCCGAATAGGCGTTCCCTCCCATATCTGTAAACACAGAATGGCAAGGAAATTGACAAACAAGTAGCACTAGCAGACAATATATAAGAATGAAAGAGCTTTAAGAACCAGAAACTCACATCCCACACTATGGTTTTTCCATCATACCCAGCACTCATAGCTATCCTTGGATTGAAAGGATGAACATCCAAGACATAAGTCTACCAAGAATAAATGGAGAATAGTTAGAAATTTCTGTACAATTAGACCACCAAAGATCTTGAAGATTATTTATCTTAATACAGACACAGTAATCAATTACATAAGTAACTAAAAGATGGAGCAGTGAATCATTAAAACCAAATCGAGAAATAGTCTTAATTTTGAGAACAGGCAACTGGAAAATGCAGATAACACTTCGGATCAAGAAACCTAGATAACTAAAATGCCAAGCATGGTGCAGAACGATTAAAATCATGTCAATGCGTTGGTCAGAATCAAGGGGCAACATATGAATATCGAGAGGAGCTCCTAGATGTTCAAATCCTGCAAGGTATGTAAGGCAACAGAACAGACCCATAGGCCAATTAAATATCTAATCGAGAAGCTGTTAGATCCATAGCAAAGCTCTTCCAAAGATCTACATCAATCTTATGATTAATTCAGGATTGTAATATTATGTGCCTTGAAGAAGGGTCCTAAAGGATGATTTTAGTCATTTTTATATTAAACTTAAGATTATTTTAAATGGATATGAAACATTAGTTACTTAGGAAGTTGGCTTTTGAGGTTATATTATTCTCATAAATAGTTAATAAAATAGAGCATTCTAGGCAAACTCTAAATTATTAAGTGAAAATATGCCTTTAGGCTTTAACTTCTTGTGAAAACTTTTGCGTTGCTTGCATTAGAACCTTGCACGAGTGTTTTCCTAAGTTCTCTTCTAAGAAATCTAGGCTTCAGCGACGATTGAAGTTCTTTTTTCATCATTCTTCTTGATGCATAGCAGGTATAATGTTCTCAAGAATCACTATCTGCTTCGAGTGGCAAGGACTTTTGGACATGTAGTGATGCACTGAACAATGAATGTCTATTTGATTATGATGGGTTTGAAAAGAACATTTCATTAGTTGAACAAATAAAATAAGGGTATGAGGGCATTAATAAAGATGGAAGTAGTATATAGATAAGACCATAAAAAGAGATGAAGAGAATTAAGACAACAATTAAGTATCTAATAATATTTTACCTGCACCTATTGATCTAAACCACCCAATCAATAGATCATCTTTCATTTTAACTCTTTTGAATAGCTTCACCATTATAAGGATGAACAAATAATATCAAAAGCTATGATAATTTTTAGTACATATTTTTTTTGATCACCCAATCAAAGATATGATAGCTTCCCTGTTATTGATATCATTAGTGATATTGATGATGTCTAAATATTGATATATATATATATATATATATATATAGAGAGAGAGAGAGAGAGAGAGAGAGAGAGAGAAACGCCTGGGAGGCGCTCCAGAACCAAGGATATATTTGAAATTCCATGCTCTTCACGCTCTTGCTCTCCCTCCCACTTGTAGACACTTAGGAAAGTACGATTAAGGATGTCTCCATTTTCTTTTGGCTTTGGTGAGACCAATTCAAAAAAGGGATTAGGGATTGTGCAAAGGCTGCAGTGTCAAAAAAATGAAGAGTATTCCCAGGTTTTGGACCCAAAGACTTTCCAATCCTAATGGTTTACACCATGATGGTTTAAAAATGCTAGGGATCATATTAGAATGCAACTCATTTTGAAGCCCATAATGGAATTATTTTTTAATCAAAATAGATTCAGAAACAATGTTTTGACGTCACCAACGTCAAGCTTCTAACATTGCATTGCCAGTCAAGTCCCAGTGAAGAAGGAGGATTACAACTCAAGTTAGGGTTGCAGCTGTTGTAAAAAATTTCCAAATCCCTTTCATGAATCATTATCATTTCATTGGCTCTCTTTGATTATTCATGAGGACTGAACAGCTTATAGAACTAAAGTTGTTGGCAAAGTGGAGATTTGCTTCCATATTGCACTGTGACTAATACATATTACATACTGATCCAACTAAAAGGAAAGTTTATAAGGAAGCAAAAGAAAAAGGACAGGGAGCTGATGTTAGGCAACCAAAAAACAACATTTTCATCGGTTGAGAAGGCAAAAAATCTCATCAGTTGTGGTAGTGAGAAAAGATTTTAAAATCATACGTTGTAACATAAGATTTTGCCCTAGATGGATTTGAATGGAAAAATAAGATTCATGTTGCTAACCAACTCTCCCCAAATAGCTGGGACAAGACACTGAAATTGCTACTGATTAAACAATGTTTTAGCACCCACAATCAAGGATTTAAATACAGGTTTCGGGATATGCAACGGCTTCAACCGAAACCGTTATGTATCATTCAAACGAGTCATATGTATTAGGTTCTTTTTACAAAAATAAAAAATCAAAGCATGAGTAAAATGTTCAAAATGCTAAAGATTTGATGATAAAATTTAAATTCTTAATCAAACATAAAACATTACATAAGTAACTAAGATACAACTAAGTAGCAACAGGCAATAACCAAAGCTAGTAAACAAATGTAACAACTAACAAAAAATAAAGATAGATACATGTAATAGCTAAAGCTAAATCGAATTATGGAATGACTCATACAAATCATCATCATCACCATCTCTCTGTGGCTAAATGTAAGAATGGTGGTAAATTTACTCATTTTGTTGGCCTGACTATACAAGACTACAAGTCATTGACCAAATCCTGTATAGTAGATTGCGGCCGATGCGTCTGAGAGTTTGATGATAGATTCTTCGATCCATTGATTGGAGCTCCAAATCATTTTTTTTTTAAATTTAAAAAATAAAAACAGTTGAGTTTCGGGGTGTAGAAGGAGGGGACAGAAGAGATGTGTTTTAAGGTTTTAACAAAACCTCATATAAGAGATAGCGTCAAATGATTCTAACGATATCGTATTGGCTGATTTTTACTAATACATATAAGTTTCGGACAAGTCATATTTGTCCCTTATTTTAATGTATCAACTATTATATTGTACAAGTACAAGGTCTTGTCGAAACTAATACGTATCGGTTTCGGTGAGTTTTATTTCCATACCCACAATAGGGAAGAGAGATGAACAAACAACATAAGATATGGGTCTTCTGATACCAGTTCGTGTTGACAATGAATTAACTGCCACATTGGCAAAACAAGATGTAAGTTTGAGTGTTCTAAGAGATGAACAAAGCTATTCCGGGTATATAACTGTTTGGCCTGGAAGGGTACAGTATACGGGAGGAAAATTATTATTGGATAATATAGAAGCATAAGTGCCAGAGAGAGTAAAGAAGTAGAAGGCAGCTATGCGATGGGGGATGTGGAAGGTATCTTGAAGTTCATTCCAAAGTTCTTCAAATTCATTTGATAATCTGTGGGAAAAGAGAAGATATTCATTTCTGGAAAGGTTGTGGTGTGGCCCAGTTATCATTGAAGCAGGATTTTCGTGATATATAAAGCATGGCCAAAAATACGAAGGCAACAGTAGCAAGCTGTTTTGAGATGGTTGTGAGCAGTGTTGTTTGGAAAATAATGCTGAGAAGATATGCAAATGAATGGAAAATCAAGCTTATCTCCCGTCTTCTAGACCCAGCTTAGCAACATTCATCCTAAGGTAATTGAAAAGAATAGCAAGATATGGACTAAGGAAAATAAAGGATGCTTTTCCCTCAAATCTTTTTATGAGGGCTTGACTAATTCTCATAGCTCTTCCTTTCCTTATTGTTTCAATTGAAAGCCACGAATTTCGTTAAGGGTTTCACTCTTTCCTTGGATGGCGACCATGGATAAAATACTCACCATCATTTATTATTGCATAACAGTTTTGCCAGTAAGATATGGAATTATGTTGTGGAAGAGACTATTTGGAATCCAGTGGGCCTTTGTTCATAGTTTCCAGTTTCCACAAGTGCATTGTTGAGTGGTCCACACTTTGCCGATGCTGTAGACTGAAGTAGACTCATGGTGCGGTGAATGATTCACGCGGCTATTTCTTCGTGTATTTGGAAGAGAAGTCATTGTTGGTTGGCAAAATTAAAATCATTGTTTTCTGGCACACACTCTTAATAGAGCTTGTTGGGGTTATGGCTAACCTTTTCATGAAGAGGAAGTGAGCTATATCGATTGGAACTTTTTTTTTTTTTTTTTGGAAAGCTGTAAAGTTCTTTCTTGTTGTAAAGCAGTGGTGCATGAGTGGGTAGCTGATCTGTTTTTTGTTGTCAGCAAATAAATTTTTTCATCTTACCAAGCAAAGATAAAAGACATGAGTACATTTCCTGATTTCCTACTTCGTAAATAGGGAATTATCTTCCGATTTTGGTAAGTCTAAATATATGTTTCCTTAACAAAGAAAAAATTTACGTTTGGAAATTTGAATAAACAATAGGAGCAACATAAGATATTGGTGTTCTGTAACCAAATCGTTCTGACAATGAGTTGGCTGGCTCATTAACAAAACAAGATGTAAGAAAGACTACTTCGTATACAGGGAATTCTCTTCCCATCCGTGGTTTTTTTAAATATATTTTACCTTATCAAAAAATCAATTTTGGGTTTGAATGAACAATTGTGATCCAAATGTAAAAGAAAAAAGAAATTAGAAGGCGTAGAAGTACTCTGCAACACCTACAAGTTGTGGAAAATGGGGCAGCTATAATATTAAAGTGATATTATCACCAAAGCAATACATAGTAACCAAGAGACTATGAGAGACGTGCATCTAATGAAACACTAGTCATCCAGGACCCTTTCTAGTCACACACAAAATATCCATGCCATATCTATCAAGAGTTAACGTCACCAAAAAAAAAGAGAAGTACAATCAATATGTCATCCCAAAATTGGAGGTTAGCAATGCTAGAGAACCCCTTTCAATTGTACTCTTACACAAACACTTAACAGCATGATTTAGAAATCTAAACATAATCAACATCAAAAAATTATGCCACTTACAGATTCAGTATGACCAGTCAAAGAATGTACTAAGCTACCATCAACAGCATTCCAAACACAGATTCTGCAATCTGCATGAAAAGAAAAAATTATATAGTAAAAGGTATACACAGTATAGCAAATCACCTGAAATATTGCAACCACAAACAATATAATTCTACTTAATAAAAATAAATCCTTGGAAGTAGGGTTTTTTGACCAATCCATGATCTTGGATCCTACAGAAATATTTATTGTTAAAGCTTACTTAGGGTCTGTACTCTGTACAGCTGTAGACACTAGTATTGGGATTTGGGCCAATAGACATGATTATTATGTACTTTGAGAGTAGAAGCCCAAGTGGACGCAAAAGAATTTCATAAGAAAAGTAGTGAAGTGAAAAAACATCACTTGGTGTGTTGGAAGGCAGTAGTTAAAACTTAAAGAGGACTGAACATAAGGAGGATTAAGGAATTAAGCTACTATCGGTATGAAGATTTTCCCTTGAGCCTGATAGTCTATGGGCTATTGGGTTTCGGGATTCAAAGTAAGAACGGTCATGATGCAAATGGATGGCATTGTAAACAAGCTCTTAGAGATAACCTTATGTCCTTGCAAATTTACTAGTAGTCTGCTCCCATCATTTCCTTCCTTTTCATAGATATGATATAGGATCTGGTTGGTGGGATGGAGCTGTTATGGTGGAGTTCACTATCTCTTTAGTTCAGCTCGTTCTAAAGAGATGCTTGCATTTCGATGTGGCTCATTCTTCTCTTTCTGGTATACCTTGGAATTTTAATTTTCGTAGGGTGCTTAGAGCGGATATTGCTGAACTCACTTAAAAAAATTCAAGGATACCTTCTAGTGCCTTTCAAGCCCTCTGCACCTATTTGTGGAGTTTGGATCATCAATCCTATGAGCAAATTCTCTTCGAAATCATTCTTTATCCATTGTTTTGGATCCAATTGAATTGTCTCTATTCCCACATTATATCATTTGGAGTCCATTTGTTCCCCCTAAGACCGAACCCTTTTTTTGGTTGCTATGAGTTTGGGAATTATTTGGCTAGAGGAAAATTAGAAAAAATGGAAAATGTCAGGCAAGATATGAAAAAAATAAAATACTATTATTGAAAAGTCATAAACAAATATATTTTATATGTTAGATATTTATTCGAGACTTAAAAAAAAAAAAATAGCAATTAATATGCGTTTAATTCATGAAATTCACAATTTTGTGAAAATGACGTATTTTTTTTAAAATGTAGTGAATAGTTCGTGAATTAATTGTTCGACGAAAATAAGCCAAAAGTCATTTACTCCTCAATGTGTAATGTATTATGTACAATACAAAAGTGATGGTGAATCCTTTAGTCACTCACTTATCCATAGCAAGGTGGCCCAGCGAAATTGGATTCGGTTCTCCCATCGGATAGACGAATTCTATGGAATTGATGGTTTGGCAAAAGAGGTATATTAAGGTGGAGAAGTAATCTTCTTACTCTTTGGGGGTTATGGGAACTGGGAATAGAATATAGATGCCGGCAAGACAAGGTGATGAATGGAAATGTCATGTCCTGAAGTATGAGTTATTTTAGGAGGTATGGCCGCATAAATTCATGAAGATGATCCAACTATCTGTTTGTTTCTAGGTTCTCCCATCCTGGAATAGGATACAGAGAGCAGTTAATCCTCATATGTTTTTGCACTCGGCCTCCCCAAGTAAGTGGATGTCTCGCTTCGTTGACTATTTGTTTTGCTAGTTTCTCCATTTGAGCTACAGTCACTACCACAAGAATTAGACGAAGTGTTTGCTCCTGAATGACAGAAGTGAAAAGACACTAAAGGGGAGGGATATACTACTTAATTTTTGTACTCAGCGAAATCGTACGACAGTTGTACTTATTTTTATTGGTAAAGTACTGTTAAGTAGCTGTACAACAAGATTCTGTTTGGATTTAAGTTGGCATATTTAGTACTTAAGCAGCTAAGTTTTCAAAGGTGAACAGCCTCGCGAAGATTGCTGCAACAAACAGTAGGAAGAAAGACAAAAATTGCTGAAATGTTGAGAGACAAAACTTGCTAATATTGCTTATGAGATAAGTGCCATAGAGACCATGCATTAAGAAAAATTATCAGCTTGGAAGTACAACTGAACAGGGTACCAAGAATATCAGGCGAGGCAACAATGTACTGAAGGACTGAATCACATTCTTAATACAATGGTCTTCTTTGCACATATAAAGAATACCCAGTCTCTCCCTTTTTCAGAAGAAAGAGTGCAGTGGCAATAAATGCTCGTACTACCATAATCTCGTCTCCTGTTTTTTATCATTCTATTCCCTCCCCAGTACAGATCTTTGATTAGTATCAATGGATGCTAGTCTCATGTTTGATCGAGTAAATGGTAGGATTGGTACACCTCTATATGCTGTAATCAAAGGGTACTCTGGAGGTCAAGCTACGACCGCCGAAAGAATAAAATGACAATAATGTTCTTGGTCTCTCTGTCATTGAAAACAACAAGGTGATGGTGTCTCATTATGTACCTATTTCTATTATTTTTCAAGTAGTTTATGCATCCAGATCCAATATCCTCAAAAATTGGTTCATGGAGGCTATGTTGCCTTGTTATCTTCCAGAAGTAGTAACAATTTGGTCCCCTCCTCCAAGGGAGGAAGGAAAACTCAACTTCATATGATCCAATTCTTATTTTCCGAACAGGAGATAGGAAAGGGAAAATTCGAAAGAAAAAAATCGGAGAGCGGATCATGGAAATCGTCAGCCGGGATCCAACATTAGTCCCAAAATGTATGATCTTTGGGCAACCCATGCCTCTCCGGATTGGTAATGCATTTAGGAAGAGAGAATTATCAACGTCTTTTGGGGCTGGATTGGTGAAGGGAATTCCAATAAGGCGCATCAAGGTCTTCATCTCACTAGAAAATTCAAGGGGACTTGAGGAACACAATAGATCGGGTGGCGGGCAGAGAGGAATTAAAGATTTGGCAGACTAACTTGCTAAGGGAGGTGTGGGTGGCAGACTAACTTCCACCTTCCTTGATATTTAAAGATGGCTTTGCTTGTTTTAGCTTTTTCTCCCTCTTTGTGTTGCTCTTCTTTTTCTTAATAAAATCATTCCTTGTCATCGATTAAAATGAAAAGAGGTGGACCCAATAGGAGATAAAATAAAGGAGTCGATTGAGACAGTTTCCTCATGTGCACTGAGAACTATTGATGGAACCATTAAGGACAACTTTATATCAGATCAAAGGCTCTAATAGGATGTGGGGAGGCTGAAAAGGATGTAAATCGAGGTAGTAAGAAAATTTTGAAGATGCATGTCTTGACAAAAGGCCCAAGATGGAATAGAATACATGGACAATATTCATGTAGCCCACCCCAACTACTTGGGAAAAGAGTTTGAGGATGATGAGAATGATGATGATTACGGTCCACCTTCTTTTCCCCGTCTTAACCATATGGTAATGATGCTGCAACCATACAGTTGATTTTCATACTCAAACTGGAACATACACTGTGGAACGGATTACGTCATATCAAATATATGCTCATGATGATTTTCTCAAAAAAATTTTGACAAAGTTTGAACCTTCATCTTCCACCTCAAGGGTTCCCCATCCTAGATTTGAAATTTTTGAGCCATTCCAATATATCTGAGATTTTTCCAAAGGTGGGCTACCACCCCTCAAATCAATTTGCTCCTTTTTCCCTCATTTGTATTATTTCATCCAAAGTGGTTTCCATGTAGTCAGATGAGAACAAGTTAATTTTGGGAGATCTTTGCAGACCCTAAATGTAAGAACAGTCTTTCAAATTTGGAAATACCTCGACGATCAAATGAGATTCTTATAATTAATAGGTTACAGGGTAGAACTGCTCCACATGAAAACACAAGTATACATCTATCACGATTCATGAAATAAAAGAGATCTACTCTAATGGCAGAACTCTATTTAATATGCAATTGCCATCTCTGCTCTGGAATTCTTCTTCCAGTCTTTATCCCACTTACAGACCTCCTCTCCCTTCCGCCACTAATTATTGCTTCTGCCTACCTCGACTCCATCAAATCCACATCTAAATATCTAATCCCACTAAAGTTAGTACTACCGGCAGTTGTTTGTTATTTTTGAATGTTCAGAATCAGTCTGAACTAAAAAGAGTAGACCTGCTTTTGATATCTTGCAAAACAATCAATTGATTTCTCAAATTTTATATGGATGTTTCCTAGTCACTCCTGCTCAATAACATTTTTAAGAACCGCAGGAAATCACTCCAGTTCTCACTCTCATCTTGACAAGAAGGACAAATAAGGTGGGGAATCAAGTTATTGGTGATGACTACTGTTGAAATATGTTATTACTATGGGTATGAATATACTGTATCATGTCATAAAGGATATTGATGTAATCTTCCTTCATTAGTGATGTAAATGATAGAAAGAGGCTTTTCTCTAATCTTCTTCTTCTCCTCTCTTCTTCTTCCTTTTCTTCTCTATTCATCTAGGATTTCTACTTTCTAGTTGGTATCAAAGCAGTTTTCCTATGCTTTCTTCGATCAAGATCATCAAAGGGGTAAAACACAAAAAAAGGAGGGAAGAACAGGTGATGTCAGCAGACCGTACAGACGGAGTTCCCCCCCCCCCCCTCCCAAAAACAAAAACAAAACAAAAAGGATCAGGTCAGAGGTAATGTGAATCTGGTTCTCTGTATTTTTTTTGGGGATTTTTGGCTGATGTTTAATGGGTTTTTCTCACCCGGAGTGTCCCACGAGAAAAAAATCAATTTATAGAAATCTGGTTGGTATGATTTGCTAGGACTTTTGATATTATTTGATGAGTTTGAATATTCAGATATTCTGAAACTTGTTTCAAGCATTTTTTGTGGAGTAATTGAATTCATGGTGATGATTTTCTCCTTTGTTAGTACTGTTTTTGGCTGGTTTTTGGGTGTTAAATTTCACATATTGAGATTTAGTTTATCTGTGAAGAATTGGAAGATTTTTTTTATCAGTAAGTAACCATTATATTATATCAACAAAATAGAAATATAAAAGCAATACAACAAGTATAAAGTTTACAAGCACATAAACTTGAGAAAGAATGAATCAAAAAAACATACAGAGATCCCCAACCTAGCACTTCTCCCAAATCCTCCCCTGCTCACCGAATGAAATATCATTCTAAGGCAAAAAATCTAATACGTGAACAAATGCGGGATGGAGAAGAAGGAGAGTCCTATCTTGTTTCTCTCTTTCCATATGGTTCATGATGTGGCTCCAAGAAGAACAAACCAAATTGTCTCCCGATCACTATTCACACTTAATAGAGACCAACAAGATAAGATGTGAAAAAAAGAAAAGACAGTCCACACCTATTCATGACTCATGAGAGGAAATGTCCTCAAATCCCAAATACAATAGGATAATGCAAAAGCAAGTGATTTCAGCCTTTCAGGGTGGTCTAGGAATCCCAGTTTGATGCTTATCACAAGTAGCTATAGTTAAAACCCTAGTGTGCATATCACAATTATAAAGTTGGATAGCACTAACTTCTTAGAATGGTCTCAATCCACAAAGATGTATACCGATTGGAGAAGAAAGCTAGGGTACTTTTTTTTTTGGAACAAAAAAAAAAGCCAGAATGGTAGGACACTTGAATGGTTAGGTTGAAGGAATCCACTACTAATGATATGTCGTATGACAAATGAGAACAAGAGAACCTTAAGGTAATGTCATGGCTATTTAATTCCATGCAATCACACATTAATAGAAGTTTCTTAATCCTTCAGACAACAAAGGAGATTTAGGATAAAGTTCCAGAACTTATTCTCAACGCCAGAACATTGCTAGGGTTTATCAGTTGAGGCAAGAGATTGCTAGTCTCCAACAGGAGAAGAGTTTAGCAAATTACAACTCTACTCTTCAGGGACTTTGGGAAGAGTTAGATTATTATCAAGTCCTACAATAGGACACTAATAAAGGCAAAAATTGACATCGACAATAGGTGAGCAAAACAAAATTCATTCTTTTTTTTACTGGTTTGAACTCCGAGTATAAGTTAAATAGAGTTCAGATTTGGGGAGAGATGAGCTTCTTTCTTTGGACCAAGTTTACTCGATGGCAAAAAGTGAGGAAAGTCATAAGAAGGCTATCTAGCCGACTCTGATTCCGACCAACGACCATTCAGCCCTTGGTACATCTTCCAGTTTTCTAAAGGGAGAGAAAGGTCACATCCGGAAGAATAGGCCTCCTGATGATAAGAATAAATTAAAGTGTGATCATTGTGGGAAGACTAGACATACATAAGAGACTTGCTGAGATCTCTATGGCAGACCAACGAGGTATAACCGTCTCGAGCAGTAGATGAATACTCCTACTGGCCACACTCCATCAATGACTCCTTCCCATCAACTCCTTATCTGCCTCAGAAAACTTTTCTACAGCTAAACTTGGTAGTCTCGGGCGTTTTTTGAACCAGTTGGAAGGTCATTCTTTCTCAACCTATTTTGCACAATCAAGTACTCGTGTATTTGCTGATTTCGTGTAATTCTGTCATTCCACATCCGGTAACAGCCTAGATTATCAATTCAGGTGTGTCTAATCATATGACCAGTCTGTCTTCCATTTTTTCTTCTCATAGTCTTTCTTCTAGAAGAGATAAGGTAAGAATCGATGATGAATCCATTTCCTTTATCTCTAAAAAGGAGATGTAAAACACACGAATAACTTAACTTTTTCATTGGTTCTTTATATTCCAAATTTATCAACAAACTTGGTGTCCGTTACTAGTATATATCGCTATTGGTATTTTATTACTTTTGTGGATGACTTTTCTCTTGTACGTGACTCTATTTGATAGAATCATGATGAAGTACCAAGTATCATCAAAAGGTTTCATAGATGATACTCAGTTTGAGAAGCAAGTAAAGGTCTTCCAATTGGACAATGTCAGAGAATACTTTGAAGGTGGACTACAACATTACTTGAAAAATTATGGTATGATACATCACAGTACATGTCCATATACTCCTTAGTGAAATGGGGTGACTAAGAGAAAAAATTGTCACCTTACAAAAGTTGCTCGTACTCTACTCACAGGATTGAATGTACCGAAGAAATTTTGGGCAGAAGTGATTCTTACAAAGGTCTATCTTATCAATCATATGTCGTCAAGGGTACTGAAATTAAAGTCTAACATTCTTTGTCTGGATCAGCCCCCCTCCCCCCTTAGTGTTCCTCCTCACATCTTCAATTATGTGTGCTTTATTCATGTCTTGGGTCAAAATTGAACAAAATTGGATCCCCAATCCATTCGGGATATTCTCTTGCGGTATTTCTCTACTCAAAAAGGCTATAAGTGTTTTCATTCGGTATTGAGAAAATAGTTTGTCGTTATTTTTTTTTTGATCGGTAATCAAGCAAGAGTGTGTGTGTGTGTATATATATATATAATGCAATAAATAGTTTGTAGTTATTAATGTCACATTTTTGAGTCTGAACCCTTCCTTTCTCGTCCCCCTACCTCGCTTCCAAGGAGTATAGTGAGTTAGAAGATATGCAACATTCCTCTTTAGTTCCTCTTCCTCAGCTGGTAATTGATGTTCCTTTTCATGTTGTTGTTCAGGGGTAGAACTAAGATCTTACTAATACTACTAAAAATGAATTACAAGTTTACACAAGACATAAGAAGGGAAAAGGGACTGTTGTGATAATGCTAGCTATCGATTCAGATTCCTCTAAACCACGCTCCAAGTCAAATTTAGGTAATTCTAATTCCTCTTTAGTGTCTGTTACTAGTTCCTACTAATGATGATAACGCTCACATTGCCTTACGCAAAGGGGAGTGTCAGTGTACTGTGCATCCTATTTCGAATTATGTCTCATTTGCATCTTTATCTTATTCATATTCTGCTTTCTTGTCATCTATTTCTTTTGTTTCTTTACCTTCCATATTCCAGGAGGCGAGCTCTGATCCTAAGTGGGGTGCGCTTATGATGAAAGAAATGAGGGCTTTAATAAAAAATGATACATGGGGAATTGTTGATTACCAAAAAGAAATGAGCCTATTAATTTAAAATGGGTGTTCACCGTAAAACACAACCGATGTGCCAATTGAAAAGTATAAAGCGAGATTGGTTGCTAAAGGATACACACAAGACATATGGGATAGATTACAGGGAGACGTTTGCCCCAATTCTTGGCTTTTACATCAGTTGGATGTGAAGAACTCTTTCCTACATGGAGATTTGTAGGAGGAAGTGTATATGCCTCGTCCATCAGGGTTCAAGCATCCCAATAGTGAAAGAAAGATTTGTAGAATGAAGAAGTCGATCTATAGATTGGAGCAATCCCATCGAGCTTAGTTTGAGGTTCAGTCAAGTAGAGAGGAGGATGGGCTATTCACAGAGTCATGTTGATCACACTCTCTTTGTGAGACACAATGGACAGTTAATTAAAATTTTAACTTTTTAAGTGGATGGCATTGTGGTGACAAGAAAAGATTCTCAAGAGATAGCAAATTTGAAGAAGTTTATGGCACATGAGTTTGAGATCAAAGACCTAGGAAGTCTCAAATATTTAAGGGTATAGAGGTGACTCACTCAAAGAAGGGCATCTTTGTATCACAAAGAAAGTATATCTTAGACTTATTTAAGGATACTGGGAAGCTAGGGTCATGACATGCAAATACTCTGATTAAGCCAAATCACAAGTTGAGCACCAATGATGGACAATTATTGGAAGATAAAGAAATATACCAAAGACTAGTTAGTCGTCTCCTTTATCTCTCTCATCAGCCCCGACATTGCTTATGTTGTTAGTGTGGTGAGTCAGTTTATGCATGAACCTCAGATTCCTCATTATGAAGTTGTTGAGAGAATCTTGAGGTATTTGAAGACTACTTCAGGAAAAAGGTCTACTATTTGCAAATCACGGTCATCTCCGGCTAGAGGCTTACATTGATGTTGACTAGGCTAAACATGTTGATGATTGAAGATCCACTATAGGGCATTGTACCTTTCTTGAAGGTAATCTCATAATATGGAATAGATGAAGCAAAGTGTAGTTGCTAAATCTAGTACAGAATCCGAGAATAAGGCGATCACCCATGGTGTGGCTGAAAATCTTATTACGTGGTCTGGGAATTCAGGTGAATATCCCAATAAGGTTGTAATATGACAACAAGGAAGCCATTAGTATTGCTTAGAATCCGATTCAACGTGATCGTACCAAACATATAGAGATCAACAAACAGTTAGAGCAGGCTATTTCTCATAACCTATGTCTTTTGCTCGTCCCTACAGAAAATCAGCTAGGTAATATTCTCACTAAAGGTGTTGGCTAAGGCAAAGCTAAAAGTTGTTCTTAACAAGCTGCGCATGATAGATATCTATGTCAGCTTGAGGGGGAGTGTTGAGATATGTTATTAGTATGGGTGTAGATACACTATATCATGTCATTAAGGGTATTAATGTCTAACACTTTTTCCTAATCTTCTTCTTCTCCTCCCTTCTTCATTTTCTTCCCTATTCTTCTAGGGTTTCTACTTTTTACTACTACCCCAGCCAAATACCATCCTATAGGGTAAGCCACTAGCCCAGGCAATGAACAATCACTAAACTTCATGGTGGTGAGCATAGTTACCAAACACCCACATTATATCCATATAGTACCTGTACAATACTTTTAGGGGGGTTGCCGTTTAAAACTGTGTACTTTTGCCGTGTTACGTATTATACGCGTATCGCCACATAATACATGTTTCATAAGCGAATTACATATTAAATGCGTACAATATGCATACTTTGTCGTACTTTTACAGTGTAAAACGCATATTCTGTAATAAATGATTGTTATTAATTAATATCATGATTTTTATTTATTTATAATTATTTTTTAAAAAAAATCGTACTTTTGTTTGTGTTTTTGCTGTATAATATAATACTCGTACTTCCTAAACGGATCATTGCCGTATTATACTTGTACCCATACTTGGTAACTATGGTGGTGAGGACCCCAAAAAAAATTATAAATTAAGAGGGGGGAGGTGAGGGACAGAGAGGGGCTACAAAAGGCAAACTCAGTCACATAATGTTGTGAACACATTGATCATTATTCATTTTACAACCGTGTTTGTCAACAAAATTTTACAACCTTGTTTGTCAACACATTGATCATTATTCAATTTATAACCTCGAAAATCATTGATAAAAATTTAAATTATAATTTGCAAAGAATAAAATTCATATTATAAGCATCGCACTATCACAACCTATCTTAATAACAACTGTCCTTGGGGTAAAACTCAAAACAAAATATAAGTGCCTAACCCATGATAGCAGCAAGCACAAAGCGATTGTCCAAACTCCATACAATCATATTAACACCACGAGGAGTTGGAAGAAATCTCTGACGTGGGCCTCCTCGAGGAGGTTGAGGAGGCATTGGTGGAGGAGGAACTTTGAGATGATATGCCCGTGTCCAACGTCCAACTTTTCCCTAAAACAAGCAAAGGTAATACCATAGAAAGGAAAATTTGAATTATTATACTAAGTGTATGTAGTTCAATTCAACAGATTGAACAGCATGCAAAGGAGGGTCTAAAGATAACTCTCACACTAAAAGTTGGAAAAAATGTAAGGCATTTCCACAAAAACCACACCACACAGAGAATGCAAAGTGGCAACTCATGTTAAAGGAGAGCTCACATGAGATCTACGTGATCTTGGAATCCAAATAATTGCACTGCCATCGCGAGAACATGTAACTATGTTGTCATGAGTAAACCTGGAAATGAATAGATACACAGACATTTTTTATATCATTTAGTGCCCAATTACAAGACAGGCTGTGTTATTTTTGCACAAATACGTGAAGGCTCCTTTTGTTTCGATGTAAAATAGGGGAAAACAAATGAATTTCACGGAAAATGTCAATTGTCTTAAAGAAATTATATGCGAAAAATGATATTTTCCATGAAATTCATTTGTTTTCCCCTATTTTACATCAAAACAAACGGAGCAGAAGTGAAAAAGCCAGTTGAGGAAAGTACTAATTAACTACAATTTATGTTATTAAGAAAGAAAAATATAAACAGACCAGGAGTTTTTAAATTTTGGAAAGTTCTCCTCCTTTGAAGTGTCGGTCAGAGAAAATTTTGATGCCACAGCACAGCCACTGCATAGTGAGACAGCAACAAAGATCAACATGTGAAACACTAGAATTTTGTAAAAGAAACCTATGCATTCAACAAGGACAAACTAACCTGAATTGCACATAATTGACATCATTTTCGTGGCCAGATAACACATCCATCTCATGATTTGGTTGCTCTGAGTCATCCGTGTTGGATTTACAAGCATTCCATACCTGCAAGTAACTGGTTGTTGATAAAGACACCCATCTACAATTATAGCTAAATTTCACTCTAAAAAACTGTCACAGATACAGCAAAAGGATGATATTAAATGTACACAAAAAGCACATTCCAGGGAAGAAACAGTGACATTGGAGAAATATATGAACTAAAGTTGCATGCAAAAAAAAATTACCCTTGCAAAAGTGTCTGAGCTACCAGTGACAAAAACGGTTCCATTAGCATTGTATGAGCAACATAATATTTGATGGCTCTGTGGACCGGTGCTTGAGGAAGGGACATTGTTTTTTCCTACAGTGAGTCTCACAATTCCTGTGTAAGTTCCTATCACCCAAATACCAGCCAATCACAACACCATGTAGAAGAACTGAAGAAGTATACTAACCAGCTACAGCATCCGAAGGCTTTGGAAGGTAAATTCGTGGACTGGACTGGGAAAACCGAGCATCCCAAATCCGACATGTTCCATCATCTGAAGATCTACAGAGGAAAAAGAAAAGGCACCATAGTAATTACAAAGCAAAAAAAAAAACATAGTGTTGTGCTTGTGATGATATAATAGTTGTCCAAAGCCAGGATAAGGAAAAGCTTGCATAGTTGATTTTCTAAACGGCCAAAAGGTGCATACACAGGAAAGAACTGTTTATTTACTGGAAAGCATGGGTTATTTACATTGAAATGAAGATCAAAAGCTGGGTTGGCTCATTTACACTAATACAGGAGTTGTAAAACTCGTACTTTGGCACTTTGAGAACTGACAAGCATATAACTTGACAGTCCTAAACCATAGCAAGAAAGAAAATAAAAATAGAGAGCAAGAAATGTTTTCTGGTTTTATGAAAAGAAGTGTGATCAGCAAAAAATGCATAAGAAATTCTTCTTTTTTTGGTGTGATCAGCAATTAATGCATAAGAACTTTTTTTTTTGGTATAAGGTTATCATTTAACACACACACCCAATCAGACCTATAGTAATCACTAAGATGCCATAAGGGTAGATCCACACACCCACTCCAAAAGGGCCTGACTAAGGTGTTATTTATGCATTTCAAAAGTTCTGCACAGAAGGTGTTCTAACATATACAACAAAGAATGAAAATGGAAAACCAAGGAACAGGCAACAATTCCGCAACAAATCAGACATACATTACAAGCTTCAACTTAAAATAAGAATAGTATTAAAAACTGAAATTCCCATTAACCCTGTAGATAAGTGGGTTTGAAACCATTTAAGATATTATCAACATATATTCCAAACTTATGAGTATTCAATAAGCGAAGTTTTTAGTTTTCAATATTCTGGCTGCTTCTAGGTACTTCAGACTCTTCAGAGTAGGCATTTCCCATCTTAAGATACAATTATCCACAACATTGACAGAAGCACGATTGTCAACACAGAGCACAGAAATCCTTCAGCAATTGATAAAATTTTCCAGTATTAAGAATAATATGGTCAGAACAGAAAACCAAATTAAATATAGCAACCATAGGGAACAATAACTCAAGGATTGAGGCTCACGATAAAAGCTGGTACACGGAGCTAGGCCTGGGACTAAATGCAATGGCAGTAACCGCTCCAGTATGTCCCCGCAAAACCGAAATTGGCAACCCGTCTGGCAAACGCCACTGTCATAGATCAGAAAGAGCTGACAGGTCAATAAATAATAAAAAGACAGAACATGCTCAATTATTTAAGTAGAAGAGATCTTACAACTCGAATGATGCAGTCATTTGAAGAAGATGCCACCAAAGCATTATTTGAACTCACAGCCAAGTCGGTAATGTCACCCTTTCAAGCATAAAAGGAATAAGTAAATTAATTTAACAAGTGGAACAAAGACAAACTAGAAGCATGTGTATATTTTATAGACCATCTAAACCCAGTAACCCACTTCATGTCCACGACAGCTGGCTAAGCAAAATGCAGTTTCCATAGACCAAATCTTTACAAGGCGATCATCTGAACCAGTAATCACATATCTCCCAGAGCGATCGAATATGGCTACAGAATATATCAAGAAAGCAAATTTATTAGATACAAGTGGTGTGACCTCTCACTTTCTCAAATTCCCATTTCAAACTCATATTTGTTCATACACACACACACACATATATATATATATAAACTTGTGAAAGTTGAAAGGGAAAGACTGAACGGGGTTTTGGCAGAGTAGTTGAAGCAGCAAGAAGAAAATATTAGGTAAAAAGAAATGGATGCCTATAGTAAACAAGTATAAGGTAGATGAGAATCAGCTGTCACCATGACCATACTACTCTTAAACTAGAATGGTCTCAAAAAAAAAGTCCATGGGATACTCTTCCCTTCTCTATACTCCCAAGACTCTCATAAAACAGGAAAAATAAGTTTTGCCAATTAAAAAAAAGGCAAAATGATTCTCTCCCTATTTAAGGATGTTTACTTGATCAAGATATCCATCATCAAGTGCTATTTTACCCTAACTTCTACAGTTTTTTTAGCAAAATCTTGGGACCATTTAAGAATGCAATGAACAAAAGGAAAATGGGCTGGTGATGAAACTAGAAACCTTGCCCCATCATACATTCGTTAGAAAGCCCGTGCAACAGGTCTTTTAACAGAAATATTTCATTAATAAGCTTAAACAACAATGACCCATATGAACTAATATTCAAGCTATAGACAATAATCCCTTACTACGTGATATTGGAATAAAAAATGTTTATACATTCCCAAGAACTGGTAAATGTTTAGTTTTGCATACGACCAACATGTTACATTTCCAAAGTTAAGATCCAAAGATGCTTCTGCATGTCCACTCCAACAAGCATGAGCTTAATTTGCCTATAAATAAGATAACTAAGGGTTTGTTTGAAAACACTTATCTACCAAAATAGCACTATTTTGTAGTAGGTCTTAAAATAATAGCTTAAAGTTTTAGGTAATAAGCCCATTTGATAACGTCGTTCATATTCTGGAAAATAGAAACACTTATTTGAAAAAAATATGTTTTGTAAAATGCACTCATATGAGGAGCTTATTATAGGGGTAGTTGGTGTCACTTTTAAAAAAATGACATTTTAAACACTTATGAATAATGTGAAGCCAGCAATTCCCTTTTCTCTCAATTTCCATTGATAAAAGTCTCATGTGTCTCTCTCTTAATGGAAGACAATGACACATCTTCCCCTTGAAGAAAGTGAGTTTAAAAGAAAGTGTAGCCTAGCATTACCCTTCACACCAATCAAAAACCTCTTTGTCTCCTCTTCAGCCATTAAACCACTTTTCCACCTTATTAAAACCCATCTCCATTGCTTTCAACGACACAAAACCCCCAACAAAGACCAGCCAAGCACCTATTTCTACCCTTTTTACTCATTCAACTCCAATACAAAGACAATAGGAGCCTCTCCTTAATACCTACTTTGCTTCTTTGTAACCCAATGACTGTGAACCCACCAAAATCCACATCTCTGCTCAATCAAAACAGCCAAAACTCGTCAACATAACCATCTTTGATGCACTAAAACCACCCAAATTCACTCAAACCAGGATCTTTTTGCTTCTGCAAGCTTAAACCCATCCCAGAAATCACTAGACTCCATGGATTCCAACTCCTCTACATCTAACGGCATCCATGCTATCTCCATTTCCAACTCCTCTACATCTAACGGCATCCATGTTATCTCCATTTTCACTTCCCCTTTCAAGAGTTCTCCTCCAATCGATTTTAGCTCTTCCATCAGAAAGCCCCTTAGTCTATGGCCTGGAATGTACCACTCCCCTGTAACCAATGCTATGGAAAGCAAGATCGAGCATCTTCGATGGTGTACAATGAGAAAAAACTATTAAGAGAGTAGCTTCACCACCAACAGTAACCAAGCCGAGCAGAGAGCTTCACCTCCATAATCGGCCTGGTAGGGGAGAGAGCTTTGGTTCACACGAGATAGTCGGTTCATCATGAAAGAGGATTTTAGAAGGGTATATAAAGGGGTATTGTTGTCATTTCAAAATTTGAATAAGGACGTTATAGTCCAAAAAACGTCAAATTCTGACAGACATCTTCCCACTTTAGTTTAAAAAATGTTTTATTAAAAAGTAACCTCTAATTAACTTTTGTTTTAAGAGAAAAATTGTCTACTTTTTGGAGATCTAGACCTTACATGTGATATCAAACAATCTTTATTGGCTTATTTTTGTAGAACTAGTCATATTGCACGTGCAAGGCACGTGCAGTGTGTCAATTAGTAAAGAATTATTACTATTTTATTAAAAAAATTAATTGCAGAATTTGAAATACAAATAATACCAGAATTCAAGAATAATTTCACATTAAGAACATTGTTAAAAACAATTGAAATTCATGGGACTGATATGCAAGCCCTAGCAGTGGTGCCATTAAAAGCCTAAAATAGCATGTTACTTGGAAAAAAAACTAACCAGCCAAAAAATAATAGAGGCAACACGTGTTCCTTTTAACTCTAATTAACCATGATTAAAATTCATTATCCCTTAGGGTTCAATAATCTAAATTTATTTTTGGAAAAAAAATTTAAAGATTAATCCTAGGGTTAAGATATTTTAACCCTAAGGTTAATTTTTATTTGAAAAGAATTTATAAAAACCAAGATTTCATTACTAAACTCTAAGGGAAGGTGTGTGTACAGTATACCCATCTAACCCATTATATCAAGAGCTGAAGACCAAACACTATCTTAGGGTTAAGATATTTTAACCCTAAGGTTAATTTTTATTTGAAAAGAATTTATAAAAACCAAGATTTCATTACTAAACTCTAAGGGAAGGTGTGTGTACAGTATACCCATCTAACCCATTATATCAAGAGCTGAAGACCAAACACTAAGAATAGTATATGAACAATAAATGTAAATGGTTAACACATAATCATATTTCCCTGATCGGAACCTGTGCAACTGCGATTGAACCCAAACATAGCCCCTTATAACCTTGGTTAAAAAGTTTTAACTACTACGATTAATTTTTTAAATATTTTTTTCTAAAACTTAAAATTAAATTATTGAACCCTAAAAATTGGTGAATCTTAACCAACAATCAATAGGATTAAAAGAAACATGTGTTGAAATATGGGCGCATTGAACTCGAGGTGAGTTCAATCATGATTGACTCTAATCCGTTGAATTACCTCGGGTCAGGCGGGTAGATCATGTTGAGTTAGGAACACAAACCCTAAGGGTTAGTAAATCTTAGTGCCAGTTAAATTAAAAAATGGACACGTATTAACATGTGGATGCAATTGAACCCGAAGAGAGTTCAATTGCAATTGACTATCATCCAATCTCAAACTCTAACAAGTGAATCCTCAAGTCTCACTCAAGCCTCAAAAGGGTTCAACTACTTCAAGCTGGTCCTTCCGCCCCCTTTTTGCATAGAGTTGTGTGGAACCCAGGTATTCCATCTAAAGTATCTTTTTTTCTATGGAATGCGGTTTTGAATAAAATTCTCACGTGTGATCACTTGAAAAGTCGAGGGTGGAGAATGGCTAATCGGTGTTACATGTGCCTCCAAGAGGAAGAGTCGATGGATCACCTTCTCTTGCATTGCCCCCTAGCTCATGAGATTTGGAGCTTCTCTCTCCCGCATGGGTGTGGCTTGGGTCTTTCCCTCGTCCTTTCAAAACTTCTTATCCTGCTGGGATCTGGTTAGTGGGGAAGGAGCTAGGTTGGCGGTGTGGAAGATTCTACCGAGCGTCATAGCTTGGTCTATATGGAAGGAGAGGAATAGGAGAGTTTTCAAGAACTCTTCCTCCTCTATCCCCCGTATTTGTAATAGGACCAGGACGTTGGCTGTAGAGTGGGTTTCTACAAAGTAGGAAGGGGTAAGCTTAGGCATGATGTTGGCTTAAGTTTGATTTGTTGGTGGAGGTTTCTTTTTGGGGGTTAGCTCGGTGTACTCTGTTTTCTTTTTGCATTTTGCAGTGGTTCACGACATCATGAACCATGCACTCTATGCCTTTTTGTAATTGCGTTGCTCTATTTTCTCTATATATTTGCTTGATTTATCGATTAAAAAAAAAGAGTTGAATGAAAAATATGGGGTTCGGATTTGGTCTGGCACTCGCCGGACCAAAACCGTCTGCTCACTCACAAAGACCCTTAATTTGTTAAAAAAATTTAACTCATGTGGTCATTTTCTTAGCGTTTTTTTTTTTAAACCAAGGTTACATGGTTGAACCCTAAGGATTAGTAAAGCTTAACCATAGTTAAGGGGTGTCAAATGGGTCACGTGTTGATCTGTGAGACCGGAGTCAAATGAAAATGGTCTGGCGAGGGCCAGATGAAATCCCATCCCAAAAATATGGACAGTTGAATGGGGCCCACCGATCTTAGTGGAGAAGTGTTGTACAGCCTGTACTACAAGCAGGTGAGGAGTTTCTTAACAAAGAGAAGCGAGGGTAGTTTCTCAACAAAGTTCAAACATTGTTGTTTAGAATTGGGGGTATTTTAGGTACAGCAAAAGGTTCGACGAAAATCAACT
This sequence comes from Tetracentron sinense, assembly GCA_015143295.1. Taxonomy (NCBI): domain Eukaryota; kingdom Viridiplantae; phylum Streptophyta; class Magnoliopsida; order Trochodendrales; family Trochodendraceae; genus Tetracentron; species Tetracentron sinense. The sequence continues at coordinate 38,229,640 of CM026566.1, read as the reverse complement.
CTAAATCGTTGACGTATGCATTTTTTAGTAAGGGGATAGATAAGCCTATAAGCTCTTAAAATTAGAGTTTTCAAATGCCCTCTAAATGATGCAAGAGCTCAATTCTGAAAAGAGGAAACCCCAAAAATGAGGGGTTTCCCTATTATAGACCCCACCTGGACCCACATAGGTGTAGAATAATAAGCATGTGTAATGAGGGGCTTTCTTGTAATTTCTTGTAATTAGGGGAAACCCTTCTTTTCTACTTTAATAGAATATGAGAGAGAAGTGGGTCATACTCTCTTCTCTTTTTCCTCACTTTCTTCTTCTTCTCCCTTCTTCTAAACCTAAAACCCTACTTTAAGAAATCCACTTGGTATCAGAGCACAAAAGAAGAGCACAAAGGTGAATAATCTCGCCGGAGGTATCTCCGGCAGCTGCTGACGTCAGCAGCTGTGCAACGACCGTGATGAAGTGTTAGTGTGACGTCATCCACGGTATTTTTTTGTGTTTTTTCTTCTTGGATCTAGTAGATCTACAGATGAGAAGAATTATGGTGATTTTTTCACGATTTATTGAAGCTTTTAAGTGAGTTTTTGAGAATTTTTTTGAAAAAAAATTCCGAAAAATCCCTCTTCGAACCAGTAGATTTTTCTCTCTGTATGGGGGATTTAACTTGGGGATATTGGTACTAAAAGATCCCCCTCAAATTTTCGGTCCCCTTGGCACCGGTTTTCCGGCGATCAGAACCTCGCCGGAGCTCCGGCGAACGTTTTTCTCTACTAGTTTTTTCCGGCAGAGGCTGTTTTTGGGTATTTTCTCTCCTTTTTCGCATTCTAACCTTTGTGGAAGTAGTTTAATCGATTATGAATGCTATATGAAGAAGTTTGGGTGCCCTCACGTTGTTTGAGGAGATGTTCGAGTAATTTTGAAGTGGTTTTTGGTCGTTGGACCATTGGTGGTTGTTCGTTTGGGTTGTAGAACCCTGTGGTACCAGCTCGGAGGGTGCTTAGTGGCTGGATTTGTGCAAATCAGTCCGTAGTTGACACACGATGGGCGATTCCGAGGTTACTCAGTCTTCCCGGGCTCCAACATGTGATGATAGTTACTTGCATTTGGGGCATGGTGACTCCCCGAGCCTTCAAATCACTACCGTAAAGTTAAATGGCAACAATTATCTTCCATGGTCTCAGTCGGCCATGTTGTTCATCACAGGGAAGGGTAAGGTGGAGTACATAAATGGCAAGAGTACGAAGCCTCTGGTTACTGATCCTACTTTCCCTAAATGGCAAGCCGAGAACGCCACCGTCATGTCATGGCTTCTTCACTCTATGATTCCGGATCTTAGCAATGGATATATCCTTCTCTCCACGGCCCAAGAGATATGGGATGCTGTGAAGCAGACTTACTCTGAGGGGGGCACCCATGCTAGAGCCTATGAGTTGCGCTAGTGTATTGGGCAACTGAGACAAGGTGATACTTCTCTGGCCACGTACTACTCTACTCTTCGCCGTCTGTGGGAAGAATTTGACATGTTTCATATGTATACGACAAAGTGCACTGAAGATGTTGTTGGGTTTAAGAAGTATGTTGATGAACACCGGGTCAATGAGTTGTTGGCTGGTCTCAACCCCGAGTATGAGCAAATCCGTGTTCAGATTTTAGGGAAGGAACCTCTTCCATCCATTACTACAGCATATTCCATTCTCCACAGGGAGGAGCGTCGCCGGACTAACATGTCACCTTCTTCCCTAGAGCGGTCAGCTCTTTCTTCATGGTCCCAGCGGGGAGGCCGTGATAGCTTTCGTGGCAGCAGGGGAGGGGGTAGGTCCGGAACCGTCAGTGATGAGAGGGATCGGCTGAAGTGTGACCACTGTGGCCGCGCTCGACACACCCGTGAGACTTGTTGGGATCTTCATGGTCGCCCACAGCAGAGAGGTGGAGGTCGCAGTGGCCGTGGTGGTGGTCGTGGTGGTGGATCTAGCGCTCACTCCGTTGTCTCTGATCCAGCTCCTGCTCTTACATCTGGTGTGTTGCCATCGTCTGACAGCCTTAGCCTTTCCCGTGCTGAGATAGAGACATTCCGACGCCTTATGGGTCAGTTGGAGCAGTCGGGTCCATCTTCCTCGTCCTCGTTTGCTCATTCAGGTACATCCGCTTCGGCTTTCAGTGCCTCTGTCTCCACATCTACTCGCCCCTGGATTATTGATTCGGGGGCCTCGGATCACATGACTGGTATGTCCTCGTTGTTTGCATCCTATCATATTTGCTCTGGTAGGGATAAAGTTAGAATCGCTGATGGTTCTTATTCTTCTATTGCTGGTAAGGGGAGCATCTCCGCTACCCCCTCTATGCATTTATCATCTGTTCTTCATGTTCCTAATGTTGCTTTAAACCTTTTGTCTGTGAGTCACCTAACCAAGTCCTTGAATTGTAGTATCACCTTTTTTCCCTCTCACTGTGTATTTTAGGACTTGGAGACGAGGCGGACGATTGGTAGAGGCTATGAGGAGAGGGGATTGTACTTGTTGGATAGTTCCTCACCAGTGGCTTCTCCTGTTCAGCAAGTTCGTGATGGGTCTATCAGTAGTAGTAGTCGTGATTGTAACATTTTACAGTTGTTGCAGTGGCATAGCCGTTTGGGCCACCCATCTTTTTTTGTGTTAAAGAAACTGTTTCCTCAGTATTTTGTCTCTGTTTCTATGTTGGATCTTCAATGTGAAACTTGTGTATTTACAAAAAAATGCCGCTCTTCGTATCCGGCTCATGGTAATAGAAGTAATTCACCTTTTTCTATAGTTCATTCTGATGTGTGGGGTCCTGCTCCTATTACTTCCGCTCGTGGTTTTCGTTACTTTGTTACTTTTGTTGATGATTTCTCTAGAGTAACGTGGGTTTACTTGCTAAAACAAAAGAGTGATGTTTGTTATGTTTTTCAATCTTTTCATAAAATGATTGAAACCCAGTTTGATGTTAAACTAAAAATCCTTCGTTCTGATAATGGAGGAGAGTATCTGTCTACTACTCTCTCCTCCTACTTCCGTGATCATGGGATTATCCACCAGACTACTTGTGTTAGTACTCCACAACAAAATGGTGTTGCTGAAAGGAAGAACCGTCACCTGTTGGAGATAACTCGTGCCCTTTTATTTGGCATGAACGTTCCAAAGCGTTTTTGGTCCGATGCACTTCAGACTGCTTCCTATCTTATGAATCGCATGCCCACTCGAATTTTGGGTTTCAAAAGTCCTGTTGATGTTCTCTCTCCATCTCCCTCCTTGTTTCCTCTTCCACCCAAAATCTTTGGGTGTTCGTGTTTTGTGCATATTGACAAATCGGAGCGTACCAAACTTGATCCTAAGGCTCTCAAGTGTTTATTTTTGGGGTATGCTCCGAGCCAGAAAGGGTACAAGTGTTACCATCCCCCTTCCGGACGGTGCCTTGTGTCTATGGATGTTACCTTTTTTGAATCCACCCCTTTTTATTCTGCGACGGAGACTTCTCTTCAGGGGGAGATCATTGGTGTTGAAGAAATGTCTCATTCTCCTCTACCTATTTCTATTGATCCAGGGGATTTTACGACAACTGGTAATGAGAAAAAAGATGAAAGCATAGATGAAGAAAAGAAAAATGTAGATGGAGGAAAACAAAGTGAGGTGCAGGTTTTCTCCAGGAATCCAAATCGTGGGGTTTGGATGACAGATACTTACAAAGAAGATCCCCATATGCCCCGCCATGAATCCTCCTCAGATCCAGGTAATATCTATACCTCCCTTATTGATTCTAACCTTCCTATTGCTCATAGGAAAGGTGTTCGCTCTTGCACTCAACACCCTATTGCTAACTTTGTGTCTTATGATTCTCTATCTCCCTCGTATCGTACCTTTTCTATGGCTTTGTCTTCTGTGTCTATTCCTAGCAGTGTTGCAGATGCTCTTTCTAAGTCAGAATGGAAAGAAGCAATAAAAGTAGAGATGCAGGCTCTCGAAAAGAATGAGACATGGGAGATGGTCGATTTACCAAGAGGCAAAGTTCCAGTGGGGTGCAAATGGGTGTTCACTGTAAAGCATAAGTCTGATGGGTCAGTAGAAAGATACAAAGCTAGACTTGTTGCAAGAGGGTATACGCAGACATATGGCATAGACTACCAGGAGACGTTTGCTCCTGTAGCCAAGATGAACTCAATAAGAGTTCTTTTATCTCTTGCAGCCAACCTGGATTGGCCACTTATGCAATTAGATGTGAAGAATGCATTTCTCCATGGTGACTTGGAAGAAGAAGTGTACATGAAACCTCCTCCTGGGCTAAGGTGTCTTGTAGCTGAGGGGAAGGTGTGTAGACTGAAGAAGGCCTTGTATGGGCTTAAACAGTCCCCTAGAGCTTGGTTTGAAAGGTTTCGCTTAGTCATAATTAAAGATGGTTACAAACAAAGTCAAGCTGATCATACCTTGTTTATCAAGCACAACGACAAGAAGGTAACTGCACTCATTGTTTATGTAGATGACATTGTGCTGACTGGAGATGACCGGGGTGAGATGCAGAAGTTGAAAGGCCTACTAGCAAAGGAATTTGAAATCAAAGATCTAGGCAAGTTGAGATATTTCTTGGGTATTGAGGTTGCCAGGTCCATAAAAGGTATCTTTATATCGCAGCGCAAATATGTCCTGGACCTCTTACATGAGACTGGTATGATGGGCTGTAAGCCTTGTGACACTCCTATTGACCCAAACCATAAGCTTGGTGAAGCCAATGGTGAGAAGGTGATTGAAGTAGGAAGATATCAGAGACTTGTAGGAAGATTGATATATCTCTCGCTTACTCGTCCTGATATTGCGTATACCGTTAGTGTGGTGAGCCAGTTCATGCATGCTCCTACCTCAATCCACTTGGATGCGGTGTACAGGATTCTGAGGTTTCTCAAGTCTGCTCCAGGACAAGGGCTATTGTATGCCCGTACCGGTAACCTGCAGATCGAGGTTTACACTGATGCAGACTGGGCTGGATCAGTTTCAGATAGGCACTCCACTTCTGGTTACTGTACGTTTGTTGGTGGTAACCTAGTCACATGGAGAAGTAAGAAACAGTCTGTAGTGGCTAGATCTAGTGCAGAGGCCGAGTTCCGGTCGATGGCTCATGGATTATGTGAGATTTTGTGGCTTCGCATTCTCTTGACTGACCTAAAGCTCCCTATTCAGGGTCCCATGAAGTTGTATTGTGACAACAAGGCGGCAATAAGCATTGCTCACAATCCAGTTCAACACGACAGAACTAAACACATTGAGGTGGACAGACACTTCATCAAGGAACAGTTGAAGACAGGTCTCATCTGTACTCCTTTTGTGAAGACCGGTGACCAACTTGCTGATATTTTGACAAAGGGTCTTAGTCATGCTCAGTTTACTAAGATTGTTGGCAAGCTAGGCATTTGTAATATCTACATACCAGCTTGAGGGGGAGTGTAGAATAATAAGCATGTGTAATGAGGGGCTTTCTTGTAATTTCTTGTAATTAGGGGAAACCCTTCTTTTCTACTTTAATAGAATATGAGAGAGAAGTGGGTCATACTCTCTTCTCTTTTTCCTCACTTTCTTCTTCTTCTCCCTTCTTCTAAACCTAAAACCCTACTTTAAGAAATCCAATATAGGGCCATACAGTTGGCTATATCTCCTAGTGGGCTAGCTTCTTGAATAAGCCATATTTACTTTAGGCTTTAGTTAGTGTTGGGCTTAAGAAGACTTTAAATTAGAAGTCATTTATTTTAATAGATCTTCTTTTGTTTTAAAAGTCAAATATTATCCTTATGTTAATAACTTAATAAGATAAGAATCAATTTTACCAGGAGTTTCAAAGTTGGAACTAGAATAGGAATAGGAAGTAAATTTTGGCTATCTATATATAGGCCTTGAGGTAAGTCTTTGTTAGTTTATGTTGAGTTGAAGACTAATGTTGATAAGAATTAAGAGGAGCTTATTACTATATAGCTTGCTGATGCTGAATCAGTAATTGTTGATTGCTACTTGTTGAATCAAAAGATTGAAGAACCCTAAAGAGGCCGAAACCTACACAAAGGAAACTTCGAGATTTTGATTGATTCAAGTATTCAACCATAGAACCAAGGTTCTATAGTTGCCGCCCAGCCCTATTGAGATACCCTATCATCCAAAACTTTTATTTTGCTTCATATTTGAGTTTTGGATAAAGAACCCTAAATTTCAGAATTTGAAAATTGGATAATTTTTGAAATTAAAACCTAGATTTGAACTAGATCATCCAATTGGTCATTAGATTTTGTTCCTTTTTTTATCGGTAAATCAGATATATTAAAGATACGAATAAGCAGTTTACAGATATGTAAACTAAGAGAAAGTGCAAAATAAGATTTTTTTCCTTACCTTTCATATAACCCTAATTGACCTCAAATGAATTTTAGAACCAAAACTCTAGACTTAATTTGAATTTTACATCTTTTACAAAAAAATCAGTTCCATCTTTATTCCTTCAGGTACTTAACAATTAACATATTGACCTGGAGTAGACTTCTCAAATTAACCTGAAAATTAAAGTCATACCTAAAACTTTACTAATAAATAATTATTGTGACCTTGATTTATTTTGTTTAAGTGATAAATTACCAAAATACTCCTCTGTCCAAAATTTTCAATTTGAGAATTTTGATATTTAAAGTCAATCCATTGATTAAATCAAGGCTATCGCTTCCGAGCTACATTACTAAATTGTCCTTGTCTTCATCATCACAGCCTTATCCCAAGTCCCAACAACAAGAAAGATACACCTACTCAAAGAATCCAACAAACAGATGCGTCCCAATCTAAAGTGAGAAATCAAATTCTATTATCTGCTGAGATTACACATGATAACTTGGTATCATCTTATTGAATGGACTTCCCAAAAGAATCAAGAAGTTAACAGAAAATTCAGAGAAAGAAAAAATGGTACCACAGTACACAGCATCTCGGTGTCCCCGTAGCTTCTTTATGTTTTGCATCTTTTGAACCATTGTTGCTGGTTTAGCAATGGCATAACATGCCGCACGAATGGATGGAGCACGATGATGTTTCATAAACCCACCTCCCATTTCCCTCAAACTGAGCCCACGTACCTGATCAGACTGCATGTGAGGCCAACGCAAATAACCAGGCGGAGGTTTAACTTGCTTATTTTCCCTATTCCTATCAGCTGCAAGAATCAAACATCGGAATATTATTAGGAATAGGTGGAAGGATTACAGAAAATTAATAATAAAACATATGGTAGGTGGAAGTACCACAAAGGAAAAAGAAGAAAAAAAAATGAGTAAAAACTCGAAATAGTATTAATTGAGGAAGCTGATCCTCAAATAATTAAAAATGAAAGGACAAGCCATTGGTCAATGACTTGATAAATTACAATTTCAAGTAAGTAACATGTGCCAAGGTATATTGTGCTCAAAAAGTAAAGTGGAATAAGAAAAACATCACATACAGCCCAGAAGTGAAAAGGAACCAGTTCCGAGTAGGGTAGGAACATCAGCTGCATTGGGAGCATTTCCTCCAAAAATGCCATGTGATGGAGGGGCTGTATTCAGTATCAGTTGCTTCAGAAGCTTTACCAAGTGATCCTTCTCAACGTGAGGATACCTAAAAATAGAATAAAGAATTACAGACAATAAATCTAAGTAATTATGGAGAAAGAAAGTAATATGAAATTGATCCAATTCTTTATTTGCTCATTAACTAATATCAGGATTCGGGATTCATGTGAAAAATGTCAGGAATCATGTAGCAAACCCCAAATATTTAATGGCTATCTAGTACAAGATAGATAAGACTCAGAGATAGTGACAATATGCAGTAAAAAAAAGTACCTTTTAAGAATTCTATCATTGGTTAATGTAAAACTTAGCAAAAAGAAGTTAATGAGGCTAAAGCAAGACAAGAAGCATATTATATACCTCTCCACCAATTTATTGTAACTTAACGGAAAAGACAAGCCATCATCATCTTCATCCCTGCTGAGGGCACCATTCCTTGAATACCAAGCATGATATCTTCTAGGTAAAAGTTGATGTTCCAGAAGCTCATTCCAAAATTGTCCATAAGTTCTGTGACATGGCCCAGCTGATAGGAAATGCATAATCAAAAAGTAAACTTCTCTGAGGTCAATATCTACATCAGCTTCCACAGGAGGATCTGCAGTTGTCTCCGGCTCAGCGAATTGAGCTTTCTCATGCACCTTATTCGAAAAATTCAAAGGTGTCATACTAAGGGAAGGTGCATCACTGGAAGGAACGTACTTCCGAAGAGCCATATTTCCCTGGAAGTAATACAACAAGCATCCATTTACAACCTTCATTTCAAAAACAGGGAAAACAAATTCATGAATAATATATGCAGAAAAAACAAAAAACTCGAAGGATATCAACACATTCTCGGGAAAGAGACAACTACTACCCCAAGAATAATCATCATTACGAGAGTCTTATCCCAACCCCAGTAACAATGACTCAATAAAAGAAAATCAAGGTATGATAGGATAAGCTATCTTAAGTGGCATTCATACATTGGCAGTTAGCAGAGTGTCAAAGAAAATCATTATCAAAGGATGAGACAAACGTAAAGTTAGAGGTTTTTAATTAATAATCAAAAAAACATTAATTAATAATCAAAAAAACATAAAGTTAAAATCCAACAAATGTGAACTTTTACTCAAAACTTACATGTTCATACCAGCATCCGAAATTTCATGGGAAAGCAGTGAATAAAGTAAAATTGACGTCCAAGGACCACCGTTGGTTTTACTCTTTTCTATATTATAGTGTTTCGTATTGTTGCACGGAAGCTATGTACAAGGTGGGATACTCGCTTCTCAAGAAGCTCGTTTTCCAAGCTCGCATCCATCACGTCTCATTTAATGGTCAAAGAGATCTACGTAAATGGGAGTGGTACATTATGGGATATTCATATACCCGGGTCTAAAGCTTAGGGTGTAGAGTACGAACAAGTATCGTTGAATAGGACCTAAGACACCTAGTTCTCCACACATATCTAATACTCTCATATGAGGCAAAATCTAATGTACAACTGCCATAGGAATATAATGGGAATAAGGCGCCCGGGTCTCATTTCACACTTTTTGTTACCCAATGATAGTTTGACGTCACTTCCTGCTTCTCGATCTGGTAACTATGGTTTTACGTCTCAAGGAGAAGCACCAATCCATCTCAAGGACCACCGTTGGTTACTATTTGGACAAGACTTGGAAATTGGAATACTGATGACTATCCATTCCAAATATGTGTGACCTAGCAGGTCAAGAATAACAATTATTGAAGAGATATAAAAGGGGTGGTGCTAGGCGCACCCTAACATTTGATGACTACACCCATTATTAAAAATTCTAATTTTGAAGTTTCCTACCCTATTCTATGCGCACCCTAGTCCTAACATCCTCCAACCAACTTCTTTTCCATTCGCCAACCGAGTCCTCCATTTGACATTGTCTCTCTCACATTCTCAATCATTCTTCCTTTCGAAAGCGAGGGCGAATTTCAACGTATAAGAGCACAAGTCTTGTGCCTAGTATTTCGTTTCTTTTTTTATTGAAAGCAAGGTATCAAAATTCGACATGTTTCAGTCAACTTCAGTGGAAAGATGTCAGTTTCGGTGGTGTCCGAAAGGAAACCCCCAGGTATATATTTTTTAAAAAAGGGATTTTCTTAAACATTTCGGTCAACTTCATATGACTTCGGTATGTGTCGGCCAAGGTTCTAAATGTCGATATCGCTCGACATGTCGGAGCCGCGAAAAAAAGATATATCGGAAATATATCGGAAGATATATCGTTTATCGGTGATTTTTGAAAAAATGACAAAAAAATGAGGTAAAACATAAAATTTTTCAGTGAAACTTCAGGAAATGTTAAAATAGATGTTAATACACGTTTTAGAATAGAAACATTTAAAAAACAACAATGTACATAAGAGATACAATGAGAATAGAGCAAAGATGTGCACTGACGATTGATGATAATATATGATTGATTCATGTTTCATTCATTCTTCAATAAGATGTGCTTTGACCCCTATGTCAATTATATTATAATCAATTTTACTTCATTTGAATAAATATGTAAGGTCATTTGATTCTCTCTTTTTTAATGATTGTCTATGTTAATTATTTTAAAAAGCTAACAAAAACTTATAAATGCACATTAAATTTGACAAATAATTAAATTTTAATTTAGTTTGTAAACTTGTTTCTATATGCAATTGATGAGTTCTATGTTTTTATAGGACTGAATCAATATGGGAAGAAGAGGAGATGACTAAATTATTGGAAGACCATGTATCAAGAGAAAAAAAACAGGACTATAATTTTAGTTGACTATGAAGTGGATGTAATTATGTAAAAGGAAGTGAATGTAATTATGTAAAATGAAGTGAATGTAATTTTATTCAAATGTGTGAAACTTCTTTTTGATGTAAACAAGCTGGATGTGAATTTTATTTTTATTTGGATGTAATTATGTAAAAAGAAGAGGGCTGTAATTTTATTTGACTGTGAAAAAAATGATGTAATTTTATTTTTGATATAAACAAGAGGACTTCTAGGTCTATTGAATGTTGTTTAAGTGATTAAAAGTTTAATACAATCAAGCAAGACCTCTATGCCAAAATACAAAGTTTTTGTTTTTCTATCTATATTTTTTTAACAGGTTGGAAAATATAAATTTGGTCTTTTTTTTTTACAAATTATAGAAGATTTCTTTTATCTGCATGAATCGTGACCATGGGAGTGAGGGGTATAAAGAGAACCGTGAATAGCATTAAATGTGAATAGTATTTCTAATGGTTTCTACTGTCTCAATTAATAATTTGTATTTTTAAAAAGATTAACAATTTATTTTAGTTTAAATGTTATTAATTAACATATTTAAGTAATATTTAGTAATTTTATATATCATTTTTAGTAAAATAAGTTATATTATTTGGTCGATGTTACAATGTATATTATTTAGAATTATTAGCTACTATCGGAAGGCACACGCAATACCCGTGAATGTACAATCCAAACGATTGTAAAATATTAAATGTAATATTTTTTTTTTAAATCTTAAAATATTAGTACAATACCTTAACTTGAAGGTAGATAGAATATTTGCATTAAAAATAGGGGTTTTGGTAATATTATGCATTAGAGGAAGCATATGGCCTAATGAAATACATTATACATAAGACTACTTCGATACAAGCCATGTATTTTTTTATCTATTAAAAATAGAGGTTTTGGTAATATTAGTTTTACTCTTATTAAATAACATACTTAAGTAATTTTATATATCAATTTTAGTGAAATAAGTTATATTATTTGATTGATGTTAGTATATATATATTATTTAAAATTATTAGCTATTAATAATAATATAACATTGTTCAAATTCATAACTAAATAAAACATACATGGATTTCAAGTATAATCTTTAAAATAGAAAAAAAAACCTTATATTAAAAATTGTAATAATTTTTTTGAATTAGGTATATAATATAAATCAAAATTAATTTTTAGCATATTTATTATTGTCATATAGTATAATTTTTTATGACACATCATTTTTACAAAAAGGCCTTATATTAAAAATTTTAACTTATAATTTTTTTTTTATTATGTACTAAACCAAAAAAAAACTTATAAATTTATAAGTTAACACTTATAAATTTTTGTACTAAAAGCCTAAGTCCCCAATTTAAAATTTTTGTACTAAAATTAGTATTAGTCTTTTTAATTTTAGGTTAAAATTAAAAGCCTAAGTCTCCAATTTTTAAAAAGAGTGAAACTAACATTACCCTTGTTAGGTTAAAATTCCCAAAAGGGAAGTATGTTATTGACAGTAAAATTAACATTACCCTTATTAGTTTAAAATAATTTAAAATAGAAGTATTTAGATGTTTAAAAAGAATGAGTGACATTAGCATTACCTTTTAGGTTGAGTGAGAGTAACTTTAGCATTACCCTTTTAAGGGTTAAAATCTTTAATAAACTAACTCGATCGTTTACGGGTTCACGATGGAAAAACCAAAAACCAGAGCTCTGCGGCTCTGCTCCGAATGGAAGAGGGAAGAGAGAAGAAGGAAGAGAGGAGAGAGGAATACGGCGACGGCGAGGACTTTGCAATCGGCGACGGCGAGGACACAGGTATGTACCCACATGCCACGGCCACAACCCTTCTTCCTTCTTTGAGTTCTTTCTTCTCTACTACAATAGTGTCTCAAAACCCTTTTTTTTTCTTCCGAATCAAAGATCTCAGATTCTCAAAGATTTTTCTTTATTTTTTTGATGGATGCCTCATGCCTGCACATCTGCTAAAAAAAAAAGGGAGATTTTTAAAAAAAAAAACTCGATTCACAGGTCTGGTTTTTTTCGGTGGGTTATCGGCGATATATCGTCGATATCGCCGATATCGCCGATATATCGTCGATAACCCACGATATCATGTAATTTTTTCTTCAAACCGTATTGATGTGTCGGAAGGCACCGACACCGACAAATATCGGCGATATATCGCCGATATTGTCGATATTGCGAACCTTGGTGTCGGCTGAAACTATAAAAATCTGGTCGAAAATTACTGGACTTCAGTGGAAGTTAATTCAAGTGCACCTTGTCTCCTTCCATTTACATTCTAAGCCCATTGACAATTTATTTACATATTACTTTTATTTACTTAAGATATTTATATGTAAATAAGGTTATACCTCCCATTTGATTTAATAAAAATTATCCTTGATCTAAATTCCTAAAGAATCAAAAGTCAACTTTTCCATTTAAGAACAAAATCTGCTTTTTAGGGATTAGGTCAAATTTTCAACTTTCAAATGCTATAGTATTTCTCAAATCTTAAAAATTCATAAATTCCACTATATCAAAACATTACTAAAACCCAAGAAACGGTGAAAAAATCTCATATTTTAGTCTGTAAGATATTTTCATCTATAGGATCAAAAAGTCAACTAATATTTTGGACAAACTATACAAAAAAAATTCTAAGCATATGTTGGGTACTTCCCATTTAAATTTATTAAAAGTACTCCAACTTTAAATTCCAAAAGAAGCAAAATCCAAATTTCCAGTTCAACGCTAAAATTCAATTTGTAGTCGTCTGGGCCAAACTTCAACTTTCAAATTGCAAGGCTTTTTCCGAATCTTAAAGGCTCATAATTTTTAATATGTCACAACATTATTAAAACACCATAAACCAGTAAAATTATTTCATACATTGGCTTTTATATGGTGTTAGGCCAAAACACGCTTAATCCCAAGAATCGAGTGACATTTATGAACAAATTCCACAACTCTTGAATACAACAGACATATATACATATGTACCAGTCCAAATACCAAGTTCACAAGAGTTGGCCACATTATTATCAATATGTCTGACTCGCCTATAATGTATCACTTTATTCAATTCCAAAGCTCACACTGTTCGAATAGCATGAAGCTCAATGTGGTAATGAACTTGTAAAATGTATGTAATTTAAATTATGAATGTAATTCAATACTTTTTTATTTAATTCATTCAATGTAAGGTTTTAATATTGAGATTATATTGCCCATATTTGAGAGTATAACAAGTGGTACCACCATGGTTATTAAATCATTGCGATTTGTGATTCAAATCCAACGATTTGAATTGAATCGCAGGTAAAACGATTCAAATCACAGGTGAAAATCTAAATTGGGTTAAATCTGATTCGATTTGCGATTCAAATTGCAATTTGCAATTCAAATCGTACGATTCATGCGATTCGAGCATGAAACCCTACTATTGACCGATACTTATAAAATAACTTTTTATTCTTTCATTCTCTAAGGGTGTGTTTGTTTCAACATAAAATGCAAAAAAGTGAAAAAAAAAATCAATTTCTTTCAGTTTTTTTGTGTTCGTTTCACAAAAATAACCCACTTTCTCAAGAAAGTGAATTCCAAATAGTGTCAATTTTCCTTCACTTTCTCTCAAAAAAAATTCCTGTAAATGAAGGTTACTTTGAGAGAAAAATAAGGAATGAATGCCAAAAAAAGTATCCTTCCAAAATGATTATTTACAAATGTCACATCATTAAGTATTTAATAGGTAAATATGCAGAGGACTAATGAGCATTTTAGGAAAGAAAAAAAAATTATTTATACTTTCCCTCCAAATTTATTGCAAACCAAACACACTCAAGAAAATTCAATTTTATTTTATTTTAACTTATTTCCTTTTCTTTTCTTCTATCTCGTTTTTTGTGAAACGAACATGCCCTAAATGTGATTTATGTCATTTAAGAAGAGATAAGGAACAAGAAAAGCCCTATTACAGACATGCTAAAACTCCTATTAAGGTTTTCTCTCTGTTACTGTGAAACGAAAAAACAAAAGAGAAGGCAGAAAGAAAAAAGGAGGTAGAAAGATGATGGAGTTGTCGAGTTAAGACTCTTAGAGCACTTGATAGTTTATTTTATTAGTCTTTTGACTGTACAAGTTTTTTGATACTTAATCTCATACAACACAATTATATGAGTTTATTGTTGATTTATGTTTAATGATATTGGGGGTTATGTTTCATTTTATGGATTTCATTCACGTTTTGTATAGTGTATGCAATGAAAATATTCATTACTTGCTTTTATCAATAGATATGAATGAATCTTTTGGATAATGGATTATTTTATTTTTTTATTAAGTATTTTTTAAATAATTTATAAAAAAAAATCAGATTGCCTGTTACGATTTACGGTTTGGATCCCAATTAGGCATAAATTAATTAGCATGTCTCCATCCAACCTTTAGATGATACTGTCAGAACTAAAAATTAACTAGCATTCTCCACTCCAAACAGAGACATCCAACATTCCATATCTCCATCTCTAAAATCCTACAACATATGCCAATGTAGCCAACCTTGCTCTAATCCTACAACATATGCCAATGTAGCCAACCTTGCTCTCCAACTTGGATACTTAACTATCCTCTTCTCTCTAAGTATACTAACTAGAACGATGGAGGAGATGTATCTAGCATAACTATGATTTCTTTTTTGGTGTCATGCCATCCATACCATAGTTAATTTTGGAATCCACGTCATTGGATTGGTTCAATGGACCTAGTTGATGTAGAAAGTGTTGATTCATGGTTGTGGGAGGATATGTGATAAAGTTGTTTTCTTATCGGTATTATCAGATAAAGTTGTTTTAATAAGAATACCCTTATCCATTGTAAAGGTGGAAAAGGAGTGCTCCAACATTACTGTGACTAGTACTCGAGAATGATACCACAGAGAAAGGAGAGAAAAGGGATGGCATAATTGTAAGTAAAGTTTTTTGTTGCTCTCCTCTGCCACCCACTGTACAAATAAAGTTTTCTCACCCACCAAGCAGCCAGCCTCAACAGTCAATGTGTACAAAGTACAAACTACCAAGACTTACCAGAGAGCCATTGCCAAATATTACTTTTTACCCACCCTGCATAAAGCTACTACCAAAGCGACTAAGAATCATAACCAATCACTCAAGGGAATGGTCTGTGGCCCCCTCATCACACACCAACTCTTCAAAATAGACCAACCAATGTTGTACGAAAAAATCAATATTTGTAACAATTTATATATATATATATATATATATATATAATATTTAAAGTCGAGTCAAGCTCAAGCCAAACCTTAAACAAGCCAAGCTGAATCAAATAGGATCTCGCTCAAGCTCGACTTGTTTAAACTTTCGAGCCTAAGTAAAAGCTACGGCTCTGCTCTATCAAGCATAAAATCTCGGTTTTAATGAGTCGATGAGCCAACTCGGCTTGAGAACAGCCCTAGTCAAAATAAATAAAACCACCTTACATGGGTAGGCATTTTTCATGCTACCTTGGATGAGAGCTAAAAAGTCTAGTTTACAAGGTGCTAAAGCAAAAGACAAGACATTTTGTTACCCTTGCTTTTCCATCTCCACTTGAAAAGTGAAGGCCCTTTCGGTAGAGCAAGGAGATCAAATAGATTATGTACCTCCCAAGTCCCAATAGTTATGGAGAAATATAACAGAAGGAATTTGTACAACCTTTTTACCAAACTATTTGTAGCTTCTATTTACATTTTGGTTCACTATTTTGTAGATGTCCGGAAGTTATGAGAAAGAGGAGCGTCCCGATAACACAAACCCTCCCAAAATATCACACCCCACGTATAATCCACAAGGTGAGATGGTTAGGAAAACGAGCTAAAACCTTGTACACCAATTGGTGCAAGTCTGGAATAGTAATGTATCATTATGTTATGTTGACACTTTGACAAGCTAGCATATCATTGTGTTGTTAACATTTGTTTGTTTTCTTCCAAGGACATTACCAATACCTGTATTG
This sequence comes from Tetracentron sinense, assembly GCA_015143295.1. Classification (NCBI taxonomy): domain Eukaryota; kingdom Viridiplantae; phylum Streptophyta; class Magnoliopsida; order Trochodendrales; family Trochodendraceae; genus Tetracentron; species Tetracentron sinense. Next base: position 38,213,270 of record CM026566.1, on the reverse strand, counting down.
AACTTTGGCAAAGACCACTTAGTCAACCAACTCCGTCAAGGGTCAGTGGTTTGACTGAAGTTTAATGTGTATAATTCATAGTGACTTATACGAGTAACGAGTCCCCCTCCCCCCATCTATCCCCACTCCCTCACCTATCAGAGTAGTCTATGCATATCCCTCACTGGTTCCCTCTCTCTATCTGCATACATTCCTAACAAGAATTCAGATCTTTATCTCACGCTGGTTCACATCGTTCACACTAATGATGCAGCTCTCATTCAAGAGATGCAATTGTCTACAACTTGTTTAATGTCGAAATTTTGGAAATAACAACATCTTATAAACTACATAGATCTAGACCATTCAAGGAAAGCCTAAGCTAATCACCCAAAGATACATTCCGAAAGCCCTTAACCTGCATTATCATTGCCAGCATATTTGAAGTCTATGCCTACTGTATCACAACTAGCATTCAAACAATTATGTGGGGCAACAAAACGCTCCATTGCAAAACTTTAACCCCATTTATATTCCTTGAACCTAACTAATATAAACAAGATGATTATATTTCTGAATTTATCAATTCAACAGATTATAGAGACCAAAAATATTAAGGAAAAAGCATAAAAGGAAAACCAACATACGATTCAAACCTTTTGATTGCTTTAACTAAGTTAACCAGATGGGTAATTGCCTGAATCCCAAAACTCTCCTCTACGATTCCAAAGTCCTGGCACGCCAGAGCCCATACTGCATTCCTCTTCCACAGAAAAAACCCCAAATTCAAGCTCTTCTCAATTCCTAATTTCAGAATGGAATAAATAAATAAATATATAACTAACGAAAATCATCAAAAAAATCGATTCCAGATCTAATCACGCAGATGCAGAAACCCTAACGAATTTCTAGAACTGCCTTATTTTCCATTCGATAATGGATTACCTTTAATGGGGTCGGTTTGAAGATGAAAGGGCGAGTTTTTCAGAGAAGGAGAGTAAATCCTCGGCGTTCAATTGAGAGATGAGAGACTCTATCGAACAGGGATCGAAAGGTTCGAGAGTTTCATAGCTAAACAAAAATCGGCGAGTCTCGGAGACGAGGATTTTAGATTATCAGAGAGAGCTCCGTTTGGTTTTTTCCGCATATAGCGATGGAGAAAAGGAGAGAATCGAATGAAGCGTTTTAAAACCTTGCACCCACCCCTCGTTTTTAGAAAATTGAATTATTATTACTTAGAAAACGTGGTTAATGCTAAAATCACTAGCGTTACCTCGCTTAACTACGTATCAGACGGCTCTGGCTATATCGAATCACAGCCAATCGCGATTGAATTCGGGGAGAGTTCAATCGCACCCAGATGTCAACACGTGTCCCTTTAACCCCATTAACCGTGGTTAAAATTCACTAGCCCTGCTCAACAATCTAACCTTGGTTTTTAGAATACAATAGTAAAAAAATTTAACCCTAGGGTTAAGAAATTTTTACCCTAGGGTTGTATTTAAAAAAAGTTAGGTTAATAAAGGTTAAAAGGGACATGTGTTGACCTCTGGGTGCAATTGAACTCTCCTCGAGTTCAATTGCAATTGGCTGTGATTCGGTCTCAGAACGTAGAGGGGTTAAAGGGTACACTTTCCCACCCAAAAAAAAAGTGGGTATTAGGGCAACTTCCATTTTTTAAACATAACGGCTACCAACTTTCTCTGTTTTACCCTAGGCCAGCTTAGACAGGAGGGCTGTGTACGGGTGTGTGAGATATATCCCAAAAAAAAAAAAGCATGATGAGTTGTTGTGTGAGTTGTGAAAACAACCAAAGCTTGTGTAAAAGCCCATTTATCCCACATTGACGAATAGGGTCTTTCTCCTTAAATATTCCAGCATCACCCCTCTCTTTTTTGAGGAGTGTGTGTGGTAGTGTGTGTGGTTAAAGGCTTTAATAGAGATTGAGGGTTGAGTGTATTGAGGGTTGAGTGTGTTGTGTATGTGCAATTTAAAAAAAAATAACTTAGACCGGAGGGATGCAAAGCTTGCCTCATTGGTGGTGTGTGTAGTCTACCACTCCTTTGATTCGGGATCAAATCCTCATGGGTGTGATGATTGATATATCCACCACCCTTTTGCTAACCTATATAAGATGCTAACCATAATAATTGAGGCTGCGACCTAACCACCTAACCATATACCGTGAACCCCAAAAAAAGTAGACAGGAAAATGTATTATGAGGGATTTTCTATCACAATAAATTTCAATGCTTTGAAAGGGCCTTTGAGATAAATGTACTTTTTTTTTTGGTACAGTGAAAGCATTATTGTAACATACTTCTTGGGGTAACAGAGGGTGCCCCAAACATTTTGAGGCAAGGACTAATCCCTTATGGTGTCCGCACCGACCCATTCGGAATTAAGTACAGCATATCTTTTTTGACCATCATTCTTATCTCAATGTGATGGATACCAGCTGATAGCAATTTATGATTTACCTCATCAGAAAGTTGAACAGCTAGCACTCAATCCTATCATTCAGTATATTCTTAAATGGGTGATACTGAAGAATCGACATCATTCATTCTGTAATAGGTACTAAGTTACAATGAATCAAATCTTCTTATTTTTTTGGGTACAAATGAATACCTCAAAAACTAAAGTGCTGCTGGCAATTCACATTATAACAAAAAAAATCCCTTGAGGGTTGATTTAACATTATGCCATGGCCCATGGAATCTCAAATATCATTCTTCACCATTTTGCCATCAAAGTTAGATTGGGTTCACGTAACACGAAATTATCAGAATCAAATCCAAACCACCAAGAATACTTTGAAAATGCACCCCAATACTATTTTCAGGTAAAGAGAATAGCTGTGCTAGCCCTACTCTCAACTAAAAATCAACACCAATCCTTATTTGCAGCCAAAAATTAACACACGTCCGTGCTTTAACATGTGACAAGTGTTGGTTTTTGACTGAGTAAGGAATGCTTGAGTAGGACTAGCGCATGCCTCAAAAAAAAACACACAATATTGCAGCAGACTCACAGCTCAAGTCGATCGGATGTACAAAAAATATAAAAAAAATAAAAAATAAAAATATATATATATATATTTAACAGACTTGCCATTCCAATCAAGAGAACTTATGGAAGTAAAGAATTTTAACTTTCTTATATCTCAAATCCCAACCCTTTCAATAAATCCAAAAACGTGAATCTCAACTGTCAAAAGGTTTCCCAGCCTCTAACTCACAACCATGTTCATCTAGAAGCATCTTGATTGATAACCACTAGCAATATGTTTCTCTTAGACACCCTACTTTAACTCATCTGCTAACTGAGGAAAAGTATTTCCCATTGCTCTCTCCTCCATCACCTGAGGTTTTAGGGAGTGAACTATCTTAGCATGGTTATAATGGCATTAGGCTGCAGTTGAGTCACACAAAACACAAGTAGAACAGCTTTTTCCAATGTGGCAAACTGTGAAATAACACATAATACATTAACTAAAATTGCTTTTAGATCGAGTTCAATGGAATTCCGAACTCTCAGTTTCACATTTCAAGAGAGTACCGACATTAGTGCCACAAGTGTGCAACTCGAGTTAGTTGTAACGACCCAAAATATCTTAAAATTTATTAGATTCAAATGCAACTACAACATCAACACGATAGAGATACTAGCAATCTCCCTGTCTAAACTATCCATCAGAGCAAGATTGGTGATGTCCCACAATTCACAGCACAGAAAGTTACACTCAGGCATCAATGAAGCGGATGTCAAAGGTGTTGGGATTGATCTGCCACACATTTAGGGCTGCATATTCCTCTAAGCATTCCTTCAACTGGGCTTCACTGTATCCCTGTTTACATGCAAGCATCTCAACAATTAGAAATATACAAAATTCAAAATTAAAGTCAGTGGAAGAGGTAAAGACTACATTATTCTGAGTGAACACAAGGGCATTCAAGTGGTTCACGAAGAAATCAACCCCAACAGTTTCATAGTAACACCATAATAAGCCTAAATCTGACAAGAGGTACATCTGTGTCATTATTTTTCCACAGAAAAGCAAAGTTTTGATTGATGCAATATCTTAAGAGGAAAACTTGCGTCATAAGGATGCGGGAGACAGGAAGCAGCTATCCTCCATTTCGTGTCATACTCATGCACACGACATGTGCATGATTATTGGGACTCACTATTTAATAGTTCCCACCATGGAAGATCTCCATAGACCCAAACCAATCCAATGAACACAACATCCAATCTATAGACAATTTTCTAGACTGTTTTGCCACATTCCTTCGTAAACATCGATGAGAATGTAATGGATCCGATGACGAAAAACATTCATTTTTTATAACTCCATGATATCATCCATTCTCCAATTGAGTGCATAGGCATAGGTCACATTCATCCTGTCAGTCCTTGAGTGCATAGGCATAGGTCACATTCTCTAGTAACTAGAAGGTATAGCTTTTGATAACAACTAACCTTTCTTGAAATCCAATTGAGTGCATAGGCATAGGTCACATTCATCCTGTTAGTCCTTGCAGCTTCATCTCGCAGAATTGAATAGATGTCAGAGATGGCATCCAGACCAGATTTCAGGCGATCATCAGAGTACAGAGAAAACTTTGACATCTGCATTAACCTCAGAGCCTCATCCACATCGCTCTGAGCCACAGTTTCAGAGAATCGGAGCCTTGCTAATGCCTGTAAACAACTCGGACCAGTTTTTACTTAGATTGTTATTTAACAGAAGAATCATATAAATGGGTATCTATCCTCATGGCTTTAATTTGAGCTGCAGATCATACTCTTGAGATGGAAATACACATATTAATAGCAGGCCGTAACGCGCACCCTTTTTTTCAAAGTAAAATGTTAATTGGAAAGATTGCAAAAGATTCAAACAAAATATAGAAATATTTAAATGTTTATAGAAATATATATATATATATAGATTGAGAGGGAGAGAGAGAGAGAGATGATTCAGCCATCATATAGAAGAAGAAAAATAAGACAGCTAAGAACTGCAATTTAGATCTATTTGTTTTTTTCACATACATATGGACAGACAAATGATGCTTAGTCATCGATTCATGTGGATTTAAGATTCCAACAGACAATTGCATAGAAGTCAAGACCAAAAAAAAATTAAAAAAGAAAAATTATTTTTAAATTCAAGTTATGTGACTATTAACCCTTTTTTTGAGTTAATGTATGAGGCACGTATATTAGGCATAAAGAAGCCTCAAAGCGTGAGGAATGTGCTTCAAGTGAGCCTCACACTAAGCATAAGCCTTGAGGCTGACGAGCGTCAAGGCGTAAACCTCACATGCCTTTTATAGACTGATCCCAACATATGAATACAGCAAATTATGGTAGGATAATACCAGATATTATTTGGAGAAAGAACAAATGGAAACCAAGACTTACAGTGGATATGCGGAGAATGCTGAGTAGGGTCCGTATAGTTGTGTATGAATGAGGGGAATTTGATTTAGCTTCATCTTGCCGGATGCTGGAATATGCACTAGCAATATACTCCTCCAGCTCCTTTGGAACATACGGGGAAATTTTTCTTGCAGCCGAGATATATGCCCTAGTAACCAAGGGCAAGAAACAAGGTATAAGTATGATCATAGCAATCCATGTTCTAAAAATAAAATCACAATCTAAATTAGTAAGACGAACATGTCAAATAGAAGTTCAAATTATAATTTGTAATATCTTTCACATGTTTCTGCAAAAGTAACAAAAGTACAATGAATGCTTTATAAATGAAAATAGTAGAATTTCAGCCAAATCCATTATCTTCTTGGACAGTTAGACTTCAGTTTGAAGTTAATTTCACAAAAAATATGCCTTCCTACAGGAGAGCCTAAAAGAGTTGGCAACACCACATAAGAAGTCATACAAGACCCACAAAAGTTATGCCTTCCTCCTGGAGAGCCTAAAGAGTTGGCAACACCAAAATAACAAGTCAAACAACACTCTTTAATCTTTGAGATGAAAAACTATGCGCCAAAATGTAGATGATTACAACATGAAGATCATATGTACCTATATTTATGATTTTTAAAATTTTGAATTAAGTAAAACTAACCATACATTTCAACATGATATGACATTCTCAATTCATAAACCAACAAAAGGAGAAAATTGAAATCAATTGGCACAACTTTATTAATAGGCCTGCTGGTTCCAGCACCTGTGGAGCAACACATGGTGGAGGATCACAGAACCATGTTAGAGCATCTCCAACACTATCCCTATTCTGGCTCCATTGGCCAGAATAAGAAGGATGAAGAGGAAACTTGCACTCCAACGGGCTCCTCAAGGCTCAAAGTACCTCACTAGGATAGAGCCGGCGTTTCAGCTGGTCAAAAGTGGCGAGACATTTCAGCTCTCTAGATATTATTAAATTCATCTTTTTTTAAAACCTCCTTCAAAACCGTTTGAACCCTCAACCACAGCCAATTGCGATTGAACTAATAAGGGAGAGTTCAATCGCACCCACAGGCCAACACGTGTCCCTCTTAACTTTTACTAACTGTGGTTAAGATTCACTAACCCTTGGGGTTTAACAATATAATCTTAGTTTTTAGGGAAAAAAGTATTTAAAAATATTTAACTCTAGCTAAGAATTTTTAACTATTATAGTTAATTTTTTTTAAATATTTCTTTTTGAAAACAAGTGTTTAAAGAGATAGGTGTTGGCCGGTGGGTGCGATTGAACTCTCAACGGTTGCAAAGATGTTAAAATAAAATGAAATGAAAAATGAGTGTTTAATAGAAATAAAGAAGAAATATGGAGTAGTGTTGGAGTTGCAAGGAGAAAAAGTGACTCCCTATTTTAAAAAACTCTCTATTTTAGAGAAAAAATAGGGAATTCTTAGATATAGTGTTGGAGATGCTCTTAATGCAAGCAAACAAAACACATTGCCTTCATCAGCATAGTTTAAACTTTAAATGCCAACTGAGTGGTCCATGTTGTTGAAAACGTAGAAGCTATCTATCTAATCTGGTAGCTTTTAATTCAGCCTCACACAAAAGAAAAGAACGAAAGATCCTTAAAATTATTGAAGAACCAAGCAAGGGATCTCAGTCCTTTCATCATCTAAAGCAATTTACTCTCAAAATTGTGATTCGTGTTTTTTGTATAAAAGCGGAATGATAATATCATGGCCATTATATATCACAGACCACTCTAACTGTTTAAAAACCATATAAGTAAAAATCTTGAGGAATTAGAATTTACTCTTCCAGGTATATGATTTGTGAGAATTACCGAAGAACAGATGATTCGAGTGGAGTGAAACCAAGAGCAGGACATTCTTTATTCTGGTGAACATAGACAACATGCCTAGCCAATTCAAGGTCGCTATCCATATCTGCCCGATCTAGGATCAGCCATAGAAGATCAAAACGTGATAGAAGGGCTGGAGGGAGATTGATATTTTCAGCTGGAGTTCTCCGTAGATCATATCTTCCCCTTCAACAGACAAAAAAAGGAAGTCTTTATAGTCAACATGTGTACCTTTTGCAGAGAGACTAGTTTATTCTACAAAAAATAGTTGATTTGATTCGGTCGAAATAGTAAAGCTACCCCTCATGCTTCGGGAAGGAGATGGTACAGAGTCCACAGACATAATCCCCGATATATTTACGAAGCAACAGAAACATGACTTTATGAACATGTCTTGACTTGGATTACTTATAATATAAGAATGATTAGTACCAGGCAGGATTTGCAGCAGCAAGAACAGCAGTTCTTGCATTCAGAGATGTGGTAATTCCTGCCTTGGCAATGCTGACGGTCTGCTGCTCCATCACTTCATGTATTGACGTCCGGTCTGACTCCTCCATCTTGTCGAACTCATCAATAGCACATATACCCATATCTGCAAGCACCTGCAACATAGACAATTCTTCGATATTGAATCCCCAAAATCCTTAAGAAACAACTTAATCAGAGAAAGTACCTTAGATATCTTGCCATCTGGGTTACAGTAACTTGGTTCCAGTAATAAGATATATCATTCACAATTTCGAGCTTGTTCCAAGTAAATAAACTTGATCTCATTTATTGTGTACCATTTTCTGTTTTTGGACTAAAATCTAATGCTAATTGCCTTACAAAGAATTAAATAAGGCCATCCTTTTGGTATATGGATCATGTGTTGTACATCTGGACAACAGGATCAAACAAGCATGGTATCTATATGTATGGCATCCACATAATTTTTAAGAGATATTTGACACTCACAGGCATAGAAGCATAATGTAGCATACAACAAAATATAGACAATTGCATTCAAGTCTGCATAGCGTATATATGAATGAAAAAATAAAATGCACTCAGACTGTAGTTATGAGTCTCACCAAGGCTCCCCCTTCTAGAACCATCTCATTTGTCACTGGATCCTTCTGGACAGCAGCAGTTAGACCAACCCCACTGCTTCCTTTGCCTGTGGTGTATACTCCTCTTGGTGCTACATTGACAATATGCTTGAGAAGCTGACTTTTTGCAACCCCAGGATCTCCCATTAAACATATATGTAGGTCTCCTCTAATCTGCACTTCCAAAGAGAAATACATCACTTCTATTATCTAATTTCGATTGACAATGACCTACAACCTATCTAAAATGCCTACCACAAGCTGGACTGATGAATGATGATAACAATTACATGAAGAAAAAAAAAAGGATTTTCAAAACAGATCTTAAGAAATCTGCCATTTCAGTCATACCTCAAGAATACAAATAAGATTAACCACAATATATTAGGAATATGAAAGCAATATCTATGTTCCCATGTAAACTATACAATATTTCCATAATCTTCTCAGTTGATCCTAGTATTTTTGAAATGACAACCACAAACAAATCCAGAGACAAATAGTTCGGTCATTAAATAAAATGTGATTCAGCTGGTGAAGAGGACATGAATGTGCATTCCATGCATATACCTTCATCCCGTCTTTCAATTTCCGATGAGGAGCACCCACAAGGAGAAGAAGTAGAGCTTTTTTAACGTCTTCATGTCCAAAAATTTCAGGTGCTATTGACCTTGCCAACTTATTATATATGTCACCATCCTCAGCTAAACGTGCAATTTGTTCCTCCTCATCTCCTCTGAGTTCATAACTGTACAGAGAGAAACTAGTTATATCCATTAATTTTTTATTCTTCAGTTTCATCCAGTTATCTTTCAATGGATGAATATCCAAACGATACTTCGTTTTTTAAGGAACTACCATAAAAAGTGTGTTTTACCAATAATGGAAATGTCACTTGACATAACAATAGATACAAATAAAGAAAACAAAACTAACTTCTTTCATTGTTTAGATTATCCTGTAAATGTTCTACTTTATAGTTTGGCATGTTTTAATGAACTCAAACTCACAATTCCATTTCAGTATACTGGATTCATAGGCTTACATATTAAACAGCATGTATTGATGTTCTTCAAGTGAAAAAAAAAACTTCTTTTCTGCCACAAATAAATTTTGACATTGTTTCTTTCTTTATTTTTTTATTGGTAACATTTCTAGCTTGTAGGGGTTGTTTTTACTCAACATTCAGCAACAAAAGAGATTGAATCTTCAGAGTTTTTGACTTTTCCATTGCCATATCTTTGCTGCCTCTCAAGTTTGCATTTGATTAAAATTCATGTAGTTGGTTATTATGCTCTCCAACAATCCAACAAAAAAAAACATCGTAGTCTATCATTTCAAATTCTCTAGTGTTTGAATTAGTCCAAAATATAAAAAAGCTAATTGGAAAATGACATACTCTTCATATTTTTTCTTGAAATGGGTGACGGACATGGCTTCCAAGTATGTATCTGCAACCAAGCCTGCCCGCATTGCTCTAAATCCAGAGTAAGGAATAGGAAGAAATATCCCTGACATCTCAACAACATCACCCGGAGCTACCTGATCAGGTTAAACAAACAAAAAAAGTGAAAAAAAATGAGGGGCACATAACCGGGTGATCTTATATCTATACCAAAGACGGCCTGTTTGTACCAGATTGATCAATTACTGTCATGCTATTACTGGGTAACTTTGTTGCTATTTACTTTAGACAGTGAAATCAGAAAGCTTTTAAAGGATTCAAATGTTGATGTTTTGAACTTTTCTTCTTTTAATTAAATTGATAGAGACTGCTGCAATTCAGTACTCTTATTTTCTTCACGAAAAAACTTTTGATAATTTCCCACTGAAAAAAAGCCCATGAACATTGATATACAAAAAGCAGCAAACCTTCCTAGTGAGTTCCCCTCTCAAATGGATGGTCATCGTCCGTGGAATATGGCCTTTTGGGACATGTTCTGCTAATTCTTGGATCTTTGCCTGCACTTACACCACCTTACTATATTATAATTTAAGGAACGAAAGATAAAACAATATTAAAAATGCATTACAGTATAAGAAAGATATAAAATTTGCATAGAAGCCATTTTTTACCATAGAAACATGTATAGAAACCTCTTGTTAACTTCATATAGATTATAACAATATACACTGGGAGAGTGAAGAGAATACCTCTTGAAGCTTCAAAAACTTCGAAGCTCTGAGCTGAAGAATGAGGTTCCCTTTTGTTTTATTTATGTTACAACGTTCGGACGGGCATTCAAACAGGGGCATAAAGACCCGAGCTGTAACTTCCTAATTGTCAAAGAATAATGAAAAGATAACAATTAATCTAAAAAATATAAAGAAAACAAAACCAACCCAAATGCCAAAAGTTGAAGCATATGCTTACTTAAATTTGATAGATTTTGTTAAAAATATGCTTGGGATGGGCTGACTATATACCTGATAAATTTCAAAACCGCACTCTTCACATGTATACACAGCAACCTTCATCAAAGGCTTAACATCCGAACAACGCGTCACAATGCCCGATATCCTTACAAGCTGGCCAATATTAGACGCCTTAACCTCCCTTAGAGTAAATGGTCGCTCCTTTGAAGACGCTTTTATATAGACTTCGCTGCGTCATACAACGGCATTCCGAGATATCAAATAAAGATTTCTGTTAAATTCCAAAGCAACGCATACAACACTTTTCTCGGTAAAGAGCAATGAAACAATGTATCCAGTGATTTGCATTTCGCGGTGAACAAAACAATCAGCATTGCAGTGAAAATACAAACTATTTGAGATCACACTATACTCAAAATGACAACAATTTTGTGGTTTGGAGACTATAAACACACATGGGTAAAGCTCAAATGTGACAAATTTTACATTTAACACAATAATCAGTAATGGGCCTTTTAAGATAAATGATATATACAACTACTGTGGAAAAGGTTTTTCCTTTCGGCTTACTAGAAACGCTTAATCTCCGGAGGCATCCTTTGGTGGGGATCCGAAGCATCGGCGTTCTCAGTTCCTTCCTCAGACCTCTGCGTCATCAGGATATCATGGTCATCATCTGGAAACACCTCAGTTGGTTCTGGCAAAATCTCATCAATGGCATCAGCGAAAATACTGACATATCGACGGGTATTTTCGGTAACCCGTCTGAGAAACTCCTCATCCAAGTCCTTATACTAATGAAACAGACAAGAGTGATAACAGAATTAGGGTTTATTAGAAAAACAAATCAAAATTTTAAAAAAAATGGGACTTGGGAGAGAGATGATACATTGAATAGATCTTCGAGGTCGATCTGGATGGCGCGGATTTTGTGATTCGCAACTTCTTGCTGAGAACGGACGAAAATTGGGGATAATGTTAGCAAATTATATAATTTCGATGAGTTTGTCAATCACTTTTAAGAGAGAGAGAGAAAGAGAGAGACTTACAAGGACGTTGAGGTATTTGGCTTCGCCATTAGCATCGGCGAAGTTCGTGAGAAAATCTTTGGCGAGGACTGCAAAAGATCAATAGCTTTAGAGAGAGAGAGAGAGAGAGAGACATAGAGATGGAGAGAGAGAGAGATGAAGTGGTTACCCTTGTCGGCATTGAAGTCGAGATCCTTCATGGTTCTATTTCTGTTTCTGTAAGAGAGAAAGAGAGAGGAGAAAGCGTGGAGACTGGAGAGAAATGGTGGAAGATTTTTGGCTGCAGATTCTAAAGGCTAGTGTGCGTTTTGGCGGGAAGAAAACGATTAACGGCGTAGAGAAAAGACCAAAAGGGTAGTGTGCCATAGTTTTTTTTTTTTGGGGGGTGATGTGGCACTCTCCTAAGGGTTTTTTTTTCCACTTAGGATTCCATGTGATCCTGTACCCTCTCTTCTACATAGCCTCGGATTGTCTCTGGTGAAGCCAGAATGGGCTCTCGGGCAACCATAGAATAAGGGACATGTGGCGTTAAAAAGTGGAGAAGCCATTTTATTTTCTCTTCATGATTTTGGCTTCTCCCCACTTGATATCTCTTCCCATTTATAACCATGTATCATATAATGTGCAGGGAAGTTAAAATCATGCTATTCTATGGTTGCCCAGATAAGCCCGAACAGGAGACAATAGGAGGCCCTTTTACATTATCTCTCTCAATTAAAATAAGTGGAACTCATCTCCATTATCTTCTAAAAAAAAGCTCTATGCCTTCCTGTAATCTTATCCCAAGAAAACTTCTCCCACCACCTATTCGGCTCTCTGTCCCCTCTTAAATACTCACAACTGAAATGAGTATTTAAAGGTTTCAGCTTTACAAATGGATTTCCCAGATATGCTTATTACTGCTCAAAAAAATAAAGGTTTCAAGCTTCCCTTTGGTCTTCCAAAAAACCTTCTACCTCTCCTATTCCTCTCCCAAGTAAATCCAAAGGTCATCCCGTATGCCATTGAAAATCAACTTTTTTTAATTCATTTGTCTTCCTAATAAATCCCCTCCCCCGTTACATGTCCCTAACAAAACCCTTCTCTCTCTATCCACGTACTCTCTTATTCTCTCCTTTTTGCTCGGTGTTCCATTTTTATTCTAATCATAGGGATCTCTATTTTTGTAGGTCCAAAGTTGCATGTTAATGCGGAAGAGCTGGTGGATCCACCAAAGGTTGAATAGAAGATTAGTGATGTTCCTCATAGATTATCTCTCGATTCAAAGGTAGCTAGGATGTTTGTGTTCTTTTCATTTTTCTTCAATTTTAACTCTGTTCCTCAATACTGATCATTTTCATAATTGGGCTCCCTGCACATTCTCTGGAAAGCTGAGTAGGCTTCTCCACTATTTGTTCCCTTTAAAATGAGACTTTTAAAACTTGTTAGAGAGAGTGAGGAGACGCAAATCAGCGTCCATAGTTAGCAATTATTTCGATTAAATTATTTTCTTAAGTTTACAAATATCTTGGTAATATCACTGTCTAGAATTCCTTCTGATTTTAATGTAAAATGTAACAGTGATGAAGCAAGTTCCCACATGCCACTTCACTGACAGGACAGAAGGAAAAACAACCTATGTAGTCATGCACATGCATAATTTCCTTTGTTTGAGATTCGAAATAAGAAGGAAATAAATTTTCTAAAACAAAATATGCAGCCAATTTTTATTTGGTTTCCCACTATTTCTCCATTCATTGTAACTTCTACCGTTCCTCAATTTATTTATTTTGCCCCATTAAAGCTTTTATAAGAGATATCCACTACTTTTTTTTGGTTCTGAGATATCCCCTACTAGCATTTTCGATCAAGTAATTATTATTTTAAAAATCAAATCACCCAGTAGGGTTAGTGGTTTGGCGAGACTAGATCAAGTAATTCTCATCTACACTTGCAGGAACATGAGCAGCATCCATGCCAAAGAATGGTTTATCCACGTGCTTGCATTACAAAAAAAAATCATAGATGTTTGGTATGGTGGGATGGGTCATAGTCCATGTTCATCATAATTAAGCTATAACACATTAAAATGGTTTTGTTATTTCATTATCCAGTACAAAAGATTGCACATGATAAAGGAAACATATTGAGTAATTTTTTTATTTGGGGTGGGTTTTTTTTTTGTTTCGAGATATACGTTTAGGCTGCAACGCCAGTTAGGTATTAGTATATGTTCAGTTAGTGGGCGGGTGGAGAGTACATTCAAACTCCCACCCTCTCAGGAATGGAACCCGGTACCTCCCCCCAAAGCAGGGGATACACTACCATTAGCACATATCTGTTTACCTTTTAACACCTCTTTAACCCTAGTTAAGCTTAATTAAATTAAAGTTAAGATTTTTGACACTCCTTAACTGTGGTCAAGGTCCACTAACCATTAGGGTTCAACCAGGTAACCTTACTTTTTAGAAAAAAATTAACTAGAAGAGTTAAATTTTCATAACTTGGGTTAAAAGGGCAGTTAAAGTGGCTTGTGAGTGGGGCCAGATCAAATCCAATCCCCATTTATTTGCAGACATGAACCAGACTCTTGCAAACAAGAAACCTTCCTTTGATTTCTAAAGTGAGTATCCATGTCTTTCCATATTGGAATGACAATATTCATACAAAGTTTAATGATGTGTCAACTTTAAGGTTTTCTTTAGCTGATTATAGGCTATTTATTGATTAATGTATGAGCCTTAAACAGTCTTATACCAGTGGGGTTCCACTTATAGGGGCTATTTGGATGCTGGCTATTAATATCTATTATTAATACTAAACTATCTCTAATTGACCTTATGTATAATCTTGGTTGAAAAGATAATTTTTTTCTTAATTATGGAAAACTCTTCTTAATTATATAAATCCTATATCATATAACTTCTTTCCACACCCGTGCGATGCACGGGATTTTTGCTAGTACACACCAAATGACATACTTGAAATTCTCTCAAGCTGTAACCGGACTTCAAGGAGTCGAGTTACGTCCCACAGTTTAACACGTGTCCCTTTTAATACCCTTTAACGGTTGGGGTGCGCCTTCCTTAAAAAACTGAAGAAAAAAGAGCAATAATCCCCTCCTCACCCTCACAAAGCCCTTTTAACTATCCTTAAACTATGGTTAACAAGTTTTAACCCGCATAGTTATTTTTTAAAAAAATTTTCTAAAAACCAAGGTTAGATGCTATTAACTCTAAGGGTCGGTTCAGCTTGAGCTTGACTTGGGTTCGAAATATATATACATATTATATTTTGATGATGTTATTAATTATATTAACATAAAATAATATTTTAAACTTTTTTTCATTATTGATTGCAATAATATAATAAATAAGTTAAAGAGATAATAATGACAAAAAGATTCAGAAATTAAAAGCAAAAACTCTTATCTAACTCTCACTCTTTAGAATGAAGGATTACTCCCTTCATCTTATTTTCGTATATGAATACATGAATAAACACTTTTAGTAGAATTTTGTAAAATTAGATAAAATAATTTAGTGAATCAAGCTTGAGCCAATCCAAGCTCGTTTTGGCTTGAATAAAGTTTGAGCTCGAACGAAGCTCAAGCTCAATTAAGCTTGTTCAAGCCTAAACATTTGAGCTTGAATCAAGTTCAAGCCGGGCTTGAGCATCTTCAAGCCAAGTTCAAACTCGGTCAAGCTCGGCTCGAATACACCGCTAATCATAACTATCATTTCGTTCCAAGATGCATCGAGCAATTAAATGGTAATAGTGGATTACTGTGTCGTAGCCTGTGAATTGGTTACCTGATCAATTCATTGATGAGGATCTGTCGCTGCAACTCGAGAGAAACACATCATATTTGTTATTATTTGAAGACCTACCAGTGGAAACTTTAATGGATAGTTCTGACTAGGGGTGTGTTTCTGAAAATCTACTACTGTAGATCTTCAAATAATAACAAATATGATGTGTTTCTCATGAGATTCATCGTCGGATCCTCGTCAATGAATTGATCAGACAACCAACGCACAGGCTACGGTACAGTAATCCACTGTTCCCATTTAATTGTTCGGTGCATCTTGGAACAAAATGATAGTTCTGTCTATGATCCGTCTTGCATTGTATTAGTGTTCTCAATGGGGTTCAATTCCTCTGATGCTTTAAGAGGTGAACACAAAAAAATGGGGCATAACCTATCTTTCATAGATCTTGTACTCCCTTTAAAAATATTGACTATGGTAGTTATCCTTGATTTTCCATTCACAATATTTTATAGTTCGTGTCCAAGATAATAGAGCTATTGAGAGGTAAAGAGAGAGTCCCTGATTGTCCCTAGCTAGCCCCATGAATTTTCACAACCTATGCATTCTTTTAGATAAGATCGTCTCGGTCATTCGGTTTTGGCACCTCAGAAAACACCTTTTAAGTCCTCACTTCAACCCATAAATTTGATGCAAGTTAAAAAAATAATTTCCAAATAAATTTCGTTAAAATACAAGTAACCACAATGTGTATCTATAATTCATTTCGGCATAGGGAAAAAAAAAATCTAAATACCACCTTAATATAAGATTATAACTGTTACAGATGGATAAATAATATTTTACATGGGTGGAAGAAAATGCAACATAAATTGGTAATGGTAGATAATTCTACTAATTGAGCAATAAATAAATCTTGAAATATGCTTCCACAACCCTAATTTCTTCTTGTTAGAATCTCTGGGGTAAAAGATCCAAACCTATAGAATTGGGAGCTTGGGCAAGCATAAATTTATTTTTCAGTATCCTGATTGCCACCAAAAGCCAAATCTAATATCTGACCATAATCATCTACAAAGTGAATTTCAAGGCCTTCTTTCACATTGGCTGCCAACTCGTCAAAATCCCTTTTGTTAGCTGAAGGAAATATGATGATTTTCACATCACTCCTCCTTGCAGCAATAGTCTTCTCCTTAACCTGTTTTTAGTTCAATCAAATAAATGTTTTTGTGAGTTTAAATAATCTGTGCAATATGCCAGAAACATAAACATGACACTATAACAAAACTTTGAGTCCATAACCGTTGGAAGCAAAAATAGCCACTAATGTACAGTCTCGGTGTGTATTCCACAGCTGGTAGAGCCTTGTTATACCAAAAGAAAAATGGGAAGTCATTTTTTATGATGTGATTTGGAAGCTGAAAGTATAGTATTGTATGGCTTGAGTCAAAAAACAAAATTACCATGTAAGACTAGAAGTGATTGAACAGGGAAACTAAGGAGAAGATGAATGTTTCGCTCTTAGAGGGTTCAAAGAATAGGGTATAAAGCCTAGATTCTCAGGATGTGAACATAATAAAAAGATTGTCATTCATTATTTACCACAATAAAAAACAAAAAACATGTGCAAATTTGTAAATTTTGAGTTAAAGACAAACTTTTTATGTTGTTTTGTTTTTTGGTTGATATATTGTTTTACCTTTACAAACTTGGTTTCCTGAAATTTTGGATATGTTGGGAATACAAGTTCATATTGAGAACTCCTAGTACTCAGAATCATAAATTTCGAAGAGACTACAAGTGTAGTCAACATGTCCAGGCAAAGCCTAAGCGAAAGGGGTTCTTGGGGCAAGGTATTGCCTAAGAGTTGCTTAGGCAATGCCTAGGCAACCAAATTATTATTTTTAATTTTATAAAATTAAGTATACTCATACATTATTGAAAACAAAGATATATGACCGGGCATAAAGCAAAGTAATACTAGAATGTCAATGCAAAAAATAAGGAGCATATTAGCATAGTGACAAAGTCGGGGTTCGAGAATAATTCAGCAGGGGTCAAATTCGAAAAAATTCGGAGAAGTTCGGGAAAAACTCGGGAAATATAAAAAATAAATAAACTAATAATTATAAAAATATACGGAACAATTGGATTAAAAAATATACAAATAAGGAGTTTTTATTTTTTTTTTGCCAAATTCAGGAATAATTCGGAAAATTTGCGAATAATTCGGGAATCCAAAAATTCACGAATAATTCAGGAACCCAAAATATGCAAATAATTTGCAAATTTTTTTTTAAAATGAGTTTTTTTTTACAGAGCATATTTGTCAGTAGTGAAGTAATGATGCCAAATAAACATGAAAAAAGAGTAATTTAGTGGCTCAGTGCCAGAAAATGGCATGCGCGCACGCACACACAAATAGAGAGAGAGAGGGGGGGGGGGGGGGTAAAATGTAGAAGCCTTAGACAAAGTTCCATAAAAACCTTACACTTTTTCTTTCTGTTTTTCTTTCAATTAAGATAACCTTTATATCCTAATATTAAGTAAAAGGAATTTGTTTTAATTATATAATATTACTTTTTTGAAAATAAAGTCTTAAACTCTATGTGTCTCGAGCAACTACACGTAGGCACCACCAGCCATACAAATCTCAATGAGCACTTGCCTAGAACCCGATGCAAGTGCTAGGATTCCCGGCTAGGAGCAACAGTCGCTAGGAAACACTTTGACTACACTGCACACAACCTAATAGGACTTCAGGTGATCATTTGGATAGCCAAAGAACCTTGTTCAAGGAAATCTTTTCAAAAATATATTTCCTCCCGAAAGTCTTATTTTCTTCGGGGGGGGGGGGGGTTTCTCCAGTTCTTATTGGAAAAACTCTAAGAAAGACAAAAAGAAAAGAGATAAACTAATAGCAGAAAATAGAAAATGTCTTGCAGATCAAACAATAACATCAAAATGTCGTGAAAACCTTATTACGCGTTTAAGAAATTTTAGTGACAATTAGAAAAACAGTCGATTTCTTAAATTAAAATTTTTGAAACTCCCAGAAGATATATTGGAACTTAAAGCAAACACTAGAATAATTTGTGACAGAGATCATAGTTCAGTTTAACGTACCCCACCAATTGGAAGGATCCTCCCTGTCAGTGTCACTTCACCAGTCATTGCTAGGTCCATCTTTACAGGCTTCTTCATGGCTAGAGACAGCATGGATGTGATCATGGTGCAGCCAGCACTAGGCCCATCCTTTGGGGTTGCCCCTGCGGGAACATGGAGATGGAGCTTGGAATTGGCAAAGAATGGGTTATCTGGATTTTTCTTTTTCATTATCGCTCTAGCGACTGTGTGCGCAATCTGGGCACTCTCCTTCATGACGTCTCCAAGCTGTCCAGTGATATGGAGCGCTCCTTTCCCATCTCCTTCTTCCACCTGGGTGGTTTCTATATATAGAGTTGAACCGCCCATCGCAGTCCAAGCAAGGCCCATTACAACTCCGACCGGTGTCTGATCATATATGCGATCAGCATGGAAAACAGGTTTGCCAACAAAATCAGAGAGGTTTGAAGTGTTAATCAGCACTTTTTCAACTGTCCGACTCATTTCAGTTTTCTGGGCCGTCTCCGTTTCGATTTTGTCCTGTCAATAAGATTCCAATCATAAACAACCTCCTAAATGCATTAATATGTGTTGGTCCAGGATGATAGGAAGAACTGTTGGGTTTGACCGGATTTTGGTTGGAGTTCACCTACCCATTCTCATAGGGATCAGAAAATACTCGCAGTTAAGATGTGTAATTTATATGTCACATGAGATTCACTAAACCTAAGGTTGCAATTAACGGAAAAGAATCAATTTTCCAATATTTATTAGTTTTTTCACATATTTTGGCTAGACTGCAGAAAGATCTTTCGAGATTAGGATCAATATAAGTCTTAGTTTGTCAAAGTTTTAAGCACTAAATTTGGAAACAAAATTACATAACTTCATACCAAAAAAAATGTTTAGGCACTAAATTGACTGATCCGATAAAAAAATAAATTTCTGCCATCAATTAGTTTCTCTTTTGTTTATCAATGATTATGGGAGCATATATAAATGGGGAGAGAATTACATAAGGAGGACAAGGGATCGCAAGAGAGTGAGCTAAGGTGAGCCTTGATATATGAAAGTGAATAGATAACTAAAAGTTACAACAAGAAATAACTTTGCAGTTAATTATTCATTCATTAGTTTCTCAACTATTCATTGTTCACTTTCTTGTGATCCCCTATGCTGTGTGTTATATTTTTGTTGCTTGTTTCTATGACATTCTCTGATTTACCGATAAAAAAAACTATTCATTCATTCATTTATTTTTTTGCAGTTCATATCTTAATTACTTGATGTTAACTTAGATTGTATATTCTTTCTTTCTCATCTCTAATTTCCAGATTCATTATTAGCTAAAAGCATTTGTTAACTGATAATTATTGATGAAATGCATGATCCACTGAAATAGACCAAGCGAACAGGAGTAATTCTAGCAACAAGAACACATAAACAAGCAAATCAATTCAAAACCCGAGTTTCTTTTGATGCCTGGTTCACTTATCATAACATTGGAAATTATTGGTTTTGGAGGAGATACCTTTGAATCAAGTGGTTGATCGGCTGGGAGATCTGTTTGTATTCGGTCAGCTTCCATGGAGGTTTCACTAGCCTCCTCATGATGGATATCCTCTTCTGGTTCGGCATCGATCTTGGTCTCTCCTTCAACCACAGTTTCACTTGATCCATACACAGATCTCAATTTGGTCTCATCAGGTCCCTCGATCTTTACTCCAACAACTAGAGATGGTTCATTTGATACTCCTTGGCGCACAAGTTGAAGAGCAATCTGCCAGGCAATCGAATTATGTTATCAGTAGTAGGGAAAACATCAAGAAATTCATTTCCATTTTATTAGTCTTGAGGGTATCCACAGTGAGAATCTCAAATCCAGTGTGTTTAGGCAATGGAAGAGATAAGCACCCAAAAAGTGTCTTGTGAGCACAATCCACACACCAAAGGTTGTGGATTTTAGTGTTGGAACCTATGTGACCATTTATTCTGGTTGCCCACAAATCTGCAATGACCAAATTGGCCTCATATAACTAATACAAATCCAAGTTTGTAGGGAAAACCTTGCGGTAAATCTTCTCAATGTGTTTTTGTAGATTCCGAACCCCTGCTTCTCTGCAGTAATTTTCTATCAAAGCAAGAAGAGCTGCATCGGTCACTTCAACCTAGCAAAAATCAGTATTTCTTTAGCTCCTACTTGTCAGAAGTATTTCACATAACATAGTTATCAGAAATATACCACATTATCACAACTTGGCATGAGCAAGCCACCCATTAGGTGGCAACCAGCTTACCCAGGTATGAGTTTGAGGCTTTGAGCCTAAATTTCAGAGTCAAAAAGGACAACCTTTAAAATAACTATAATATCATAAAACTAACTACCTTCCAAAAAAAATCATAAAACTAACTAAATAATCATATGTTGCAAATTTAGGAAGGTTCTTGTTTACTTAAGAAAGGGCACTTTTAAATCTTAAATGTGTGGACATTAAAACAAACACAGGAATAGTTTGGCCAATACAATTCCAGTTGAGAGGAAGTCAATATGGAAGGACATGAGCAGCCTTCTCCCTTTGCATGCTGAAGGATCATATTTCATCTAAAAGATTCCTTGGTGAGATCAATCAAAGAGTGTATCCCAAACCCTCCTGACTATGCTGTCCATTCCCGCTCTCAAACCTCGCTAGCACGGTTTGAGAGCGAAACCGTCATGAGAGCGCGGTTTCACGGGTATAAAGCGCAGTTTCACATGAAATGAAGCGTGGTTTCACAGTAGTGGGGCGGTTTGTACCTATACCTTCTTACAAAAGTCTTAATCTTTCATACCTTCTTTCTTACAAATGTCTTACATCTTTTGCACTTTTGTGTACAAATGTCAGTACCAAGTCTTTTGACTTTATTTATTTTTAATATTTTTTTATTCTTTTTCTTTTATACATAAGAGATGGGACACAACCAATTGCGATTGAACTCTCCCTGAGTTCAATCGCCAATTGTGATTGAACTCTCCCTAAGTTCAATCGCACCCAGAGGTCAACTATTATTATTTTTTTTACTTCTTATTAATTGCGATTAAGATTCACTAATCCTTGAAATTTAATAATATAATTTTGGTTTTCAAAAAAATATATTAAAATATTATTTTTATATATCGGCGCTCCGAAGGCGCTCTCGACCCTATCCTAAATTAAAATTTGACGTTCTCGCTCTCACTCTCACTCTCCCTCCCCGCTCCCGCTTTGGTTACTTAGGTCTTGACCTAAGTATTCCTCATTACAGTTTGACCACATTTTACCATTTTTTCAGATTAACCAACAGATGTGCAAGGGGAAATAACACCTCAAAATATCTCTTAAGATTTCAAAACTGACCACAATACTTCAACACACTTTCTTTAGGAAAAAGACAATTTAACTGATTAACACTGGCATTTGCTGCACTATTTTCATTAATTTGAATTTATTCTTCTTATAAGAATGGGAGATTTTTTATTTTTTTTAATTTGAGCCAAGTCAAGCCGATCCTGCATGATCCCTTGCCCAAGCCAGCAAAAGATGTAGTTATTGTACCAACTGGAATTAGTTCAGAAATAGAAAAAGTTATCCAAAAAACCCCAAATCTCAATAGGATGGGCCTGGATGGCAATCTACACAGCAATGATGAGTAGCGGATTTAATCCTAGCTAACTTAAAAAGGAGAGAGAGAGAGAGAGAGAGAGCTTAGTACTTGTTCAGGTTTGATACCACAAGCTTCACGAGTTGTCTTCTCCAAATAGTCTCTGGCAATGTGCATTTTCTCATCAGTGATATACCCAGCAATGGCAATGATCTCCATTCTGTCCAGGAGTGGATTGGGTATCGTTTCGAGTACATTTGCTGTGCAAACAAACAAAACCTGCAATGGAATAGCCAAGCAAGAGGTGTCATCATCATGAAATGTGCAGTTAAGATAATTACCCATTGAAATGTTACCATGTCACCAAGCTGTAATGTAAATGCAGAACATACCAGTTTGCAATACCTTAGAGGCTTAGACTAACTTCCGGTGTACACAAACAACATTAATTTTCTTCAACCACACTGTTATTGTCAATTTGAACCAAGGTTCTGAATATCGATTTCGCATGTCATTTCGAGCCGTGAAAAAAAGATATACTGAGGATATTTCGCAAGATATATCGATATCGCGGGAACACTATCGCACGCAGAGAAAAAAATCGAAAAAATAGTGAAAAACATAGAATTTTTCAATGAAATTTCAGGAAATGTTAAAATAGATGTTAATACACATTTGAGAATAATTTTTTTAAAAAAAAACAATGTATAAAAGAGATACAGTGAAAAGGGGCCAAAGATGTGCGTTGACACTAACGAAAATGTATGATTTACTAATATTGATGTAACTTACATAAAAAGTTTCATTTATTTCTCAATCAAGCATAACAATTAACTCAAATACAATCAATTTCATATATAATAGTTAATACATCAATAATGGGTCTCCAACGCCCTTTAACTATGGTTAAGATTCACTAACCCTTAGAATTAAAGCATCTAACCTTTGCTTTTTTAGAAAAAAACTCCCTTTAACAGTGGTGAAGATTCACTAACCCTTAGGGTTAAAGCATTTAATCTCTGTCTTTTAGAAAAAAATTAAACATGCTTTTAACTGTGGTTAAGGTTCACTAATCCTTAGGGTTAAAGCTACAAACCTTGGTTTTTAGAGATTTTAAAAAAAAATTAATGTGTCCCTTTTAATTCCCTTTACCTGTGGTTAAGATTTACTAACCCTTAGGGTTAAAGCATCTAACCTTGGTTTTTATAAAAAAAACAAAAAAATTAATGTGTCCCCCTTTCACTGGCCTTAAGGTTAAAGCATCTAACCTTAATTTTTTTGAAAAAAAATTAGCGTGTTCCCTTTAACTATGGTTAAGATTCAATAACCCTTAAGGTTAAAGAATCTAACCTTAATTTTTTGTAAACAATTAACCATAGGGGTTAAAATTTATTAACCATAGTTCAAGAGCAATTAAGGAGGCTTTGTGAAGTTATGAAATATCTCAAGGGCATAATAGAGATTTTATTAATAATTACAAATGAAAGGGATCTAAGGGTTGAGATTATTTGTCTTTTGGAACAAAGAGTTAATTTGCAAATTTGTTATACATAACAGTATTTTTGCAAACTAGAATAAACCAAGCAGCTGATATGCAAAACCCAACTTTAAACTAAATAAAAACAAACCCACATATACCAATAGATGAAAAAAAGAAAAGGGGCGGCAGAGCTCAGAGGAGAACAAAGGGCAAGGGCTAGGGCTTTCGGCAACGGCGATGGAGGTACTCCAGGCTATAGGTATGGTTCTTCCTTTCTCCTCCTTCTTCCTAATATCTCCTTTCTTTTTTTTCTTTTTATGCTTCAAACAAAGTGAACCCTAACAGGGTTTCATGAAAAAAAAAAATTTCACAGCAAAAAAAAAAACGAAAAAAATGGGTTTTTTTTTTCTCTCAATACTGTTGTATCGGCAATATCAACCGAAATTTCAGAAATATCGTACGATATTCCCAAAATTTCGATTGATATTGTCGAAATTTTGTAAAAATCTAAATTTCTGGTTCACATGTGTCGGTACCCTGCGAAGTCGATATATATTGTCGAAATTTGGAAAATTTCGACAATATTTTGAACCTTGAATTGAACTACACTACATATGCATTGTACCACTCTCAGATCATGATTAGATGATAAAATTGCAGTCTCTCATACTAAGGCTAACTCATAAACCGTGTGAAGATAGAGATCTAAATTAGAATTCGTGAAAATAACACCATCTGATTATGGATCAAGCAATCTTGGAATTAAGGTATAGTCCATTAACTTGTGAAGGGACATCAAGCCAAACATCCAAATGTAGTTCAATCATGGATGTAATGATGTCAGACATATAGATATATGTTATTGTCTCTTACACGGTTCTCTTTATAATGCATATCCAAACTTTGTTTCTATATGCGATAAAGTGAGAGGAAAAGAAATTCATATCTTTGTCTGTAGGTAATTTAATCTACCGGGAATAAAAAAAGAAAACACAAAGCTTAATCAAAATTTAATCCCTAATAATTCTAGAATTAGAATTCTATTCTGAAGATTTTTCTTTTATTTTAAACTATTTACTCATGATTAAATAAAATAGATACAGACAACATTTACTTCATGAAATTTTATTCTTTAAAGGATGTGACACAGCCAGTATGGACCACTTGATAAATTACTGGCATGAAAGTTTTAAAATCTGTCAAGGTAAAAGTTTTTGCACGGATGGAATCCCCAAAAGTGTCCATGGCACCATAATAACTCACCTTCGATAAGTCAATAGGAACATCAATATAGTGGTCTAGAAAATTTGCATTTTGCTCTGGATCAAGAAGCTCCAACAGAGCACTCGCTGGATCACCAGCATGCCCTCTTCCCAACTGTTGTAAAAAAAACGCCGCACCAAAAATTTACAAGTCAATAGGTTATCATGAAAATCCAAAAGTAAGCAAAGTTTTATAAAACAAGTTTTGCAAGCAATACAACTCAGGGTTGAATCCACAACCTCATCATTTTTAGCACAGGCCTGTAAGCTAACAACTTGACGCTCAATTATTCATCACTTTGGGACTACAAAAGGATATCAAAAGCAACAAATCCATACCCAGAAAATAATAAGTAAATCCCAAAATACCTTGTCAATCTCATCAATCAGAACAAGAGGGTTAGCAGTTCCCACATATTTTAGGCATTGCACCATCTTTCCTGGCATGGCACCAATATAGGTTCGTCGATGCCCCTGGATAACTTAGGTAGGTAAAAATACAAGAAGATAATCTTTGCATAATGATATTGTGTAGCTCTGTGTTTATTGAATTGTTGTGACAGAAGATTTTTCTACTGTACCTTGATTTCAGCAACATCAGCCAATCCTCCGACGGAAAATCGGTAGAACTTCCGATTCAAGGCACGTGCAATTGAACGACCAATGCTAGTTTTACCCACACCAGGAGGCCCAGAAAGACAAATGATTTTTCCTGCAAATAATTGGCATAACAACAAGAATCAGCTGCTGATGTCTATTTACTTATAGTTAGAGATGTGTAGCCCACGTTTACCACTATAAGAGTGAAGCAAGTACTGGAGGAGGTCTCTAAGATTCTAAGACACCTGTCTGACAATAAGGGATGGTGTGATGCACTGCACATGAAAGGGGATGGGACCCACTAATCTATGGGTTTATTGAAAGAAATTTCTTACTCCCAAAATCGAACCGTCCAACCCTCACCGCCATTTCACCACGTGTATGAGTAATCTGTCGGCAGGCCTACCCAATGGGTATAAACTCCATTTCTTATCAGAATACATTTAACTTCCAAAGCTTACAATATAGTACAGAAACTAAAGAATTCTGTAGATGAACAACTCATGCCAACGTATTAACGTGTAATCATGCATAGTAACGGATAAATGCACATATTACACACTGCTGATAAATCCTTATAGCCCACAATATATCTAAAATGCGACAAAAAATTTAATGAATGAAAAATTGAACCATATACCCTATTTTCCTGATAAAAGACGTGCTACTCAACTTGTATGGTGCATGTGGGCTGGGATGGGCTGGCAGGATGTGCTTTATTGACCAGCCATTTTCGTCCTGGTTTGAGCTGCAGCTACCAGTCCCGTGGGCTAGATCTGACCTGATAGTTTGACCTCTTTTATGAGAGAGCAAAGCCTGCAAATCCAACCATGGATTAGGTTGTTTTGGCCCACATTTGGACCAGCGTAGTCAAAATGTCGCCGCAATCACCTAGATCATCATCCAGGCTGGCACTCACTAAATCATATATAATTTAATAGAAAAAGTAATTTTGGTTGCCTAGGCATTGCCTCGCCTTGGGAACCCCCAATCGCCTAGACCATTTGACTACATACCTCTGTTCCTAGGCTGACTCTAGGCCTCTGGCACCTATGGTCACTAGGTCTGGTTTTGGGCTCATGCAAACCCTAGTTAAGTTCGTAAAATCTTGCCAGTCATCTCGTTCATATCTATGTCAGACTTCAACAATCTTTACTTGTGTCGAGCAATGATGGCCAATATGAGCCTAAGGTGTCATATGCAAAAAGCTGGGTGAGATCGATAAGATAGACCGTACAATTATATTATGACATGAAAGCATATTATTTTATAATTATAGGTATGATGTTCAATGACAAAGTAAATACTGGGTACAAAGAAAACTATTCGAAATCTATGAACACAGGTCAAGGTATCAGCAGCTAGGGACTTTACCAACTTAGCAAGCTGGCATCCACTAGTTCCATGACAGTACGTGTAAGGGATAAAATTCGTAAAAACTAATTAACGTTGGGGAACGAGCTGGCTTTTGTTGTTTTGTGAACGAAAGTGACACGTGGACGTATGTTTGAGTCACGTGCTTAAAATAGGAGGATACACATTATCTGATGCATAGCGTTCACGTTGTACAAATTAAGACATATCCGTGGTCTTGCGGAACAACGTTCTCGTTGTGGTTTCGACAACGTTTCCGTTGTCTTGCGCACAACGTAGACGTTGTATTCTCGACAACGTTTCCGGTGTTAATTGAACAACGAACTCGCCGTAATTCAAATAAGGATGTCCAGGTCATATTTTAAGACATATACAACATATTCGAGCTCGAGTCAACAACGAGACCGACTCGCAGGAGGAGATAAGCAGGAGGCGATCGATTGTTCTGACAAGTGGGCCGAAAGCACTGCCTCGGTATTTAATGCAGGTCACTTCTGTGTACTGTTAGACTCAACCGACTGAACTAATGGTAGGCTTTCACGTGTGATGCAACAGGTGATAGATTTTACTGACATATTTGGTAATGAGTGCAGGACACGTGTTATGGGCATCTATGGTCATCTATGGCCATACCAAAGGTTAACCTATAAATACCCCGAGAATTTCAGTGTTATAGGGATCGAAAGATAGACATATTTTTCAGTTCTCCTATTTGCTTTACTGTTCATCATCTTCTTCTTCATCTACTTACTTTATCATCGGAGTACAGGTCAGGGTATCACACCCTCCAACTTCTACCTTCTACCAGTAAACCAGAGGTGAACATTTGCAGCTGACGTGTGTCCTTTCTGGTATTTTTCCCCCCCAATACGTCTAACAAAGGGGTTTCTGGAACAGTAGATTTATTTTTATTTTTATTTTTTATGAATGGAAAGTTTCTAGAACATAAGAATTTAAGGAAAAGGGAATGTTTGTGTTCAATAGATGCCAAAGCATACAATATCGGGAGAAGCAAAGTTAAAGCAATCAAATGTTGAATGCATCTATGTACTCTACATAGAATGAAGAAGGACCTTACTAACCTTGTGAGGTTCCCTTGAGTTTTCCAACAGCTATAAATTCCAATATCCTCTCCTTAACATCAGTTAAACCATAATGGTCTTCATCTAGTATTGTTTGAGCACGATGGACGTCGAAGTTCTCGTCACTGCATATTGGTTAACTAACAGTATATGTAAATTCCAGCATCTCTAGGAACTTAAAACCAAGTATAACTATAGCAATTAGGCATCAAGATGTAAGAACCAATACATGAACATAGACTTAAATATCGATAAGTATCGGCTGATATGGATTAGTAAGTATCGATTTTTGGTCTGCCTGGTACATAGATATGACATAATGCAAACAATCTCCCATACTAATAGCGTGTTGTCAATATCAGCACATTTCTCCTTCCATTTATACTATAAGCCACGACACAAACCAGATACATATCTTATTTACAGTAGAAAATATCATTTAAGTAAATGGTTTTGAAGTTCATTTACTTAAGATATTTATATGTAAATAAAGTTGTACCCCCCATTTAAATTTAATGAAAATTATCTTAAATCCAAATTCCTGAAAAATAAAAAGTCAAATTTCCAGTTAAGAACAAAATCCATTTTTTAGGGATTATGTCAAAATTTCAACTTTAAAATGTTAAGGTATTTCTCAAATCATAAAATTTCATAAATTCTACTATATCAAAACACAACAAAACTCAAAAGTCTGGTAAAAAAAAGGTCTCATTTTTTACTCTTCAAAAATATTTTTATCTACAGGGTCAAAAAGTCAACTAACAAAGTAATAAGTCAGCAGAAAAAGACTTACATTCAAACTTTAAAAAAACAATTCTAAGCATATGCTGGGTACCCCCATTTAAATTCATTAAAAATACTCCAAAAGAATCAAAATCAAAATTTTCAGTTCAATGCTAAAATTCGATTTTTAGCCGTCCAAGCTTAAATTACAACTTCCAAATTGCAAGGCTTTTTCCAAATCTTAAGGGCTCATAATTTTTAATATGCCAAAACATTATTAAAACACAAAACACCGGTAAAATTATTTCACATTGACTTTTATATGGTGTTAGGTCACTACATGATCAGTCCTAAGCATTAAGTGACATTTATGAACAGATTATACAATTCTCAAATTAACAATCAGATTAACAGTAGATATACATACATATGTATTAGTCCACATACCACGTTCACCTGAGTTGGCCACATTATTGTCAATATGTCTGGCTCACTCATAATGTATCACTTTATTCAGTTCCTGAGCCAATACGAAGCTCAATGTGGTATTGTGCTTGTATCATTATGTAATTTATTTTATGATTGCAATTCAATACTTTCTTATTTAATTCAGTGAATGTAAGCTTTAATATCTAGATTATATTGCCTATACTTGACTAAGTGACTATTATTTGTGTTTTTATAGCTTTTTATCAACATGATCACATTTTTTAACTTATGAATTCTTAACTCTCTTATATATGGTTATAAATGTAGTGGGGACCTTCATTTAGTTTGATTTTAGCTTAAAATTGCATTAAAAGAGATTTTTTGTAAGGTATCTAAGTTTTTCCTTGCGTATCCAAGTGCTTCTTAAATTTTTCCGCCGTATCCAACTGATACGCCGACACGTATCTGAAAATCGACTTACCAATATGGCACTTGATACCAATATTTTGAACCATGCACATGAGGGCCATGCATTTGATCTGGTAAATGTTATAGGAATTCCTACTGCTTGCCAAGGGTGCCACCACACTCTATTGATTTAGGATTGGTAGCAAGGGGAACCCCTGGCTAACTGGTTTAGGGTTGAGAGCAAGGACACAGCAAGGGGGAACCCATGGTGGCACCCTACTGGTTAAGGGTTGGGAGCAAGGGGAAACTCCCTGCCAACTGCCAACTGCCAAGTGCCAAGGGAGCCACATGGTGGAATAATCCTTTTTTAGGGTTAGCAACAAGGGGGAACCATTGTTGCTTGCAAAGGGTGCCACGTATGGCCCCCTATTAGTTTAGGGTTGGTAGCAAGGAAAATCCCCAGTTTCCAATTATTTAGGGTTGCAACAAGGGGGAACCCTTGCTACCTGCAAAGGGTGCCATATGAACGGTGCACCACTACTGGTTGGTTGTTGGCACTTGGAGTAAGGGTAAACCTCGCATGACTGACAGAATGTCATGTGGTGGCCCTCGATTGGTCAGAGATTGGCAATGAGAGGAGACACTCGCATGCTTGATAGGGTGCAAATTGCAATGTGGTTGCCCATAATTAGTTAGGGAGATGCAATGAGGGGAGACCCTCACATGCTTGGTAGGGTGCCATGTGGTGTCCACTAATTGGTCAGGGATTGGCAGTGAGGTAAACCATTGCCTACATGCCAAGGTGCTCATATGGTGGCCCCTAATTGGGTTGGTTTTGGCAGCCCATTGGTCTGCACGTGCCATTGGCACGTGTGGGACAATTATGGGCCTCAATCAGGACTTTGATTCCTTCATTCCTTCTTGTTCAAGTGCATCATTTTTGACACACCTCCTCAAATGGGTGGCGAGATTTCACTACCGACAAACCATGATTTTTTCTTCTCATAACTTTTATTTATTATCAAACTTAGGATTCTGTAAAGGTGGAAAATAGAATAGGAACTGTTCAATTCCTCTCTCGAAGAATCAAACAAAGAGTGAAAGCGTGCAAAGCTGACACTTCTCAATTTAAGAATTGAATGGAAGGATACAATCTCAAAGACTACAAAGCTTGGTATGTATAACTAGAATACAAAATTTACCATTAATTCTTACTTCAAAATTAACGTCATGTTAACAAACCACCAGTGTAATCAAAGCATCTAGGCGATGTCTATGCAATAGGGTTCTCTAGACAAAACATTGGTTAGCTGACTAAAATTTATTTACTTTATTACAATTATAAAGACTTAAGATAGTATGGAAAATAAAGATTAAATTTTTTTATGATTGAAAAAAACAGACATAAGACCAAAATGTTCCTATACCAAATGGATAGCATACTTTGAAGGTCATTTGAAGAAGAGGGCGGAGGAGAGAGAGAGAGAGAAAGAGAGACCATTTATTCTAGACAAAATCTATGTAGTAAAACATATTTTCCAATTTTTACCATTATTTTTTACTTTAATTTTTGTTAATGACAACTAACTTTACGTGGGTCACGGACTCGAACGCCTTTGTCACTAGTGTTTTATTAGCAGGGAGGCAAGGCTTAGGCACAACTAGGCGACCTCATCTAAATGAGTGTCTATCTAGACCCTGATTAGGCATTAGGGGTCTTGGCTAGGTGAGTCGTGGCTATTAGGTCCTCAGCATGAAAATGGAGCATGACCCATAGACATTTGAACCAAATTAAACAATTATCCTCCAACAGAACATTTATATGGACAAGTAAAAAGAAATTCATCCAATACCTGTAATTTCCCCAAGGCAATGCAGTGAGCCAATCGAGGTAGTTACGACTTACATTGAACTCGCTTGAACTGGCATCTAACAACTGCAGCTTCGTGAGCTCTTCTTCTATGACCTGCAAAACATGAGGCGGGCATCTCTCCTTATTTGGTTCAAGCCTTTCCCTAAACTTAGCTGCAGCAAAGGAAGAAACATAGTTAAGGAAACTGTTCCAATCAAGTGGATCTATATGAAGCAATCTAGACTGTATCATCCAACTGAAGACTAGAACACTATTCAAGTTCGACAGGAGACTAGACGACAGGATGAATCCCTCTCCAACCATACCCATGTTGTACAAATAGCAAGCATGCAGGGCGGTTAGAATCCACCATTACAATCTCCTAAGACAAAATTCTCTTGATCAAATGATCCAAGCCATATGATCTATAGACATTTTTCTGTATTATTTGCAGTGCATTTTTCCCACAATCCAAAAGAATGTTATGATCGGACAATTAAGATCATCCTATTTGGTCAACTTTCTGCCCTTGGACCTCTGTAGTAGAAGAGATCACCAAATGGCGGGTCCCATCCCCTGCATGTATGCCAAGTGTGCTGTAAGGATAATCATGATTACCACCTTCCATCCTCTAATTCTGACATAGGCATCACCCTCAAGAGCATAACTAACCAGAAAGTGCTGTTTTGTCATCCGTCTCCAAACCCAGTTCCTGGATCAAGACGTATCAAGTTAAATGCCTGCAAAGTGTATAGAAGTGATGAGGTAAATCACTTTGAAACCCAGTCACAAGTTCTAATTGTACAGGTCTTTTGTAAAAATGAAGTTTGAAGAGAACCATAACCATTGTGCAAGGTGCAAAGTTTTAAAATTTAAAGAACTGAAATCCCTGAATAGTAACGGAGAGACATACTTTTTTTATTGCCTTAAGCTGCTCATTCAACAAGTAGCGGCGCTGCTCACCACTTATTTTTTCTTCAATGGCTTTTGCTATTGATTCCTAGAACAGAACCATAAATGTTTAAGATAGAACAGAAATTCAACTACAATGGAGAATTCAACATAGATCTACAATAGAAGAAAGCACTGGGAAGAAAGTACCTGTATCTTACTAATCTCCATCTCTTTCTTAACTAATTCTAGAGTCATTTTTAAACGCTTATACACCTGAGTTGGCAAAATATAGAAGAATTACAAAACACCGGATAAACCAAACTGTTTGTTAATAGAATTCTGAGAGTATAATATTCATATCCCAAGCATCCCAGCAAAAGACG
This sequence comes from Tetracentron sinense, assembly GCA_015143295.1. Lineage (NCBI taxonomy): Eukaryota > Viridiplantae > Streptophyta > Magnoliopsida > Trochodendrales > Trochodendraceae > Tetracentron > Tetracentron sinense. The sequence goes on along the minus strand of CM026566.1, from coordinate 38,180,528 downwards.
AGCAAACTGTTTGGTGTTTGCTAATAGAAGCCTGAACATGTGCAATATTCATAGCCTAAGAGTTCCAGTTAAAGATGCAGGACCAGGTGATAAATTATTGCACTACATATTACAGAACAACTCATTTGTGACTTGTTCTGAAACCCATTCCAAAGGTAACCACTCACATACGGCTTCTCTCCTTAGTGGATACGAAAAATGTGGAACTAAACCACAAAGCTCATATAGAAAATTTATCATGGTAGACTGAAACAAGTTATATAAACAGTTCAATTAGCTAAATGTCTTAGCAAAGGTCTATATGACATGTGGACTTGATAAAAAGTATTCTCCACACCAATAATATGCATGTGGCACATGTCTAGCTGGTTAGGTAACACCATTCAATGTGTTGAGTTTCACCAAGGAGACCCCTGAACCAATGTAGGATGACCCTAGCCATCTGCTCTATTGTGTTCCTCTGGAGATTTGGAAAAGATATGGCTAACACTCATTAAAAAGATTTGGGTTAAAATGATCTTCTATTTGAATAACATAGGATTGGCATTTCCTTAGCTAATCTCATTTACTAAACCCGGAATGAGAGAGTTAAAACTGTATAACACTTCTTGATAAAGGAAAGAAGAAGAATAAGTGCGGAGGACTAAAAAAATTCCAAGTAGGGTTGATGGACCATGCTGCTAAGTGCTAAGGTGCAAGCCTTCATCTAGACGTTAGCACTTGAAAAGATCTTTAGAACAGATGTTGCATGTAGAGAGACTGAACAAGGTTTGAGCCCTCTCTATTTTAATTGTTTGATTACACAGGTTTCTGGGAGTTTTCCTAACTCTACTTGAGATATCTTGGGCTTTCACTAAGGAGGCCAGTGAGAGCATTCTTTTTTTGGGGGGGATAACGGAGGGTGTCCCAAAAAGCCTTCGTGCCAAGGACTAGTCCCTTTGGGTATCTGCACCGATCCACTCGGAATTTTCCCTATGGATACCAGGGTAAGTCGAGGAGTGGGAGTTGAACACACGGTCACAGGGAGCAATTCCGGGATGCTAGCCAACTGCACCAACTCCTTGAGTGAGTGGTTGGCTCAAAGGGGTTTCTGGTACGAGGGGCAATATTCTTTAGGAGATTTTGACTCACATGCTGGGACATTTGGAGAGAAAGGAACTGTAAGATATTCAATCATTTAGAGCCCTCATCACCTAAGTTATGCTCTTCCATCAATTGGAGTTTCAGCAATTGGTCAAAGGCTCTACAGGAGTTCTTGTGTGTTAACTGTTCCTGTTTTTTTGTATAGTTTGGATTCATATCATTTTTTTGAAACTCCTTACATTATTTTTGTTGTTTTCCTATTGTAGGAATCACCTTATTCTCCCAATACTAGTAAATTCTCTCCTTGGCACAATTTTCTTTATTCAGTAAAAAATATCGATGGAACACGCTACTGATTAAGGGAAGCTTTCTTAATAACTTCTGCGAAAAAAAGCACCGGGGCTCTCAATCTCAAGAAAGATATCACATGTCACTACACTAACTTGTGCAACAAGTTAATGATGAAGTTAAGTGCATTCTAAGCTTAACAGGGATAATTGAAGAGTAATTGTTCATTATGGATTTCATTTACTCACTAAACAACGGTGTACCTAACTACCTATCACTTCACATGTTTAGTTATGTATTTGCCCCTCACTTTCCATCCTACTAAGAGGAAACTTTGTGCTTTCTTTACCGCCTATTAGCAACTCATCACTCTCCTATATATATATATATAGTGATAATAATAATATTCAGATCTAAATGACTTTGCTAGCAGAACCGCACGGCCCTAGGGCATCCTAGGGCAACCGAGACCTTGTTTTAGAAAAACATTTGAATAGCTTGAAGCAAACTATTATATATGATGCATATAATTTTATATGTGCCAATAAAAAAAGTTAGGTTAGCATTCTATATGCAACATAGAAAATTATATGTTGCATACAATTTCAAAACCCTAATTTTTTGGGGGTGTGCCACAATGTAACGTCTTCTAAGGCAACGTCTCGGTTAACCCTAGGACAGCACAGTCCCAGAAGCATTATCCATTAACTAGGTATTTTTATTATTATTCAATCTCCAAACTCTTTCCAATGCTTCTTACATCTAATTCTTCAAGCACTTGTTGGCATTGCAATTTGTTTGCTCCTGAAATAGCAGCTCCAAAATCTGCTAACCTTGTAAAATTAAAGTCACCAATATGCTGCAAAATATCAACAAAACATACAATTAGATATCATTAATAGAATGGAAAAGCAAATTTACCATATTCACCACAGTCCACAACAATCAAAATATATCAACAAGTGGACCCGTGACCCGTCTATATATTAACAAATATTTTAGCACAAACAATCCTTGAGTACAAGTTTCAAACACTCAAACTCTACTCAGGGAGGAAAAGCAAAGCTAGTAATTATTTTCATGCAAAGAGCAAAGAGGCAACCCAAGAATAATTACTTTCATCTGATAATAAAACATTAAAAAGGCAGATCAAAATTATTTAAACAAGTTGATTCATATTAGGAGCTGAGGTTTATCTTATTCTTCTCCCTTTTTTTTGTGAGGAGGGGGGAGGGGGGGTGTCTTTCCATGATCAGATAGGGATAAGATTTATGCCTTTTAAAAGCTGATCTAGTTGTGTGAAACCAACAAAAGGAGGTCCCTTCTCCAAGGCTTAAATTTGCTAAAATACTTAATTTAGCCAAAGTCATCATTGAAGGTGAAGGAGCAGAAGACGTTAAAAAGGATCTTCAAAGATATTCCACATCATTGAGAAATCCTAAACTTGGTTCTCTCTTTGAACGCCATGCTCTCCTGTGTCTCAAGGTCCACGAACGATTTGGCAGACTGGAGTTCATAGTGATGCTTTGCACAGTGTTTTGAGATTTTCATTGTAATTGTGATTTCTTTTTCTTTATTCCTTTCCATATCTTCCTTCTCTATTAAAAGATGGGATAAGGCACTAATGCATAAGAAGAAGAGGAAGAGGAAGAGGAAGAGGAGGAAGAAGAAGAAGAATGTAAACTGTTTTTTCTTTTCTTTATTCATTTTTGCATTTCACCCCTCCTTTACTAATTTTCATTGAAGATCGAAGAAAAAAAAAGATGTCGCTTTGTAAGCTTACACAGATAGCCTTCTCATACTTAAATAGAGGGAATGATGTAGACCTTTAAAGGATCCAATCTATAAAGTTCTAAAATCTCAAATGATACTTAGTTGCATTGGTTCCAATGGTGTATTAACAGGAAGTAAGTCAGTGGTGAATTTACAGGAAGTAAGTCATGCAAGTGAGACAATCAAGCAACAAACAATCAAACAAATGTGACAACAAAATTGGTAATCCATTGTTCACTTCAAGGTCAGTTATGTTTTCCCTTGAAGCTGAGAAGGGAGAAGGAGAAAAAAACTTGACCCAGATGCCGAATTTTGTGTTAGGAGTTAGAACCACCTTTACCTTTCAACATTACCTACAGGTCCTTTGAACTTAAAGAGCGAGGTCTAGTGTAGAATATAGCGTGATGGTTCACTGCTCACGGCCCAAATTAGCCAATAGCATTGAGGATACTGAGAAGAGATGCGGTTTCAAATGAGTAACTGGAAAAACTTCATTCATTGTGATGTGCCCATGTATATTTCTATACAAAGTCTTCAATATGAGGACAAAGAATATTAAGTGATTAAGATGGATTGTCACTTCATGAAGGAAGTCATTCTGTATACTTCAAAGACCAGATACTTAAGTACTGTCCTACCTGCTATCCTTCATTCACTTTTGTTGCCATGACTAAGTGAACAAAGGATAGCAGGTTGGCACATGAGTCATGACTTGTCCAATGTTTCCCTAGTTTCCTCTCTCCCTCTTCTTTTGTCTTCTTCCCTTTCTTCTTTCTTCTTCCCTATTATTACAAAGATGGAAATAAACCATGGATTCAGATTTTAGCAGGACACAACGCCAACTAAGTTCAAGCGGAATAGAGGTTAGATGATGGCTAACCCCTGCTTTTTGTGCCTTCGTGCGGAAGAGGAAGTGGATCACTTGCTCTGCATTGTTCCATTGTGTTTGGGATTTTGGGGCATTTCCTCTCTCGAATAGGTGTAGACTTAGGTTTTTCCCTCTTCCTTTCATAATTTCTTATCTTAATGGTCTCTGGTACGTTGGGATCATGCTTGGGAGACAATTTGGTCGGTTTTCCCTGGAGCCATATTGTGGATGATATGGAAAAAACAGAAACTGGAAAATGTTTGAGGACTCTCCCTCGCCTCCATCACGTATATGCTCTCGCATCCGATCGTTTGTTCTAGAATGGGCTTTCCTTAGGCGTGATGGGGAGGAGATAGGAGGAGTATTGGGTTGAGATCATCTACTTGAACAACTTGGGTTATTTGCTATGCTTTTTCTTTTTCACTTTGAGTTTCCGTGCTTGTAAAATCAGTTCTGCTCAGTGTTATTAAAACTGGACCGGATCGGCCGGTTGAACCTGTAAAACCGGGAACTGACCAAGTCGCCGATTCCAAAAACTCCCAAAACCGGACTATATTAAAAACCGGTAGAACTAGCTAGATCCAACCGGTTCAACTGGGAAGCCGAGGTTAAAAACCGGTAGAACCGGCCAGGAAAAGAGGGGAAATGAGGAAAAAACATTTTTTTTTTTATAATAAAAGGACACGGTCGAACCGGTGGAACCGGGAACCAGCCACTTTGCAGGTTCGAGGCCCGGTCCGGTTCTGAAAACACTGGATCTGCTTCCTTGCTCTTGTATTTGAGTTTCGTATATATGATATAGCCACCAAACAGAAAGAAAGAGCATTTGCCCGGGTTGCAAATACAGTTAATGTGAAAACAAAAACACCAAGTAAATGAAATTAAAGGCTCCAACAGTATAGAAGTAAATTCATCACAGTAAGAATGATAGGTCCTACGATGGAGCAAATACTAGGAACAACATTTCCATGACTATTTATGCAAAAAGAAAAATTAAAATATATATACCGTCCTGGAAATGGAACACACCCAGGGCCAGCCCGTCCATTAGGCCATCAAAGCCTTTGCTTTAGGCCCCATTAAAAAAAATAAAAAAATTAAATTAAAAATGTCCCATTTAGAATATTAAAAAAAATAAAGGCCCATTTAGAATATTAAAAAGCCCCATTTATAGTTAATTTTTTTTTTAATAATATTATAAAAAAAAAGCCTCATTTAGAATTTCGCTTTAGGCCTCCAAATGGCTTGGGCCGACCCTGAACACACCTGAGTATATGTTTGAACTTGATCTCTCCAAAGGGAACTCGTCTTCAGGACATCTCTTAAGGTTGCAATAACCTCAAATGATGTTGCCTTTATAACATCGTCATCCTTATTATACGATTTATCCTATATCATAAAAAAACAACCAAATGTGAGAAACAGAAACACGGATAATAGAGTTATTTGACCAATTAAAGAATTAATTAAGACAATGATAGCATGCCTTGAGATGATCGACTTTCACTGTAAGGGGATCCTCACTGACCTGTACAAAAAAACAATAGCCGTAATTATCCCAGTCTTGATAACTTTTAGCAAAGAAAACTTTAAGGATTTTTATCAAATTCTAAAATCAAAATCTCTTTTAAGTCTTGAAACTTTATTCCAGAAATTAAATAATCAATTTTAGGCTGGCAAAATAGCTAATAGTCTGCAAGAAACAAGCTTTTATCAGTTTATGGAAGTCTTTGAAAGTGTACATGAGACATTTTGACAGAACAAGTATTCTATTTCATGGAAAATGAGAATAATCAAGATATCATCATATCAATAGAAAATTTAACGTGTATGCCTTTTTGAAATCCAAGCTTACCATCTCAGTTATTCGTAGCCGCCTATGACCAATAAGTACTACCTGATCTCCTTGGATACTAGTTATCTGGTTCGCCACGTTCACGATAAGAGCAGTGTTAGAAAATGATGATTATTTAATTGGTGTTGCATTTCAAGTCCGTCTAATAAATTGAAGTAAGAGATTATTAAAATATAGCAACAAAATTATATACCTGGGCCAAGGTACCGACTTCATGAAGGCGGTTGAACAACTCTTTTCCTTTGAGATCATATATGTTCTTCTCTGTTTCAGAACCAGATGCAAGACTAGGATCAGTCCCTGGCTCATCTTTAAGAAGAAAAGCACCTGCATAAGGGGCTTGCCGTTTTCGGTTTTCTACTAAAGCTGCAAGTAATTTAGGATCCTGCATGAAGAACTCAAACCTTGCTGAGAGAATGCATAATTGAAACACATCTCTACAAAAGAGAAATGTTATTAGCAATAGATGAGACCAATAAATATTAATGGAAGCAACCCTTAAGACAATGAAATAGAGAGAAAAAACACTCCAAAAATAGAAATATATAATTGGCAATTGATGTTTAAGTAGATAAATCATGAGTCAACATCTACACAACATTATTGGTAAAGAAAAAAATATATAAAAAAACAAAAAGAGCAGGGGTTGACATTAACATCTTTTGGACCTCTTTAATAGCTATAAGCACACAACCGGCGAAGCACTGGCACACTGTAAGATGAGGAAAGATGTAAATGTCGAAAGAACAAATCAAGATGGAATTCCATTAGAAAATTCATAGTCATCAACCAGAACCTCCTACCAGAGTCTGAACTAAAAAGAATCTACCATTAGTTCTTCTGAGAAGCAGGATTTGTTTTTAACAATTAGAAAATAAATATTGAAGCTTCTTCCCAGGGAAAAAGATAGAACATACAATAGGGCCGAGGCCGAGGCCGACTGCATGGAAATTACCATTCAAAAAATTTGCTTATTTAAGGATGATTCTTTTTGAAAGTAAAGAAAACTTAATTTTAAAAAATAAGCATTATTGTACAAGGCTTCCTGTCCCCTATAATGGTTCTCTATGTACTGGAACAACAAGTACTACGTGAAAGCAATTTAAGTAAGAAAGGTAACTTTTCTGATAAATACTAAAAAGACCTCAAAGTAGAAGTACGGCCTCCTATGGAACACGTGCAGTGTAGTCAAGGCGTCGCCTAGGCGATTTTGGGCCTCAATCGCCTAGGTGCCCCGGGCAATTGCAAGGGGGGCTCTGCCTAATATTATACATGGACAGTGACATGAATTTGGGTATTTAGCCCAAATTTTGAAGTGTTTAATACTCCACTATGTCAACATGTCTTTAGTTATGTGATGAATGATTGTAATAGACTTTTTATTTTATGTTTTCGTGGAATGTGAGTGTGGAGTTTTGGTCTTTTGGATGTTATATATATATATTTATATTAAATTTATCGCTTAGGCAACGCTTGGGTGTCGCCTAGGCGGGGTTAATCGGCCTAGACGCCTTGACTACACTGAACACGTGTTGTTCCAAAATTACCTGTAAACGCAAATCCCTGTAAATGCAATCCCGAAATTCCGAATTGTGCAGCAACTTATATCCAGAAAAACTGGTCAGAATTTTTGTAGCTCTTGTGAAGTGAGGCGCGGACACAGTCGCCCTTTTTAAGACAATTCGCGCCCCCCACAGATGCAATGGGTTGACAAACACAATGCCTCCAAAATAAAACAGCTTCACAGATCTATCGTTGACTTTAGATTTATACCTTCTATAGTCGTACACCACTCTGTTTTCTCACCTAGCAAAAGAGACTCAAAAATAGCAATAATGAAAACCAATAAGCAAAACCAGAACATAATAAAGGAGAACAGAAAGGGAAATTCGTTGCCTTTTTCTGTACTCAAAACAGTATAGGTATGTCTCTTATATAAAGTAGGAAAGATCTCTTTAGTTGCCAAAACGGTCACAGCTATACCGAAATTAATAGCCTCTACCAGTAATAAAACGGTAACCTAATTAGTGCAATGAGACACTAATGGGCTTTGCATAAAAATAATATTTTATTTAATCATAGACCCAACCCGTCCCGACCTGACCGACTCGGCTCAACCGCGTGTGTGTGAGAGTGTGCATAGTGTTGTGACAAGTAGCAAGGGGTGGTGGACAACAAATTCAAAGGCCCTTGAAGGCCCAAGCCTTCTTCCAACTCCCCAACTTATAAGACCCAAACCACAAAAAGAAGGTCTTTTGTGGTTTGGGTGTTTTCCACTGTAGGGCTAAAGGAAAACACCCAAACCACAAAAGACCTTGTTTTTCCCTTTGGTTTTGAATCACTCAAACACCCAAACCACAACAATAATGCTGAAGGAATGTTGATTCTGGAACAATTCCAAGTTGCTGCAATTATTGAAAAATTGCCTCCTTCTTGGAAGGATTTTAGAAATTCCCTTCATCACAAAATAAAGGGATTTTCTATGGAAAATTTAGTTATGAGACTTCGGATTGAAGAGGAAGCTAGAAATCAATATAACAAATAAGACAATAATGAGATGGCTTCTAGGGTAAATTATGTTCATTCTACGGGAAAGAAAAACAGAAAATCTTGAAAACAAATAAGAAGCCAATGAAATTAAAAAGCCTTTTCAGAAAACGGGAAAAAGCTCGAAATCAAGTGGGTGTTTTGTTTGCGGAAAAATTGGATACTTTGCTAAGGAATGTAAATTCCATAAAAGGAATTATCCTCAAGCAAACGTGGTAGAAGAACCCTAGTAGCTATTATCACTAAAGTAAACATGATGTGTTTCAGTGAGGGTTGGTGGCTAGACACAGGTGCTATGATAGAAATTGGTTTAAAGCTATGAGCCTATCAAGAGCAACCACGATATTCAGATGAGGAACTCTTCAACCTCTAAGGTTGTTGGAGTTGGAGATGTAACTCTCGAATTTACTTCAGGGAAGTCTATAACTCTGAAGGATGTTCTACGTATTCCATATCTACGCAAAAACTTGGTGTCGGGCCATCTTCTTAACAAAATTGGGCTTAAACAAGTTATTGAGTCTGATAATTATGTAATTTCCAAGTTTGGAAAATTTGTAAGATAAGGCTATACAATCAATGGTATGTTTAAACTAAATGTTGAATTGATCAACAAAGCTTCTACTTCTGCTTATATTGTTTGTCCCGTTAATGTTTAGCATAGTCGATTAGGACATGTTAATGAAAAAATGTGAAAAATATGAGTAATTTAGGAATTATACCTAAATTAAATAATAATAATTTTGATAAGTGCGTGCACTGTAGTCAATCAAAATTAACAAGAAAACCTTTTTACAAAGTGGAAAAACTTCAACAAATTTAGGCCTCATTCATACCAACATCTGTGAATTAAAAGAAACAATGACTAGAGGTGGTAAAAAAATATTTTATTATATTTATAGATGACAAATCTAAAAAATCATGTGTATTTAATTAGATTAAAGGATGAAACCTTGAATATGTTTAAAATATATAAATCAGAAGTTGAAAATCATTTAAATTTAAAAATTAAAATTTTAAGGAGTGATAGAGGAGGTGAATACACCTCTAATGAATTTGATTTATTTTGTGAATCATGTGTCCATCAGTATGCAGGATCCCACTACCTATGTCTAGCTACGACTATATACTTTTTCAGACTGATAATAAGGCTTTCACCTTTTAAGACCAGCCTAATAAGGCGACGATTCTGCATTACATTAATACATTGCTGCCTAGAACAGAGATGATCTGTAATTGATCAAAATGACCATTGGTCGGGCTGATCTATAACGAATCCACCCGACCGAGAGGACATGGGTTTTCGTATACCCGGAATGGACACCAACCGAGAGGACATGGGTTTTCGTATACCCGGAATGGACAAGACTCTGGAACCGCATGCGAGAATAATACACCAAGTAACAACCCCTTATACTCGTTAATGCAATGCTTAACAGCTCAGGCATACCTTTAAATTTATGGGGAGAAGCCCTTCTAACTGCTAGTTATATTCTTAACAGAATACCTAGTAAGAAAAGAAAATTAACTCCGTATGAGATATGGAAAGGAAGAAAACCTAACTTAAACAATTTCAGAACATGGGGATGTTTAGTTATCGTTAGAATTAATGATCCTAAAATAACTAAATTAGGACTTAAATCTAGGAGATGTGCTTTTATTGGTTATGCAATTAACAGTAAAGCATATAGATTTTTAGACATTGAAAATAATGTTATTATTGAATCAAGGAAAGCTGATTTCTTTGAAAATCTTTTTCCTTTTAATTCTCTAAATAGTGGGGGTTTAATAAAAATAAAATCTTAATGAAACTGGTAATCCTAGTTCAAAAACTCTTGACTTAATTAATTCAGATAAGATTGAAATTGAACCTAGAAAAAGTAAAAAAGCTAAAAAGAGTAAAGATTTTGGGACTGAGTTAACTGATATAACTCTATCTCGTAGGAATTCTCTCAAACATGCATGTTTTTGACGTATTTGTCGAGATTTTCCATTATATTGCGTGTTATTAGCTCTACCTATTGCAGCACTGCAATCACATTTAATTTTAATAGTAGGGACTGGTTTATTCCATAAGGGAATATCGAACAAAAATTTCTGAAGCCACTCAGCTTCTTCTCCCGCTATAGATAAAGCTATCAATTCTGATTCCATAGTAGAATTTCACAGAATTGTTTGTTAATATTTCATAAAATATTTTTTACCACCTCTAGTAATTGTTTCTTATAAATCACAAATGTCGACATGAATGAGGCCTAAAATTTCTGAAGTTTTGTCCACTTTGTGAAAATGTTTTCTTGTTAATTTTGATTGACTACAGTGCACACATTTATCAAAATTATTATCATTTAATTTAGGTAAAATTTCTAAATTACTCATATTTTTCACATATTTTTCATTAACATGTCCTAATCGACTATGTCAAACATTAACAGAACAAACAATATAAGAAGTAGAAACTTTATTGATCAATTCAACATTTAGTTTAAACATACCACTGGCTGCATAACATTTTCCTACAAAATTTTCAAACTTGAAAATCACATAATTAATAGACTCAATATCTTGTTTAAACTCAGCCTTGTTCAGAAGATAGCTCGACACCAAGTTTTTGCATAGATCTGGAATATGTAGAACATCTTTCAAAGTCACAGACTTCCCTGAAGTAAATTTGAGAGTTACATCTCCAACTTCAACAACCTTAGAGATTGAAGAGTTCCTCATCTGAACATCGTGGTTGCTTTTGACAGACTCATACCTTTTAAACCAGTTTTTTTCATAGCAGACGTGCCTCGTCACACTTGTGTCTGTCCACCAACCCTCACTGAAACATATCATGTTTATTTCATTAATCATAGCTACTAGGGGTTCTTCAACCACGTTTGTTTAAGGAAAATTCCTTTTACGAAATTTATATTCCTCAGCAAAGTGTCCAGTTTTTTCACAAACAAAACACCCACTTGATTTCGATCTTTCTCCTGTCATCTGAAAAGGCTTCTTGATTTTCATTGGCTTCTTATTTGTTTTCAAGAATTTCTATTTTTACTTTCCTGCAGAATCAACATAATTCACCTTAGAATCCATCTCATTATTCTCTTCTTTTTTATCTTGATTTCTAGCTTCCTCTTCAATCTAAAGTCTCATAACTAAATTTTCCATAGAAAATTCCTTTATTTTGTGACAAAGGGAATTTTTAAAATTCTTCCAAGAAGGAGGAATTTTTTCAATAATTATAGCAATTTGAAATTGTTCCAGGATCAACATTCCTTCAGTAATATTGTTGTAGTTTGGGTGTTTGAGTGATTCAAAACCAAAGGAAAAAACAAGGTCTTTTGTTGTTTGGGTGTTTTCCTTTAGTCCCACATTGGAAAGGTAGGAAAGTTTCCACCTCCTTATAAGTTGGGGAGTTGGAAGAAGGCTTGGGCCTTCAAGGGAGTTTGAATTTGTTGTCTATCCACCCCCTTGCTACTTGTCACAGCACTATGCAAAATCTCACACACACACTCACACGCCGATCCTAGTCGAGTCGAGTCGGTCAGGCGAGTGGGCTGGGCTGGGCTGGGTTGGGTAGGGTTGGGTTGGGTCTTTGATTAAATAAAATATTATTTTTATGCAAATCTCATTAGTGTTTTTACTACACTATTTGGGTTACCGTTAGAAGCTATGAATTGCGATTAATTCCACTATTCACTGTGACCGTTTTGGCAACTAAAGGGATCTTTCCTACTCTATGTAAGAGACATTCCTATATTGTTTTGAGTACAAAAAAAAAATGCAACAAATTTCCTTTTCTTTTCTCCTTTATTTTGTTATGAGTTTTCATTATCGCTATTTTCGAGTCTCTTTTGTTTGGTGAGAAAACAGAGTGGTGTACGACTGTAGAAGGTGCAAATCTACAGTCAACGATAGATATCTGTGAAGTTGTTTTATCCTAGAGGCATCGTGTCTGTCAACCGATTATTTATGTGGAGGGCGCGAATTGTCTTAAAGAGAGCAACTGTGTCCGTGCCTCACTTCACAAGAGTTACAAAAATTCTGACCAATTTTTTTGTGCAGGAATTTTCTGAATATAAGTTGCTGCACAATTTGGAATTTTGGGACTGCATTTACAGGGATTTGCGTTTACAAGTAATTTTGGAACAACAATTTTAAGACAATTCCGTTATGTCTACTGTGAATGTGAGATCGAATGACTCTATGATTAAAATGGAAATTTTTTATGGGTCTAATTTCAAGCATTGGCAACAGAAAATGTTTTTTCTTCTTACCTCACTTAAATCGGTATTTATGTTAAGTGAAGTACCTAATGATGAAGAAGAAGAACCGGGTAGATCTCAAAATAGGGAAAAATGGGAATCTATAAATGGCATGACAAATGTCATGTTTGATTTATATTGTCATGAAAAATCTGCAAAAGGCTTATGGCCTTATGGGTAGCTTTAGAGAAAAAATATCAAACTGAGGAAGTTAGAACTAAAAAATATGCAGTGAGCTGATTTTTAAAATTCATCATGGTTGATGGAAAATCTGTAGTGCAACAAACCCAAGATTTTTCTAGATATAAGTTGTTGCACAATTCAAAATTTCACGACTGCATTACAGTGATTTGCGTTTAGAGATAATTTTGGAACAACAACAAGTGGATTAGACATTATATATGCGATCCCAAATCTTTAGGCACAAGATACACTATAGTTTTTTTTGATCGGTAATCAAGCAAATATATTAAAAGAGAAGCAAAGAACAATACAAAAGCATAGAGAGGATAGAGGTCACAAGCTCGTGAACCCTAACCAAGGAAAAAGGAAAGAAAAACTACAATATGGGACCCATCATGATAACAAAACTCCGATATCCACTCCCGTAGGACTAGTAGAACACCAATCCAAAATTAGCAATCGGAATCTAGCGCATATACTTAGAAGCGAGGAATGAGAATCCTCGAACACTCGCTTGTTCCTTTCTTTCCAAATTGACCACGCTATAGCACCCGGAAGCACAATCCAGATGGCCATCCTTGAACTCTCCCCACTCGCCAAACGCCAGCCAAATAAAAAGTTATGAAAGGAAAAGGGAAAGACCCAATCCACAACCACTCGGGAAAGAAAGAAGCTCCAAATTTCACATGCAATAGTGCAAGAGTAGGTGATCTACCGACTCTTCTGCTTGGAGGCACATGTAGCACTGATTAGCCATCCTCCACCCTCTAGATTTCAAATGATCACAAATGAGAATTTTGTTCAAGAATGTCGTCCATAAAAAAAACGATACTTTCGTAGGAATACTAGACTTCCACACAATCCTATGAGGAAAGGGGGCAGGTTGTGCTAACTCAAACGACTCTACCAAGGATCTCACTGAGAATCGACTCTTGTTGCCTTCAGACCAAACTCTGCAATCTCTACCCTAAGATGACAGATGGTGAGCTCCTAGACGCTCTGAGCATGGCAATATTTGGTGGTTCACCAAGCCTACACCTTTTTTTTTCCTTTCTTAAATCGTTGCAGAAAGTCAGTTGTGAAGTGCTCTAGACCTAAGTTGAACTTCAAACAATAAGATCCTACTACTGAACATGCCAACAAAAATCCAAGTCGTGGAATACATGGCATTGACACCAGTTGGTAATACGAAAGTCCAAGACCTTTTGCAAATCCAGTGTAACTTGGTGGAGGTACCACAGAGTAGATGACAACTAAAAATCAAAATTTTGAGCAATTTCAAATTCCAAATGCATAAAGAACTAAACCGGCATACCTTCACGTAGATTGGCATGTAGAAACCTGGAAATAGAGGTCTATGAGGCAAAGGCAATGCTAAAACCTGTCAACAAATGGACGGAAATAAGAAGTCAATGAGGATGAGAAGCACCGCTAATGATGCTAAGTAAAACAGAAGTGACTAGTGGTTTCACAATCCACTTGATTAAAAAAGGAGAATGTTTTAGTTGCTGTGGAATGGATAACATAGATACTCGCTCAGGTAAACCATGAGTTAGAAACTTTAAAAAAAAATGAAGCTTCTTTTTTATTATTACCATCATGTCGATGAATACATACAAATATATGAATGTCCATATCAATGAATTACCATCTAAAGAACTTATTGAAAATTATCATCCCAAAACAAAATGAAATCCCCTATAAACTAGTATTTTTGTGTTATGTACTTTTCCTCCACAATAACCAGAACAGAATTCATGCAGTGTTGACATACAAATACATTAATGCGTTAATTGTATCTAACAATCGAAATAGTAACCAATTACGACTACCCAACAAGATATATCCCACATCCATGCTACATTCAAATATAAATGCAATAATAATCACAATTTCTTTCCCCATTTATCCAAAAGATGATAGCTTGATTATACTTTTACTTCATAAAGAAAAATTTAGCTTCTTTTTTTTGCAGAAAATATGTATGCAATTACCAACTTGGTAATCAAAGAAGACCATAACAACATTACACAAGAGTTGGTAAAAAAAAAAAACTAGAAACCATTAATTGAAAAAGATAAGGAAGAAAAATGAACCCACTGTGAGATAATCCTCCGGTCTGGGATTAGTTGGGACAATGGCCGAAGAGGATTTCGACCCGTCGCCAGATTCCGACAGCTTGGCCTCAGCCTGAACCACCGGCTCCGACCTGTCTCCAGATTCCGAACAAAAAAATACTCTTTTATATAAATTAGGGTTTCTTGAATTCGAGTTTCTCAGAGATCCCAATACTCGTAGTAATGGAGATCTCAACTCTCCGCCATGACAGATATGCGCTGGGAATTTAGCAGTTAATTTCTGCAATTGACCCTGTAAACACGAAGCTGATAAAGCCTTCAGCATAGATGACAAATGGATCGAAAAACCCTATAAAATTCAATTTCTCGATCTTAGTTGCCCTAATTTTCTCTTAATTCTGTGTGTTCAATTGCGAATAACCGCCATTGATGAGCATGAAGGAAAAATAAAAGGTGGAATTTTTATGGATCGTTGCTAAAACCCTCCTAAAGCCCTTGTTTGTGCCTAAAGCATTGTAGATTACCGATAATCTCCTTCTTGTTTGGAGGGAATTACGAATGTATCCTTGAGCATTTTTCAAGTAAATTAGATTATTGGAAAATTATAGAAAAAGGAAATATAAGATGTTGCATGTATGAAATATTCTTGATTTAGGAGTGTGGGGGGTTTAGGGGTGTAGTTTTTTTTTTTTTTTTTACTTTTCTAGGGGTTAAGTTCGTGGATCATCTCATCTATTTGTCTCTGTTTGTAAAAAATACATTTTTTTTAAAGTTAGTCACAGCTTGCCTATCTTGTCCATGGTCATGCCTTCTCTTAAACTAAATAATATAGTTTAAAACTGATAACTTTGTTTTCTTCAAAAGTTTAGAGGCAGCTGCCCTCTCCTCGACTCACGCAGTGACTTCTTAAATTAAATAATATATAGTATAAACTCTTTTTTTTTTTATCGGAAAGTTTAGGTGGGAGCCTCCTCGCCAGCTCGTAGACCCATGTGATGTCCAATATCAACAACTAATAAAAAAAAATCCCAAACTCCAACCCGGTATAAATATGAACTCTTATTTTATTTTTTTCATTTTAGTAATCAATGTGAGCTCTCTTTTTGTTTTTTTTTTAATTGATGAGAATGTGTGCTCTTATTCACACGCAAAACCTTCTCCACGTTTAATTTCTGTATTTAAGGTAATTTTGTTAATTAAAATAATCAGGGTTATTTTTGGAAACTGGGGCCTGGCTTTTCTTTTGTGTTTTTCATGTACCCTATCTTGGGGTACAAGAAAAGAACAAGGACGAAGCTTTTCTAGAAAGAGTGGTATGGCTGTGTTCAAGTGCTCAACTCGCGCCCTTGTGGAGCAGATGTATGGGTGAGGCTCCGACAGGTTGAGTCGGGTTAGTTGTTAATCCAAGCCGAACTCTAAGAGGTAAATGGTTTGTTCATAGCCCTAACCTAGCCCCACTCTTAACCTAATATACCTAACCGAAGGGCTCATTTTTTAACCTTAAGCTTAACTCGGGTTGATGCGGGATGGGTTGGGTTGGGTCGGGTTAGGGTAGGTCAGGTCAAGTTGTGTTTAGATAAGTTTTTAATGAAATTATCTCCAATAGACATGTTGTCGTATAGTTTTATAATCTTGGGATTGGGTAGGGTTGGGCCGGCTTTAAACTGTAATAAATATAAGAGATTAATCATGAACAGGAACTCTGGTTGAAAAGAAAACCAGAGCATCCCAAAATATGCCTTGGTAGTAGGGGTGAAAATTTAGTTGGCCTGGCCCAAAGCTTGATTGTTCGGCTTGAAGTTTAGGTGGGTTGAGCCTTCTTTATTTTGGGTTGGGCTGAGCTTGGATAATATAGGCCCGAAATAAATATTGGGTTGAGCTTGGACTGGCCTTAGCTCAACCCAGCCCGGACCGAATTAAAAATATTTTATAATATATATCTTTACTATTATAATGGGAGAGGCAGGCATAGCCTGAATTTTTTGAAATTCCTAAACTACCCTTATATAAAACAAAACTTTAATTTAATGTCTTACTTTAATTCCCAAACTACCCTCATCTATCTATTTAAATAATAGAATCACAGTCAACTGCGATTGGATTCAGGGAGAGTTCAATCGCACCCATGGGTTAACACGTGTCCCTTTTAACTCCAATTAACTGTGGTTAACTCCTTCTCCTCGCTCTCATGTGCATCGCACGTGCCACCCGCTAGTATATATATATAGAGAGAGAGAGAGATGGACTTAACACTCACGATTTTTCTTTTTCCCTCTTCTCTTTTTTCTTTTCTAGTTTTACCACCCACTGGTATATATATATAAAGGCAATCAGGGTCGTTTTTCCGTGTGATCGTTAGCACAATCCTTTGGGTTAGTCACACCTATCTCTTTTCCTCATAGAATTGTGTGGAATCCAAGCATTCCAACCAAAGTATCATTTTTTCTCTAGACTGCTTCTTTGAATAAAATTCTCACCTGTGATCACTTGAAACATAGAGGTTGGAGGTTGGCTAATCGATGCTTTATGTGCCTCCAAGAGGAAGAGTCGATAGATCATCTCCTCTTACATTGTTCTTTCGCTCGTGAGATTTGGGGTTTCTTTCTGTCCCGAGTGGGTATGGATTGGGTCTTTCCTTCTTCCCTCTATAGCTTCTTATCCAATTGGTTTTTGAACTGGGGGGATGGCTTGAGGAAGGTTATATGGCCCGTTTTGCCTGGCGCCATTATGTGGTCCATCTAGAAGGAGATGAACATGAGAGTTTTCGAGGACTCTCTATGTGTTCCTTCTCGCATTTGCTTCAAAGTTCGAGCATTGATACTAGATTGGTGTTCTTCATCTTCTGGGGGAGGTAAACTGGGTCTCTTGCTATCTTGATGGTTTGGCCTGCCATCGGGTGAGGGCCCTCACCACGGGGTTGTATGGCAGTTGTATTTCCCTTTTGTATATTTTTGGTGGGTTCATGATCTTGTGAACCCTCCTCTTTTCATGTTCTTGTTCATTTCTATTGTTTCTAATATATTAGCCCAATTATCGATCAAAAAAAATATTCTGTTGTGAGGCCGTGAGGACAGCCGATCAAGCCATTCTGCGACTGTGAGAGGGCACCCCTACTTCTGAGGTAAGACTCATCAAATCAAACTCTAGCTCCCTATTTTTTATCTATCTAATCTTTTGGGGTTTTATTTCAAATTCGTTGGGGTTTCTATGTCGATTTCTCTGGGGTTTCTTATCTATATACCTGATTGTAAACACTGAGTGACTGACACATGTGATGATTGTGGTAGAAATCCTTGCATAGCTACAACCAAAACATTACAATTTCCATTTGTTGTATAACCCCACGAGCAAGAAGAGCAGCTAGGGCAGTAGCAGCCCGAGTGGGCAGCTCAAAAGGGGATCTGACAAAAGGAAAGACCCCATTTTTAAGCGTACATTGTTGTTGTT
This sequence comes from Tetracentron sinense, assembly GCA_015143295.1. Lineage (NCBI taxonomy): Eukaryota > Viridiplantae > Streptophyta > Magnoliopsida > Trochodendrales > Trochodendraceae > Tetracentron > Tetracentron sinense. The sequence continues at coordinate 38,162,153 of CM026566.1, read as the reverse complement.
ATTTCCCTTTCAAATTCACCGCCATTAGACATTTAGACACCCTTTTTAGCAGCAATTCATGGATTCTTTGAGCTAGCCCAAAACTCAGCTAAACTCATCCTTGAACCTAGTTGGGTAAGCCTGATATTATTTGTGAGCCGAGCTTGGTCTGAGGTGCTTGGGTTGAGATTGGGCTAGGCTAGGCTGAGCTTGGGCTAAGGTTTTGAACTTTGGATTGAGCTTAAGCTAATCCCAGTTCGGCCCAATTGCCACCCCTACTTGGTAGGGGTATTTTTGGTATTATAAAAATAGTTGACATAAATACCCTTTTTTATATTTTTTTTATAGTTCCCAAACTACTCTATCATAAGGCATATTTTGAGATGCTCTAGTTATCTCTTTAATCGAAGCTCTAGTTCTTTGTTAATCTCTAAATATAAATATAGATTTTTTAAAAAACTAAACGACTTAGATTCATTCCGAATAGAATGATAGAGTTTTATAATTTCAAGCTCAAGCCAAGTTCAAGCCTAAACATTCGAGCTTGAATCATGCTCAGGCCAAGCTCAAATCAGTTTGAATATAGGTCCAGTGTCTCCCCTTGCTGACCATCCTAGGATCAAGTTTCATAGAGACAGAACTTTTAATATGGTGGTAGCAGTTCGCACCAAGTACTATTTAATGTTCCAAGGGTATCCCACCAAGGAGTAGGCTGTCAATGGGCAGCCCAGCCAAAGCCCACCCATTACACATATTTTAGACCTTAGGGCTAGTGCCAAGCTCAGTTTCTGAGGCCCATATTAATATGACTTACCTGATTTGCTGGGTTGCGGACTCTTGTTGCACCCTTGGAGAATAGTCCTGACCTGAAGAGTTGGGGAGACCCCCAGTTACCCCAAAAAGAATAAATATATATATAAAACTGGTCTTCAACATATCTTTTAAAATTTAGGATTTACTCTAGTGGGAGTAAAATACTTTGGCACAACCTCTCCAACTTGCCATGTGTCCCTTTTAGCTCCTTTAAAGATTTACTAACTCTTATTAGGGTTCAAGAATTCAACCTTATTTTTCAAAAAAAAATAAAAATTATCATTGGGGTTTAAAGCTTCTTAACCATAGTTAAAAGGGTGGTAGAGGATAGGCTAGAGTATTTTCTTTACTCTGGCCTCAGTCAGAGTAGATCTGGTCCCATCTTTTAAAGGATTATTAAAGAAATTTCTAATAAGATTGTTTTGTATTAATCACACAGCTGTGATAGCCCACTAATTTACTAACATACTAATCTTAAACAAATAATTCATTGTACCAATTTCTTATTATTAATTATTTAGAGCTGGTCTTAAACATGTCTTTCAAGGATAGTTAAAGAAATTCCTAATAAGGGTTATTTGTATTAATCTCACACTCACAAAATCGTGGAATAAGATTGGCAATTAACCGCGATTGCCAAGCAAAAATCTGCTTGGGGAATGCAAAAATCTACTTGGGGAATGCTAATCCAAGTTTAATGGGGGCGTATGGATACGATTTTTTTTTGGCTAAAAATCAATTATGATAAAATTGATTGTATAGAAATCCATGAATAAATAGCATTTTTTTCAAATAATAGTGTTCGGAGAATACAAATTGAGTCTGTCATAATTGATTTTTGGTATAAAAAAAAAATCCAATCCGACCCCACCTAACTCTCCCTCATTTAATCACCATCCAACATGTGTCCTCACTTTTTCTCACTACATTTCCAATTGGTTGCCAAATCCGATTATGATGGTTTGGCACATTCAAACGGTCTCCTTTCAAACTTTAACATTCAACATTGTTTCTCCTATAAAGCCCCTTAGAGAGCGCTGAAAGGCTCAAAGTCTATCCCATTGATTATCTATCTTTGAATAAATCCGCTTTTCTCTTCTGGTTATCTTCCCATTTACTCGTTTTGGTTTATTGGGCGCTTCGTTTTTCTGCCTTTTGCTTTCGGAGAAGATTGATCAGCGAGGTATTTTCTCTGTTTGGTTTCTTGCAATATGATCTATGTTTCTCTCTAGATTGTCTGTTTAATCAAAACCCAGTTGTGGAATCGCGTTTTATTGGGTTGATTTAGTTTCTCTTTGCATGCTTTGGTAGATGGCCTGATTCGAGAAAACCCCAGTTGAGGATTTGGGTTATTTCGCTGTAGATTTGCTCAAGGCCAAAACCCAGTTCCCATAATTGGATTTTGTACTGAAATCTTCCCGGGATTTCTATTTCAGATTCAAAGCTAGGGTTTTGTGCGGTTTCTCTGTGGGTTATTGTCAAAATCCATTATTTCCATTTCGTTTTGTTGATTGAGATTGAGGGTTTCTGGTAATGACCTCGATGATTATAATTTTTTTTCAGTGCAAAACCCATCTCTAGACTTTAATGGTCTATGCAACCCTCCTGCGGCGAGTCCATCTTCTCCAGTCATTCTCAGTTGTTTTCCTTTACTGGTTTTATTTGTTCTCTTGAACTAATTTCCTCCATTTGATTCTCTATAGTTCTTTAAAATTCCAATTTTCCATTATTGATTCTGAAATTCTGATCCATTTTGCTCCTGGTATATATACCCCTTTCCCGTCAATTGAGTTCCGGCAATGTCGTCCGCGCAACATGTAACTTCGGGATCAGAAGGGAATCCACAATATTTGGTGATTGATGATAGGAAGAAGAGAAGGATGATCTCAAATCGAGAATCTGCAAGGCGCTCGCGGATGAAGAAGCAGAACCATGTGGGTGATCTGATAAACCAAGTAAGCAAGCTGCAAAAAGAAAAGAATGAAATTATGCAAAGTGTTAATGCCACCACACAACACTATCTCGAGGTGTCATCGGAGAACGACATTTTGAGGGCTCAGATGATGGAATTGACCGATAGGTTGCAGTCTCTGAACTCCGTCCTCCATATTGTGGAGGAGGTGAGTGGGTTAGCCATGGACATCCCTGAAATACCAGATCCTTTGCTGAAACCATGGCAGCTACCTTGCCCGTCCCAGCTGATCATGGCTTCTGTAAACATCTTTCAATCTTGAATCATCTAATAGGTGTTATGAGAAGATAAGATTTCCCTTCTTTGTGGGTCATTTTGATCTTTTTGTTTTCAGTTTAGTATGTCTGTTTCTCTGGTAGCCTCCTAGATGTTAGTCTCTGGTCTCTAGACATCGGATGTGTTATTTTGTGTCTAAATAAACTAAATTTCACATACTACTTGGGTTCTTTGATTTTCAATCGGCTTCCAAATGTCCCAATAGTTGGTTATCATTAATCTATGATTTGCATGCTTAAATTGTCGATTGGACTGAAACCCAACTAAATTGCAGGAACAAATAACGATTCTGAATCTTGAAGACTAGAACTTAGTTCCAATCCAAAGTTATTTTGGGTTTACAGACATGTAAGGATAAATGATTCTGTTTTTCGTGATGTAAACTTGGGCTCTTATGATTTGCTAGATTGGTGAATGGATGAAGTGCTAGATGGATGAATGGATGATAATTGTGGATTTTAATTGTAAACTAGCTTGAGAAATCCAGATATCTGGATCATATTGACATATCCAATACAACATTACCTACTCTCACAAAAATAGACTGGATGTTTGGGCAGATGATGTTCTCTTCCAGTTCAATCGCGGGTTCAAATCTGTTGAACCATCTGGGTCCTCTATATTTTGTGGTTATGCATCTGGTTCACCTGGTTTAACTATACTGTTCAATCATTAAGTTCGTTTGGTACAAACTGTCTCCGGGATGAATACTATGAATGGTTATTTGGATTGTTTCTCAGGACTGCAACTATAGTTTGTATGCATCCACCACAGGTAAAATTTGTACATGTATCTTGAGTAAGTTGGAGAATCAGTAACCAAGTATTCAAATGGTGAGAGCATTAGAAAGCAGAGCAGCTGTGGAAGGAAAAGGGGGATGTTCTGTTTCCTGTTCAACTGTTCTTATTTTTATTTTTTATAAACACGGATATCCTGAGCCTTGAAAGACAAAGACTAGTCTCACTTACTGCATAGGGAATACCCCCAACCGATATTGAGGGGCGCCTAGGAATCGGCCTCGAGACCTCCGAGTTTACGGTTCTTCCTTTGGCCGCTGGGCTACGGTTTGTCCTTCGGACACACGGCTACACCTCCGGGAATTGTTCAACTGTTGAATGAGTTGAAATTTGATTGTTTGAACATGTTTATTTTCACTCCAATTTCCAGGTTGCGAATAAAGCTAGCTGGCCTTCGATTAGTTTCCAGCTCGAACCAACTTAGTAGGTAGCATCCAAACTGCTTTTTAACCACAAGGGTTAAAACTTGTTAACCATAGCTCAAGAGCAATTAAAGGAGCGTTGTGAGGGTGAGGAGCAATAGTCTGCTCCTCGAGAGGATTATTGCTCTAAAATAAAATCCAGCCCTACTTTTTTTTCATATGTTCTAATGGTCATAGGTTGACTTGAAATAAGCATGCATTTTGAGAACTTTTGAGAACTCAAGCTCGGCATGCTTATCAAACAAGCTTAAACACTATTTTGTGGCTTGTTTAGTAAATGAGCAAGCTCCAACACCTGTGTACGGGGTTTGTTTTTTTTTTTGATCAGCAAAGAAGATATAATATATAGTATAGGAAAGGGAAGATACAACCCCGGGATCACCAATAGTGAACCTAGGAAGAGACAAGATGAAATACAAACCAGAGCCAACAAAACAAATATAACATGGATGAGGCAGTCAGGGTGAGAAAATATTCCCCCATGGATCCTCCAACTCACCCCCCACTGCACCCCAAGCAGATACTAACTGACGCACCCTGGTCTGAATACGTGGTATCTCCGAAGCATCGTTATCAAAAACTCGCCTATTCCTCTCCTTCCAAAGGGTCCACACAACTGCCCCCGGAAGGAGAGGCCACACCTCACCCACTGTACGGGGTTTGTTAAAAGCTTGGATCGTATAATATATAAATATACAATATGTATATTAAAAATATAAAAAATACTTCAATTAAAGGACTTTTTTTAATTTAATCATATTTTATAAATTTGTAAAATTAAATTATAATTTAATTGAGCTTGTTAAAAGCTCAGGCTTGAGCTTAATTTCCTCATTTCTTAACAAGCTTAGCCGAGTTTGAACACCTTAAAAAAAACACTCGTCCCGTGTCAATACCCACCCCTCATTTTTTAAATGTTTTTTTAAAGAAAGAATAATTTTGAAATTATAAAAGATGTCACCTCAACATTTAGATTCCCTGATCTTCTTTAAAGAGCAACTTAGATAAGGTGTAAAAATCAGGAGTACCCCTAGAATGAAATATATATATATATATATATATAACTTCCTCACTCTATCACCCACTTTCTCTCACATGTTTCTATTTTTGAAGACACAACTCATCACAAGAGTTATCCCAACAATAATCCGAAGAGTTTCACTTTCTACCAATAACTACTTCTCTCTCTCTCTCTCCATTCCACTCCACTTTTCTCTCTCCCCTCCCACTCCACTCATAATCCACGTCTCTCTCTCCCCTATCTATCTCTCGCTCACCCTCGGGTGGTCTCTCTCCCCTCTTAAACATCTCTCTCCAAAAAAATAAAGATTAGACTCAAACAAGTGATTACTGTGAGTTTTTTTTTTTCTTCAAATTTTTTAAACAACTATGTTTTTGTTAAATCTATGGTTTAGCTTATTTATTTGATGATTGACTATGAGGATGGTTTGTTTTTGATTATTGTTATTTACAATTATTAGTATACAAATTTTGGTATGATAGGTAAAGATGTAAAGATGGTATAGGTTAACCAGTTGGGTATTTGACATGCATCTCTACTCTTCTCAGAAATACAATTTTTACCCAGTCCTAGAGCTTTGTATTCTCTGTGAAGTATCTGGTTGTCTCAGACATGAATGGGTTTATCTTGGTGGATCGAAGAGTACGTGAGTTATTTATTTATTATCTTGCTTATTTTGTAGTTTATAACTTTTTCTCTTTACTAGAATTTGTAGATTTAATGTCCCATTTGATGATTTACGGTATAATATGTTATAATATTGACTTTCAATATGTTCTATTTTTTAAGAACAATTATATTACAAATCTCACATTTAGTGGTTGTATTGTAACTAAGGTTTAAGATTTCATCATCATATCTGTGCATCGCACGGTGTCTTTGCTAGTATATATATCTACTACTATAATACAAAGAAATAAGACTTTTCTCTTTGCTCTCCAAACTTCAATCCCTCCAATCTCATAAGTTCTATTTTAAAGATGACATGTGATTTTTCTCTTTAATCTCCACCGTTCAAATTTGGGACCCACTATTTCATCCTAGATCCCTCTCTATCTCCACTATCGTAGACTCCTCTCTTATCTCTAACTCCTATAGGTTTGGGACCCACTATCTCATCCTAGAGCTCTATCTATTTCCACTATTGTATAGTTCTCTCTTATCTCCAACTCTTAGGTGTATTAATTCAAGTTTAATACTAAAATACTTATGATTTTCCTATAAATGTTATTAAAATAATAATTAATTATAATTATTATAAAATTAATTAATTAATACAAATAATAATGTATATCAAATAATAAAAAACTAATACTATTGAAAATAAAATTTATGAAATATTCTTAAAATATATTACTTAATATTTAAATAAATAAATAATATTATTTAATTTTAGATATTCTTAATTATTACCATGCATTGCACGGGTCTCTGCTAGTATATATATATATATATATGAATTGAACCATGAACCATGCTTGTTACAGCAATTGCAACTGACAAGGTCTGCCAAAAATGGAACAAGTTATAGAAGATCGAATTAATAAGTCAATATTGATGAACCTAGAAAAGAGGTTTGAGGATTGGAACTGTAACGGATAAAATTCGTAAAATCGACTCAACGTTGGAGAACGAGCTCGTTTTTGTCGTTTTGTTCACGAAAGTGACACGTGGACACGAGTTGGGGTCACGTGCTTAAAATAGAGGGTCACACGTTGTCTGATGCACAACGATCCCGTTATGCGCATTACGACGTCCTTGTTCTCTTGCAGAACAACGTTTCCGCTGTGGCTTTGACAACGTGCTCGTTGTCTGAAGCACAACGTGAACGTTGTACTCAAGACAACGTCTTTGTCGTTACGCGAACAACGAGTCCGTTGTCTCACCGACAATGATGTCGTGCTGTATTTTAAGGCATCTACGCCGTAACCGAGCTCAAGTCAACAACGAGACCGACTCGTAGGAGGAAGTGATCAGGAGGCGATCCGTAATTCCGACAGGCGTGCCGAACGCGCCGTTTCGTGCCGAAAGCACTGTTTTGGCATTTAATGCTGGTCACTTCTGCGTACCGTCTGATCCCGTCCGATTGGACTTATAGGAGGCTCTCACGTGTGATGCAACCGGTGGCAGATATGTCTAAGATATTTGGCAATGAGTGCAAAGACACGTGGTATGGACACCTATGGCCATCCATGGTCATCGATGGCCATATCAACCTTGCCCTATAAAAACCCCGTGATTTTTAGTGCACAGGACACTTGTTCATTAACCGAGACTTGAGAATACGTGTGTTCAGTGCTTCCTGTGTCTTGCGTAATTCTCAGTGACTGTTCTTGTGTTTACTGTTCATCATCTTCTACACCTACTGACTTTACCATCGGAGTACAGGTCAGGGTGCCACACCCTCCACTCCAACCTTTTACCAGTATACCAGAGCGTGGGAGGAGCTGCTGCTGACGCGTGTCCTTCCGTTAAAATCTCCCCGCACAAAATTGGCGCCGTCTGTGGGAAGACAATAAACGGACCCCCTTTTGCTCTTTGCGATCATGGCTGATCAGTCAGTAGTGTTCGGGCATGAGGATCAAACCCCTCAGGCCACTTCTTTCATACCTTCTGTCGTGCACAATCCTGGAGTCAGTCCTTCGTCTGGGCAACCAGAGAGGACCGTGCCTCCTCCTACTGAGCTCTCTGTTTCCGATCGCATCTTGGCGATGCTGCAAATGCAGCAGTCTGCTCTGGATCAAATCACCAGGCAGCAGCAAGTGATGCAGGCAAGGCTGGAGGCATTCGAGCATAGCAAGCTCGAGGTGGATGAGGTACCACTGCAGAGGCCTTCCTTGAGACGTCAGTTTGACTTCTCTTCTTCTCCTTCTGCCCCGGAGAACCGTGAAACCAGGTTTATGCTTCTTCCTACTGAAGGGGATGTGAGGCAGCCTCCGGTTCGGGCAGAGTAGAGCATCCCTTCGGATCGTGTGGATTTCCGAGAAGGGGCAGGGCGGGAAGACTTGAGAGGGGGTAACGGAGGTGCAGAGGCCCAGAAGACTTGGGTGACAGCCAAGGAGGTGGAGGCTTTAATCGGTGCTCGTGTTAAGAGCATGAAGGGAGGGATTCCTGACCATTTTGCTTAGTCAGCAAAGGATAACGTTGAGAACTCTCCTTTCACGGATGCCATCAACCAGTCCTATACTTCTTTCAAGTTCATAACTCCGATCTTCCCCATGTACGCTGGAAAGACGGACCCGGAGGAGCATTTGTTTGACTTCAAACACGCGATGACTGTTCGAAATCCAGATGATGACCTGTATTGCAAGGCTTTCCCCAACAGCCTGTCTGGGGCAGCATCGAAATGGTTTCGGAACTTGCCTCCTGGTTCCATCAGCAACTTCTCAGAGCTCAGGTCGGCCTTTATTGATCGCTTCATCATCAATAAGAAGAAGAAAGCAGGTGCAGATACTCTCTTCTCTTTGAGGATGAAGCCGGCCGAATCCTTGAAGGACTTCATTTCGCGTTTCACCGATGAAGTCCACAACATTGACAAGGTCGACGAAGCGAGCTGTATAGCTGCTTTCAAGAATGCTATCCCCAAGCATTCCGAGCTCTACAAGTCCTTAGCTCTTAACTATCCTGTCAAGATGGACGAGTTGATGGTACGTGCCACCAAGTACGGGAGGTACGAGGAGGACGTATCCGTTGTGTCAGTGCCGAAGCCCAGAGCGAGAGTGGTGGATGTCGTGGAGAGGACACACCGATCATCGAAGATGAAGGAGAAGAAGCAGAGGTACGAGTCTTCATCATCTGAGGACTCGCCACCGAGGAAGCAGAAGGAGAGAGTTGTGTATGTGACCCAGCGGGATCAGCCGGATCGGCGCCCGCTGGAAAGAAATTTTAATCACCAACAGAGTAGGACAGAGAGACGTCCTAACGACCAGCAGGCGAGGCAGCAGTATCAGCCACGCCAAGTGCAGCCTCAAGTACAGCACGAGAGAGGCGTGCAGCCTAATGAGAGGCGATCTTTTACAGACCGAGCCCCGCCCATTAATTTCACAGTCAGCCCAGCGACCATCATGAGGTCGATGGAGGATCAGCCATACTTCGAGTGGCCGACGAGGGCGGTGCAGGATATTACATCGGGGCCACGGGTGCATGAGTAGTGTCATTATCACAAGTGCCGTGGTCATCTCACCAACCGATGCCGTATTGTGAGGGAGTACCTGGAGAGGCTTGTTCAGGAGGGGTACTTGGGAGAGTATCTTGCTTTTGACAACGGCGGTGCGGAGCGTACCAGAGAGCCGGTGTCCCAATCTCGTGGAGGGGAACCCGTCAATAATCCCAGTACCAGTGGAGGAGCTTCCTTGGGCACGATCAATGTCATTTACCGCGTGCAAACGCCGGAAGCTGATGTGGAGAGGAACTTCAGGGCGAAGGCCAGGAAGCTGTCTCATGAGGCTGCAGTGTGCCAGATGCAAGTGCCTAGCAGAAGCGTTGAGCAGGCACTCACCTTCACTGATCGTGATCTAGCAGGAGTGATCCGACCTCACTATGATGCTCTTGTTCTCACCATGAGAATAGGAGACTTCAACATCAAGAGAGTGCTCGTAGATTCTGGGAGTGGAGCAGACATCTTGTACCTCCATGCTTTCACTCAGATGAAGCTAGATCCTTCCGTCCTCATCCCTGCTCAGACTCCCCTGTTCGGATTTGATGGCAGCTCGATGAAGCCTGTAGGCGACATTGTCTTGCCCGTTGTGGCTGGACCCGTTGTCCTTCAGACTAGGTTCTCCGTCCTGGACGCGCCATCACCGTGCAATGCCATATTGGGTCGTTGGTGGACCCATGAGATGAAGGCTGTTTCGTCCTCGTACTACCAGGTGTTGAAGTACCCAACGCAGGACGGGCCCCAGGAGATCAGAGGTGATCAGTTGGCATCGCAGAAGTGCCACTTTCCTGTTTCCGTTGCGCCTTCGTAGCAGTTACAGGTCGCTCCCGTTGTGGAAGAGAGCTCGGAGACATCGTTGTGCAGACCTTCCGTTGAGCCCACGAAAGCTATCAATTTGGGAACGGAAGAAGAGCCAAAGGTGTTGCAGGTCGGGACGAGCTTGACAGCGGAGGAGGAGCTCGAGTTGCTGAACTTCCTTAGGCAGAATCTTGATGTCTTTGCATGGTCTCACAAAGACATGACTGGCATTGATCCGAGTGTTATTTGCCATCACCTCAATGCTGATCCTGCTATCCCTCCAGTGAAGCAGAAACCTCGGAAGCTTGCTCCAGCTTATCATGATGCAGTGAACGAGGAGATTGACAAGCTGATCCAGTTCGGGTTCATTCAGGAGGTGCAATACCCTGATTGGATAGCCAATGTTGTGGCTGTGCCTAAGAAGAACGGGAAGGTGAGAGTTTGTATTGACTTCACCGGTGTCAATAAGGCCTGCCCCAAGGACTTTTTTCTCATGCCAAAGATAGACAGGCTCATCAACGCCACTGCTGGCCACGAGATGTTATCCTTCATGGATGATTATTCGGGCTATAACCAGATCCTCCTGGCGGAAGCAGATCGAGAGAAGACCACCTTCATAATAGAGCGAGGCTTGTTCTGTTATCGGGTGATGCCTTTTGGCTTGAAGAATGCAGGTGCCACCTATCAACGTCTGATGAATCTCATGTTCGGGTCACTCCTTGGCAAGACGGTTGAAGTGTACATCGACGATATCGTTGTGAAGAGTCGAGTACGAGGTACTCTGGTGGCAGACCTTGCTGAGCCTTTCTCTGTGCTGCGATCTTTCAATCTGAAGATCAACCCAGAGAAGTGCACCTTCGGAGTTACCTCAGGGAAATTTTTGGGTTACCTTGTGAGCCAGCGGGGGATTGAGGCTAATCCAGCTCAAATTCGTGCTTTACTGGACATGCCAGAGCCTAAGTCGAAGAAGGAGATCCAGAAGCTGACAGGCCGGATTGCTGCGCTCAACCGGTTTATCTCTAAGTCATCCGATCGTTGCAAACCTCTGTTCGAGCTGCTGAGGAAGGACTCCATTTTTGCGTGGACTCCAGAGTGTTCCCAAGCTTTCCTTGCCTTGAAGGAGTATCTAGGCTCAGCTCCTATCCTTTCGGTGCCAGAGCCAGGTGAAATCTTATATCTCTATTTGTCTGTTTCAGAGCAAGCCCTTGGATCCGTCCTGGTGAGGAGCTGTGATGGCGTGGAGAAGCCTGTCTATTTCATCAGCAAAACCTTTCTCAAGGCGGAGTGCAATTATAGTAAGCTCGAGAAGGTGTGTCTGGCTCTTGTCTTTTCTGCGGAGAAGCTTCGTCCGTACTTTCATGCTCATTCTATCGTTGTCATCACAACGTATCATTTGAAAGTCGTGCTGGGACGACCCGAGCTGGCGGGGAGGATGTCGAAATGGGCAGTAGCTCTGAGTGAGTTCGATGTTCAGTATCGGGCTAGGAGTTCAGAGAAGGGGCAAGCAATGACAGGTTTTCTCTCAGATTTCCCTATGGAGGAGGAGGCAGAAGACATGGTTGTTGATATTCGGGAGCTCCTAATTGAAGTTGACAACGGAGATGCCGTTGTGGAGGGAGCCGAGTCGTCAGAGTGGAACGGTTGGCTGTTGTACGTGGACGGATCTTCCAATTTCAGTGGTTCGGGACTGGGCGTTGTGCTTATAAGTCCGGAGAACATCAAAGTGCAGAAGATGTCGCGTCTTGGGTTCACTGCCTCCAACAACGAAGCTGAGTACGAAGCCTTACTCCTTGGGTTGGAGAGTGCACGAGAGTTGCAGATCTCCACGCTGAGAGTGTTTTGTGATTCACAGCTCGTGGTGAATCAGGTGAATGGTGTTTATGACTGCAAGGACGACCGGATGAAGCAATATGCTACTCTCGTTCGTTCGTTGTGTGAAGCATTCACCGTTGTGGAGATCAGGCACACCCGAAGAGATGAGAACAGGCATGCTGAAGCTCTGGCGTATCTAGCTTCCATGGTGCAGGCTGACGAGCCTAAGGCTATTCTGATGGAGTTCCAAGAGTATCCTTCAATAACTCTTCAGGCACAGCGAGAAGTGTTCTTTGTCAATCCAGTTCCGAGCTGGATGACAGGGTTGGTGGCTTATCTGAAGGACGGAGTTCTCCCTATTAGTGTGAAGAAGTCGAGGCGCATTCAGTTCAAGGCATCTCGTTATACCTTGGTGCAAGGAGAGTTGTTCAGGAAATCTTTTGGTGGGCCTTTGCTGAAGTGTGTTCATCTTGCGGACGTGGAGAGAATACTTGCTGAGCTGCATGAAGGTATATGTGGCATTCATTCAAGCGGGAGAACCATTGCCCATCGAGCTCTGGGGCAAGGTTACTTCTGGCCTTACATGCAGGCCGATGCTCAGAAGTATGTGAAGAGGTGCAGCCAGTGCCAGCGGTTTGCTCGTTTGATTCATGCTCCAGCTCAAGAGCTCAGCACTGTATCTCAGCCTTGGCCATTTGCGCGGTGGGGACTTGATATTGTGAGACCTTTCCCGAGGGCTCCAGGGAATCTGATCTTCCTTCTAGTGGCAACTGACTACTTCTCACGGTGGATTGAAGTTGTTCCCCTTACACGTATCAGAGAACAAGAGGTGAAGAAGTTCTTGTGGGAGCATATCATCTGCAGATTTGGCATACCGCAGTCTATCATTACTGACAACGGGAAGCAGTTCTCAGGACGATTGGTCGCCGACTTTTGTAGCGAGCTGAAGATCAAGCATGTCTTCTCTTCCCCATATTATCCTCAGGGGAATGGATTGGCCGAGGCAGCCAACAAGAATATTCTCAATGCCTTGAAGAGAAGACTGGAAGATTCGAAGGGGAAGTGGACCACCGAGCTGCACAACGTTTTGTGGGGGTACAGAACGACTCCAAGGAGCCCTACCAATAAAACTCCTTTCTCTCTACGTATGGCGTGGAGGCTGTCATTCCTACAGAGATCAGTTTGCCTACAGTGCGTTCTTGGCACAACAAGAAGAAGGATGGAGAGAAAGATCCGAACACAGAGCTCATGACTATTCATCTTGATCTACTGGAAGAGAAGCGGGAAGATGCCAGCATTCAGATGAGGAGGTATCAGCAGCGATTGAGGAAAGCCTACAACAAGAAGGTACAACGGAGAGTGCTGCAGGTCGGTGATCTCGTCCTCCGAAGAGTGTTTCAGAACACAAGAGAGCTTAACAGTGGCAAGTTGGGACCTAACTGGGAAGGGCCTTATATCGTAGAGCGATTGGGAAGTCTTGGAGTCTGCTACTTGAAAGACTTGCAAGGTAACCTCATCTCAAAATCTTGGAACATCATGAATCTGAGGTAATTATTTCAATAGAATCTGTGTTATGCTATTTACATGCATCGTTGTGCTTACAAGTTTTTCAGTGATTTTACACAATCATAGTGCTCATATTTCAACATGTGATTTGCAATATTATGTGCCTGCTCGTTGTCTACACTATTCTCCGTCTGGTTCATCAGTGTAATATTGTGAATATTTTGCAAGTAATTCAAATAAAGTTTTGACTGAACAACGTACTCATGACGAACACGAGTGGCTTATATAAGGATCTCATCTGAGCAAATCCTGTGGCTTATCCTAATGACATCCTCTGAGCATGTGCTTCGGAACTGAGTTACATTGCGTTCGTTCTATGAATTTTATTTGTCAGATTGCATTCACAGTGAACTACGCGAATGATGTATCTGGATCAGTGCTTGCTCGTAGTGCTTGTTCATAAGTGATTTTTCGTAGTGCTTCGCTCGTGGTGCTTGATCGTAGTGCTTTGCTCATAGTGAACGCTCATAGTGAACGCTCGTAGTGCTTTGCTCGTAGTGTTTGCTCGTGGTGCTTGCTCGTAGTGTTTGCTCGCGGTGCTTTGATCGTAGTGCTCTATTCGTAGTGCTTGTTCGTTATGCTTTGATCGTAGCGCTCTACTCATGGTGTTCTGCTCGTAGTGCTTTGATCAAAATAGTTTATTTAGTGTGCAACAGTTATAATTTTCACGAATATTCAAACATTCACATAGCGAAGTACCGCAGTAACATCGGTACAGTGGACTGTGAAAAATCATTCAACTACTCATGTTGTGTTTTTTTCTTATTCTGTGTGCATGCGCTGTACTATGCTACGAGGTGAAAAGAAGTACAAACATAAGAAAAATGAGCGATCTATTCATATCAAAGGCCCATTTCTGGGCAATTACAGTGATAAACTCCCATAAGAGGGAAAAAGAAGAATTTACATCATCAAAAAGAGAAGCAGGGGATCAGAGAAGTAGGGGATCAGAGGAGCAGGGGATCAGAGGGACAGCAGACCAGACGAGCTCAAAGTCAGCATCTGTCGTTGTTGCAGCAGGGGCAGGAGTAGGGGCTTCCACCGGAGTAACTTCATCAGCAGCAGCAGGAAGTTCGGGAGCAGCTGGCTCGGAGTGTGGCTCAGCAGGGAGGGGTGCAGGACCTTCAAGAAAGTGAGACTGCTCGACGCCTTACACCTCGGGCTCGTTGTCAAGCTCGATCAATTCCTTGCTCTGAAGCTCGGAGAACGTGGTGGCGTCCTCTTCATTGTCTTCTTTCAGGCGGCCTTGTTGGCGGAGCGAGTCAAGAACCTCTTTCTCGGTCTCAGCACGATCTTCATCCAAGAGCGTGTCCAACTGAGACTGATAATGTTGCTGCAGTCTCAGGGTCACGGACCTCTCAGTGGCCTCTTGAGTTTTCTTGGCCTCCTCGAGCTCCTCTGCCAGTGCTGTCCTGGCTGCCTCGGTTTCCTCCAGCTGTCTGCCCAAAGCTTGGGAGACATGCTCCAGTTCGCTGATGCGTAGAACAGCGTTCTCCACCTCCGGCTTGGCCTTCTTGTCGGCCTCCTTTGCTGATTGTGTCTCAGCCTCAGCCTTTTCCCGTACCTTGGTGGCAGTGTTTAACCTTACCTCAGCACGAGCAGTGTCAGCCTTGGCTTGAGACAGATCAAAGTCTGCCTTGAGTCTCTCTTCAACGAGAGTCTGCTCCAATGTCTCTGTCCTATCTTTCCAGTAGCTGATCCCGTCCCGCAGGTGATTGTACCTATACTGGCTACGATCACAGAGCTCTTGCACGAGCGTGTTCATCTGCAAGGAGGTGTCCGGGCGTTAGCACAACGAAAAGTAATGTTTCAGCAGTAGAGTAAGAGGAAGGGAGAAACTTACTGTCGCCACCGACTGGCAGGCGGCGTAGGACAGGTCGGACAGGTGAAGTTCGCCGACCTCAGCGACGTCCCGGGGGAGCCTCATCGCGTGAGTCAGAGCTCGGGAGGCCTTCTCCGAGCTCTTCACCGAGTCGTTCACGGTCGGTACCCCGAACCGAGAGAAGTCGGGCGACCAGTCTGGAACGAAGGACGGCAGCATGCGAGCTGGGAGACTCGTTGTGCCAGCTTCCATTGCGGCCAAGGCAACGACAGCGGAGCTCGTGCTGGCTGGGGCAGTTGCAGCTCGAGAAGGGCCAGGTGCCGAGCTGACCTCGGGCACTACCGTTGTCACCTCTGCTCCTGGACTTGTTGGAGGAACGGCAGAGGTGGAGGGGGGAGCAGCAATGGCTGCGTTCTCTTTCTCCAGGCGTTTGTCCGCCTTAGCCTTCTTTCTGGCCTCGAACTCGGCCTGGGTGGGCATCTTTCTCTTCGGGTCAGCAGTCGCTGTGCCCTTGGAAGAGAGATTCCTCTTCTTCTTCGGCGGTGGTGGCGGCTAAACCGCAGGGCGAGCAGACCTCGGCTTCCTGCTTAGTGGAGGTGGATCTGTGTCAGCCATACCTTCTTCTTCTTCTTCTTCTTCGGCTGGGTTAGTTGCTGGTGAAGGTGCAGAAGTGGAAGCACCTTGTTGCTGTTGTTGTGGTTGTTGTTGAGCAGTTGATGGAGTGCTGGAGGAGACCCGCGTGTCAGGCTCTAGCGGTTTCCACCGGATGTATTCCCCACCTCGAGCACGGCAGATACCGGTTAGGAGGCCTTCTTCTTCTGGGGCCAACTTCTTGTATGAGAACTTCTTTGCGTCAGCTGCACACAAGAAAGCAAAATGAGTACAACGAGAGAGTTAGCAGGACGAAAGCATACAACGTACAACGAGAACAGAGTCAGGACAATGGTGCACAACGGACAACGGACGACTATAGTGGTATACCTGCTTCCGCTCGGAAGACGTTGGGGACCGTGGAATTCTCTGCCTTCCAGCCGCCAGAGACAACGAAAGGAGTGACTTTCCACTTTCTTTCTCTATCGAGAATGCCTGAAACGAGCTCTGGATATCGAGGTTTCTTGTTCCACGAGTAATAGGAGTACAAACCATCGTCATTGCCTCGGCATCTGACAGCATGGCAGAAGTGGAATAGGTGCCTAGCCTCTATTGGGTATCCGTCCTTGATGAATTTGATCATCATGGACATGTATTTGTGGAAGCTCGGGTGCATTTGTCCCGGTGCGAGTTGCAGGGTGGATATAACTTCATCCAAGACGGGATGAAGAGGGAAGCGGAGGCCAGCCTCAAGCTGGGAGAGATAGACAACTGTACAGGCAGAGCGCCTATCTATGATAGCATCATCTTGCTTGAAGTGGAGATTGACGTTGGAAGGGAAGTCGAAACGTTCCCTGTAACGGTTCAGATGTGCCAACTGGTGCTGGCGCAGAGCTGAGGATTTTTCAATGTAGGCACCATGAGGTGCGCTACCTGTGCAACTGGCCTCATCATCGGTAGGGCCTCTAACTTCCTCTAACCTAGCGGGTTCTACGGGAACGATGGCAGCCATGGTGATTGGAAGAAACAGTGAAGAGGGACAAGAGTAGTGAACAGAGCAATGAAGTGTACGCAGAGCGGAAATCACTCCAAGAACCAGAGAAAAGAGAAAGGGAGAAACAGCAAGAAATAATAAGAGAAAGGGGTGAAGGGCGTACCGAACCGAAGACAACTCAGAGAGATTGTTGAGAGCTTGAGGAAGATGAACTTTCGGTTGAGAAGAGAATTCGGCAGAGTAACAGTGCTTGAAGAAACAGGGTGAAAGAGAAGGAGGATTCGATGAGATTTTATAAGCATCTCAGGTTTGTGAAAGTACGCTACTACCCTTCATCTGAGCCGTACACCTGTATCAACGGAAAGTAGAGCAGTGGCAAGATCATCTTTTCACCAAAAGAGAGTAACCGTCAGAGTTATTAAAGCGTTTGAAATTCAAATCGGCGATGATGACAGCCTGTCCGCATTAAAGAGACGTGACGGTTCGCACGCGTAACCAGTTGGCGTGAACGGTCGACCTTCCCAGCAAGCGTTTAAAGCACGCAACGATCCGTCTTCCGGAGCAGTGCCAGGTATGATCTTTTTGTCCGTTTATGACGCTTCGAACTGCGTTCCAAGCATCATAAAAGGGCAAATTGTAACGGATAAAATTTGTAAAATCGACTCAACGTTGGAGAACGAGCTCGTTTTTGTCATTTTGTTCACGAAAGTGACACGTGGACACGAGTTGGGGTCACGTGCTTAAAATAGAGGGTCACACGTTGTCTGATGCACAACGATCCCGTTATGCGCATTACGACGTCCTTGTTCTCTTGCAGAACAACGTTTCCACTGTGGCTTTGACAACGTGCTCGTTGTCTAAAGCACAACGTGAACGTTGTACTCAAGACAACGTCTTTGTCGTTACGCGAACAACGAGTCCGTTGTCTCACCGACAACGATGTCGTGCTGTATTTTAAGACATCTACGCCGTAACCGAGCTCAAGTCAACAACGAGACCGACTAGTAGGAGGAAGTGATCAGGAGGCGATCCGTAATTCCGACAGGCGTGCCGAACGCGCCGTTTCGTGCCGAAAGTACTGTCTTGGCATTTAATGCTGGTCACTTCTGCGTACCGTCCGATCCCGTCCGATTGGACTTATAGGAGGCTCTCACGTGTGATGCAACCGGCGGCAGATATGTCTAAGATATTTGGCAATGAGTGCAAAGACACGTGGTATGGACACCTATGGCCATCCATGGTCATCGATGGCCATATCAACTTTGCCCTATAAAAACCCCGTGATTTTTAGTGCACAGGACACTTGTTCATTAACCGAGACTTGAGAATACGTGTGTTCAGTGCTTCCTGTGTCTTGCGTAATTCTTAGTGACTGTTCTTGTGTTTACTGTTCATCATCTTCTACACCTACTGACTTTACCATCGGAGTACAGGTCAGGGTGCCACACCCTCCACTCCAACCTTCTACCAGTAAACCAGAGCGTGGGAGGAGCTGCTGCTGACGCGTGTCCTTCCGTTAAAATCTCCCCTCACAGGAACCAACGCATAACAACAATTCTTCGAATTCCTTAAGAGGTTTTGAATGGTGCAAACCATAGTGCAAAGTCGTATCTCTTTGGTTAATAAGATGAAGATCATCAAAATAAACTTGGCAGGAGCTAGTAATCACCAAATTATAATTCAAGATGCTATAGTTTGTGCTAAGTAAAACCAGATAATACATCATAACATCCGATCTACTGAGATCAGTTTTCATTCGTTAAATTTAACTTAGCAGAAATATTAACAAACATCTAAATTCATTATTGAAGATATGTAAAGGCTCCGAAAAAAAAAAAAAAACCCGCTAATCCTCGTCACTCATCCGTCTCTGGATTGTCCTTGGTGTCTGTCTCCAACGGGTCCAATTCTTCTTCCTTGAGTCGCAAATTGCTCATTGCTGCACTTATCTCCTCGACTCCATCCCGAGCCACCGCATACTCATCACTCACTTCCTCTGCATTCTTGATGCTCTCCGACACATTTTCGGATATGTTATCTGGTTCAGCAGCCCTGGTTCGGACATACATGCGACCACCTCTAAAGTGGTTCACCTTTCCCCATGGCTGGTTCAACCATGGGGACCTAAGGTTCTGGGTATTTGGTATATCTGCCTTAGCCACCACTCTAGTGGTAAAGAGACTCAACACAGCTACTGTTTTGCCATTGTTATTCTGGTTGTTGGGGGGTGTAAGGGTGAGTTTGGGAGAGGAAGATGAGAAGAAGCAATATAATTGGGGTTTCCGTTCTTTATGTCCACACACTGATAAGCAATTTTTTTTAAAAAGATAAAAGTGACCTTTGATGTGCCTTGTAGTAACAAGGTCCATGGGTTCTGCATTTCATAGTCATAGCTTATATGTGTCCCAATGATCGCTCGACCGTCGGTACAGACAGGCTACTATTGATTATTCCCATCATGACAATTTTAGCATAGGTCTTGAAAGACTTGGATGGTGCTAGGAGAAAATACTGGTTGATTATGAAGAATTTAAGTAGAGCTAGTCAATACCAAATACATTGCATCATGGAAAAATCTGGTTATTTTTCACAGAGACAATTTGGTCACTTACTAGTGCAAAATGAATATGATAGTGAGGTGGCAATCTTATGTTCTAAATAATTTTCTTTTTTCAAAAAACAAAAAAAAAGTTCATGGCCATTATAATGATGTTCTAATATCAACCATAACATTGCGGCCTATCGTCAAAATCTCAGACTCACCTAGATCACTTAGGAGTTGGGCAAAGATCAAGACAATTAGATGAACACAACCATCCAATAACTTGGTATAACTATCCAGCAAATGTGTCACTAACTGCACTTTTAAGTTTAAACACAAACCATTTAAATCTTTCCTTCCAATCACCATTTACCAAATTTCAGGCACATTTCTATTTAATCAAAAAGTAACTACAGGTATTTGATTAAGATTATTATCTAACAGTGTTTAAGATCTTAGTCAATAATCAGAAAGGATAGTGATCTTACCTGAATCATGTCTATTCATTCTGAAGCAAAATATCTATGTCTCACCACGACTCATGTTCCAAAACCCAACTTCATATTCGAGAACATGTAAGAATGCTTCTTCAGATTTTCTCAGGACATCCTCGGGTGCCTTCTCTAGACGCCTATTGGCAATTCTCTGAAGAGAACGACAATACTCTCCAAAACCGTCATTGCCCCATCTCTGGCAAGTCTCCACTAGCTCTGCTGGAGTCTTGGAACCATCTTCAAGGCAGATGGAGAAGCTCTCTTGATAAACTGCTTCAATGGCCCAAAAGGCTGTTATAACCACAGTATACTCCACCTCTGAGCTTATCATGCTTTCCAAGAATCTGGTTAAAGAACATTGGTTATTCATACTCGTTGAGCCAGACAACAATCAAATATGTTCAAGTTTTTGTAACTTGCTGCAGATTAGCTATATACTTTTAACATTTTACAGCAGTTTCTTGTAACAAAATAATATTGTTTTATAAAGCACATTCATTCAAGATATTGAGATCTAATCAAATTGTGTATATTAAATTACATGGATTAAATACTATAGGTTCTGCAGTATACTCTGGTATTATACAATAAAGTTCCCTACTACAAGTTTAGCTCAAATTGAGTTTGGTCTGATTTCTTTTCTAGGATAGTAGGATTTGACTAGCAATATTTCTTTGTTGGATCCAATTTGGTAACTCAAGACTTCACTCAACCAGGTTTTCTACAGATACTCATCAAACATGATCCAAGAAGCCTGGAAATCCAATTGTCCATTCATATACATTATGAAGAGGAAGACGTAGGCCAGGACATACGCAGTTCCACCCTCTTTCTAAACTACCTGTGCCAGACACATGATGGCTTTATGGGTCCCGCCTAGAAGATAACCAAGACAAAATCGATCTAACATGATTATGTTAATTATCTGACCTATAGACTTTTTTATAGACCACTTCACCACGGTTTTGCTAACTGTGAAATTGAGTGCAATAGGTAAAATGGTTATGGTCATCCAATTTGGTCACATTTTACCATTGGAGACCTCCTGAGTGGAACCCAAAGAATCGAACATTCTGACTTATCTGCTTATGAGGGATGGAGATCAAAAAAGCCAGCATTCGAACTAAACTACCTCATTGGCTCATTCTAACACTAATAAATAATGAATGTTAAATAAATAATAGATATAAGTGGGTATTATTATAATGGTTTTATCAGTTCTAAGGGAGTGAGGGCACACTAGTGAATTTCCAATTTCCTGTACATGGGAAATTAGATATATCGACAGCTAATGGGACTACTTAAAATTGTCATGATATTTTATAGTTTATAATTACCTGCAATAATCCTGATTTGCTTTTTGAGGGGCAATGATAGATAGCTGAACACCCCATTTGGAGGCTTCTTTCTTGAACCATAAGAGCTCATCATTCAGAGCAGCCATACCACCTAATATTACTTCCATATCTGAACCATCATCTGACTCCCTCCATGCTTTCAGCAGAATACTTGCTAAAAAGGGGACAAATTCTCTAACAAATATGTAATCCTGTCCCTGATTTTGATTTCAAACAAAATTAGTATTCCCCGAAAATTGTTGGAGCAAAAGCTAGATAGATTATGTAAATGTACAAATTCAACACCCCTTAACCCTTTTTTAGATCTAAGCCATAGTTGCAGTAATCCAAGATCATTGAACGAGATTTGAAACATTCACAAAATAGAATATTGTATATTTAAATTGATAGTAAATTGCATGAAAACATATATATATATATATGTGTGTGTGTGTGTGTGTGTGTGTGTGTGGGTCAATATCAGAATGGAAGAGAGGAGATAATTACAGCAAGAGAACCTGGTTCCCAACTACTTAAGATGGTCCAGTCCAGACACTCTCTCTTTTGAAATGGAATTCACCTCTCTAAAAACATGAGAAAAGGATGCAGAAGATCACCAACACTAGGTCAAGGCTATTTGAGTCATATGGGTCAACTTCAAAATGATGGGGTCCCTTCAGAAGAGACCATTCTAGTTACATTACTTCCACAAATGTAGTACTTGTGAAGCCCATGGAGCAACCGACTTATAACCACGACATTAGAGACCATGAAACTGTTCATCCCTAAATATGCAGCCTTCACAATCCCATATCACCTAGGACCACTTCATCAAAGTTAAGCTTAAGAAAACCAATTGAAAGAAGATCTTTACCAACCCCATCTTGCTCCAAATGACCTACCCCCAAGATAGTCAAATGTTGTATCCTTCAATATCCTAAAACCCCTAAAAGATGAAGGACCATAGACCCATCATCCGGGTTTTAATTCTCCGCTTATCTCTCTGTAAATCTTATCTCTAACATTCTTTACAAAATGTCCCACATGAGCAAATTCTCCAAACACTTTTGTCTCCTTTCTTTAGAATGGATGAACAGCATACCCACAAAGAAACAGAATTTCTTCCATTCTTCATTTGAAGCTCTTGTTGACTTAAATTCATTACTTGGGTGCCCTCTATTTCCTTCATTTGATGGATGTTGTAGATTGACCAGATGATAATGTATAGATGAAGCGTCTTGAGATTTTTCAAAGATTGTTTTACAGATGGGTTTGGTTTGTACCGAAATTTGGATTTGATTTCTGGGTTCTAAGATCTGATAAAGATTACAATAAAAGAATAAACTAAAAGTAGAATGAAAGAACTTTAGTAAATTACCAGCCATCGCTTGAAAGATGAGAGATCAACCGTTCCATCTCTAATGCTGAGAATCAAAGGGTGTCTGGTTGCTCCGGCGTAAACTAGACGGTGCTTGTTCAACCATGTCTGGATCATCCCACCACCACCTCCTTCCATTTCTTCGCCTTTCCCCTCCATTACATTTACAGTGAGAAAGAGTTTTGACTTTCAAGTTTCCAGTATTAGCGACAGGACAGGACAGGAAGAAGCTATCCTTCCTGAATTGCTGTACACGTGGCCGACTGTCAGCGGTGTAAGATACCACCCTGTCCAACTGCCCACGTAAGATATTCCTAAGCCAGCAGGGGTGTTTTCCGCCATGAAGGAGTAATAATGCCCCCGCGCAGTTTCAGATGTGTAGCCAAACACCGTCTTTCTTTGAAATATTCCCGCACTGTTGGTGTTGGATGGATGCCCCCAATTTCTCTTACTTGGTTTCTTACAAAGTAGGGAGTGGAAAAGAAGTTTGGATTTATGGAATTGGAATTGAGCCAAAGAACTGAATTCCATAGAATTAAAACATTATGAATTAAATTCCACGAAATTCAAAATTCTATCGTTTGGATGCACTATTAAATTCCTGGAGAAATGAAACCATCAGGCTTCTTTTTTGTTTTTAAATTTCACAGCAGCGTGTATTTATTAAATAAGACCATTTTACTGTGGAATTGAATCTTATAAATTTGTCTTTAAAATCACTGCTTCAATTCTCTATGCAATTAGAAAATCTTAATTTCACCTGTTTATAATGTGTCCCAAACGATGAAATTAGAATTGTCTCATGGAATTGACAATTCCGTTCTTCAATTCCATAAATCCAAACGCACCAAAGGAAATTTAATTTTTCAGCCCTTGATTACAAAGAAAATAGTACTTATAGAAAAAATGTGGAGAAAGGAACACATTATCACATGAAAAAGCTTAAATTTTAGAGTCCATCTATGGATACTCCTATATATACTCCCATGTATACTCTCAAATCTCAATCATCCATAGTTAACCATCAAAGATCAAGATTACTGCTGATTTGTTCTATTTTTCTAAATTTTCTTCAAGTTCTGAATGGTAGTGGAATTTTCAGTCTATCGAATTCATCCATTTGTTTCTTTATATCTCTCCATTTCCTCCCTAAAATCTATAATTACCAATGTAATTTTTCTCTTTGAGCAAATATATAAAGTTCAAGAATGGTGGATTAACTTCTAGTTATTTGATTTTTTGATGGGGTTTATTTTCCATCTCTTATGTAATTGATTCTTTAGCCCATGGTTTCTCCTTAATTAGTTGTGGGGTTTAATTTTTTGCATTTTGGTGGAGATCCTCATATTCTGTTTCCACGACAACAAATGATTATTGTAGGAGTAAATTGGGTTTTTGGTAGGAGTAAATTGGGTTTTTGGGTTTGAGTTTGGTTTAGGGATCTACATTGAGGATTTGAAGTGGGAATGTAGGGAAGGAGGTCGCTCCAGTTCTACGGGACAATTTTAGATTCCGGTGGCCGGAAATCATTTTGGAGATCGACATCTTGGTCTTCCTCTCGGTATGCAATTGCTTCTCTTCTGTCAAAGGCGACACGCCGCAATGCACCACTTCTACCATTGCTGCACCCATGGGCGGAGCCAGGATTTTTGAGTAGTTGGGGCACGTGATGGGGGTCGGGGCGTAGCCCCGATATTTTTATTTATGACTAAGGTTTTGGGTTATTTCGCTCATATTTCGTACATGCATATCTTACGAGTATTATATATTTCTCATTGTTTACGGTATAGTTATCCCATTGTTCCATGACTCTCACCGTTAAATAATTAAATAACATGATATAAAAGATGTATTTTGTTTTCAATAGTTGAGAGATCATTGCTCCCTTGCATCATGACTATACCTATTAAATAATTAAATAATATAATAAGTTTTTTTTTAGGGACAATTGCCCTAACCATAATTACGTCCAATCAAATAATTAAATGACTTAGTATAAAATATATATTTTTAAGTTTGATGGCAAATGCATGGCATATTAGGCATTGTAAAAGAAAAGCGAATGGCTTGGCTTAGTGGGACTTGACTTACTTTTCTCAAAAGCATGCCACCTCAGCATTAATCTTAACCCTTAATGATTAACTGTGGATGGTTCAGGAGTATATTTAGGAGTACCCATAGACGGACTCTAAATTTAAAGAGAAAATCTCAAACTTCGTGTCTTATTGTAAATCTCAACTACCACTAATATTTTTACTACTGTCGCCTCCACTTCTACCATTGCTGCCAGCTAGACCCGACCACTCCATCACCTCCACTTGCCACTACCACACTACCATCACCTCCACTTGTCACTACCACCGTTGTTGCAGGCTTGCAGCTACAACCACCGCCAGCACCTTCACCACCATTGCTATTGCGTTGCATACTCCACCAGACTGCCACTTAGCTCATGGCCTTTTTAGTAACCAAACAAGGATTTAAAAATTAATTTTATTTTCCTCTCTTTTTTATTTTCATATTTTTTTTTCTTGACAATCCAACTTATGGTAATGGAAGAACAAAATGTGTTCACTTTTTGGGTTGCTTTATAAGTTAAATTGAAGAGAGGATTTAATGTTACTGCAGCTTTAACTGATTGCAAAAGCAGTCAGAAAAATATTACAGTGTTCCTCCCCTAAAAAACAGTGGGGAAGACCCATATTATATCTATCTCTCACTTTTTTTTTTTTTGGTTGAAATTATATCACGCAACTAACTCACTCACCCACTCACAAAAACCATTGCATGCGTTATTCACACTACTCTTGAAGCAATCACCATATTCATTTGAATATTTTTTTTCTCCTTGAACATATTCCACAACCTCATCCTTGGAACACCAGTACCATTTCTCCTTATGGGGCGGGTGTAACACGTCGTGTTCAAAAGCCAAAAATATACATTTAAAAGGACTTCAATGAAACCCTTTTTATTTTTTTGCACACGGGGGAATGATCTCTCGAAATGACTTCTTATTATTTTTAAATATGAGGAGAGCTTTGCTTGAGCTCCTCTTTATAATAAGCAGATGGTGATTATATCGTGATTATTGAGTAAGGTTTTGGTAATTTTTTAAAGATTTTTCTCCCTCAAACGCTGAAACATAACTCCGCCTCATATTAAAACTCATCCATCAATCTCCTAAAATAATTCAAAATAGCTAATTTAGGAGTATGCAAATATTGTTAACATTTACTTATTAAAATATCCCTTGTCTCATGACTATGCTATGTTAAATAATTAAAATACATAGTTTAAAATAGGGATAAGAACCGTTAAGTCACCCTAAGTAAAAAAATATCGCCTAAAAGGGCATGGTTTGAAAAGTTTTGCCAAATAGTGTATGTGTCCCAATATTACCCTTATTCTTGTTTGGGTTTTATATGTATAGCTAAGGGGTAAATATGTCAAAGCTTTTTTTGATAAATATGTCAAAAACATTCCCTTTTAGGTAATAAAAATGAAAAACATGCCCTTTTAGGTGAAGCGCCCTATAAAATAATATAGAAGCCAAATCCTCTATGGTGATAACCGCAAATCTGGTTATCACTCGTAGAGGTCTCCATGTGTCCCTTTTGACACCCCTTAATTGTGGTTAAGATTCACCCACCCCTAGGGTTCACCCACCCATCCTTGGTTTTTAGAAAAAAATATTAATTATTTTTTAAAAAAAATTAATATTAAAAAAGTCCTAAAAACAGTTCTTTAATTTTAAAAAAAGAATTAATATTTTTTTTCTAAAAACCAAGGATGAGTGGATGAACCCTACGGATGAGTGAATCTTAACCACAGTTTAGGGGTGTCAAAAGGGACATGTGGAGACCTTTAGGGGTGATAACCGGATTTACCAAATCTGGTTATCACCTTGGAGGATTTGACTTCAATAATATATATATATATATATATATATATATATATATATATATATATATATATATATATATATATATTCAGAGAGGAAAAATGGTCCAACCCATTTTTTTTCCTTCAAAAGTTTAGGGGCAGCCCCTGCTCATAGGAGCTTATGACAACGGACTTGACCATATAAACCTCTTCCCTTACTATACTAATTACCTCAAGTTTAGAAGACACCAAATACCGATGTGGCATATGTTAACACTAGTCTAAAAAGAAATGTTTATTTGAAAATTATGTTTAGTTGGACTTTAAATTGTCATGTTTGAGGTTAATTGTATGTCTACATTTTAGAGATTTTAGGGATAAAAACCTCTATTTTAAAAAGTAAACATTTTAGAGATTTTAGGGGTAAAGAACTCTACTTTAAAAAGTAAAAAGTTAACTTTTTAAAGTAGAGGTCTTTACCCCTAATCTCTAAAATGTAGACAACAATTGACCTACAACTAAGCATAATTTTTAAATAAGCACTTCTTTTTAGACACCACTTGAAATTGAAGGTTTATATTTATAATTAAAATAGAGGTTTTTACCTCTAAAATCTCTACAATGTAGACAACAATTAACCTCAAACTAAGCATAATTTTTAAATAAACACTTCTTTTTAGACACCACTTGAAATTGAAGGTTTATATTTACAATTGAACAGGAAAACGTTAAAAAAAAAACCCTAATTTTACGTATTTGTAAGTTCGATCATAAAAATGAGGTAATTAAAGATGAACAGGTGAGTAGACATTATTATCTTTTTTTGGAAGGCAATAGACATTATTATCTGAATAGAAGATGAAGGCTAAGTAGTACAGTACTGGGTCATCGTACCAAGGATCTAGCTTCCAGTTCCTCCTCTAGTGTCGACATACATGGGAGGCCCAACGCCGCTGCCACTGAGAGCAAATCTCATACCTTCGGACGCTTTCCAATGTCGCTTCCTTTGGTTGATGAACCAGTTGCTAACCTGTTTCTGGTCAAGGGCAGTATCCTCTGATAGCTTCACCTTCTCCTCTTCCTGTACCATCATCCAATATTTAGAGTTCAACATTCAAACAACCCATCATGAATTTCTATCAATCAAGAATACATGAACAGCATTGTGCACAGTGGAAGGAAAAGCATCAAAAGCTGTTGGTGATTCGAAAAGAAATCAAGGGCTAATGGATTTGATGATCATGCACTATGCACGTTTAATCGAATTACAACTTGCGTTACATATTTTTTTCGCGGAGTGGCCACAGGGAGCAAACCCGGGATGCTAGCTAACTGCACCAACCCTGGTGGGTTAGAACTCCTCACCTAGGTGAGGAATACTTGAACTTGTATTAATTAACCTAAGTCCCGAACAATAATAAGTTGCAAGGGACGTTTTGCAGCCGACAGCTACCGAACATTGCTACATAAGGAAAATAAGTTAGGTTGGGTTTGACATTTATTATTGTTAGAATAGTATAAGTAAAAGACATCACCGTCTTTCTGAAAATCTAATGAATGTAAACTTAACCCACTTTTTCTTATGTGACATTATGAGACCTTTTGCATTTGCCCACTTCAAAACGTCCCCTACAGCTAGTTATTGTTTCTTAAGTAGGGCTGTATTCGGGCTGGGCTTGACCGGGCTTGGCCCAGCCCGACTCGGCTTGAATTAGTTTGATCGAGGCCCGAAGCCCGGCTCGGCCTGAAATCATGATCGATTGTGCAGCCCGAAAAAAAAAAAAACTTGGCTTGAAGCTCGGCCCGAATTGATTCAAGCTCAAGCCGGGCTTGGCTTGGCTCAAGCTCGGCTTGAATCCTTTTTTTTTTTTAACTAATAAAATTTTATATTATTTATATAATAACGATATATATAAATAATATATTTATATATTTATTTTTTTTAATAATATTCAAGCCAAGCTGAGTTCGGGCCAGGCCGAACCTCAATCGAGCCGGGCTTCAAGCCGGGCCGAGCCGCACAGGGGTGGGCTTGAGCTTGGCTTGAATTAGCTTTTCGGGCTTTTTTTGAGGCTTGGCTTGGCTTGTTCGACCCAAAATTTCAGGCCGATCTCGGGCCAAATCGGGCCGAGCCATACCAACGGGCCAATTGGGCTTTGTGCAGCCTTATTCCTAAGTCCCATAACAAAGGGAAAGGGATAACTACAATATCTGGGGAGAGTATGTACTAATTAGTCATGCTTATTGAAGCTTATAAGGAGCAGTCCCTCTAGAAAGATGAAACATGACATACTTTTTTGAATCCGACCGTTGAATGTTAAGTTGGGTCTATTGGAAACACAAGTCAAAAAAATCAATTCGATCAGACATGTTTAGATCGTCCGATTAGACTCTAGTTTGCATCATTAACCCCTTAGGGTTCACTAGACCTTACCTAGGATATAGAAATGAGACTGATCTTCTCTTCTTCGACCGGATGGTCTATAAATGTTCGATCGAGCTAATTTTTTTACACGTGTTTCTCGAGCAACCCATCTTAACATCTAACGGTCAGATTCTAAAACAATTTACCATGTGTCACATTAATAGGGACCACTCATTATAAGCTTCAATGAGCATGACTCATTAGAATGTTACTCACAATATCTGTAATCACTACATTTAGCAAGAGACCCATGAGGAGATTTAGGTCTATCATAATTACCGTGGGATACGGCCATCTATAGTGAGTGTTCCACCAGTCCAGCAATCTCATCCTTGCATCCTTTGGTAGCTTCCCTCCTTTTCTCTTCTTCAACAATTTCTTCCTCAGTCTGCTAAGGCATTGTCCACTGTACTTACACTGGATCATTTCTTTCAGCTCCTGCAGGTCACTTGGAACAGGACCGGCTTCTTGGCATTTTGATGCTTCCACCTCTTCACAGCTTAGTTCTTCTTCTAAGGTTCCAGCTGCTTCATCTGAAAAAAAAGAGACAAAATTGCACCTTCTGTTGGGATATACAGGAGTATTTTGATATATATATAATATAACCACGAGTTCTTTCTACCTAGCAGCTTCATTGAGCAACATTAATTTTTTGACAGCATGCACATCCAAATTAAATGCATAATGTATGGTAAATAAGATATATAAATGACAATAATATATTTAGGGAAAGAGATAGAATGTAGCTCTAAAACTAATTCATCTTTAAAACGAAGTGAGGGGGGAGAAGAAATGAGAAGTAAAGAGAGACAAAAATCACAAGGATTTTGCTCTCCTTATTACTCGCACCTTTCACACAATATGCAGATTGTAACAAAAAAAATGACGAATCTGAATTGCTTAGAAAGTACAAGGAAAATGGTGATATTATCAATATCTCACCCAGTTTTCTTTTATTAGATTATACAATTTTGAAGGCTCTAACCATTGAAATTACACACAGGATCCTCTTTGGTTGCAACCATCTAGTAATTGAACAAAGGTGACATGTGTCCCCATTAACCATATTTTTCAGGGTTAAGCCTTAGGGTTAATATCACCTACCTAGGTCTAATTTTTTTTTTGTAAAAACTAGCAAAAAGCTGACAAATTATACCATAAGCAAAACTTAGCAATAAACAACAAACAATGGTCTTTGTAGACGAGGGATACAAATTACACATCAGAAAAATGTTCAAATATGTAGTTTTCAAATAACAAAAACGTTATGAGCCAAAAATAATAATATAAAAAAGTCAATGTGACATTTTTAAAAAAAAGTAAGTTTATTTGAAATCAGTTTAAATGCAAAAAGGAGCTGTGCTTCACAGGGTTGAGCGGAGCTCCCCTTTTTACACTATTATGGTGACATTTTGTAATAATGGTGTGTTGCAAATTTGCCCAAGCCTTTTTTAGTAATTACAAACGTGTCATGGCCATAGCGTAAAAAGGGGAGCTCCGCGGTAGGTCATGAAACATAGCTCTGACTCAAAATTAATCTCATCTGAAAAATATCCTGATATGTTAAAATATTATAGCCATACAATGGCAATTGTTGCTAAGTTTTGTTTTATGGACACATCTTGCATAGGGCTGCACAAAACCTGATCGGCCCGTTGGTGCGACTCAGCTTGGCCCGGCTTGGCCCAAGAGCTAATTCAAGCCAAGCCAAGCCTTAAAAAAAAGCCCGAAATCTAATTCAAGCCGAGCTCAAGCCAACCCTTGTGCAGCTCGGCCCGGCTCGATTGAGGTTCGGCTCGGCCCGAACTCGGCCTGATTCGAATATTATTAAATATATATATATATATATATATATATATATATATATATATATATATATATATATATCATTATTATTATATATATATAAATAATATAAAATTTTATTATTTAAAAAAAAAAAATTCAAGCCGAGCTCGAGCCAAGCCAAGCCCAGCCAAGCTCGAATCAATTCGGGCCAAGCCAGGTTTCAAGCCAAGTTTTTTTTTTGGGGCCGAGCTTCGGGCCGCACAATCAAACATGATTTCGGGCCGAGCCGGGCTTCGGGCCTCGATCAAACTTATTCAAGCCGAGCCGGGCTTGGTCAAGCCCGGCCGAATACAACCCTAATCTTGCATTTCTATAACTATTTTAAGGGAGCCGGACATGGTGCAACCGTGGAGTAATTTATTTATTTTTGGTAAAACCGTAGCGTGGAGTAATTTATTAATTTTTTGTAAAACCGTAGAGTATTAGAAGTGTTGAAACTAAGCCAAACTCAACTTTGGGAGGAGAGTTCTAAGCCCAATAAAGCTGCCTAAGTTGTTTACACCATCGCAACTTTTATACGTACAGCTAACAATATTAAGACCGTCCTCAATTTTCTACTATTAGATTATAAATTAGAGGATTTGAAGGCTTAATAGCAACCAGATAAAAGAGAAAATTAGCAGAAGATAACAAGTCTCTACATCATGCAACCCTTCCATTCAAGGCGAGGGCTAGTTTTTTTGGTTGAAATAATATCATGTAACTAACACACTCTCTAGATAGTAAACACATACACACACACAGGCGAGGGATAGTTCACTCTCCCCGTCTTGTACAGTTGTACTCTCCTCTCTTCAGAAAATAAAACAAAAACAAAAACAAAAAAATGTTAGGATTTCTTGGTTGATACTACTAATTCGTAAACAGCCATAAAAATTTTATTTTGTATTTTGTCATTCTCTCTTTCCAAATGTGTTGAAATTTGATTAGAGTGGTCAAAGGACCTTGAGGTCCTCTAATCAGAACTCAACAACAGTTTACATTCTGAAACATTTTGAACAGTTTCTATTATGGTCATTTTAACACAGTGGCTGCAGAAGAACTATGTTTAAGCTTATTCTGCATGCTGTACCATTCATATGATTCCACGTATAGAACGAGGTCCACAACACGATATAAACACGAACAAAGTAAAATGCGCGT
Source organism: Tetracentron sinense (assembly GCA_015143295.1). Classification (NCBI taxonomy): domain Eukaryota; kingdom Viridiplantae; phylum Streptophyta; class Magnoliopsida; order Trochodendrales; family Trochodendraceae; genus Tetracentron; species Tetracentron sinense. The sequence goes on along the minus strand of CM026566.1, from coordinate 38,130,082 downwards.
TGAGAAACGTTACCCCAGTGATAATTCCCGGTGGTGGTGGTGGTCATCGACGTTCCTTCACAAAGGTTACTGAGCTGCGTTTTCATGTTGCTCAAGAACGTCGTCGCTTCATCAAACGGCTTAGATAGTTCCTCTTTGTATCTATGAAGAATCTCGCAATACGAATCCTACAAAATTAATAAGTAACCATTATACTTCAATATATTACGATTCAACAAACTGAGAAACGAAGCTTTTCCCTCGCGATTTACCATGAACTCGTCGAGCTCTGGATAGATTCCGATCTGACAACAGCCACCAGTCGGATGGCTTTCTCGCCAAAGTTTTTCAAGATCCGATGCCAGTTCCGGTGGCGCTCCTATCTGTAAAGAAAGGAAAAGTAGTGAAAATCTCATCGGGAAGTTTGAACGACGATCAATCACGTCGATAAGAGAATTGATCGATCACCTTTCGACAATCTACGTAAGCGTATACTAAGCTTTGATAAGAAGGATGGTTGACGATCTGATCTTTGATCAGATCGGACATCTCCGATTCACAAATTTCTGCTTCGCTCGTGTCGAATTGAAGCAGATTATCGATCTGACCGTGAAATTCCGTCCACGGAGTAAAACTTCCGGCTCCGGTGATCTCATCTGAACACGAAATTGCAGGATCAAGCATGGAAAGATCTTCCATGAAATATAACTCTAGAAAGAGAGTATAAATCAGACTGCCATTTCAGCGAGCTTCAAAGGATCAGAACTCAGAGCTTCAACTCTTCAACTTTACTGATCTTCAAGCGATCTAAAGCCTTTTGTTCTGTTAAAAGCAGACATTTTTTCTAAGCTTCAAACGATCTGAAACTCCTTGAGCTATCAAGAATCAGCTATTTCCATCCGAGCTTTCTATAACTACCAGTAAAAAGTTAGTCTGAATCTGTTCTGCTCCAGTACTGAAACTTTAACAACGCTACAGAGAAAGACCTGTAGCTTGAATTCCAGCTGGACCTTCCCTTTTCTCGGGAAGAACAAAGAAGAGGTACAATGACTTCTCTAGTTTATGGGTGAGGAGACTGCCAACACGCCGTGGGAACGTGCCACATACTCGTGTGCAATACTTTGATAGGTGTGCACAGGCTTATGTGACGGCTTCCCACTTGTGTTCGCGGTCACCTTCGGTTCAAACTAGAAAAAATCCTGTGACCCTAAAAATATGTTGACACATCAAAACCAGTTACGTGAAAATCCTTAGGCCGGGATTGCTTTTAATCTTCGGAGTAAGGGTTCTTAACCAAGATTAAAAGAACACATGTCAGCATGGCACACAACGGGACACGATACCTGACTGTAGAGAATCCCCAGTGCTATTTGACAGCAGTTTTTGTTGGCAGTTGCGCAAGTAATGGGTCGACAGTTTGCTTTGTACCTCGTGTACGGTTTATATAATATAAGGTGTACTGATATGAGCTGGTGATTAGACTTCACGGATGAAATAAGGCTACCTTTACTCTAAGAAAGGTGAATGCATCACCCTTTTGGTGTAAAGCCCATGAGGGCGTTACCACTTTCCATATTTGTGCATGCATGCATGAACAATAACAAAAGAAAAAAAAAATGAAAAGGAAAAGAGATGAGATTCACCTGCAATGGAAATATATCTTTTGTGATCTTCCTGAATTCTTTCACGTGACCAGCGATTTTGAAGGATTTTTTTAAGTGATGGTTACAACTGTTACAACCATGCAAACCAATTCATTCTGGTCCCATGACCACATGATCAATTGGCTTGCATGGTTGTCACACTTGTAACCACCACTTAAAGAAATCTCAGCTTTCAAAATCACTGGTCACATGGAAGAACACAGAGGATATTTTTCCCCTGGTAATGGATTTCGTCTTCTCTTGCTAAACGAAAACAGCCTAACCCTCAGCCCATGGGTCAACATGTGTCTTTTTTAACACTCTTTAATTATGATTAAGATTTACTAACCCTTATCCTATGTTTGGTTGCCGAGAAAATAAATGAAAACATGGAAAATAAAAGAAAGTTAAACAAAATACAACTAAAAATTGTATTTTCTTTTTTATAGTTTCACCTATTTTCTCAACAACTAAATATAGTATTAGGGTTCAACCATATAACCTTAGTTTTTTTAAAAAAAATTAATCACAAAGAGTTAAAATAGCAGTTCAAGGTCTATGTGAGTGGGCCAGACGGTTTTGATGTGGCGGCGGAGGGCCAGACCAAATCCGATTCCGAATCACCTAGCGTGGATTCCAGTCAAGGAACGTATGGTTATCCTAATTTACTGTATACGAAGAAACGAATTACCAGTCAGATTGTAGTACTGCTGGTGCGGCTTCATTTGGATATGGCAAAAGGGGTTTGAGCCCACCACCTGGAAAAGGCCATGGTACTAGGTTCCAATAAGGCAAAGAGGCCACAGCTTTCCTTATGCCATGGCTTGAATCCATTTAATAGTGATTGATCACGTCGCATGATATTCACATTACTAGAGCAGCTATTAGTTACATTGAGATGCCAAAGTTATTATTATTGAGTCCAGAAATGAAATATGAAGCTCTTTTGAAAAATCCCAATCATCATTAAAGTTAAAATTATCACGTCTATACTTACTGAAGATTTTATGAAGTGAACATCATGCTTGTTCCAAACAAAACATTATGCATGTTTCTAGAAAGGCTGTTATTTGAGGTATTGCAACCGTATAACAAGATGAAAGAAAGTAAAGTGTTGGGAACACAAAGATTTAACGTGGTTCGGCTGAGAAGCCTACATCCACAAACATGATAACCAGATTTCTTATTCATTCACTTCTTCTTCTTTGGGTTTCACCCCAGATTTATATAGAGGATACAGACATATTAGAACCGTTATAGTAATGATCTTAGCCCAAGATTACAGCAAAGATATTAGCCAAGGAATCTATAGATCTTTCCTTAGTTACAACCCAATCACTAAATATGGAATTCCCAAGAAGGAATGTTCAACACAGTACAACAAAACAACCAATGTCCAACACGGTACAGCAAAGCAACCAACACTCCCCCTCAAGTTGAAGCGTAGATATCTATCGAGCCCAACTTGGATAGGATCTGGTGAAACCGAGCTTTGGTAACACCTTTGGTGAAAATATCTGCTAGTTGGTCTTCACTTCGAACATAAGGAGTATTCACAACCTTCGCTTGGACCTTTTCCCGAACAAAATGACAATCAATTTCAATGTTTTAGTTCTTTCATGGAAAACTGGATTAGTGGCAATATGTATAGCAGCTTGATTGTCACAAAACAAATTCATTGGAAGAACCGTCTGAATTCCCATATCTTGAAGGAGAAATCTGAGCCAAACCAACTCACTAGTGGTGGATGCCATGGCTCTGTACTCAGCTTCAGCACTTGATCGAGCTACCACATTTTGTTTTTTACTCTTCCAAGTGACTAAGTTTCCTCCAACTAAAGTACAATAACCCGTTGTTGATCTTCTGTCTGTTGCACTGCCAGCCCAGTCAGCATCTGAGAATCCCATTATATTTGTATGTCCATTCATTTTCATCCAAATCCCCCTACCAGGAGAGGACTTCAGGTATTTCAAAATTCTATTAACAGCTTCCATGTGGCTCGTTCTGGGGGCATGCATAAATTGGCTCACAAGACTCACAGCATATGTAATGTCCGGCCTTGTAATGGTCAAATAGATTAATTTACCTACAAGTCTTTGGTATCTACCAAGATCTTGAAAAGGTTCTCCATCAGTCATACTCAGTTTGCTATTAGAATCAATGGCAGTATTGACTGGTTTAACTCCCAGTTTTCCAGTTTCTTTTAATAAATCTAGAACATATTTTCTTTGGGAGATAAAGAGACCCTTTTTTGAGTGAGCAACTTCAATCCCAAGAAAATACTTCAATTTTCCAAGATCCTTAATATCAAATTCTCTATGAAGTGACTCCTTTAGTTTCATAATTCCTCCTTCATCATCACCCGTGATGACAATGTCATCAACGTAAATCAATACAATTATTGTACCAGAGGTTTCTCCTCTTTTGACGAACATGGAGGAATCAGCAACACTTTTCTTAAACTCTCCTCTCATGAGAGCAGAACTAAGTTTAGCATACCATGCACGAGGCGACTGTTTGAGACCATATAATGCCTTTTTTAGTTTACAAACAAATCCTGTTTGTGATTCTTTAGGATAACCAAGAGGAAGATCCATATAGACTTCTTCTTCAAGGTCTCCATGTAAAAAGACATTTTTTACGTCCATTTGATACAAAGGCCAATCAGAATTGACTGCAACAGACATGAGGACTCGAATGGTATTCATTTTTGCTACAGGAGCAAATGTTTCTTTATAGTCAACTCCATAGGTTTGAGTAAACCCTTTGGCAACTAATCTGGCCTTGTATCTTTCAATAGACCCATTAGTATTATATTTAATTTTATAAATCCACTTACACCCAACAGGTCTTTTTCCTTCGGGCAACTTGACAATCTCCCAGGTATGATTCTTATCAAGAGCTTGAAGTTCCTCCTTCATGGCCTTCCTCCACATAGGTTGAGAATTGGCTTCTTCAAAGTTAGTAGGTTCATGGTTCCTGGAAATAGAGCTCAAGAAAGTAGAAAAACTGGGAGAGATATTTTTATAAGAAACATAATTTTGGATTGGAAAAGACATAGCATGATAAGTAATAAAATCTTGCATTTTAGAGGAAGGTTGAGGTACACGAGTGGACCTGCGCAATGTTTGCTCAGGATGAGTGATTTGTTTAGGTGGGGCCACGGGTTCATTTTCTTGGTGCTCATTATCAGATGCTTCAACTCTACTGGTCTCATTTCCAATCTCATTTTCATGTATCTGATTAGTTCCAAAATTCCCCCCATGCATATTAACAGTATCAATAATGGGCAAAATACTATTAGAACACTCCCCCTGAGATCTATTTCCTGGATTTTCTGGAGAAGGTATTGGAAAATAAGGCTCAGTTTCAATGAATTGGACATCTCTAGATATCTGTATCTTTTTATCCTTGGGATCGTAGCATTTGTATCCTTTTTTTGTGGTGGAGTAGTCCAGAAAAACACATTTAGTAGCTCGTTTATCCAACTTATCTCGATTTTGCTCAGCAATATGGACAAAGCAGGAGCAACCAAAAACACGTAAGTGTGATAAGTCAACTTTTCTATTTTTTAAGGTTTCAATAGGTGACTTATTTTCAAGAACTTTGCTAGGCAATCTGTTAATTAAGTAACAGGCAGTTAGGACAGCATGAGACCAAAAAACTTTAGGAACGTGCATTTGAAACATTAGAGACCTCGTTACTTCTAACAAATGTCTGTTCTTTCTTTCGGAAATGCCATTCTGTTGAGGTGTTCTAACACAAGTTGTTTGGTGTATGATACCAGGGCTTCGTAGATACTCATTAAAAAGTTTGTTGTCATATTCTCTACCATTATCAGTTCTAAAGATTTTAATTTTGGCATTGAACTGATTTGAGATCATAGTAACAAAATCCTTAAACACTGTTAAGACTTCACTTTTCAATTTCAATAGGTAAATCCATGTGGCACGAGATTTATCATCAATAAAAGTAACGAAGTATCTAAAACCATCAAGTGAGTCAACAGGAGCAGGACCCCACAAATCAGAGTGAATCAATCCAAAAGGTTCTTCAGATACATTACTAGAGGAATGAAAAGGTAATCTAGTTTGCTTAGAAAATCTACAAGTTTCACAAGCATGAGAATTCAATTCTAAGTATGGCATTAAGCAATTCATGACCTTGTCAGAGGGATGTCCCAACCTGACATGCCATAATTCAGATTCATTGGCCTTTTCACTTCGAGCATTCAATGCCTTATTTTTTTGATCAAGAATTTAAAGACCATGAGCCATTCTTCCTTCACCAATCTTCTTCCCAGTGACCCTGTCCTGAAAAATCACAGATTTTGGAGAAAAGATAACATTGCAATTTAAGTTTTGAGTAATTTTATGAACTGATAATAAATTTGAAGGAAAAGATGGAACAAGTAGCACATTAGAATCATTGGACTCAGACAAAAATCTGGTTTGGCCGAGTCCTTGGATAGGAATCAAGGAACCATTGGCAATAGAAACAGATTGTTTGTTGCTGATATTTTGAATGCTTGTCAAGCAATTAGGATTTCCTGTCATATGATCAGTTGCACCGGAGTCGATAATCCAAGTAAAATAATTAGAAGAGGATAGCATAGCATAGGACTTACCAAAATCTTGGGCTGAAAGGGAGGAAACCTGTGTAGAGGAAGTCGTACCAGAGTTACTCAATTGTTGAAGGAGTTCAGTCAATTTCTCCACAGATATTTGAGTGCCTGTTGATCCGATTTGAGCAGTTGGCCTTTCACTAGTGGATGGTTTCAGATGGGGATGAAGAATCCAGCATCTATCTTTCACGTGTCCTATACCATTGCAATGACCACACTTAGGAGGAGGTCTTCCACCACGACCTCTTCCTCTGCCACGAAAACTCCCATAGTTTCTACCTCCAGTATTGGAGGTTCTTCTATAATCACCTTTTTCTTTATGGGGCAAGTAGGGCATTATTTTCCAGATTTCCTTCATTGGATTTGTTTTCGACGTACATAACTTTCCTCCTGGTTTCTTCTTGTTGTACAGTTGCACAAACATTGCTAAGGGAGGGTAAGTCAGAGTACATTAAAATTTGGCTTCGTAAGTTCTCATACCCAGAGTTTAAACTAGCAAGTAGTTGAAAAATCTTATCTTGTTCAACCCGTTTTTGAAGAACAGACAAATCAGTAGTAGGTGGACAATAAAGTGCCAACTCATCTCACATACTTTTCAGGTTGCCTAAATGTTCTACAAAGGACTTATCTCCCTGTTTCGCTTGGGCAATCTCTTGCTTTAACTGAAATATCCGGGATGCATTGTTTTGTTGGCTATACATGGTTTTGATGGAATCCCACATGTCCTTAGCATTTTCAGAGAAAGTAAAAATTTGAGCAAGTTTAGGTTCCATAGAGTTCAAGATCCATGACATAACAAGATGATCATTTGATTGCCAGTCTTCAAACTTAGGGTCATCAATGTTGGGGGCTTTTATTTTTCCATTGATATAACCCATTTTTTGCTTTCCGCCAAGGGAAAGAGACACTGCTCTTGACTAGGACAAATAATTCAAGCCATTTAATGGTATAGAGGTGAGTCTCATACCTGGATTTATATCAGGTCCATGAATGATAGCCTTCTCAAAGCTATGAATTTGTTCTGTGACTTCCTCTGTAATTGGGACTTCTTCTGTCATTGTGAAAAGCAATACCAGAATCACTACTAGAATACTGACCTGAAGATTGCAGAGATCCACTTTCAACAATAGCCAAGCAGTAGAGAAGTTGTTGTATTCTATTTGATGAGAAGCACAGTGATGGAGGCAAGAAGACACGAGGACAGATTGCTGTTTTCTTGTTCAGAGACAAGGATCGAACAATGGCGATCTATGAAATACAGACAATCAATGGCGTGGCTCTGATACCATGTTATTTGAGGTACTGCAACCGTATAACAAGATGAAAGAAAGTAAAGTGTTGGGAACACAAAGATTTAACGTGGTTCGGCTGAGAAGCCTACATCCACAAACATGATAACTAGATTTCTTATTCATTCACTTCTTCTTCTTTGGGTTTCACCCCAGATTTATATAGAGGATACAGACATATTAGAACCGTTATAGTAATGATCTTAGCCCAAGATTACATCAAAGATATTAGCCAAGGAATCTATAGATCTTTCCTTAGTTACAACCCAATCACTAAATATGGAATTCCCAAGAAGGAATGTCCAACACAGTACAACAAAGCAACCAATGTCCAACACGGTACAGCAAAGCAACCAACAAAGGCGAACCAAATTTTGAATCAATTGGCTCTACGTTATGAGTTACCACTAAGTAACCAAAGTGGCGATCGGGAGCGGGAGCACGAGAGCGTCAAATTCCAATTTATAATAAGGTTGAGAGCGCCTCCGGAGCGTCTATATAAAGTTTTTGAAAATTATTTTAAAATTAATAAAACATATAATATCTAGTCAAAACAAATAAGATGTAGAAAAGCTTTCATTTAATTTAATTCTCAACCATAAAATATATTTTAAGAGATTTTGAAAGATGAATTGTTCGATTGATTATTCAATCGGTTAATATTTATGTACTTGTGGATAGAGATAGATGTAAGGATTGGATAGGTATAAAAGAAAGAAAATAAAAAATTTTAAATAAATGTGTGAAGTGACATGATGAAAGAAAAGACCTTTGCAGCTTTCGCACACTTAAAATATAAAAGACCAGTTCATCGTCTTCCTTCCGCCCTCCTCTTCTTTTGACGCTACTTACAGTGGTTAAATGGGTTCCATTAACTTCAAAAATAACGATTTTCTGCCCTTCAAATCAACCGCTGTTTTCACAATTTGAAACTGCGCTCTCCAAAATGGCAAACCGCACTCTCACAGTGAATCCGCTCTCAAACCGTGAGAGTGAGGGTTGAGAGCAGGAGCGGATACTAAGGTACACGGTTTGGGTTACTAAGAATTACCATATGAAATTTGAAAGGTGTGGATTGACTCTATCCCTACCGCTACAAGTAAGTAGGGGCGGAGCTAGGGACACGTGTCCTAAACTTTTACTAAATTTTTTTTGATAAGGCATTAGCATGGCCATGGTGGCACCGTGGCAGTCATCCTCCTAAATTTTGAATTATTATTTTTATAATTGATAAGGCATAGTCATGGGGTATTGGGAGAGCAGACCCCTTAAACTTAAAAAAAAAATATATATATATATTTTTTATGATCAATAATCCTGTCCTAGGTCGAGGAGCGGACTATTGATCCTCGCCCTCACAAAACTCTTATATCTGTCCTTGAACTGTGTTACCAAATTTTAACTCCCATGATTAATTTCTTTTTTAAATACTAAATTTAGATGCTTTAACCCTAATAGTTAGTAAATTTTAATCATGGGTAAAAGAAGATATTTAATCCTATGTAGCATAGTCACATAACAAGGAGCAGGTGCCTTCTTTGACTTATAAAAATATTAAATTATATTATTTGTAATGACAGTCATTGCACTATAAGATATAAGACTTTTAATAGGGGCCGCGACTGCCGGTAATATTAGCAAAGGTTTTAGTGGCAGCCACAACGGCCGTCGCATGTTGATGCTAAATCTTTCGACACTAAATCTTTTAGTGGGGGCCACGTGGTCGCCGCTATAAACTAAAATCTTTAGCGGCAGCCATGGCTACTGCTATAAACTAAAACCTTTAGCATCAAAGGCTGCCACTGATTACAAGTTTCCCTACAATATTTAGAATATTAGTGGTGGTCTTTTGGTCACCACTAAAAGTATGTTTAAAAACTGAAAATCTCTAATTTTTGGTTTAGCGGAGCCAACGGCCGCCACAAAATGATTTTTTTAAAATAATATATATATATTTGTATACTATGTTTTTAAATTATTTACCATGTCATAACCATAAGGAAAGGGGACAAAGCACTGTAAACAAGGAGAAACAATACCCTTGCATCTAATTGGCCGACAAAACGTCCATCAACCCTCCATCCTCTTGACCAAAAATATTTGACACTGTAAGGGATAAAATTCGTAAAACTATTTGAGCGTTGAGGAACGAGCTAGCTTTTGTTGTTTTGTTCACGAAAGTGACAAGTGGACATGCGTTTAGGTCACGTGCTTAAAATAGAAGGATAAATACTGTCTGATGCACAACGTTCACGTTGTATAAATTACGACGTATCTGTGGTCTTGTGAACAACGTTTTCGTTGTGGCTGGACAACGTGTTCGTTGTCTTATGCACAACGTAAACGTTGTATTCTCGACAACGTTTCCGTTGTCATATGAACAACGAGCCCGTTGTAATTCAGATAAAGATGTTCAGACTTTATTTTAAGACATATACAACGTACCCGAGCTCGAGTCAACAACGAGACCGACTCGCAGGAGGGAGTGATCAGGAGGCGATTAGTTATTCTGACAAGTAGGCCGAAAGCACTATCTTAGCATTTAATGCTGGTCACTTCTATGTGCTGTCAGACCTAACCGACTGAACTCATAATAGGCTCTCACGTGTGATGCAATAGGTGACAGATTTTACTGACATATTTGGTAATGAGTGCAGGGCACGTGGTATGGGCATCCATGGTCATCTATGGTCATACCAAGGTTAACCTATAAATACCCCGAAAATATCAATGTTGAAGGGATCTGAAACACACATATATTTCAGTGCTATTGTGCGTGTTACTGTTCATCATCTTCTCCACCTACTTACTTTATCATCGGAGCGCAGGTCAGGGTATCACACTTTTCAACTCCTACCTTCTACCAGCGAATCAGTGTGTGTAGCCGCGGTTGACGCGTGTACTTCCCGGTATTTTTTCCTTCCAGACACTTACCTAGCTAATTATTCTCTATGAATTCATTAGCAATTACTAATATCTCTAATGAACCATTTTGTGCCCCTACAATATAATCATGACTCTGCCCTATCGGTAAACTTGTGTGTGAGGGTGCTTCTAAGAGAGTTGTCATTGGCACTGCACCACTTCTAGGCTTGTATTTTCTACACCAAAAAAATAAAAACTAAGAATCTTAAGACAAAAATACTTAAATTCATGAGGGTTGCCTAATTGCCTTTGCACATGAAAACTTACAGAGCCTAGCTGGAGCAAGATAACCCTATCCCCATATTTCAACCAAAGTTCGGCTTCAAACCTTAGATCTCTTGCAAGTCAAACGACAAATATAACTTCATTAGTATAAATTTAGCCTCATCTATATAAAATGGTATTTGTTGGAAAAATTGAAAAATAGCACTATACATCAAGTAGAAAGCATACATAAAATATTCAAATTTGACAGTAAATAAATACTCCAACGCATCAGTAGAAAAACTTGAATCCATCGACAATATTAAATTGAAAAACAAATGGTAAAATACTTATTAATATGGAGACCGAGACACGTGTTCAATACGCTATCCTTAAGGTGATTAACACCCCGCTATGATGCTTAGTGTTTACAGGTCTCTAATGCAAACCTCTAGGATTCAACATTCTCAATTTGTCGTCAGTGAGCACTCACAATTGACAACCACGACGAACTCAACACTACTCAACACTAGCTAAAATTAAAGTCCAAAAGCAAAGAAAATGTGAGGAATATAAAAGGGTGACGCTACACGCACACAAATAATTGCTAACCGTACATGAAAGTCAAAACTAACATCCATTAAATTTTAATTGTACACAAATAAAAGAAAATTGTCAATAATACCCCTTATCTCAAACCCTTCTCCTTCTTATGTCTCCGGCCAAAAGATCCAGTAACCATGGCTATCAAATACGTAATCTCCGAACAAAGACAAATGTAATACCCAACCAACCCAAGAACTTAACGACGAGCTTCAAAATTCCCAACAATTAAAGGCAATGACTCATTTTTTTCACGACAATGAATAATGAAACTGGCGTGAACCTTTCGACAAAAGAAATTGTGAAAATCTGTAGATAATTAAACATTCCTTTCCACATGGAAGCGGCGCAGGCTATGCGTGAGATTTCGATTGATGTTGAGATGTGGCACATGCTATGGGTAGGATTTCGATTGATATTGAGGAGATGAATCTGAGGTTGATCTCTATGAGTGGGCACAAGATTTACGGAGTAAATCTGTCATCGACCTAAGAATCAAGGTGAAGCCATAGAGGAGAGAGGGATTTACAAACCTAAGGGGATAGGTTGCTTATGGGCTTGAATGAGGCCACTGTTTTGAGTGGTTGTGCCTGCATAAGCACCTTCTTGGAGCCCACTTATGTAATGAGGGTGTTGGGAGTGGAATATGAATAGGAAGAGGAAGACATAACAAGAAGACGGAGGAGGTTAATTTTGATACAAAGGGTATTATTGACATTTTTATACTTAATATACTATTAGATTTTAATGACCCTTGTTTTTAAATTTGGTGTATAATAAGCAATTCTTGGTATGCGCCCTCTATCAAAAAAAAAGGACTTTGCTACTAGACCCCTTAGGACTGAGACCACCGAGACCATACTCTAAGAACATGGTATTTCAGGCGGGGCCATTTCACATAGTAGGCCCCACCTGAAATCCCATGCTCTTAGAGCATAGTCTCGGCCCTAAGGTGGGTCTCAGAAGCTTTATTTAAAAAGTATGTAGATTTTTTTTTTTCCTTTTTTTTTTTTTAAAGAAAGAGGATAGCCTCTTTTTATAGCAAGAATCTCATGGTTTTTAAGGCACAAAGGATATAAATTATTTAATACAAATAACCCTCCATAATTTTTTATAAAAGCTTCCAAAACGGCTGGGTTTAATAGGAAAGTTTGACTTTGAAATAGTATTTGTGCATGAGAATTTAGAATCTCTGTAGCTAAGAGAGGGAGTAGGGTACATTGTCTTCAATAGGGGTGTATTCGAGTCGGGCTAAGCAGGGCTTGGCCCGACTTGGCTCGGTTTGAAATATTTTCATCTATGCTCGAGCTTAGCTTAGTTTGAAATTTTTTCATCTATGTTCGAGCTCAGCTCTGCTCGAAGCTACTCGGTTAGGTTCAAGCTTGGCTCAAGCTCAAATTGATTTGAGCTCGCATTGAATGATTAAAAATAAATTTTAAATAAAAATAAAAATAAATTTTTTTTTTTGTATATAAATCTACAATAATCATATTATTTATATGTATAATAATTATATGATATATATATATATATAATATTCAAGCTGAGCCGAGCCGAGCCTCAATCGGGCCGAGCTTTAAGCTGAGCCGAATCAAATTGGCCTTGGCTTGAGCTCGACTTGAATACATTTTTAAACACAAAAAAGGGCTTGTCTCGTCTCGATCAAGCTAGGGATGTCAATGAGCCGAGATGGGCATTGCTCAGGCTCTACACATTAGATTTTTGATGTTGCTCAGGCTTGGCTCGAGCTCGAAAAGTTCAGCTTGGGCTCAGCTCATTCACAAATCATTGAGCTCGAGACGGCTCATTAAGTTCTAATTTTTTTTAAAATTGTATAGTGGGGGACGATATTCTAACAATTAAGAGATTAAATAGTGGGATACAAAGAAAATGTGAAGATAAAATAGTGTTTTTACTAACCTAATGAACATTTCATGTTCTTAATTTAAAAAACTTATTTAATTTTCTTATATTTTTTAATGTAAAACTCAATATTGGTAGGGGTATAATTGGACATGGGTATTCATTAAATTAGTCGACTCGACTCGAGCCGAGCCGAGCTGAGCCGATCTACCTCTTACTCGAGCTTGGCTCGTTATCTAAACGAGCTCACTCACTTGGCTCAGCTCGGCTCAATGAGCTTTTGAATCCTTCTCAAGCTCGACTCGTTTCGAGCCGAGTCGAGCTGGCTCGGCTCATTGATAGCCCTAGATCAAACTTATTTTCAAGCTCAAGCTAGGCTTTTTTGGGCCGAGCCGAGCCACACTTTGAGCCAGCTCTGTTCGGATACACACCTAGTCTTCAGTTTATCACCATACCTTTCTCTTTCTCTTCCAATTGTACTAGTGCCTAGGAAATAAATGAGACTGAGACTGATCCTCTAACTATTGATGAGAGTAGAATACATTTCATCAATTTTTATTCCGTTTGTTATCACCCTAATCTTTTTAATTTCCTCCAATGTTTCATTTGTATAATGTATGTATATAACTTGAAATAATTTAGAAAATATGTACAACCAAATAAGCTGTAAGAGACCAAAATGGGATTGAGCTACTTAGATGATTTCTTACGGACCGTCAGGATGCACTAATGTTTTTCTGTTTTTTTTATAAGAAAAAATAAATGACTTTCTCTTTTCAAATCTTTTATTTTAAAAATCAAAAAACATGTTTGATAAACAGTGTTTTGGGTAACAATCCATGGTGGTGGGTGGGTGGTAGTGGTGTGGACAGTGCGCACTCCGTATTTTATACTTTTGTTTTCTTTTAAAAGAAACATAAACATGTTTACCAAAACATGTTTTATGCAAAAATTATGTTTTGTAAATATACAGGCTTTAAAGAGCTAAATCCTAACCTGACTTTGCAATCAATAAACTCTTGCAAAACCCTGAAATTCCCTAACCACTGGAAATCAATACAATCTTGGCAGATTTTACATGGGAACTCCTAAGAATCGCTCACCACTCCATTGCTTACTCCCCAAGACAAGCCAATGTGTATGCTCACAAATCCGCAAGACACAGTGTCTGGCTTTATCAGACTGAAAATTTTGTTCTCCACAGGCCTCTCCTGCAGTCTGTAGTAAAAAAGAAAACCCGACTTTTATTAAACGGGCCTAAGTAATTGAGCTTGATTCTAACAATAGGGCCTAAAATGTGAGAATGGGTGGGGTTTTTTGGTTAGGCTAGCCCAGTGGACCGAACCCGTTGCACCCCTAATCGTTTAGCCACTGATTCACGACTCGCGACTCACTCACTCAAACCCTAACCCTAGATTTCACTCAAACCCTAACCCTAACCCTAACAAATAGTGATATAAATCCATCCATTTTGTGTTTGCGTCGTTGAATCGCATTTTTGCAGTGGAAGAGCCGATTGAGAGACGCAATGGTGTCGTTGAAGCTCCAGAAGCGACTCGCTGCTAGCGTCCTCAAGTGCGGGAAAGGGAAGGTTTGGCTTGATCCCAATGAAAGCAACGAAATCTCCATGGCCAACTCCAGTACGATCTTATATCCATCGTTTCATTCTTTCCTCTGAAAAGTAACTTTGGGTAGAAATATTGTCTTTCTTCTTTATCACAGATTCTATTATCAAAATCCGCCCTTTGGATTATCTTTTTCTGTCCCCATTTACTGGTCTGAGATTTAGGTTTCAGTAGGATCTAGTGGCTCTAATGGGTGTCCATCATTTTCGCTGTTTTTTGATTCTTTATTTGTTTGTTGGTTGCTTGATCGATGTTGGGATTCGATTGAGGGTGCCAGATGATATGTAGATAAGCTTTCTACATTAGGGTTATCAGATTTTATCAACAAATTTAAGATACATAATACCCAATTGCCAGATTTGCGTTAATAATTATATTGGTGAAGCATCCGATGTTAGGCATTTGATGGTGGCAGAGGTTAGTGCTTCTGTTCATTGATTTATGTTGCAGGCATCAATAACTTAAAAAAATTTGATTGTTTTATTGGTAGCTGGTAAATTCATTGATCAAAGTAGAGAAATTCAAAATGTTAATATCTTGAGGTAAACAGATTTGAAATTGTGATTCGAAAAAAAATAATCGAGCTTCTGAACTTCCAACAGTTGAGCCCCATTTAAAAAAAAATATTGTTATTATTTTGGGTAGTTAGGATCTAATCTATTCCCTCAGATTGCAAACTGAGTTTGCCATCTCTTATTAAGGGTTAATTCTTTTTCCGTTGCTCTATATTGTCCCTTGCCTTACTGTATACTCCTTATTGATGTTGGTAGCAGTTTTTCCTTTCAATTCAGGCTCTATTGACAACTTCTAATTCTTAAAATGTCATGATATATTGTTTCTGCTGTTGGGGTTTCATTTAAGATTCTTTATAATGTGTTCCTTTTTGCTTTTCGAGTTCAGGGCAAAACATAAGAAAGCTGGTTAAGGATGGTTTTGTCATCAGGAAACCAACAAAGATTCACTCTCGGTCTCGTGCACGTCGAATGAAGGAGGCCAAAAGAAAGGGGCGTCACTCTGGATATGGTATGGTTTAGAATTCTGAGCGTTTTGATTTACAAGTGAAGTGTATTTGTAACTCAAGAAACTTACTGCAATGAGTCTATTTAGGGACTTGGATAAGTAAGCAATTTGATTTTAAATTTATATTGGATGTGAAATACATATATTTTAGAAAATAGATAATATTGTTTTGTTCATTCTATATTTCGCTATGAGAAGGCCATCATTGGTTTCCTGTTTGATCCGAGAAGTCACCAAGCCAAAAATATGGAAATTTTGGCTGGTTTGGGACAGTTTTTAGTTGTAGTTGAGTCTGCTGACTTTTGAGCCTGTAGGGCTAAAAACTGGTCTCACACAGAAAGTTGGTTGAATTTCTCACTGCAGTTTTGGCTAAGGCCGAAGCAACTTGGTAGATCTTTTATCTTTTTTCTAAAATGCTTTCAGGTAAACGTAAGGGTACGAGAGAGGCAAGGCTGCCTACCAAAATCCTCTGGATGAGGAGAATGCGTGTACTTAGGCGCTTACTCCGCAAGTACAGGGAATCAAAGAAGATTGACAACCACATGTACCATGACATGTACATGAAGGTGAAGGGTAACGTCTTTAAAAATAAGCGGGTGCTGATGGAGAGCATCCACAAGTCGAAGGCTGAGAAGGCGAGAGAGAAAACTTTGTCTGACCAGTTTGAGGCTAAGCGTGCTAAGAACAAGGCAAGCAGGGAAAGGAAGATGGCCAGGAGGGAGGAACGTTTGGCTCAGGTGAGATAAGCCTTGGAAAATGATTTATTGAACCTCGGACATTTTGTTATCATTGGTTCATGGACTCACTTGAATAAAAATGTTCAACATAAATACTAGTTCACCCAAAAATTAAAAAGAAAAGAAACTTGAACATAACCATTTGTTCTTTCGGTAATAGTTATCAAAGTGAAAAAGAAGGGTGGTAGTACTCACATTATTTATTTAGGGCGTTTTTGTTTTTGCTAAATCGGTCAAAAGTTGTATCAAGCTGATGAAGAGATGAGATTTTTATTTACTTTCTCTACTTTGGCCTTCCAAGTTTATTATTTTTCTCGACTCATGGACAGGGACCTGGAGAGAGAGCACCACCGGCACCGGCACCTCAACCGGCTGAGTAAGGAATTTTGGAGTTTTATGTTTTACCTACATATTTGAATCAGGTAGTTGAGGATGTTATCTAATTAAGAATGTGTTTATCCATGTAGGGGAGCTAAGAAATCCAAGAAGTGAGACACCTTTGATGAACATTCAAGGATTGACGATTATACATAGCGTTCATATGTTTTCCTGTACTGCAGTAGAATAGATTTCATGAGAATTTTTGTTTTTCCTTTTCTAGGGCTTTTGTTTCTTTATACAACAGATTTGAAATTCGGTTGACTGTAACTTTTGCTTTATGCTGATTTTTTTTTCTATTTGTGATTGCGGTTAATGGATTATCCGACTATGATTACATGTGCTAGCACTGAGCAGGTTTAGGCATGAGAGTTTTAGCACATTTTGTTGGTAGCATCAAGTAATTGGTGAACTTAAAAATGTTGCTGCTGCGGCTAACTAGTGGAGTAGCAATTTGAATTGTACCCACCATACAGATTTGTGTTGGGTTAGGCTGTTGAGACTAGGTAAACTTGGTGTTTCTACAGCTGTTTGTGATGAGTCATTTGGGTTTGTGATGCCTAAGCCTCAATGCATCTGTTCTTTCATACTTTAAAAGGGACTGTTTAGACGCAGATGTGCGATTGACTCTTAACTGTCTTAGAGCATCTCCAACCCAATTTCTTAAATTTCTCTACTTTTACTCTACAGTAGAGAGTTTATTTTTAAAATAGGGGCCAACTTTTCTCCTTGTAACTCCAATATTACTCTTATTCTCTACTTCTACTTAAATACTCAAATTTTTATTTCTTTTTATTTTAACATTATTGCAACCGATGAGAGAACAATTGCACTCCAGCCCCACTTTTTTTATTTTTTTTCTAAAAACCAATATTATATTATTAAATCTTAAGGGTTAGTGAATCTTAACCATGGTTAGTAGAAGTTAAAAGAGACACGTGTTGGCCCGTGGGTGTGATTGAACTAACGCAATTGACTGTGGTTCCCAACCCTACTTCATATTCAAATGATTTGACAAGACTTAAAAAAATAATAATATAATAATAGTAGAGAGGGGGATTTGGCTCCCTACTAGTAAGGAGCAAATCTCCAACCCTATAATAGGGAGGGCATACAGGGAGTGCGTTGGAGTGCTTAAAATATGGTATGCATCTCTACTCTAGAGAAAGAGAGGTCCTCTAGGAGTGCGTTGGAGATGCTCTTATGTTTTTTGACTTCTTTAGGCTGCAACCCCAGTTTATGAGTTTGGTTAGAACTAATGGTCGGTCTCAACGCGGCATCCCTTGACTTGAACTTGAGTTCATCAATACTTCATTGAATGTTTGTAGCACAAGGGGCGAAGGGGATTATTCAACCCGTCATCTTTTTGAGGTATCATTTAAAACATTTTAATTCTTGGAATGAGATAAAATCAATTTACGGTTGTGTCAAGTGAATAAATGGATAGAGCCCTATGGCTCCAATTATAGGGAAACAAAAAGCATCGAGCTTCTGTTCTTAATTTGAATGATTACTTGTTCTAATTAGACTTTAAAAAACTATTAGTACCGAGCACTTTGATTCTAAATTATTTTAGGAAGTTTCCATGCATTTGCCTCCCCAGCAATTTAGGGGTGTCAATGGGCTGGACTTGGGTCTGGGTTTCTGTTGCATTTGAGTAGGCCCGAGCTCGTCCTGTTTACAAGAAATTTTTGTGATATTTGAGTAGGCCCAAGCCTGACCTGTTTACAAAAAGTTTTTGAGGCCCAAACTTAGCCTGTTGATCCCACTACAGAGACTAAAAACTAAAAGGATTCACACATGTGAGGGTAAAAATATAGTTTCTTTTTTACCTTCAGATCATTTATGATGGTTACTGAGTAGTGGGATGTCCTGGTCTATGGTAACTACCCGTCATAGATTCTCGTTATTTGCATGGCCCACTAATCGTTGATAGGGGTTGTCTTGTACATTATAAAATCCAACCTCTTTCAAATAAAAGCCCTTTTGTTTTTTATGGCCCACATTTACTTACCCCAACTGCTTTGAAGACAAGATGCTGAAAAGAAGCCAAACCAAACAAGATAATAGTTCAAAGGAAAATACGACCATATTATTTATTTATTTTTTAAAATGAG
Source organism: Tetracentron sinense (assembly GCA_015143295.1). Classification (NCBI taxonomy): domain Eukaryota; kingdom Viridiplantae; phylum Streptophyta; class Magnoliopsida; order Trochodendrales; family Trochodendraceae; genus Tetracentron; species Tetracentron sinense. The sequence continues at coordinate 38,111,075 of CM026566.1, read as the reverse complement.
TTTTTAACTACAAATAGGAGCTGGTTCGAGAGCTAAGCGGAACTAATTACAGCTCCCTAGAATATGCCTTATTATCGGGGTAAATTGGAAATTTTATAAATATAAACGAATGATATTTTCATCATATATATTTATGCATAATTCTCGTAATGCCCATGTCAAGGCATATTTTGGAAAACTTCGGTTATTTCTTGAATCATTTTTTTATTTGTAGCTAAATTATTTATTTATAATTAGAAAAAAATAGTTTTTATACATGTTCCATCGGCTCATATATATATTTATGCCTAATTCTCGCAATGCCCATGTCAAGGCATATTTTGGAAAACTTCGGTTATTTCTTGAATCATTTTTTTTTTTATTTGTAGCTAAATTATTAATTAATTATTATTATTTTTTTTATTAGAAAAAATAGTTTTTATACATGTTCCATCAGCGTCTCTGTAGGTTGCTATTTGGCCCTTTTAATACTTATTAACTATGGTTAAGATTCACTTAACCCTACGTTTAATAAAAATAAAAATAAAAATATTAACTTTAAATTGGTTAAGCTTGACCACGATTGAGGCAGAAATGAACATGTGATGGCTTGTAGAGTTGCACGTGCTCCACTGGGGTACGCACGCGGACACTATCACGCCCTGTTGTTGTTATTATTATTATTATTTTTCAAGAGTTTTCCAACTTTTCTTGTTTTTGAGTGAAATCTTGACATTGATTCTTTTGGGGAGGACATGAGTTCGTGTCTGCCAGTGGCAGACCTACCTTTCTACTAACCTAAATCATAACTCAATACTATAACTTGGATAAATGATGTTACTATTATCTAGATTAATGATGTTCCCTACCCAAAAAAAAAGTATTCGAGCTTCCTAACTAATGAAGCAATTGGTCTACCTCATGACCTTAATGACAGACATCACACTCCATTATCTTTTAGGGACTTTCTTTCTTATAAGCCACGTTCATTACGTAAGCACCAAATCATGCTACAGCACCATCATCCTCATATTATAATCATATTATGATGCATTTTTTCAACTATTTGAGGTTTGAAATTCTGTTCCAGTTATCCAAAAAAAATAAATTCTGTTTCCTATTTTATTCTATCAAGCACATTTAACTTACATCAACTAACCTTGCTGTTTTAATCTATCAAGCGTCATTTAGGGGGTGTTTGGATTGGATTTTTTTGGCCAAAAATCAATTTTGGTAAACTTGATTGTGGAGAAATTAATGGTCAAATAATCATTTTTTCAAATAATAGTGTTCGAAGAATACGTAGGCGAGTCTCTTTACTTCATATTCTCCGAACACTATTATTTGAAAAAATGATTATTTGATCAAGAATTTCTACACAATCAATTTTATAAGAATTGATTTTTGGCCAAAAAAATCCAATCCAAACGGCCACCTTAACTTGCATCAATCAGACTCTTTTATTCCATCACCTAGTGATGCCACTCCGAGATTCTCTCTAGTCTTAAATTTATGTTATTTTAAAATTAAAATCATAAACCTCGTCAAGCATATTCTCATTTGTAAGCATAAAAATATTGGATATTCTTGTATAGATTCTATATTAGGATTTGGCATATACACCTATCATCGGTCATGGTCCCTCCACATGAGACGGTAGTGTTAATGACCAAAACACTCAGAAATGTCACCTTCACTTTTTTCCTTTGTGGTTCTAGTTTGGAATCTATTGAAATCATTTAATTTTGGTGGGTCAAGATGAGATTGGTCCGATCTGGCCCGGCCCGGCCCGGCCCCATACTTAAATCACAACAATTTTCCAATTTAGGAGAGTGCTGGGCCATTAAGGCTACTGAAATTCATTAAAAAGCCCAACTTCGGTCCTATTCAGGGTTAGGGTTCCCATTGTAATGGTGAATATCCCTTCCAATTCCATCCTGTAATGTCAAAATAATAAACATCTCACCCAAGCCCAACTTGTGTATAGGCTTTGGCCCATGGGCCAAGATTTTGGGGCCATCCAATCAAACCCACGTGTGAATCTCAAGCCTAACATGTTAGGGAACTTTTTGTCCATCAATAAAGTTTCAGAGGGACATTTAAGTCAATTCAATCATTTCAGTTGGAACAGTTTGAGGTTAAACCAGAGCTTCTGGTAGTTGGTTTTTTTTTGTACTTATAGGAGGAAATCTCTCTCTCTCTCCAGCAGAAGCAACGGCGACCGGAAACCGGCCGGAAAAGGACATGCAAAACCTAAATTCCGGTAATTCTCTGCGGATCTCAGTAGGATTTTCAGGATCAAACGAAGAACCTTGCATCTCCTTCAATGGCATCGGACGAATTCATGTCCGGTGATGAGCCCTGCTACTTTCCAATGCAATCGGAGCCATTGCCGCCGAATGTGTCGTCTTCTTACTCCATCCGTATAGGACCTGAACCGAATTGGATTTTCGAAGAATTGCCCAATGCCAAGATTGTATCCGTCTCTCAGCCTGATCCCGCAGATATTAGCCCCATTCTTCTATCTTACACTATTGAATTCCAGTATAAACAGGCAAGAATTTCTTCCTTTTCATCATTATATCTTTTTGTTTTAAATCTTGCAAAGAAAAGTACTGTTAATTGTTTGAATTTTGTGTTCGGATCGTTATTTCTTTGGGTGAATTCAGCCATTAAGAATGAGTTTGGAATTTGAGACTTAGGTTTCTAGTTCTTGAGATTGTAATTGTGTATTAATGAAAAGGGTATCCATTTATTCATTGCTCGGTTGTATCTTTGTTAGTTATTATGTAAAACTGCATCCTAAATGGTATAACTTGCACTAAATTTAATTTAAAATGTTCCATTAATTTTGTCTATGCGTGGTTTCTGAAGTGAGATTTATTAATTATAAGAAGTTGGCTTGATGATAGGAAGAAACTTATTGCCAGGGGCGGAGCCAGGATTTTCCGCCAGGGGGGGCTAATGGTGAGGTGTGGGGGTTCGGGGGCGTAGGCCCCGAAAAAAAAAATTAGTGCCAAGTTTGTGGGTCATCTCGTCTCTTTATCCATTGGTAAATAATATAGTTTTGAGTAGTGATGATTAGCGGATCTTTTAACACTCATTTAACCCTGGTTAAGCTTATCAAAATTAAATTTAAGAATTTTATTGTTTTTTTCTACTGTTGGATTGCTTAACTCTATGGGTGAGTGAATCTTAACCACAATTGGTGTGTTAAAGAGGGGCGTGGACCAATGAGGACCGGCCATTTCATTACATGATGGAAAACACCGGTAATTTAAGCATTTTCATATGCATATGCCATCTTAAATTAAATAATATAAATATAAAAAAAAAAAGTCTTCTCAAAATTTTCAGGGGGGGCTTAGATCCCCTACCACCACCCGGCTTTGCCCTTGCTCCTAGGCCACACCCACATTACACTATACAAAAAAAAAAATTCCCAAAAGTTGAGGGGGGGCTTCAGCCCCCCCTGGGCCCCATGTGGCTCCGCCCCTGCTTATTGCGGTAAAAGTGAATTTTTTAATGGAATGCTCAATCTAGACGGCTAATGACTAAGACTAGAGCTCAGTTTCCAATTTAATGGATGTTATCTTGAGAAGATGGTCTCTCTCTCTCTCTCTCTCTCTATATATATATATATATATATATATATATTTGTTGAAAATCAAGAAAAGTGAATGCCTGAGGTGGGGGGCAATATCACAATTTGAAAGATTCTTACTATTTCACAAGTAAAAAAGCATTTGGGACTTGCTCTTTCATCTCTTATCACTTTATGGGGTAAACAAACCCCTATTCATGAGAAGGATTATAAAAGTTCTCCACCAGATGCAACTAGGGCTTGGGACCGGCCTGCGAGCTTTGAAATAAGTCTAACCAAGGCTGAATATATGGAGTGCAACTTTAGTAATGGCATGCATAGAGTAGAGACAAGTTTATTTAAGATAAACTGTAGGAGATATCCCAGGACGACCAATTTCTTTATATAAGTTTTATCATCCACAATATTTTTGATACTTGGCTGAAACACTGGAAATTATATATGAGACTTGGCCCTAAATTGATTAAAACTTTGAAATATCTGAAACTTCAAAATTGCGTAAAATTGAAACGAAGTCTCACGAAGCTGGATATGAGTAGATGTTGGTGAAAATGTCAGGAGGAGGCAACCCTTGCCGCCCTTGAGAGTCCCCGGGAAGTTAGCATAAAATAGAAGGCTGTGGGAAGTTTCATTGAAATTTGAAACCTTATGTAGCTAATATGAGAAACAGTTATAGGAAAGACAAAATTAGTAGTGAGTGCAACGAGGGAACTTAGAGTTGCTTCAATAGGTGATGAAATAAAGGAGATTTATTTGATCTAGTTTGGTGTCATGTCACGTGTAAGTTTGTAACGAAGACCAATGGTGGCACCGATGAGAAAGAGCACAATGGTGCATGTTGAAAGCCCCAAGAAGTTGAGGAGAAGGCTGAAAGTGATGCGACCTGAAGAAGTCAGAAAAGATTTGAGGAAACTTGGTTTAACATACCCTATGGAGAAGGCTATGATGATGATAATCATTTTAACTAAAGAAGCTTCCATCTGAAGTATTGTTGAGTATGCTTCTTTTGCAAAAATGTTAAATTGGGGATAGCAATAACCAAGTATCAGATGTATGGAAGAGATGTTGCGAAATAAATCTGATTGGTTGATTTTCAAAGATATCTTCTTGGACGGGAAATTGGCGATGGAAGAGATTGATTGACTTTTTCTACAGCATATGTACACATTTGTTCTTCTCATTAAATGTGGTATGGAACAGGCTCATCTCCACTAATAATTTTCAAGAGTCACATAAATGGTGGATGAATTGAATACTCTTGGATGAAGAAGCCCTGCAGGTGGATTGTGTTTCATGTCTCTCACTATTACTGGGACTGTATATCTTGTGAACCATGCCTTTTGGTATATGCATTAACCATAAGAAGCAACATCTGCAAGCAGTATAGATTAGTGTTTTGAAACACGGACTGGACTGTCAAACTATTTAGACCATCACCGGCTCCTATAGGATCCACAGGACCCACTGAAACCTTTTCACAGAAGACCATTCTCTATTGCATATTCAACCTGGACGGTTGAACCGTCAACTCTTTGAACCATAGGACGGTTTGAAAACTGCCCGATCCATTTGGAAAATAGATGCTGACGACAGATTTCGAAATCTGGCCATTTTGTACGGAAATCTGTACTAGGAGTTACCAAAAATACATATGCATAATTTAAATTAACCGTACTTATGATTTTAAGCCAAACGAAAAGGATTTGTTAGAGAGAAGGGGCAAGGGTTACAAAAGGGAAAAGGAGGCAATGCAAGATGTTTTCACTCATCTCTCTTTGCAATCCTCAATTCATCTCTCTTATTGCAAGTGTGTGTATTGTTTAAATTAATTATAATGGGCTGGTATACTCCTGCAACAAGATGTTTCTCCTCTTTGCTGGAAAGTGGAAACATAATTTTTTTCTTCTAGCAGTCAAAACAAATTTTTGAATACTATGGTGAACTAATTGTGTGTTTCTATTCAGCAGTTCAAGTGGCGCTTATTGAAGAAAGCTTCACAAGTTATTTATTTACATTTTGCATTGAAGAAACGTGCAATTGTTGAGGAATTTCATGAGAAACAGGAGCAGGTGTGTGTATTGTTTGATGGCAGTCTCCTTTCAGAAGTTAGCTTTTTAGCATTTTGACCTTTGTAGGCTTGTGGCCAAACTAGAAGTTTGAAATATTCTTCCTTAATCAAAACTTTCTAACGACTTCTGATTTCTGTTCCTTCCCTAATGTGTATTTAGTCCTAATGAGTTTTCCGATTCTGTATTTGGGAAGGAATGGTGTTCTGATTAAGTTTTGTTGGAACTTTACATGAAAGGTTAAAGAATGGCTTCAAAACCTAGGAATAGGAGATCACACAGCAGTTTTGCAAGACGACGATGAACCCGATGATGAGGCTGTTCCTTTGCATCATGATGAAAGTGCTAAAAACAGGTGACCACTGATGTTGCATCACTTGTTCAGTTGGATAAGCACCAAATACATCCATTTCCACTACAATTGTTATAGTTCGTACAGGTTGGTTTTTTGTGCAGAGATGTTCCATCCAGTGCCGCTTTGCCAATCATTAGGCCAGCACTGGGAAAGCAGCAGGCCATTTCAGACAGAGCAAAGGAGGCAATGCAAGGGTATTTGAATCACTTTTTGGGAAACATGGACATTGTGAACTCCCGAGAGGTATGTGTGGAGTCTTTACCTTTAAAGATGGGCTCATGTTTCTCTTATTTTAGTCACAAGTTGTAGTTGGCATTCAGAACCATTGAAACATTTGTTTTTCTTTTGTGACTAATTACAGCCATGTTTTTTGTAAACTTGTTTGTATTTGTATTATAAACTGAAGTTTATTTTGGAGTGTTTAATATTGGCTTGTCATATGTCCTAACAGTGTATAAGATAAGTTACCCTTCTTTTCTTCTTGTCTAATTTGATTAGTTGTTTATTTTCTGGGTCCTTAGCATTTGGTTTGTGGCACATCAGAACTGAGTATAAATGTAGACAACAATCATTTTCCTTATATCTGAAATACTTATTGAGAAAGTGGTTCTTGTTTTTTTTAGAAAGGATGATCTTTGTTTAATACTGATTTCAGCATCTCTCTAGTCATTTCACTATATATATATATAGCAATGCTCATTAAAGCCTTTAATGAGCGGTCCCTCTAAAAAGATAACATGTGGCAGTCTTTTTTTTAAATCCGAATATTGGATGTTAAGATAGGTCCATTAGGAGACACGTGTCAAGAATCAGTCTGATCGGATGTGTTTAGACCGTCCGATTAGACCCTAATTTGTCAGCATTAACCCCTAGGGTTCATTAGACCCTAACTAGGTTATAGAAATGATTGATTTTCCCAAATTTGATCGGATGATCCATAAATGTCTGATCGAACTGAATTTTTGCCATGTGTCTCTTCGGAGACCCGTCTTGACATCCAACGGTTGGATTCTAGAACAAGCCGCCATGTGTCATGTTAATAAGGACCGCCCATTAAAGGCTTTAATGAGCATTGCTCATTTAAATGCTACTCTCTCTCTCTCTCTCTATATATATATATATATATATATCATGAAGACACAAATGAAAAATTTATGATTATACATGATTCACTGGGACCTAAAATTGCATTATTTTAAATACCTTACTTGAACAAAAGTAAAACAAATGAATAAAACAATAGTGAAGAAGTTACGACATAAAAATGATTACTTATAGACTTCTTGGCTCTCTTGGTGTCATTGAGCTTATATCGTCTCAATAAACCCCAAGCCTGCATAAGATAAATGAATTAGTGCTTGTATATGTAACTCTGAACTAATTGAATTATGGATTTAAAGTCTGAACTTTGAACTGCCAATGCATCTTTTTTTTTCAACTCATGAACAATGGATTTAAAGTCTGAACTTTGAACTGCCAATGCATCTTTTTTTTTCAACTCATGAACAATAGGCCTATACCTTCCCTCTATTCATATAGTTTGTATAAGAGAGAGGTTGGCAATCATTTGCCAGCTGTGGGTCGGTTAGTATTTTCAATGCTTGATAACTGAAATTTTGCTTTGCAGTTTGAATTGGCTTGTACATCTGTCTTTCATGGTTGTTTCCCTATTATGTCTGTCCATCATAATTTGCAGTTCTGGACTGTAGGTTTGCAAGTTTTTGGAGGTTTCCAAGTTATCATTTTCACCAGAGTATGGCCCTAAGCTAAAAGAAGATTATGTAATGGTCAAGCATTTACAAAAAATTCCAAAGGAGGATGATGCTAGAAAGTGCTGTGCATGCCATTGGTTTAGTTGTTGTAATGACAACTGGCAAAAGGTAATGCAATCTTATTGTTGAAATTAAGGGTTGTATTCTCTTGTTTTTACACAGTTTCAGATGCACAAACATATACATGTGTTATTGTTATGTGAGCGTATGTGTATGGTGGTTGGGGAGGTAGTCAATCAGGTGCTTCCTGTGAACTTTCAATTACAATTTCACCCATTGATAACAGGTTTTGGTATAATATAAGGCACTGATAAAGAAGAGGAAGATGACATCTTTTACATAGCTATTACTAGTGTCAGTTATGAATTACATTGGTTAATTCTGGAAAAAAATCTGTTGTTATGGAGCTTTTCACTTCTTTCACTTCAAATGGCTCCCGGTCTTATCGAGTAGACATGAATGATGGTCTACCATCCTCATAACTGAACCCGTCATTCGTATGCATTCGGGTGTTGAACTTGAACCCTCCATCCAATGGATGCCACCTATGCCAAAAGCGACCTGACCAGTGATCATAACCATTTCGTCTCTCATTCTTTTGGACAGAAATTGTATGGTGAAAAGTCCACGTAGAAAATTTACAGTCACCCAATCAGGTGTGGAATTACTAGTCTTCTGAGCAGAACCTATTAAATGTTTGGTCCTACTCCCCTGGTGATCTGCACAGGCAGCTATGAGGGCAGTAGAACGTCCTCTGAGTCTAGCAGACATAATTCTTTGATGTTCTCATGCTGGAGGTTCTGATCAATCTGGTGCTGCTTGAGCACTTTTAACTACAAATTCTCACATTAATAACAGCTTTTACATAGCTATTACCACTATCAGATGCAAATAATGATTGTGCATCCTGAACAATTCCCTTGGCTTATAAATTGTTTGGATGTCAGATGATATAGATTAGAAATGTCCATTCTGACTTCAGCTTGTGTCCTGTTTATATTGAAGATGAGTATCTAAACGTGAAGGTGGTTTAGCTTCATCATAAATGAACAAAATTCGCCCGTGTGCAATAGGGTGTAACCCACCATTTGATGGTGCCACCTAGAGATCTCCTATGCCAAAATGATTCGACCATATGACAGTATCATTTTATATTTCACTTTCTTTTAGATGAAAAATGTATGGTGAGTATGTACACCATAACAAAAATTCATGGGCACCCAATCAGGCATTTGTTGTGCTAGGCCTCTCCTCAGTGAGACCCAATAAATACTGTGTTCTACTAACCTGTTTGTGAGCTGCTACACAGGTACAAGAACTCAGAATATCCTCCTGAACTAACAGTCTTGCTCTTTAGATGTTCCCATTTATTTAATCTGGATTGGATAACCATGACCATCCGATCTATCTCATTCGTTTCAACTTACTAAGTCTGTATTATTGTTGAACCTTCTCCCTATCTGTCCTTTTCTCTTCCTTTCGATAAGTTGATCTCTTCAATTCCTTTCAAGTGACAAATGTTTAGTTCCTTGCAGCTTCTCTTTTTTTGTTCTTTAATATAGTAGTTTGCATTGGAAATTGTGCAACAATAATGGAAATTTTGGCATATGGATGGTACTATCATGCCACAGAACAAATAAGCTCTTATATTTTATCATTGGCGCCATGAGCATAATTGTTTTTCTTGATTTTGGTTACTTCTGTCATGAACTCTAATTGTCTATGTGCACTACTGAATAAGAGGTGCTACATTTCTTCATCCTTCTGGAGAAAATGAGCAGAATCTTATGCATGTGACAGCCATGTTCCTTGAAAGTTGAAATTTTATTGCTTATAGTGTTAGTGGTTCTATCAAATTCCTATCAATAATGTTTTACCTTACTGCCTTTTGACTGAATTATTGCACAGCATACCCATCAATAGGTCATCAATGTTAAATGCACTTGTTATACTGCTTTTGATATCTATTCTTTCAATTTGAATCCCATATTAGAGTTCCAAAGCTTATATGTTTACATGTAACTTGTTTATGTTCACTTCACGTCATTAACACTAGTTTACATTGTTTCATTGTACTTGAGTTGCTTATAGGTGTGGGCTGTGTTGAAACCTGGATTCTTGGCCTTGCTGGAAGATCCTTATGATACCAAACCATTAGATATAATCGTTTTTGATGTACTACCTCCCCCGGATGGAAATGGAGAGGGTCCAGTATCTTTAGCAAAAGAGATAAAGGAACATAACCCTTTACGTTATGCATTTATGGTAAGCTGTGTATGACCTCTAGCGCTAGAGAGGCTTCAGTTGCGCTTCATTTGGATTCACTATGATGCTGTGGTTCTCTATAAGTACTTCTCTATGTAGTACTAGATTTTGCTACCCCTTAGTACTAGCATGTGGTTGTTAAAGTATTTTCTGAATTCCTTGCAACTGTAAGAATAGGTGTTTCTAGTATCAATATTGGAAAAACTCGTATTATGTTTCTGGTTTCCATACTGAAATGTTGAGCTTAATATAATCCTAAACTAACCTGTATGGAAGTAAGAGATACATTTTACATTTTCACGAGGATATCTATAGTAGTCACTTGAATATGAAAAGGCCTCTAAGTTCTAAGTATGCCCAAAGATGAAAAAGGGATATATTGTTAATAATACTATCATATTTTTTACTTGTATAAAATAGTAGAGGATATGTGTAGATAGGCAACACAAACATTAGGGGTGGCAACTGGTTTGGAGTCTGGTCAGGTTGTTGTGCTACCTGGTACCTGGTACTTGGTTCTTGGATACTTATCCCGTACACAAAGTAGAAGCCAGTCCAAACCCAGAACAACTGGGCTTACCATCCGGGTGTTTGGTTGTCTCTTGGTTCTATTCGGGTGAGCTTCAATCCAGTGTGTGCAGCATCAACCCAAATTCAAATGATCGAATCAATTTGGAATTAATCAGCCTGAACACAGAAAATTCTGGCGGGTTCCAGGTGGTCGATCTAGGCAGACAACAACCAAAATTATATTTCATCGCAATTTATCATTATGAACTTGATAAACCATGACCAGATCGGTTGTACTTGAATTGGATAATGTGAGGCGAACCAAATTATGAATCGAGGTGGAGCAAATTTCAGATTAGAGAAGCCTACCCATAACCAACCAGGTTCTTCTGTAGTTGTGAACCGTGAACCTGAACCCAAACCCAAACCCAAACCCAAACCCAAACCCAAACCCAAACCCAAACCACACAAACAAGCAAACTAGGTATATATGGTCAAAAAAGAATGTGGACTTGCATAAATTATTTAAGTCTTCTTGTCTGTAAGTACTACATACACTTGAGTTTAAATTTTTATATTTTGGTTCAATGTAGATACATCATATTTCGAAGGTTGAAACAGGATAACAGCATACTTATATGACGTGAAATGAGACAACAGATATCTTCATTTTTATATTGTCCAATATAATGTAAATGGCACTTGGATACCATTTTTAGATGATGAATCCATGTGAATTGTAAGACAAAAATTTTAAGCAATTAAAAAGGTGTAATTTGTGTAGAATGTTTGTTAAACTAATCATTCAATACTTTGGGAGCATGAGTTAAACATTGTAAGAAACTGAACATGCATGAAAGACAAGCCCATGTAAATATTTTATATTTAATTGGTTGAAGAATTGCGTACTTTGAGTGGTCTTTAGTCATCCCCTTAATTTTTACCTTTTCAGCTGTGATATAAATACAATAATAAATGGATACAAATGTACTTCTAACAAAAATTGCCAGTGTAAGTTTAATCTCTGACCAACATTTGTAGTAAATCTTAAAAGGTGATTTGTGGAAATCGGAGCATGAAGTTAAGAACTAGAAGTAATTCTAAAGTTAGAGACTGGGTTGCTGCAATTAACGATGCTGGACTAAGGCCTCCTGAGGGCTGGTGTCATCCTCACCGCTTTGGTTCGTTTGCTCCGCCAAGGGGTTTGACGGAAGATGGAAGTCAGGCTCAATGGTTTATAGATGGACAAGCAGCATTTGATGCAATCGCTTCGTCAATTGAGGAAGCAAAATCGGAGGTCCATTTCTTCTCATGCTAGCACAAGTCAGAATTCAGTTTCAGCCCACATGAGTTCCTTAGAGTTTGATTTAGAGCAATGCTGAAATTATTGAAAGTTCCCTGCAGATATTCATTACTGACTGGTGGCTGTGCCCAGAACTGTATTTACGGCGTCCCTTTCATGCTCATGCTTCCTCCCGACTCGATGCTTTACTAGAAACAAAAGCTAAGCAAGGGGTTCAGGTGCCCTATTGTTTTTCCCTATATATGATTCTTTGTTTATTTTTGATACTGTTGTTTCATATGCATCAGTAAGGCCATAATTAAGGGTACCTTTGGCATAGTTTTTGAGAATACCCATCTTAAGGACCTATTAATAACTCTCCAGTGTGATGATACACTGAGAATCATTTCTATTTGAGTTCCTAATCCAATACATGCTTATGGCTTCTATAGTGTACAAGAATTTTGTGTATTACATAGATGCAAAAGTACACCAACATTTTTTTTGTACATTGTTCTATTTTGAAGGGTCATTTACATGCAATACGACTTCTTTAACAGCACATGATTTGCATAATTTCCTTATCAAACTCAAGTGGGTTGTACAAGTCTATGACTTGACTTGGACCTGTACTTTTCAGATGTACTGCCTGAGAGGCATATGCCAGTAACATGGATTTTAGGGAAATAAAAGGTAATTCTATAGAACTCAACTATTTATCAACATTGATTCCATCATTTATGATACCAAAACATGTTGAATCATATAGCGGTCACCAAAATCCACTTCTCAAAGACAGCGTGTGTTGAACCTCTTGGCACCTCTATTATTCTTCCTAATTCCTAATTAAACTGTCTGCATGTTAAGTTTATGGGCGTGGTCCAGCTTATCCATCACAACTTAAAAATGGACTTTGATGTGAGGTCAGATTTATTGTATGCCTACTGTACAGGCCACCTGCACACATGTCGCCTTGTGGTCTTTTATCATATATTCAAACTAACTGACTTTCCTTTCTATTGTGCTGCATGGATACAGATAAAAGGGTCAGAATCTAACACAGGATCAAAGTGTCAGATTCGGCAAACCCTTAAAATACCCGATTGGGCGATTTGTCAGTATGTTTGAATAACATAGAAGAAAATGAGTTTCCTTATAATAATAGGCGTTATAATGGATTAAACAATGGAACCTCTTGTGAACTATATCATATACCTATAGACAAGGGCATGAATGAATGTACTAATGCTATATTTGCCACCTTAAACTTTCTATGGGAGAAGTGAGCTCATAACTTTGCTAGATGTTAATTATGTCATACAAAGAAGGAAGAATAGACAACATGAAACCCATAAGTGCTGCACCATAATCGATGGAGTGTTGAAATCTGACACGCGTCCAACATAGGTACTTCACCTATTTAGAAGAATCCATCCAACATAGCTAGAGGAAAAAAACATTTATATAACTTCAAGAGGGTCAAGTAAACTACGATAAGGAATATTATTAAGATGCACATGATAAAGTTATCTATGTCCATTTAATTGCAGGTATGTTAATTGTGTTATGAATATATTATGCTAAGCTTTACTCAAGGCAGAAGACAGACATTCTAGTATTTTGGCCAAGTGAAGTTATTACCATTTAGTTCCAGAGTTAGACTCAGTTTCTTTGAATTCCCTTAAGTCTCCATTTGTTTCATTGGGGAAAGTAATTATGGAAAAGTGAAATTATTTATCAGAAATTATCTACATATTTTTTCTATACTTCCATTCAGGTTTATGGTGTTTGGCTTAGAAGTGGAAAACACCTTGGCACCTCCTTCCTTCCCCATCTAAATTATGGTATGTGAGAAGGGGAGAGAAAGAGCGTATGATTAAGGGTTTTGGGCTTACATCAATGGTTAGTCAGATGCAAAGAGAGGTGTGCTTTAAGGTTTTGGGTGTGCATCAATGGAGAATTAAACACAGAGAGATGGAGATCTGCCCTGTGGTTTTGGGTGTGATTTACTTGTGAATCAGACGTGGTAGCGGTGGTCTAGTCATGAGTTTCAATTGGGATAATGGAAAATCAAAAGGTAGCAATGTTTTGGTGGTGATTCGGTGGTGACCAAATAGTTTTTCTAAGAATTCTGGTCCACAAAATACAGTCATTTGAGTCCAACAATGGTGGTTACCTAACAGTTCATCAAAGGTAGTTAAGGAATGAGGTATCCGTAGTCACTTTCTGTGTGGATGGAAACAACTTCCGCCCAATTTTTACGAACAGAAACTTCCTTAAAAAAGAGGGAAAATAAGTTGGGTTTTGGGAATATATATATATATATATCTTTTATAGATTTCTGGAAGTTTGAAACTAATTGATAAGGATTTATATTTCAAGACTTGTTTTGTAATTTTCCCTCACTTTCAGCCAAATTGATAAAAGCCCTTGGATCCTATTTAGGTCACTATTTATATAATGATGAATCATTCCAGCGAACCAAACATGCAGAAAACAAATTCACTGGGTAATAGTTCCATATACCCCTTCTCTGTTGAGACAAACACAGCTTGGTAAACATCCATGATCTTCGTTTTTTCAGTACATCACTCATATTGTACCTTTATATAGGATGGGTTTCTTTCATGACTCAGAGGAGTTGCTACTAAATGTCATTGTGGTATTGCTGACTCAGGATTAGATGTCAGAGGTCCTTTGGTTGCATGGAGTTTATTAAGTTATCTGCGTGCAATCTGCCATGGAGGCTTTTAGATTTATTTGAAAATCTTTGACATCATAAATATTTTGGTTGAATAGGATTCAATAGGTTAACATTTATTGCTCTTAGAGTCTGGACTTGTGGGTTTTATATTTTGAAGTTTGTCCAACCTTTTTGGTGAATGCGAATATTATAGCTTGCTTGTTAAACTTACTTTATATTGCAGGAAACACCGATTTCTGATGTGACATGATGCCATGTGTACAAAATGGACAGAAGTAGGAATCGATAATGGATATGTATACCTTGTCAAAGCCCAAAAACATTGATAGTTTTTTTATGAATTTTCTTTACACCTTCCTGCACAACTTCCTCTCCCTTTTTAGATTACCATGCCATCTTTTACACTTCATATTGTTGAATATTTCATGATTCATATCTGTTGGGAGCAAAGTGGCATTACTGGCAATGTTTCTTACTTTCTACTTCTGAAATATATGGTGTGATCCATTTGTATGTGCTTTAATTTAATTAGTGATTATGTGCAGATTTACATTCTTCTCTATAAAGAGGTTGCTATTGCTTTGAAAATCAACAGTGGCTATAGTAAGAGGAAGCTTCTTAACATTCATGAGAATCTGAGAGTATTGCGTTATCCTGACCATTTCTCAACTGGAGTTTATTTATGGTATGCAATTCATGTGTGAAATAAACTTGAAGTTCTCATCGAGAGTGGAATTAAGTATGAAATCAGTACTCTCTATTAGCATGTGTTTTCACAGATTCTGATGATTCCTTTCTGGTTACGTATAGGTCCCACCATGAAAAACTTGTCATTGTTGATTACCAGATTTGCTTTATAGGAGGGTTGGATCTGTGTTTTGGCCGTTATGACACAAACGAACACAAAGTTGGTGATTACCCTCCTCTGATATGGCCTGGAAAGGACTATTATAACCCAAGGTAAGTTTCATTTTTTTCTTTGCCAAGAACCTGAATCAGAACTTTCATTAGAAAGTAATTGGAAAAGAGAAAATGAAATAAAAGTCTTATAGTATTTATATTCGCAAGATTATATCTGTCATTACTGTTGGAATCAAAGCAAGATGACTAGAATCATCCCTTTGATATGAATTTTTGGTCTATGGTCCTTTCAAGAGGTGGGCCATCAATTGGATGCCTTGGGTTAATATTACATGTAATGGCTCGACAGCTTATAGGAGAATTTATTGTTCCTTTCATCATCATCATCATCATCATCAATGCCTTGTCCCAAATACTTGAGGTCGGCAACACCCATCATGTTTGGTCATTCTCTTCTATTAAAAGTCATAACTTTAGTTAAATCGCGTGTTACTAAATATTTTCTCACCATCTCCATCCACGCCCTTTTTGGCCTTCCTCTCACCCTTTTAAAACCTTCAACTTGCACTAATTCATTCCCCACCAAAGCTTTTAGTGATCTTCGTTGAATGTGTCCAAACTATCTCAGTCGACTCTCCCATGTTTTATGGCTCTTCTAAACATGGTAATAAATCTCGCCAAAACTTTGACGAAATGGACATTACGTAAAAATTTTGGTAATACTCTGACTGATATGAACCACATTATGTTACTTAATGACCGTTACAAAACGTTTGACTCTATATTACATACAAAGAGTTTTAGAAACTCATTGAAATTTCCCTTTCTTCCCCATTGCAAGCCAAATATAACAACCCCATCTTACTTTTATGGATCATAACTAAAATCTAAGTTGTGAATCAACGATTTGAATCTTTACAACTCACTTTTGAAAAAAAAAAAAATCAGTTTGAGGCTTTTAGATTTGTAATTGCTTCTCAATTTTGTTCTGTTAGGGAATCTGAACCAAATTCTTGGGAAGATACAATGAAAGATGAATTGGATCGTGGAAAATATCCCCGTATGCCATGGCATGATGTCCATTGTGCTCTTTGGGGACCACCTTGCCGTGATGTTGCTAGGCATTTTGTTCAGCGTTGGAACTATGCTAAGGTGGTCATTGTTACTTCTGGTACAGTTTTCTGTCAAATCTTAAATTTTCTCTTGTATCGTAATATAGTTATCCATTCTTTCAGAGAAATAAAGCTCCAAATGAACAAGCAATTCCACTACTTATGCCTCAGCACCACATGGTCATTCCACATTACATGGGAAGAAGCAGAGAGATAAAGGCTGAAAATAAGATTGTGGAAGACAATCAGAAAGACTTCAAAAGACAAGATTCTTTTTCCTCTCGGTCACCATTGCAAGATATTCCATTGCTTTTGCCTCAAGAGGCTGATGGACTACACACTTCCAATGTAGACCCAAAGTTAAATGGCTTGGTCATGACTCATAATTACCTTGATCAACCTAGCAGGGTCAGTCGAAGCCTTTCGTTCTCTTTTTGCAAGTCCAAAGTCGAACCTTTAGTTCCAGATATGCCGATGAAAGGCTTCGTAGACGACCTTGATTCCATGGATCTTCACAGGGAAATGTCTTTGGATGTGGTGGCAGTGGCACAGTCTGATATGCAAAACTCAGATAATTGGTGGGAAACACAAGAGCGGGGTGATCAGGTTGTTTCTATTGATGAAACTGGACAAGTTGGACCTCGTACCCCATGCCGTTGTCAGGTTGGCCATATCTTTTGAAGCCCATCAAATTACTTAAATTTTATTTTGGTTTTCATGACATTATGGGTAGACTTTTGAAAACTGATCAAGGTATTCTCAGTCAGCTTTTTTTTCAGAGGTGCGGGGTGGGGGTGCATGGGATTTATGTAGCACAGATACGTGTACACTGCCAGTTAATTTCATACAACTTCTCCATCATTTTACATGAGTTTTGCAATGTTTGAGACTTCAAGGTTCTTAGTTTCTGCTAGCTTGAAGGACTTAGGAATTTGGAATTAACTTTTTCCGTTAAAATATGCTTGGGGGATTCTTCATGACTGCATAGATTAGAACCTGGTTGATTTAATGACAAAAGTAGGGGAATTTTGAAATTTTTTTTCATTTTCCGTGGGACTTTTTTACTATACGAATGTTTTCATACAGTATAATATTTGCAATAAAAATCTGCTTCAAGTCAATATATACATGTTTTACCATATTTACAACTACTTGAGATTCAGCAGGAAAGTGTCACATGTATATGTTACCATTTCTTATTATCCTTCGGCCCTCATTGTATTTCATATCTATTTTTTATGGACATTGCATCAACCACTGTCTACCTATGATGTGTAGGTGATTAGAAGTGTCGGCCAATGGTCTGCTGGAACAAGTCAAACTGAAGAGAGCATTCACAGTGCTTATTGCTCTCTTATTGAGAAAGCAGAACACTTTATTTACATTGAGGTAATGAGTTTATATTGAATGAGTTTTTATTTTTCACTTAACTCTTTATTAGTCGTATTCAATGACAAGTGTGTCTTGTTCAAACTGCTCACTTGAACACTCTCATTTGGGAAAATGTTCCAAATCATTTGTTTTGAAGGAAGAAAAGAAACTAAAATAAAATGAAAAGTTTGTAGAGTATTTCCTACCTCTCGTGATAGTTTGAAGGTTTCTGGAACCTACCAGTGTTGACTTGCCTCATCTATAAAATTGGGGAAGTAGATTCATTTTGGGTCATATGTTGTAAATATTTCCTTCAAAGTTATAAAGTAATCATTAATAACACTGCATCTTGCAAGTCATGCTCAGATTGACAATCTTGCATTGGAATTTGGAAGCTTACTTGAAATTTGAAAGGCAAGCATTTCTTTCCTCAGTATGTCTTAAAAACGAATATTTTAAGCATATCCATTCAAGATTGTTAAATCACAACCAAATCATAAAATCGTTTTAGGACTGATTCGATTCAAATTGTAAATCGTAAGACTCAATCCATTTTTAAAAAAATACTTAATAAATTAAAAAATAGAATAATCCATTATCCAAAAGATTTTATTCATATCTATTGATAAAAGTAATGAACATTTCATTGCATACACTATAAAAACGTAAAATGAACTCCATAAAATGAAACATAACCACAATATCATCAAAGATAAATCAACAAAAGTAAACTCATATAATCTTGTTATGTGAGATCATGTATCAAAAGACTAATAAAATAAACTATCAAGTTCTCCCAGAGTCCAACTCTCCAACACCATAATCTTTCTTCTTCTTCATTTTCTCTCCGTTCTTTCTCTTTTTTCCCCCGTTTCATAGCAATAAAGAAAAAACCCAAATATGGGTTTTGGCATGTCCGTAACAAGGGTTTTCCCATTTTTTCTCTCTCCTTAAAAGACATAAAGTACATTTAAAAATTGAAAGAATGAAAAATATTTTTTAAAGTATCGGTACGTAATAAAGGTTTCGTGCTCAAATCGTATGAATTGTACGATTTGAATTGCAAATCGCAAATCGAATGAGATTTACCTAATTAAGATTTTCACCTACGATTTGAATCGTTTTGTTTGAGATTCGATTCATATCGTAGGATTTGAATCACAAATCGCAAGGATTTAACAACCATGTGTCCATTAGGTGGGAAATAAATTGGCTTTATAACATGCTTTAACATTATGCTTTTTCTAGTCTGTACAGTATCAGATGTTTGATCTATTGAGATGTGCTAGATTGATGCTAATGTGAATTTTTGAATAGACATTTGGTTTTATAATTTTGTCATAGATAATTACTTTCAGACTCTTAATGTTCTTTCCCAGTTTGCTTAAGCTGAATTTTTGTGTTGCAAATTCAATTTTGCTCTATACTTGATTAGTTAGAGACCTCTTTGTGAACGATTCTATTTTCTATAATTCTATGTCTCCACGATGCAAGGTTTCTTCATTGGAAAAAAAAAAAGGAAAAGAAAAGACATAATGGAATGAAATCTCATCACTATCATTGCCTTATTCCAACTATTTGGGAAGTAGCATGATCTCCTACAATTCTTGGGATCCTGCCTGGTCAAAATCAGCCCCATTCTGTCAGCTTCATTCTGAGTCATTAATAAATTCTAAGACATCATTTTGAAGCCATCATGGGCTGGCTAATGTGACCGTAATCCTGCTACTCAATAGACTGAAATTTAAATATTTGTCTTGGGGCCACATTGTCAACCAAGCCAAAGGTATCATTGTCAACCAAGTCAAAAGTCTGCATTGTAGACTTGTAGTCATACAATTACATTTATAGCTCTGAACTTATGGGGGCTTAGAGCATAGCTACTGCCCCCAGATCCCTCAGTAGCATTTTTTTCCCGCCAGGGGAGGGGGAGCATGTTTTGGCTAAACATTCCTGACTTTAGGCTTGGGCTCAGCTCTTTGAACCCCATGGATGAGCTTAGGCTTGACTCTTGACAAGCCAAGCTAGCTGAGTTCATTGACAGACTTGGGTATATCATGTACTTCTTGATGTTAAGGGTAAATCTGTACTATGGTTGTCTCTTTAATGATAAGAACCAAAAAATAATGAACTTTTTTATTTAAGGTTTTTGTAAGGGTGTACCCAATATAAGACATTGAGATGTATGAGTTGCAAAACTAGGAAATAGACTCATGAATGAACACATCTGAGGGGAAGTAGGAGTTACACCAATAGGTTATATAAATCAGTCCTTTCTTCATCTTCCTCCCTTCTTTTCTTTTTCTTTTATCCTTCATGGCATTGTTCACGGGTGCTCCGACCCTTGAGAGAAATTCTTAAAAAAAAAGAAAAGAAATAGTACTCAATATTGCTTGGGCTGCTACGTCCTTTTGTTATGGATTTATTATTTGGGGATGATGTTTCATGTGGTTTATGGGGTTCTTGAATTGTTCTTCGCAAAGTGTGATTGGTTGGACTGTTTTGGATGCTTGTGATGATACTTGTTTCAGCATCGATTTCTCACGATATGTTTTTCATGATGTTTACCTCGATTGTGAATGTTACAAGGCTTCTTTGAAGGCTTTTTTGATTGTTTTTATGCCCGTCATCTTGTGTGGGTTGATCCATCCCTCTTTGGGTTGTATTGGGTTATTCTATACCTTTTCTCAATAGACTAGCTAGTTATTTTTTAAATTATTTTTTCTAATTGAAGATCAGAAATTTTCAGTTGTTGGTATAAACCCTTCCAGGCCTATCGAGTTGTCCATAACTATGAAGTTGAATGGTACAGCTTTCTTCAGTGATCCCAATCGGCAAAATTGTTTTGGGTAGCAAATGCATGCTTGGTTATATTGATGGCTCTATTGCAGCTCCACCTAAGACTGACCCTTTATATGTGAAGTGGTCCTCTAAAATGCTGTAGTAATGACATGACTTTTACACTCTATAGAGACTACTGACTTTAGTGATCTCTATTTGTGTTATAATACTATCAAAGGTATTTGGGATGCAGTCACTCAGACTTATTCACAGTAGAACTGTGCTCGTATAGGGTTAAAAGATAACCCATTATCGTCAGGGGAAGATATTTGAGTGAGTATTATAGTTCCCTCTATCGGATGTTGGAGGAACTTAGTCTTTACTCTGACTCCTCACAGGTCTGTGTGTTGTAGATTTAGAATTTGTTTAGAAAATAAATGGAGGAATAGAGGATCTCTACTCTATTGGCTGAACTTTATTATGATTTTGAGGCAGTTTGTGCTCAGATCTTGGTTAATGAGAATCTGAACAATGTTTTTGTTGTACATGTCCTCCAAGGAGAAGACTGCGCCGTACTGTTATGATACCTGTTATTTCATTCATCCGTCCAGAGACTGAATTTGAGGTAGATTCTTTGCCTCCTAAGTCAGTAGCAATTGAGCCTTAAGCCATGTCTTACTCCAAACATAATCGTGCAGTGCAGTCTCACCCCACTCATCATCACCAAAGGATCCTTACGACTTTCAGTATTTCCCCTAGAACTTATTTGTTTGATTCATCTTCTAATCCAGCTGCCTTTTTGCTCTTTGTAAAAGTAAGCGGATGTTATCGCTACCCCTCAACAATCTGAGTGGAAAAGTCCATGGTGAATGCGATGCATGCTTTCGAGTAGAATGACACTTGGGAGCTTACAGTGTTACCAACTAGGAAACATACGATTGGTTGTAAGTGGATGTAGACGATAAATCACAGAGTTGATGGTTCCATTAAGAGGAATAAGGCTCGTTTAGTTGCAGAAGTGTTTACTCAAACCTATGGGATTGACTATCTTAAAACCTTTGTTCCGATCACCAAGTTAAATTCTATTTGTGTTATCCTATTAGTGGTTGTGAACAAAGATTGACCTCATTTTCAGTTAGATGTAAAAGATGCATTTCTTCATGGAGACTTACACGAGGATGTGTATATGGATCTTTCTCTAGGGTTCTGTCTACTTGGGAGTAGACAGGGATGAGGGAACGTATGGCACTATGCAAACTCAAGAAGGCGATTTATGGGTTGAAGCAATCTCTGAGAGCCTAATTTGAACGCTCTAGTTGCTTAATTATACAGTTGGATTTTAGTAAATACTCCAGTGATCAAATTGCATTCACTCACTCTCATTCAGAGGATACTACTATCCTATTGGTATATATTGATGATATCATTGCGAGAGGATATGACTCTACCTTATATCCAGTTTAAAGGATCATCTTAGCAGGGATTTCGATATTAAAGATCTTGATCACTCAAATATTTTGTTGGTATAGATGTAACTTGGTCGAGGCAGGGTATCTTTATTTCTCAGTTTAAATACATCATGGATATTTTATAGGAGACTGGTCGTCTTGGTACTCCTGTGTATTAACTACTTATGGAGCTCGATCACTAGTTGGATGATCGCTGGGGAGATTTTATCTCTTATCCTGGTTCTTATTAGCATTTTGTCGAGAAGATGATTTATCTTACGATTAACAAGCGTGACATTGCATTCACCGTGACCATGATCGGTCAATTCTTGTGTGCACCAGAGACTACTCATTTTGATGCTGTGATTTGTATCCTATGGTATCTCAAGTCTTCCACTGGTCAAGGTTTTAATATATCAATCGAATTGGACATTTAGAGGTTGCTGCATATTCTGATGTTGACTGGGCTAGATCTTCAATTGGTCGCGGTTCTACCTCCAGCTATTGTACTTTTGTAGGAGGTAGTTACATGGAAGAGCAAGAAACGATATGTTGTTGCTTATTCTAGTGTAGAAGTGGAATATAGGGCAATGACTCTTTCCATTGGTGAGTTCT
The DNA here is from genome assembly GCA_015143295.1 of Tetracentron sinense. Taxonomy (NCBI): domain Eukaryota; kingdom Viridiplantae; phylum Streptophyta; class Magnoliopsida; order Trochodendrales; family Trochodendraceae; genus Tetracentron; species Tetracentron sinense. Next base: position 38,088,350 of record CM026566.1, on the reverse strand, counting down.
TTGGCTTTCGACGTTTTCATCAGAAGTTGCTGTTGGAGAATCTACTCCTATGCCATTACATTGGATAATAAAGCTGTAATCCATAGTTTTTAAACCCAGGGACCATGAAAGTACCAAGCATATGAAAGCGGATTGCACCGATTGCCACTTGATTCGTTAAAAGATAGTTGCACAGTTTATACTCCTTATGTTCCAAGATTTTAAATAACAGTTTCAGTGTGCTTAACAGGTCTTACCGAAACCTTTATGTAACGACGTTACATAATGATTTCAGATGTTACAGCCAAAATCTTTTAACACACACCGTCTTTCAGATTAAAATTAGAAAGAGAAGAAAAATGTAGAATTGAGGAAAATGTTTTAGATTGATAAAAAAAAATTATTGATATTAAATACGATTATTCATGCAAATAGTAATTTATCAAATTTAATTAATATATAATGATATAGAAATGAAAATAATAGCCCGAATCATCTTAAATTTTACTCAAAATTCATGAATCTATGTTCTAAACTCGCTAATATGCTTTCACTTACAAATGTTAGTTGAAAAAAGTTGAGAAAGTCTTACGCTATCAAAAAGTTCCAAACTGATTTTTTTTTCCCAAGAGTGGTTTTTTAATTATTGAATCTTAACCTAGATCTAGTTTCTTTACCTAAAGAAAGATGGATTAATTATTTTTGTCTCTAAAGGGAGAAGAAAGTAAAAATTTCAAAAGAAATGAGTTGGAATGGGTTTCTAAAATCCACAGTATGTAATATAGTGTCAAGATTTATTTAACGTAAGTGGCTCGTATCGGTTGAGTATTGACGAAATCTTTATGTTACAGCCATTACATTATGGTTTCAGCGAGATTTATTACCATGTTATGTTTGGACTTCGCATCAGTTAGCTTATCTCCTCACCAAGGCTATTGGACCAACAAAGCTTCAAGCTTAGCATGATTGACATCAATGCTCTAGATTGAGGGGGCATGTTACGGGAATTTTTTTAGCTTGGTTTGAGTGTGTTTATGTAAGAAGGTATATTAGTATTTTTGTTATGATAAGGGTGAGTAAAGTTGATGAGTCTAGGGAGTATACACTACTTTGTTCTCTCATTCTTCTTCTTTTCTCTCTATTTAAAGATTGAACAAAACCAATATTCATGTTTACAAATCATACTACTGATCATTTGTTCTGCTCATGGGCCACTTGTTTCCAGAATCAATTTTTCATATCAGGTCTTTCAGGAGATGAGATAATAAGAAATCGTGTCTTAGAAGCACTATACAGGCGTATTATGCGAGCATACAAAGAACAGAAGTGTTTCAGAGCTATTATTGTCATACCTCTCTTACCTGGTTTCCAGGTACTAATTCTTGGTCAATTTTCATCTCATCTTAACTTAAAATATTTATTTTATCTTTTTGTTTTTAATTTTGAATTTAACAGGGAGGTCTGGATGATGGTGGTGCAGCATCTGTGAGAGCCTTAATGCATTGGCAGTATCGAACCATTTGCAGAGATCATAATTCAATATTGCATAATCTTAATGACCGGCTTGGTCCTAAAACACATGATTACATTTCTTTCTATGGTCTCAGAGGTTATGGTAGACTTTTTGATGGCGGTCCTGTGGCCACCAGTCAGGTAGTGCTTTGCATAATCTCTTTGTATTTATCTCCTTTCGGAATGTTGGATGTCTCAGTTAGTTATATAATAGACAAAACTCTAGTCTGCACTACGCTAGTATTTTTTTCTCAGATTATGTTCTTGCTGCAGGTGTATGTGCACAGCAAAGTGATGCTAATTGATGACTGTACAGCCTTGATTGGATCAGCTAATATAAATGATAGGAGTTTGCTTGGGTCAAGAGACTCTGAGGTATCATCTCGTGTCTTAGGTTGAGGCTTCTTTTGCATTATATTTGTTCATTCTTCAGTATATCAAGGCCAGTTCAAAGTTGGAACCTGGTTAATTTGGCTGATAACTTGTGATTTCATCCGAAATTGAAGCACTTTGCTATGTATATAAAAGTTAGATAGAGGAATTGATTTTCTTCTAAATATTAATCACTGCAAATCTTAAACCAGAAATTGAACTTCTTAAATGATATACTGGAAATAAAAGTTAGAAAACAAGTACTTAATTTCAGAAAGTATGAATGTGTGAGCCTTGATAATCATTGAAAATGTTCTAGAAAATGGATGAACAGGACAGGGGCGGGGAGGGGCCATGCCCCCCCCCCCCCCCAAAAAAAAAAAAGTGTAATTGTGGGAAATTTGGCCCTTTCAAAAATTTTGTAATTTTTTTTATATGCACAATATAAAGGGACTGATTCTTTGCGCGTCCGTGTGTCCCTTTTAACCCTCTTTTACCCTAGTTACAATTAAGTTAGGAATTAGTTTTTTCTAAAAACCAAAGGTAGATGTATAAAGTATAAACCCTAGGGGTGAGTGAATCTCAACCACCGTTAGTGGGTGTTAAAAGAGACATGCGTCAAGTAGGGGAGGTGCGCATTCTACACGGTGGTGGAACGTGCATGGAAAAAAAAATCTCCATAATATAAAAAATATTGAAAATTTTATTTATATAATGGCTCTATCAAAAGGGAGGGCCCTTTGTTTTCTTGTTGTTGAACCTTTATTGGAATGCAACATTAACAAATTTTATGACTGTGATGGACCCATTACTCAAAAAAAAAAAAAATCTTGGGGCTATACCCCCAAGGCCCCATACCCCTAATCCCATTAATTTTCTTGATATATGTATTTTGCCCCCCCCAAGGAAAAATTCCTGGCTCTGCCCCTGCTAATGATTATCCTAGAACCAGCCTGCCAATGATTATCCTAGAACCAGAAGATTAGTCTTTGTCGATAGTGTCTGACTGTCCAATGATTTCTAAGAGTTACAGCCATTTTCAATTTAAACATTGCAGTCCTCTCCCTATTCTAATTTGTAGAAACAAAATGTATGTGATAAGCAGGTTCGGCAACTCTTTCTTATGAGTTGTTGTAACATGAGATCATCTGTAAGCTTTGTTATCCACATCACCGCTTAGTTATGGACTCTTTGTGAGATATGAGTTCCTAAAGAGATAGTGTCTAAAAAAAGAGAGAAACTTTATGGAGAGAAGAACCCAAAGACTCTATGAGTTATGTGAATTGCTGCTATGAAAGTTTAGCTGTATGACCTTACAATGATTTCTTCCCTTTTTGGTTTTATTTACTCATCTCTGTCACTTTTCTGGGCTATCTTTCACTTGTATGATGTATCACACAAATGTTGCTGTTTCAGATTGGCGTACTTATTGAAGATAAAGACTTTATCGATTCATCTATGAACGGAAAGCCTTGGAAGGCTGGCAAATTTACTTTTAGTCTTCGTCTCTCTCTATGGTCTGAACACCTCGGTCTTTGTGCAAGGGAGGTTAGTATATTTGAACAAGTTGAATATCACTCACATTAAAAAAAGGTATTAATAAGGCCTTTTATTGAATAGCAAACAGTGACGCTTTTCAGCTCATTCTTTCTCTGCTCATTGTTGCCATTCCATCCATATCTGGCCTTGGGTTGTAGAATGATGGGCAGGGACACATGATAGGATCCATACAGTATAAATGACCCAATGGTGCTGGTTGAGCATCTTAAAATAGTGTGTCCTTTGTCTGATACTATGTGCTCTTCACTCTTCCAGATAAGTGGAATCAGTGACCCTGTGGTTGATAGAACATACAAAGACATATGGATGGCAACTGCAAAGGTGAGAATAAGGAAATATTGTTTAGCCAATTATTCAGTTAGATATATATATATAAAGATCTCACAATATTTTCGAGGACTATTGTCCAATAGAAACATTTATGAACTTCCGAGTGTATCGTGAGAATTAGATATCTTGTCAATTAAATTTTTCTCACATAGTTATGGCCTAATTGTCATGAGATTTTGACTTTTTTAAAAATAAATAGACGTGTAGCGTCCAGGTTCCATATTTAATGTCTACTAGAAATATATCAACTAAAAAAATCTTGCAGAATATAGCTTGCAGTTGTTGTCATGAGCTTTTCACAATACATTTTTAGTATATAGAGGCCGCTGTCATGAGCTTTTCACAAGGCATTTTTAGTATATAGAGGCCAGGTACCGTATGTTTGAAGGAAATTTCCTAAGCCTGACATGGATGTATGTTAAGTGGCACACTTGGTCATCAGTCTGGACCTTCCACGTTCTAAACGACCCTATGGCACTGCTTCTGGGTCCATTTGATCCAGTCAAGACCTTTCTTATATGTGAGAAAAATAATGGCTCCTGGAAATATGTCTCCATGATGAGAAGATTTGAGTGTTAAATCCGCCAAATAGCCTAGCACTCTTAGAATATTGTTGTTGCAACGATTGGTGCTTATGGATTCTGCATCTAGTTTTTCAGTTTTTGTGTTTGTCTCTAAATAAAAACTAAAGTTTTGGTGTTCTATTTGACAGACAAACACCATGATCTATCAAGATGTATTTGCTTGCATCCCCAATGACCTTATACACTCCAGGTATGATGTAACCCTGATCGTCCGCTCCTTCTCTTCTATCTCATGCGCTTATTCGTAACTATTACTATCATGCTATCGTATGCAGAGCTGCAACCAGACAAAACATGGCCTACTGGAAGGAGAAACTCGGGCATACCACCATTGATATAGGAATAGCCTCTGGGAAGCTAGAATCCTATAAAAATGGAGATATCAATGCCATAGATCCCATGGAAAGATTAGAGTCAGTGAAAGGGCATCTTGTTTCTTTTCCCTTAGATTTCATGTGCCAAGAAGATTTGAGACCTGTGTTCAACGAGAGTGAATATTATGCATCTCCTCAAGTCTTTCACTAAGTATGATCATTTAGAATGTCAAATTGACAATTATGTGTTGTATGTAGTTGATTATCTGTGTTACATATCCAGTTTCATTCGCCAACGAGTGGACTCTGGTTTTTGAATTTGAAGTTCTAGAGGAATTCAAAAGAATAAAAGGATGGATAAAAAAAAAAGAGAGAAGAGCCATTAAAAGCCCTCTTCTCTTCATGTACTTTTTGTACAGGACACACTGCTCATTGTTGTACAAAATTCATTCAATGGAAATATTATTTTCTTCATTTCCTCAAGATTGGGGCTGTACCGCTGTAGTAACATTTGATGATTCTTTTTCTCTTCATGAAATTCTTCTGACAGACTCCATTCGCTTTGCTGCAGTTCGGAAAAAAAATCTGCATAAAATTGATTTTGAATTTGGTGTGTGCTCTGTTTTGTTTAGGGTTTAGGGTTTAAGCCTTTAAGGTTTAGGATTTAATGTAAAATAGGGGAAAACAAATCAAATCTGCAAAAAATGTCATTTTTCGAGATTGTAAAATATTTTGTAAGTAAAACGTTTTATGAAAAAGGAGCAATATTTGCGAAAAATGATTTACATTCTAAAAATCCGTATGTCATTTTCTTGTAAAATTTTCATCTATTTAAATATATTAAAAAAAAACTCATCTTCACATATCCAGATCAAAATGCCAAATTTTTACTAAGATGATAGAAATAGCTCTCTGCCCTTTTTAAATGACAAATATCCCTCCACATATATTCCTTAAAATGACAAAAATAAATCGTCCTTGTATTTTGCCAAAATGACAAAATACTACTCTTCAAATATATTTTCAAAATGGTAATAGTACCCATCTTTACATATACTTTTTAAAATAACAAAAATACTCTACATATGTTCTAAAATGACAAATATACCCCTATATGTATTTTCTAAAATGACAAAACCCTCCATAGATATTCTTAAAATAGAAGATACCCTCTACAACTGTCACGTGTCCTCAAACCTTCCTACGTCATTTAAACAAGCTGTAACTGAAAAAAAAAAGCTACTTAAAAATGGGTTGTTGTATATGGAATAAAGGTTGTGGCTTTTGGTAGACACCGGTTGTGTAATGGCTGAAACGTTTCATCCTTAAAACTACTCCCATCCCTTCTCAATAACTGTAAATTGTTACAAAATCAATCAAGGCTATGAGAGATACATGGCAATGAAACAAAATAAATACAATCAAATAGATATTCTTAAATAGAAGATACCCTCTAAAACTGCCATGTGCCCTTAAACCTTTTTACAACTGCCACAAATTAATCCAACTACTTGAGTTTCATAGTAAGTAATTAAAATTCTCTAACTCTTAGGATTCATATTTTTAACCTTGATTTTTCTAGTTAAAAATATCAATCACGGTTAAAAAGAGTTAATCATAGTTAAAGGGGGTTAAAAGAGACATCTGTCAGTGATAGAGGTAGCAGTCGGGCAAAGTTCGGGCTTCAAAGCCTATGTAAATACTAGCAAAAACCCTGTGCAAATGCACGGATGTTGAAAGAAAATGAATAAGGGAAAAATATGATGAGAAAATTAAAAATACAAAGTAAGAAAATAATAAAAATAAAATAGAAGAAAAATGATGATAGTAGTCATCTCTTGTGAGATTTTTTATATGTATCGTATTAAAAGTAGTTAATTTAATCATTTAAAAATTTATAATTTTATTGTTATATATAAATTTTTATCTTATTATTATATAACTTCAAGAAAGTAAGTTTGCATCATTATAAAAAAAATTTATCTCAACTCATCTAAAAATTTAATGTGTCAAAATTATTTAAAAGTTTTAGAGATAATGATATTTCTTGTAAATAAATAAGTTATTTAAATAATTCTATTTAAATAATTAGTTATTATAAAGAAAACTTTACATTAAATAGAAAATGTTAAAATCTTCCTATTCTTCAATCCGAAACATCTAATTAAATTTTTTCTAGTGAGACTCACTTTAACACTACCATTGATTTGCATAATATAACAAAATGTAAATTAAAAATCAAATAGAGATACCATGTCAAGAAACTCAATTTTTTATAAAGTATTTACTAATTAGAGAGTTAATATAATTAATTATAACCTAAGTAAATCAATATAATTTATATATATATTATATTTATTTATATATAAGGAGATATTAGGATAGACTATTATTTTAGGAAAGATCTTTTTCCTTCGTTTATTATTGTTATTTTTTTTTATAATTAATTGAGAGATGAAGAATTTTAGTTGAAACTACTTGACAATTTAACACCTATGAATATCAAGAATAATTTGAATTTCAATTTTTATTCCTAATATCAATGATAGTGTGAATCTCATTAATTTCAGTGAGAATAATCTATGCTATTTCAAATCGATACTGTAAGAACAAAATAGAAGACTCAAAATAGTGCCTAAAATACACTAATACTCTGCCAAAGCTCCATGTAGAGACCCATAAGTATAAAAGTAAATAATGTCAGAACCAAAACCTGACACCTTCCAATAGCTTCGAATTACCCAAAATATAGTACTCGAAAATGCACTTATGCCATAATGTACCTAGACTTAAGAACTTCCTAATAGCTGTACTAATTAAAATGTACAACATGTCAAATCCTTACATGTTTGAGAATGAAAAGTGTCTTATGGATTTGTCTACTATTTGTAGGAGATTAGGGAGAAGGTAGACCAAAAGTTAGAAAATTTAAGGGTGGTAGATGTTACAATTTAATAAATTGCAATTAAGAATGAGAATGTGGAGGAAATGAAGAAGAGACCTTAGACTTCATATTTTTAATAATTTAAATGTTACAATTTAATTAGTTGCAATTAAAGAGTAGAATTAGAAGAAAAAAATAAATACTTAATGTTACAATTTAATTAATTGTAATTAAAAAAAATAGAATATGAGTGGATGAAGGTGAGTAATTAACTCATCATTTAATTAGGAAGGAAGAACAATAATTAAAAGAGTGACGTGATGTTTTCTTATTGGATCAATTAGAAGATATGTTGTATGAACCAGAATAGAAAATAAGGCCAATGAGATATGCCATGTGCAACCAACCGGTATATAGTATTAGTAAAACTCAAGCCCATGCCCTGGCCATTGCCATTCCTAGTTAGCGATGAAGGGTGAGATGCTGCTCCTTGCTCCACCGAGCGGGTAGCGAATTATTGTCCTTTTCTATGGCCTTCTTTTGGATAGTAATAGTGGTGCCTGCACGTGCAAGGCACGTGCATGTGTACATCAAGTGGGTAATTATCATAAGTATTGGTAAGCGAAAATCACATGAATGATAGGTATGCAACTGAATTTGTAAGCCACTACTTGATACATATCATCACACAATAACAAGAAGCTTATAAAAGAATAAATCGAGCTTATGGAATACATATTGCCAAAATGTGTCACTAATCATTATCTCCAAGTAAAATGTGCCCTATTTATAGTATGCATAAGGTGCACGTGTGGTTGCTTGAGATATCCACCCGTTCCCTAACCTAGAATAGATACTAACCGGTTCCTTAACGTAGAATGGATACTAATGGGGATTAGTGGCCTAACCATAAATCTTGAACCCAAAAAAAAAAAAAAAAGGCATGCTTTCCCTCCTCTCGGCCAAACTTTACTCTTAACCTCCACCAATCACTTATTTATTTTCAAATCAGTTATGGTGGTCAAAACACTCTCTCTCATCAAAAATGGACAAGTGATTGGTGGAGACTGAGAGTAGAGTTTGACTGAGATTAGGGCCAGCATTTCTCCAAAAAAAAAAAAAAAAACCTATTAGTTGGAAGGTGGCAAAAACATCATTATTACCCATAGAATGAAACTTTAATAGAGGCAATGATTTAGTGTATCTAGTGGTATTATATTAAAATGTAAAAGAAAAGTTTCAATGCTATGGTGTGTACTTAGAAGAAAATGTTGTGCAATTCGGCTCACTTTAGCATTGAAAATTGCAAGAACATAATTACCATTGTAAGAATCTTTGATCATGGGCAATGATGTGGTGTCCCCAATAGTATTATATTAAAATACAAGGTTTATGAAATATATGTTTTGCAACATCATGACCATGCACCCACGTATGAGATCGTCCGATCAGTTGCCCAGATCAATGGGAAAAATCTTTTTCTTCTGTTGCCTACTTATCGATTCCAAAGGACCAAAAAGAAATAACCATCTATTGAATACGAATTTTAAAGAAAAGATAAGAAAAATCTTCATATAAAAAATATATATAAATTGGTCACCTTCAGATAGGTTTGTAGTAGCTTGACGAAAACATAGTAGTAAGTAACCCAAACAAAACCCACGACCTCAGCTCTTCAGCCATCCCTCACTTAAATAATAAATATCCCCACCACTCCCTCTCTTCAACTTCATTTCTTCCAACTCCAGTAGCAATTAGAGCCCATTGCAAAGTTCTACGGCTGTGCTGGCCTCTTGAACCTCATTAATGTCACATACGAATATGATCATGCCCTCTTGCTCCTACCGTAACTTTTTGTATTTTGATTGATGCAGCGGCAATTTTCAAGAGGCCTCGGATTGTATCGGGTGAAGCCAGAAAATGGTCTTGGTGTCCATACATTGTGTGACAATTGGCATAAAAATGGGGTAAGTCATTTCATTTTCTTCTCATGATTTTGACTTCTTCCCACTTGATATTTTTCTCCTTTTTCTCACACACTTATTGCCACATGTCTCATATTATGTGTGGAGAAGTCAAAATCATGAGCCCCATGATTTTGACTTCCCCACCACATGTCCCCTATTCTATGGACACCCAAGACAAGCTCGGGCTTCGCCAGAGACGATAGGCTTTTGCACGGATTGTCAATCCAATCTATGACTAAGTGAGGTTGCCCTGGTGTAGGAGCTGGGAGCCTTGCCAAGTGCCGTTGAAGATATCCTTTATATCCTTCAAACTCCAAACAGGTATATATATAGACATGTGTGCATGAGAATAGCTAATTCAGGACACATCTTTACTATTATAATGCGGGAGGCAGCCCTAGATGATTTTTCCGAAATTCTCATATTATCTTTATATAAAAACAAAACTTTGCCTTAATATTTGCTTTAATTCCCAAACTACCCCTTACCTTTGATTTAATTTCGAAACTACCCTTTCTCATCTATCAATTTTGAATCACAGCAATCGCGATTGAACTTAGGGAGAGTTCAATCACACCCGCGGGTTAACATGTGACCCTTTTAACTCCTATTAACTGTGGTTAAGTCCTTCCCCTCGCTCTTAAACGTGCATTGCACGTGCCACTAGCAAGTTCAATTGCACCCGCGGGTTAACATGTGTCTCTTTTAACTCTTATGAATTGTGGTTAATTCCTTTCCCTTGCTCTCAAGTGCGATGCACGTGTCACCCACTAGTTTTGGAATAAAAGAAAAGTGAAAGGAAAGTTTTTTTTTTTTTTGGGGGGGGGGGGGGGGGAGGTGAAGGAAGTAGTCTGACAGCTGAAACCTAAAAGATTATTCGACGGCTGCTAGTATAGGTTATAAAATACAGGCAGGCAGGTTAAATGGTATAAGAGAAGGATGGAGGTCAGGTGGCTAACCTTGGAGTTATACGGCGCCTTACAATCCAAAAGCTTCTTCAAATAAAGGCAAGCAGAGGTTCGGAGAACAGGCAGGTAAACTGCCTCTTTTAGTATGGAGATAGGTTATAGAAGTATAAAATAACGGGTTAAACGGTTCAGGAATATCTTTAATTGGGTACTGAAAACGATGAGATTTGATTGGTGGAACCGGATTAGCCGACCATCCAGGATGTATGTGCCTATGTGGTGTTGGATATATCTAAGTAGGTTCACTTGGTATCTTTCGGGACGATCATGATGTAAGCGGTCATCAAAATATCTCAATTCAGGTCAATTCCCGACCTAAGATATCTTTGATGTGGGTCCTACTCCTGCCAACCCTTCATTGGCTCCAATTGCATGGGCTTATGTTTTTCATAATTCCTTCGCGGAGATGGGTAATAAGACTTTCCTGATCTTCCTAATATATTAGCCTGTTTAGGTAAATATTAAATACCCATTCATATATATACTAGTGGATGTTGCACGTGCAAGGCACGTGCACTGTGTCAATTAGTAACAAAATTATTATTATTATTTTATTAAAAAATTAGCAGTAGAATTTGATGTAGAACCAGAATTCGAGAATAATAAATAAATTAGATTAAAAAAACAGTTGAAATCCATGGGGATTGATATGCAAAACCTAGAAGTGGTGCTATAAAAGCCTAAAACCGCACGTTACTTAGGAAAAAAAATTAACCTGCTAAAAAATATAATAGGGAGGGAATCAAAACCAAATGTGATTGAATTTGGGCAAAGTTCAATCGTACCCATAAGTCAACACATGTTCTTTTTAACTCCTATTAACCATCATTTCATTATCCGGGTTCAACAATTTAATTTAATTTTTAAAAAGAAAAAATTAAAAATTTAATCTTGGGGTTAAATTTTTTTAAGCTTAAGGTTAATTATTTTTTAAAAAAAATTCTGAAAATCAAGATTAGATTGTTGAACTCTAAGGATCGGTTCGTGTACAATGTACCCATCTAACCTGTTATACACCAGTTGAAGACCAAGCACTAAGGGTTAGAATAGTCTGGAACAAGACACCAAGTATGGAAAATATAAATGGTTTACACAATCATAATGGAGACCAGAACATGTGCAATTGCCATTGAACCCAAACAGTTCAATCGCACTCACATAGCCCACCCCTTCAAACCTTGGTAAAAAAGTTAATTTCTAGGATTAATTTTGCAAATATTTTTATTTTTAAAATCAAAGTTAAATTATTAAACCCTAAAAAGCGAATGAATCTTAACCATAGTTAATAGGATTAAAAGAAACACATGTTGAACTATGGGTGCATTGAACTCAAGGTGAGTTCAATCACGATTGACTCTAATCCATTGAATTAGGAACACAAACCTAGGGTTAGTAAATCTTAGTCACAGCTAAATTAAAGAATGGACACATATATTAACATAATGTGGGTTTAATTGAACTCAAGGAGAGTTCAATTACAATTGACTGTCATCCAATCTCAAATCGAACCAGGCAAGCCTCAAGTCTCACTCAAACCGCCACCTCCTTCTGTCAACATTGAGATGTGTGTCAGGCACATCACGATGTGGAACATGAGAGTGGTGCATGAGGTGTGAAATTAAAAGAGTCTTTTAGATAAGGACCTCGGATTGTCTCTGGCGAAGCCAGAAAGGGCTCTCGGGGTTCCATACATTGTGCGACAGCTGGCAGAAAATGGGGAGAAGTCATTTATTTTCTCCCATGATTTTTGACTTCTCCCCATTTGATATCTCTCCCCTTTATTCTCACACACTTATCGCCACATGTCCATTTGTGTGTGGAGAAATCAAAATCATGGGCCCATGATTTTGACTTCTCCACCACATGTCACCTATTCTATGGAACCCCGAGATAAGCCCTTTCTGGCTTCGCCAGAGGCAAGCCAAGGCCTTTAGATAAGAGAGTTGGATAGAAAACAATGATAGCTGAATGGGGCCCACTGATCATAGTGGAGAGGTGCTGTAATACAAGCAAAGCAGGTGAGGAGTTTCTTAATAAAGAGAAGTGAAGCGAGGATAGTTTAGGAACAAAACTTCGACGAATGTAAAGTTTTGTAGTTGACGAACGCCTTTTTGAGTAAGGAGATACGAACGCCTTTTTTAGTAAGGAGACAGATATATGTTCTTTCAAGAGGAATTTGCTAGCCCTACTCTCAATCCACTTTTACTACCAACCACCTGTTCACTGTCTAATGTTTGAAGCCCACTCTCTCGTGCAAAATTGATAAGTAGTTGGTGGAGATTGAGAATAAGAGTTGATTGAGAGTAGGACTAGCACATCTCATTCTTCCAATATTTGACTGATTCTTTTAAACTATATATCTTCTTCTTCTTTTCATTAGGGTCTTAGTCTAACTATTTGGAAAATGAAGTATTTTTTCAAGTTTAGTATATAACCGTAAAATTCAATGATAGAGTTCGTCATCCAAACTTATCTCACTATCTTTATCCTATTTTTTCATGCTTTTTTTAGAGCATTCATCTTATATTAACGCACATGAGGATGACTTGGATTTGAGGAAAATATCCATCATCGGTAATATATAAAACTAGAGATGACTCATTATTACTAACATAACTACTAAATGAACTAATTATAGAGATAAGTGATACATTATATCTTATCTCAACTTATTCTTTTTCAATGGTGCTATTATTTGTCTTTGTTCAATATGCCTAAATTATCTCAATCAGCTTTTTAGTATATTATCAAATATCATTAGTCTTAGATATGCTCGTGTGATTAGTGTTTATTCTATTTTTTCTTAATGTTTCCAACTACCATTGAAAGCTCAGATAGTTATTATTAAAAGTCTAATCAATAAGAGGTATTTGAAACAATGAATCCTAATTGCTAACCCTTGGAATGTCTTTGTTTCTAAGATTGCAAAAAAGAAAAACACAATCTTCTCTCTTTTTCTAATCTATTAATTTTGTCTAGCTTTTAATTCTAGAATCTGGCCCTCTAATCATCTTTGGTCCCCCATGTATTAATTCATTTAGTCAATGCAATTAATTATATATCATCACACCGTCCTTTAATTTTAAAGTAACTCGAACAGATGGTCGCAATCGTTTAATCAATTTGACATTTGGAAGCAATGGTCACCAAAACTAGTGGCTAAAAGATAGCTAAGAGGTAGGTAGTTATGTTGGGACACAAATATTGTTTATACAATGGACGACTTTAACATATAGATTAAGGGTAAGATGTAACATTCTAAGCAATGGCCAATGAGCATTCCATTGTAATCTATTTCCTTAATACATCATCTCTTAACTAAAAAATGAAAGAAAAACATATTTAATTAGCAATAATTTGTGGCTTTAGAAATACTTTTTTCTTTTAGATCTGGCTACTCGCCTCTTTCATTATTATATAATTTTGTATAAAATACTAGAGGTAAGGGTATAATTATAGAGATTAACTATGAAGTGGGCTACCCAAAAACATGCCTTGAGGTGGTTTGGAAATTACAGGGAAAAGTTTTAGTTGATAGAAATGCACTTCATTCATATTGTAATTTCAAAATTACTCCTATCATAAGGTATATTTTTTACGGTTTAAATACGAAGATGAGCTCTGTTTTACGGCATTGATTGAAACTTCCCTTTTTACACTATAGCGGTGGTAATCTTGTAACTATGGTGTGTTGCAGTAGTGTCCAAACTCTTTTAGTAATTACCAATGTGCCACAATCATAGTGTAACAACTAAAAAGGGCAGCTGCGGTTTGACTTCGTGAAGCAAAGTTTCGACTCAAAATTAATCTCTATTATTTATTGCTCGGCTTTGTTATTTAGCAGAGCTCTTGTTCATAGCTAATCTCATAATTAGACTAGAGCAATAGTTCGTTCCACTATATCTCCTCGCTCTCGCATAGCCGAACTTTGAACTCCCATTAACTCAGGTTAGTTATTTTAACCTTTTAGTTAAATTTTTTTTTCTAAAAACCAATGATAGATGGGGTGATTCACCTTAAGGGTGGATGAATATTAACCACAGTTAAATAGGGTTAGAAGGGGACACGTGGCAAAAATATGAGAGCTGAGATGCCCCTCCTCACGTCACCGACCGAAAAGACACGAGAAGGGGCGTCTCGGCTCCAATTTTATTGTCACGTGTCCCCTTCTAATCTCATTTAACTGTGGTTAAGAGTCATCCACCCTTAGGGTTCACCCATATACCCTTGGGTTTTAGAGAGAAAATTTTTTTTTAAACTAAAAGGTTAAAATAAACTAACCCGAGTTAAAGGATCGGCTATATGAGAGCGAGGAGGAATAGTCCCCTCCTCGGCCGACTAGGGGGCTATTGCTCTTTCCATTAGAATAGACATCATTAACAAGCCTTAATGAGACACTTATCTAAAGTGCGCCAAGGTGGTGTATGTCTTATGGTGAGCGTCTTCAATGATTACTTGCCCAAAATGCCCTTCGTGTATACGTTTTGCCTGACGAACAAGCCATGGGTTTGTAGTAATTAAACATAAAAGATCGATAAAGCTTACTGTTTTGGAGGCAGAGCCAAACCGTAGTAACGTACACTTTTATATAAGCCTTGGTTTTCTTCTGAAGAAGAGACAGAGAGTAAGCGATCTAAAACTTTCGAGTTTCGAATTCTTAGTTCGACTCGCCGGGATTTCTTCAAAATCCGGCCATGTAGAGGAGATTCCTGGCGACCCCTTCTAATTTCTGGCCTCTAACTTCTCATCATTCGAAGAAAATCACCAGAAAACGAGGTTTTGTATCCATCTTCTTCTTCTTCTTCTTCTTCTGTTGGAAGTTCTGTTTTAAAGTAGACTGCAATTTTATGTGAATTTGAAGTTATCTTCAGAAAAAGAGTTCCTTTTATCGTTTCTGCTTATAATATTGGTATGTTTTTGAAGGTTGTATACTTTAGAAATGGAGTAAAAAGAGAATCTGGTGTTGGAAATCCATGTAAGAACGAATATTCTCTGCTTCTCTTTTCGTTATGTGATAGCTTTAGCTGAGATGGTTCTCTTAATTCTTCCATATATTTTCAGTTGTTTTCGGATTTTATATTTTGAGATTCATACCTTTTTGGAGTCGAATCTCTTCTTTATTCAGTTATTGAACATTCAATTTGCTTTAGGTGGTTCCCTTTCCATGTTTAAGAAATTGAGTACATAAAAGGAAGAACCTCGCAATTCTCTGGTGGGATTGAATTGCAGAGACGATGGGGATGGGGCATTTTTCGTCTCTGTTCGATGGACTGAGCAAGTTTTTTTCCATCAAAAAGGGGAGGAATTGTGGGAATGATACTGGAAGGGAAGTTGCGGTGGAGATGACGAAGGAAGCGAAGAAGAACGACTTGATGTTGCGTTCTTCTGGCGTAGTCAACGTTGAGGGTTCAGACAATTTTGCCTCAGTTTTCTCCATGAGAGGAAAGAAAGGAGTAAATCAGGATTCCTTCATTGTGTGGGAGGTATGTTACTTACCTGTTAAATTTCGATAAGCTTTTTATCTAGGTTCAGGTATATATGTAGCCAGAAAAAAAAGAAGTTAATATGTTATTTAATCGTTTAACCGGGCATAGTCATGGGGTAAGGGGCAGTTGCCCTCCTATAGAAGGAGAAACAATAGTCATAGGATAAGTACGAAACTTACAGATGAGATGGCCCACAAACTTAGTCCTCAAAAAATCCCCCTCAAACCCCCCACACATAGACCCATAATATTTTGTACCCATCTAAGTCATTCTCCACAAATCCATCAGTAATTAAAGAATCAATAAGAATAGAGCACAAAAGGATTTACATGCTTCAGCATATTAGCCTACGTGCATGGGAGAAGAGAGGAGGGATCGATCTATTCATTGTGTCTCAATGGAGATCACATAGAAGAATAATAATAGGTTACATATGAAAATAGAGAGAATCCCATAAGTAGGAAACTAGAGCCCTATATCAAGCAACTACTAAAATAGAGAGTCCCATATAAAAGGAACTTCTAATCGTGGTCAACAATGTACACCCACGATAGAAACAAATCTCCTCTCTTCTCTCCAACAGTAATTACTAACATTTTCAATCGACTATCGCTTGCCCCTACAAGAAAATCCTGGCTCCGCCACTAAATGTAGTTGTGTTTCTTTTATATGAGCACAGAAAAGCAGAAAATGATGAAGTGAAGGGAGAGTTCATATTTTCTTCTCCTTGTTTTAATTTATGAATTTTGGTTTTGTTTTGTTTGTTGTTAGGAATTTGGATGCCAAGAAGACATGATCTTTTGTGGGGTTTTTGACGGGCATGGCTCCTGGGGCCATTTTGTTTCAAAAAGGGTTAGGGAATCAGTGCCATTGTCCTTACTGTGCAATTGGCAGGAAACTCTTGCTTCGATTTCCATCGACCCGTATTTTTTCTTGGGATCAGATAAAGAGCTTGATCGGTTTGATATATGGAAGCAATCCTACTTGAAGACTTATGCTGCCATTGATAAGGAGCTTGAGAAACATCGTGGGATCGATTCCTTCTACAGCGGTACCACTGCTTTGACAATTGTCAGGCAGGTAATAAAAAACTTTAGTTCTGTATTATTTTTTAACATTTCCATCATGATATGTATGCAAGTGTTGTTCATTTTTATGTTCTGGTGTCAATCCATCTTGTTTTCTTTCTTGCTAAGTAAACAAGAATTAATCCTAATTGCATGCATATCTTAGTATTTTTGAGGGTATTCAAGTTCAATCAGTATCATGAAGTTTCTTCAAATCGATGTTTTGTCAGGGTGATCTTATTGTTATAGCAAATGTTGGCGACTCTCGTGCTGTGTTGGCTACTACTTCTGATGATGGCAGCTTGGTGCCAGTTCAGCTCACTGTTGATTTCAAGCCCAACTTACCTCGTTAGTCTCTCTCTCCCTCTCTCTTCTCTCTCTCCCTCTGTGTGTTTGTGTGTGTTGATTTTACCTCTGTTAATGTTGGTCACAGAGGAGGCTGAGCGGATAATGCAGTGCAAAGGGCGGGTTTTCTGTTTACATGATGAACCGGGAGTGCACAGGGTCTGGCTGCCAGATGGGGAAACACCAGGACTAGCAATGTCGAGAGCCTTTGGAGACTACTGCATAAAGGACTTCGGGCTTATTTCTGTTCCTGAAGTAACACAAAGAAATATTACCAGCAGAGATCAATTTGTTGTCATGGCAACAGATGGGGTATGTATTGTTTTTGTTGGTAGAGCCAACTTTTACATGATTACACAATGTATGATTTTTTTTCTAAAATTTTTGCTTGGGTTTAGGTTAGATAAAATATTTAGTACAAAAAAAAATCTTGTTTTTGATATATATATTGAGATAATGAGAAGTTCTGATTGATTTAGATGAAAAAACAACTATATATATATATATATATATATATATATATAGATAATAAAAATACTCTGTAAGTGGCAGAAATGCTCAATAATCAGGGGACACTAATTTCTAAATGAAATATATGGCATTCCTTAAGATTATTATTATAAAGTGTCTAGATTTATTGATTTCCAAAAATGATTGATCAAATTATCAAGGTAATAAATAACAGAATAAGAGGGTTAATGGTGGTAAGCCTTATTGAATATTATGTTAATACATATCATTTGAGAAATAAATAGATAATATCATAGTCTTTTCAGAAAGCATTTGTCTAACTATTATTTGGGAAACCAGTTCAAGAACTTGCTACCTGCAGTCTGTCATGTATATAAAGAAAGCGTAGGAGTGACAATTACAGAAGATTTTATATTATTTTATTTTTTCTTTTCTCATCAGGTATGGGATGTTATCTCCAACCAAGAGGCAGTGCAGATTGTTTTCTCAGCAACAGACAGGGCAAAAGCAGCTACACGGCTGGTCGAATGCGCAATTCGTGCATGGAAACATAAGAAACGGGGTATTGCGATGGATGATATTTCAGCCATTTGCCTCTTCTTTCACAAGTCCCCATCCTCGCAGCAGATTGACCATGTTTCACTGCAAAAACAGGCGCAAGAAATTGCAATATAATTGCTCTTTGTCGCTTCTTGATATTTGTAATCATGTTTAAATGTATATGACTTCAAAGGAGTCTTTCTTTTTGTTTCCTGCTTGAGGTTTTTACTAGATAAGTTTTTATGTCAATTTACAAGTAGAAATATTCAATAAAAATGGCAAAAAAAAAACAGAAAATGTATAGAAGAATTTCCTTTCTTGATGAACCATACCAACCGAGGAAACAAGAATCAAGTTCTAGTACTGTTGATATGATTTCTCTTTGTAAAAACTTTAGACATTCTACATAGAAATTGTATTCATTTTATACACCTTTGTTCTACTAAGCCAAAGGTGTAGAAACAAAAGGGTTCTCTTAATGGAAGTGGCGAAAGCCTGATTTCTTCCATTGCCTAGATCTTCTCTTTATTCTTCTTATTCTTTTGGCGCCTGGACCAGAAGGGTCATGTAGCCAGCAGTGTTCAAAAACTAGGAATCTAGAGGTCTAGGTGCACCATCCATGTTTCACATTAGACACGGGATCTTCTTCAATTGGTGCTAGTGAGGAAATGACCAGCAATCATTCCAAAGATGTCACATGTTCCGTGCATGCCAAAAAAGACATGAATCAATCCAAAGATGCCACATGTTCCGTGCATGCCAAAAAAGACATGAATTTGATAGCTTGTAAACTGCAAAATATGTGGCGTCTGTGGATTGGTGCTAGCGGTCCCCTCGCCAGCACCAACTGGAGAAGATCCCAAATCTTCACATTAACATATTTTTTATTCACATAAATGTAAGGGTGCACACAAGCCCAAGCTAGCTCAATTGCTCAGCTTGGCTCGGTTCAAGCCAAGCTCAAGCTCGAATACGTGGCTCGATTGGGTCGAGCCGAGTTTTCAACCATGAAATGTATTCAAGCCGAGCACGAGCCAATGCCTATTTGATTCAGCTCAGCTCAAGCTTGGCTTGAATATTATGTAAAAAAAATATTTATATATATATCATTATTATATATATATATAAATAATATAATTATTTTTATCTAAAAATATTTTTTAAATAAATCTAGCCGAGCTCGAGCCAAGCTTTTTGAATTCGAGCCAAGCTCGAGCCTAGAGTTAACCCCTTTAAAACCGAGCTGAGCAAGGCCAAGCTCAGCTCGAATACACCCCTACATAAATGGTTCTCCATTCCATGTATCAAAATCATTCAAAGCTCCCTACCAGCTACATAACACCTTGGATCTTTTGGTCTTACAGATTGTTTAGGAAAAGAATTGACATCAATTTAATATCACGTTCTCTTTTAAGTTCATTCTGGCTCTATTTTCAGAACATCAATTTTGGAACAATAAATGCCAATTCTATTATTTATGAGCAGTGATAGCCTGGGATCTCCATTTGCAAACCTAAGGCTGGTCCTCATTGGTCCATGCCCCACTTTGAAATTCTCACCAACTAAGGCTGGTCTTCATTGGTCCACATCCCCACTCTTAAATACTCACCAACTGTGGTGAGAATTTCAAAGTGGGGCATGGACCAATGAGGACCAGCTTTAGGTTTGCAAATGGAGATCCCAGGTACTATAACTATTTTCCATTATTTTTCTTTGTTTCCTCATCTCGTCAACCATATATAAAATACAACATACCCTTCATATATGGTCCTAACTCAAAATGTACTCATATATTATACTCAAGTCAAAACATCCATGATCCAACACAACCGATTCTTGCATCTTCCGCTCCAAGGTATGTGTCAAGCGACCTCCCTTTCACTCCAACCAGAGAGCAGTCCTGCTATAACAGCTGAGATGATGTTTAAAGACTTCTTTAATATCTGAGGAACTGAAGATGCTACTCCCTTGTCATCTTCAAAGAGTGGCTTTTGTCCAGCAAGGTCTGCTTTCCTTGATTTACTCAAGCTCTAGGCTGTTGAGCAGATGATTCATTCGGATTGTTGCACACCCCCAGTTTCACAACAAATGTAGCTGTGCAACCCTTGTCCAAGCCGTCACTTTCGATCCAAATTTGACCTTCCATGAGGTTGACAAACCTAGTTCCATTGTTTCAAAAAAGTATGTAATATAAACATCAAACAAGAAACAAACACCAAAGCAAGCACAACACTATCAGAAAATTAGCTTACTGGTTGAAAGTAAAACACCACAGATTCATCATGCTGATATAAGAAATAGCATAACAGGGTTCAATCATCATATGTGACAGGATCCTTGGTGTTTGCAAGCCATCTTAATGAGGTGGCTCAGAAATTATGGGAAATTATTTATTTCATGCTTCGTAGAGTTATAAATGACAGCCATGAAGAAGATTTTAAAGGACAAAGGGTTTCAGCACAACTTAAAACTTTCTTAAGAGCACCATTACTGGATTGCCAGGTTATACCTTTTACAGATGGCGAGTCCAAGTCCCACACCACCATTACTTCGATTTGGTCCACTTCGTGACTGAGCAAATTTGGTAAAAAGAAGTGGAACATCTTGCGGATTAATCCCACAACCAGAATCTTTAACCTGCATCGAGAGAGCTATTAGCATCACCGTCAAGCAGATGATAAATAATTATGACTGCTTCTGATATTAATAAAGGACATGGAGGTGCAGATATTCAAATTTGTATCCATAAAACTCATAGAAATGCTGAGATGGATGTCCTATCCCACAGAATTTTGAAGAAACCATGCAGGCATGTGAGATCATATTTGAAGTCTAAAAGAATGTCCCACCACACCCAGCATTTGCATCGGTAGCTTATGACATCAGAATGGATGCTTTTGCATCGTAAATTTACAAATTTCATAGTGGACAGGGACCCAAAATCAAGCTGAATAGATAGCATCCACTACTCATCAACCTGCACTCGTAAATAAAAGTGGCCATCACTTGACACCGGATAGAATTCAGGAGCTCGCCAGTCTCTCAGAGATTCTGGTTTGGCAACAGAAGCCATAACTGAAACATAACCTTCCTTTGTGAACTTCACAGCAT
Organism: Tetracentron sinense; assembly: GCA_015143295.1. Taxonomy (NCBI): domain Eukaryota; kingdom Viridiplantae; phylum Streptophyta; class Magnoliopsida; order Trochodendrales; family Trochodendraceae; genus Tetracentron; species Tetracentron sinense. Next base: position 38,066,860 of record CM026566.1, on the reverse strand, counting down.
TACCAGCAACATTTAAGATAGTCTGCATAAGCCGTTTCTCATCACCAACAGCGCAGAGAGGTAAATCAGGGGTCAGCATCAATGACAAGGATAATTTCTTCACAGATGCAATGGGCTTTATCAAATTAATGACCTACAATGTAAAGTGGAAAAACTGATAAGATTACCATTAAGATGTTTGTATGTGCATGCACGCGTGAGCACATGGTGGGTGGGGGGCTCTTAATCCCCTATTACTATATATATTGAAGAAATAGGGTGCTTATGTGGCACCTCTCTTTGCTTTCCATTTTTTGGTTTGTGATGCCACGTATACACTACCAATATGAATTAGTAAAAGTGGGCCACACTACCAACTTAGTTACCATACTATTATCTCATTAAGAAGTTGAAACGGTTCATATTCTTAAAAATAAAGAAGTTGAAATTGTGTGTGTGTGTGTGGTGACGTTCTAGTGAGTGGCCCCCTGAAAACTCGACATATGGTAGATTGTTTTGGAATCCGATCATTGGATGGTAAGGTCTATCTCTTCAGAGACATGTGGCAAGAATGGCCGATGGGATGTTTTTAGACCAACCGATTGAAGGTCAGAAAATCAGATATTTCTATTGCCTAGGTAAGGTCTAGTGAACCTAGGGGGTTATTGGTGACAAACTAGGGTCTAATTGGACGGTCTTGAGCTTTCTAGAGGAGGCACTCACTAGAGCTTCTAGTGAGTGCCGCCCATTAGAACCTCTCTCTCTCTCTCTCTCTCTATATATATATATATATATATATGTGTGTGTGTGTGTGTGTATATATATATATATACTAAATCTAAGAGAAATTACCTCTCTGAGAATCCCATGAAGATTAAACGTTCCAATATCTAATTCCAGGCTTCCATCTTCAAGTCTTGAAAGATCTAGAACGTCATTAATGAGTGTTGCCAGAAGGTTGCTACTCTTCAGCACAGTCTCTACCATTAACCTTTGCTCTGGAGTTAGTTCTGTCTCTAGAAGAAGGGAGGACAAAGCAATAATTGCATGCATCGGTGTCCGCATTTCATGGTTCATGACGGCTAGGAAATCATTGCGAGCACGGATGGCCATCTCTGCCTCTCGTCGAGCTAAATCTAGGGCAACATTCTGCTCCATGAGGAGATCACGGGCCCGCATAGACTCTTCCAGAATTGCAGCATGTGAAAGAGCAACAGCTACCTGTACCAAGGACGGAAGAAATTGAGTATGGAATTAACATGTCCTGGTAACAGTTCTCCTCTGAGGTCTGCATCATGCAAATTATGCAAAGGAAGCTTAATAACACAAATACAAGAAAGACTTAACACATGAAAATGAACGAAGAAAGACTTCAATTGATAGAAGGTCATAGAGCTATTGGAATTGAAAATCAATTCAACCAAAAAAAAGAAAAAAAAAAAACAAACCAATCTCCTTTGTAAGTTGAGAATTGGGAAACATCATATAATTATAATTTCATGAACGTAATCATACTGTGATGTATGTGGATCTGTTATTAATATGTTCATCAGTCACATCATCTTATTAGATAGTCATCTTAAAGTTTTAAGAATAGCTTTATCTTGGAAGCCTTAATCAAGTGAAACTGCAAGATTATAGCACAAGATGCAAACTACCTTCTTGCCACTTCACAATAGATTTGATTAACTCATTGTTGTCATTATAGTGCTCTTAAGTTCCAAGATATGATCATACCACAGAGACCAAGGCCTAATAATAAGTCAAGGCATGCAACAGGAGAAACCTAAATTAATACATCATCATCATCATCATCATCATCATCAATGTCTTATCCCAAATATTTAGGGCCGGCCGCCATTCCGTTTTAATAAAAGCCATAACTTCGGTTAAGTTGTGTATTTATCAAATCTTTCATCACTAGCTCCATCTCCATCCCAATCATTTTTAGCCTTCTCCTAACTTTTTTTTTAATCGGTGGCCTTCCCCTAACCTTTTTATAACATTCAACTTACAACAATTTACTTCTTATTAAAACCGTTATTGATCTTCGATTAACATGTCCAAACTAAACTCTCTATTATTTTATCACCTATTGAAACCATTCACAAATCTTCTCGAATGCGCTCATTTCTATTCTTATCTTTCCTTGTCTTTCCACTCGTTCATGTCAACATCCTTATCTCTACACTGATTTTTTTAATATGTTGTTTCTTAGTAGCCCAACATTCTACTCCATAAAGCATAACTAGTTTTATTGTTGTCTTATAATTTTTTTTTAGTTTAGCTGAGATGTGTCGATTACATAGCACTTCTCCACTTTAGCCATCCAACTCTAATTATATGGTAACAACATCTTTAATATTTCCATCACTGTAAATAACTGAGCTAAGATAACGGAACTGGTTCTTTTAGGGTATCTTTTGGTCATCTATTTTAACAATCATCTCACTCTAGTGTTCTTACTAAAGTTGCATTCCATATATTCTATCTTGATTAGACTTATTTTGAAACCCATAGATTTCAACTTTTCAAGGTATCCCTCTACAATTCTAGTTTTGCATTTACCCCATTTTTAGTTTCATCCATTAATAACACATCATTTGCAAGTAACACACACCAATGGACCTATTCTTAATATGAACCATCAATTCGTCCATAACCAATGTAAAAAATGCAGACTCATAGCTGACCTCCGATGTAAATCTACTATCACAAGGAACTCATTTGTCTCGACACTAATTGTTCTCACAGTAGTTACTGGTCTTTTTTTTTTTTTTTTATCAATAAGCAAGCTCAAATCATATATATCAAAGGAACAAGAAGATACAAAGAAACCGAGAATAGGAAAGGTTTACAAGCAGATAAACCCGACCCACATAGGCCCCAGACTCCGACACACCCGATCACCCCAGAACCTCCCTCAGGGCTTCCACATCAAAGACTAGCCTTGCCCATTCCAAAACAACCAAACGGGTCTGAGAACAAATGCGCTCCACTGTAGAAGACGAATCCACAAACACCCTACGGTTCCGCTCCTTCCAAACCATCCAAGAGATGACCCCCGAAAGCACTGCCCAAATCGCCTCCCTCGCCCCATCCGCATGCACCTTCGTCCAACAAGATAAGAAGTCTAGAAGGGAGGAGGGAAAGACCCAGCCTAGCCCTATATCTCGGACACAATAGGACAGTGCCATAAGAGAAAGTACCCCCATATCTGGTCTCTTAAACATGTCCTAATTATATCAATATAATTACTTAGACTCTTTTCTTCCCCAACACCAACTAGATTAATTTCTAGGGACTCTAAATAAATACCATATAACAATATTTCTTCGACTTAATCTTCTCCATCAACTGTCTAAGTAAGAAGATAGCCTCAATTGTAGACCTCCACTGCATGAATCCAAATTTTACCTAGTTATTTGTCTTAATATTTATTCCATCACTCTCTCTCTCATAAATTCATAATATGACTCCTAAGTTTTGTCACGCGATAGTCGGTTCAACTTTGGACATCTCCTTTATTCTTTTATATAGGAATCACAATACTTCACCATGCTGCCGGATTTTTCTAGTCTATTAAACTTTGTAAGTTAATATATGTTGATTTCTCCTATACATTTCCACACTTCAATTGGAATATTATCTAGTCCCAAGGCCATTCTTATATTTGTCCTAGTTATATTTATAACTAAGTTCAAATCAATTTCTAGTATTTGCGAATTACACTATAATGTGCAAAAAATTGCGAATTTTGATGATATATTGAAGATTTTTTCGATGATATATTGTAAACTAATTAATACCTAAGTCGATACTTCGCTAAATGTGAATTGAATATAATTTGGAAGTAATATGGATAATTTGCACGAATTTCCAAGCACTGGCTACAAAATGATTTGGCTTATGATTTGCCAAATGAACCAAAGAATTTTGAGAAATTGTTCAATTGCTATACTTTTGAGTCTAGGAGATCCTCAACGACAATCTAAGCAATTATCTAATAACTTGGAATTAATTTATGAAGTATGAATTGCAATCAACATTTCTTTTAATGTTGCATACTTGCATAGACTCTTTTAATTAAACTTTGATGTAATCATAATTTGGTGAATGAGTTACTCATAGCCTATGTCGCATAGACTCTTCTAAACAGGTGATGTGTCTGTGTCAAATTCTGAGCGAATCGGATTCTTGTTAGACACTTCTTGATTTTCTTTTCTTCAATGTGTTACTTACACAACATAAATTGACATGCACTATTGAGTAGATGTTCTAGTTTATCCTTTAAAAGGTTTATAGGTGGTGAATACAACAATATTACATTCATCTATGCCCTTATTTATATGTAAATGATATACATCATAAGATATGTCAATTAACAATGCACTAAGAAATTGAAATATCACCCAAGTACTCGAATCCTATTTTTTGAGGGTTGGTGAATCCGACACCTTGCATCCATATCGGACTCCAAGATCCGTGCTGTGTCTATGCAACTTAGCTCATATATAGAATTTTTAATAAAGAAAATAATATGATTGGGTGATGTTTAACCTTATCGCTTGAGGTATGAAAGAAACAATATCTATAAACCTGGAAGGCATGCATGTGAACAAGACCAGCTGATAGTTGGTAGAAGGAAAACATGGTTTTTTCAGATACAGATACAGTTACAGATACAGACAAAACTATATTGCACTTTATAAAGAACTTTATATGCTTAACATAATCTCACTAATAGAAAGACCATCATACCACTGGGCGCACTAAATAGTAAATACTACTTGCAGTCATGATCAGTGATCAGGTACCCTTGCACAGGAAGGGAGAGAAGAATAAAGAGCTCCACAAAATGAATAAATATAATAGTCAGCTTGTAGGTAAATATTAATAATAACTACTACAACAATTATAATACATGTGTAAGGCAGACAATGAGTTATTCATAAAACCTGGTCTGCAACAACTTCAACAAGTTCCAACTCATGGTCATGCCATTGTCTTGCACCGTCCGTAGGGAGCACCAAAACCATCACTGCATAGCTTTTCGCAGAGAGCTCAGGCCAATCATTAATCTGGAAATTTGAAAGATGTAGGAGTGGTACTCGCACAGCAACAACCTCTGGTGGCATATATCTTTTTGTAAGAGGTCTAATCCTTGCCAATGGGCACGTATGTGGTATCCGTATTGCTTCAATGCTATTGAAGACTTTATTGACTATAGGAAGGTTAATAGGTATGGTTGACCCAACAGGGATCTGGTGGCGTAGAGTGTGAGAAAGTTGCAGATTCAGACCAGTGCGTGATGGCATCCACAATGCACATTCCTCCAGGCCCAAAGTCTTACCTAGCTCAACAAGCGTAGTCTTCAATATAGTATGTCTATCAAGTGTGCTTCTAATTTCATGAGTCAGCATTCTAACATGTCTTCCGGTTTCTTCTTGGGTACGTATAAGGCCCATCTCCCTATCAAGCTCTTCAGCCTTATTCTTCAGAAATAACTCCCGTGTTTTGACACTTAATAAATCCGGAATAATGTGAACAAGCATCAGAGCTGTTGCACATGATACAACTGCAGTAGAAATTTTTGCAACTGTCATCACCACAGCAAGAGTTTTTGAGTGCATCGTGAAAGTCCACAAGCTTATAAGGTGGGTCGCTCCGCAAAGAACGATAAATGCACCAAACTGAATTAGCACCCATCTATATGGGAAGAAAGCGGATTTCTGTACGAAATAAATAAGCTCCAGAGGAATCGAGAAATATGCAAGGGCAATAAAAAAGTCTGATATATACTGATACTTCACCAAAAGTTCATCAGCAGGCCCTTGTGCATCGATGCAGTAGCAAGACTCCATGTCCCAGCAACCGCGTTAACAAGTTGTTTTCCCCTACATTCCTGAGAATACCACAGAATGATATGAATCAAAATAGTTCAAGCGGAGTTGACCCAAAGTAAACATAACTCACTATTTTCTTAGTAAATCTCATGAAAAACTATCAATTTTTTTTTGGAAGGTAAAAACTATCACTTTTCTTGCTTAGAAGGATGATTTTCTTGTTGCACAAATAGATATCAAGGTGGGTTCTGCTTTTAGAGAAAGCATTGCAAGGAACATTTTCAAATGAAGATTTTTCTGAAATTATATTTTTGGCTTATCTTTTGCAGACTGTCAAAATATGATTGTGATTTATTATGCAAACCAAAATAAAGATGCTATGTATCCCATTTCCCTTTCAGATAATTGTGACTGCTGACCCCATTGAAGTTGAATACAGGCATACAGCTACAAACCAAACTCCTTTACATCTATATTGCAGACTCTTCTAAACAGGTGACGTGTCCATGTTAGACAAGTTTCGGACTCCAACAAGTATCGGATTCTTGTTGGACGCTTCTGGATTTTCTACTTGCTTACAAAACATATATTGAAATGCACTATAAAATACGTGTTCTAATTTATCCGTTAAAGGTTCATAGGTGGTGAATACAACACTAGTACATTCATCTAACCCTTTATTTAAAACTACATAATGTACATTATAACAATGCACTAAGAAATTGAAATATCCCCCGAATTTTTTTTTTGATCGGTAATATATGCCAACTTACAATGCACTAAGAAATTGAAATATACCCCGAATTTTGGAATCTTATTTTTAGGGAGTCGCGATACCGACACTTCGCATCTGTGTCGGACTCTGACACTCGTGTCTGTGTCTTTGCAACTTATGTGAGCATGATTGGAGCTCAACCTACTTAACAATGAGATGCCCAACTATAATTATGTAGTTAAAGTGACCATGGTTCAAAAACCTGAAAATTCAACTCGGCTAAGTTAGCTGAATCGAGTAACTCGGAAAACTAAGAAAAAAAAAACTTGGCTCGGTCTAACTCTGAATATATATATATATATATATCATTCTACTAATAAAAGTACAAGGAGTATGCAAAACTTTACTTGGACGTAAATATCCTTTAATTTAATTTATTTAATACATAACTTATAATATAACCAAACTTTAATTAAGTTACTATTTAATATTATGTGGGACCCATTATTAAAATAGAGTTAGTTTAGGACTCTTACCATATTAGAGAAGAATCCTAAAGGAGAGTTGGTTTAGGACTCTACCATATGTTAGGGTAGAATTCAATTTCTATAGAAAGAGAGTCTCTTGAAAAGGAGAGTTGGTTTAGGCCTCTACCATATTTTAGGGAAGACAACCATGAATAGTATCTTCCTATAATCTCCACCCCCGATTGATCGACCCTTACCCGAGGAGCAACCAAGAAAAGATAAATAATTTTTATAATATTAAATTTAAATTAATATAAGAAATATTAAATTTAATTACTCAATAATATAAAACATTATATTTAAAAATTATTTAATATAAAGAGAGTAATGTGACGTCTAATGAAAATATATTAAAAATTATATATTTTTTCTAAATTATATTTTAATAATAAAAAAAATTATACGTGCAAGGCACGTGCATTTTGACTAGTATATATTTATGTGTGTGTGTGTGTGTGTACCAATTAGGCAATTACCAATTTATTGGCATTTCATCCAAAATTGAACCACAAATAACTTGACAAATCTGGGTTAACAGAACCCAAAGTAGGCTAGTTTTGTAACCTCAAACCTAAAAACCATGTTTACTAGAACCCATTGTAGGTTGTCTTTGAAGCCCCACAAAAATATGATGCAAAAACATTATGACATTCGAGTTTGGATTTAAAAAAAAAAAATGAAAATCATAAAAATTCCCTTTTGTGACTCAACCTAGTCTGGCGAGTTGAAAAACTCAACCAAGTTACCCGAGTAACTCGCCGAATAGTGTCTCCTTGGAGTATTGAGGCAACTCGACTCGAAATTTTGTCGAGTTGAGTAACTCAACCGAGTTTTTGACTATATTGTTTCAGACCATCTCTCTTCACATGATAGTTTGACACTACTTCATTCGGGACACTAAGGGAGCTTTGGACCATTAATTGTTCTTTTCTTCCTCATCCCTCCTATCCTGTAGTGCACTACCCTTGCCAACTCGGCTGGTTGTTTTACTAAGGGTTTTTCTATATTCTTACAACGGTCAAATATCTCATGGAAAGTAGAAACAAGCTAAGATTTATGTCATTCACATTTTTCTCCTCTAATTCTTTCTCTCAAACATGACCAACACTTCCCCTGAAAATGCATTTTTATAGTTAATGTAGTTATTTAATTCTATAATTTTACGCACTAACCATAAAGAATTAGAAATCCTTCCAAGAAGTACTTATTTTTTTCATTAAAATTAAATGGATAAACCACATTTCATATTTTTTAGCAATAACTTTACAAGGACGGACAAAAATTCCCAAAAACAAAGAAGTAAATACCAAGTGTTGTCCACATACAGGCTAATTAATCAGAACAGTGATGTAATTGTTGTTAATAAATTTTCCCAGAAAAAGAAACAAATAGTTTAGCCCTAACCCTAGTTTTCCCAATCTTCACCACCCCCCAACACCCAAATTTCAGTTAAATTGCAACAACAAAAAAAATCAATACATCAAAATCCCTAATTCATTAAACAACGAAGTGCAAGCAAGAGTATCTGTATAGCTACAGTGACAAAATCACTTGAAGTAGCTAAAAGCATAAAACACAAAAGAACGTCAAAAAAAAAAAAAAATTTATATACAGAACTTCCATCGAAAGAAATCCTAACAAGAGCTTCAAATCAACCAAAAATGAACAAATGAAAAGTTTTTTTTTTTTAAAGTCACCTAGCTATAGAAGATGCATAGGAGTGGATTAGGGATCTGTTGCAAATTTTGATTATCTGATGGAAATGCAGACGAACTCTCTTCCTCTCCATCCATGGCGTCTCTCTTCGTGTTCTCTTTGAATTCAATTTCTGGTTTATCGATCCAAAAATAAAGAAAGTATAAAGTATAAACCAGATAAAGAGTAAAGGAGGAGAAATCAAAACTTCACACGGACGCAGATCTAACTAAACTGATAAACCTGCATTCCCACGTGGGGATAAACAAACAAATAGGGTATCTATAAGGTCCTCCTCGACTAGACACAAAAAATGGTCCACCAACCTTTGACTTCTCGTCCATGCATACATGTCCAAACTTCCAACGTTCGTTTCGGAGTGGGACCCATTAGCCAGAAATAATTGATGAATCCCATATAGGTACGATGATACGGATACGTTGATATAAGTACGTTTCCATTTTTAAAGTATCCGTGCTTCCTTCCTGCAGAGCAGTTACGTTTGTCCTTATGGCAAGATGTCAAGGGGCTTTAACCAAATGGATGTGGACTGTGGACTAGGTCAAGTTTGTATTGTTGGTTTCTCACTGTCTATTAAGGTAAGGTACTCACTCCCAAAGGGTGGGAGATTTTATTTTTTTTGGTGGCCCCATTGGGCGCGTCCTATGTGGTTGGTTAGACCAACGTGTCGAGGCGGTACTGGACCGCTGTTACAGTGTGAGCGCGATATATCAACCACTCTATCTAGGAAAAGAAAGAGTGGGGTGCTCAACATTCTTGTATCAACAGCTTGGAGTATTTGGAAAGTTAGAAACAATAGGCTTTTCTAAGGGGTTTCCATAAAACCTCTTCACTCCATCCGCTAAGCGGAAAAGCTAGTTTTTGATTCGGTGGGAGGTTTCTTTTCTTGATTGGAGCTTCCATCCAGGCCAGCTGTTTCGGTTCCTCAATTTTGGTTCCCGCCTCATTTTCCTTGGATCAATATTAATGTGGATGGTTCGTCTTGTGATGATGGTAGGGTGGCAGGGATAGGGGGTATCGCGCGTGATCATCGCGGTCCTATTTTGGATGGTTTCTCAAGCTCTTAGGGATGGTTCTGCGTTGGTGGCTGAAGCTATTGTTGTTCGTTGTGCTATTCTTTTGCCTCTATCTTCAGACCTGTGGAAGGTGTGTTTTTTCTATCTAATGCTTAAGGTTCTGGTGGACTCGCTTGGTGTCTCTTCTTGTAAAGTGCTTTGGGAGATTCAGGCTGTGAGGCTGTGGTGCATGATATTCGAGTCCTGTTGGGTGGTGGGTCCGAGTTTCTTATCCTTATCCTCCACACTCCCGGGATAGCCAACACATTTGCTCATCGCCTTGTTGCCTTCGGGTCCTCCCTTAGTAATAGTAATTTTTTCCAGCTGGTTTCTCTTCCCCCTTGGGATTGTCAGAGGATTCTAGCTCAACGTGGGGTGCCTCCCCACGTAGGATTGTAATTGAGTTCTAGCTCTTATTGGATTTCCTATAAGCGAAAAAAAAAAAAAAGGCTTCAGCTCGGTCTGGTCCTAGATAGGAAACAAGTAATGTCAATCGTTTGCGACTCCATTCTAGCATCTGTTTTTGGTATCACAATCTTGTTAGTAGTGATAGTATTTGTGCATGGGTTAAAAGTTAGATGCTGAATATTTTAGTTAGTTTTTCTACTGTCACACCAACTCGTAGAAATCGAATCGGAGATAATTGATACATTCACTAACTAATGCTTGTACAATTTTCAGGAAAAAAACAAATTTATTGGTAGGATATTGTGCTGCAAGCCTCAGGTCATGTCAATATTTTTCCCCAATTTTGTATTATATCAAGTGTTTCTAATCTAAGTGACCAAAGCATATAGCGAGAGCATCAATGTTAAATTTAGAATATTGTCAGGATGAGATAGAGAGCGGGAAAAAGATATGAGGGCAGCAACACAAGGGTATTGCAATGTTTTGGTTACTAAAGGTTCTAATTTTCCAACTGATCAAATTTTGACATCTCATTGTTCTCTAATGGAGTAAAATGAGTTATGTAGGTTATTACCGGATTTGAGCAACAATCAACTAACTTAGACCTTTCCATGCCTCCATGGTTGCTCCACTGGTAGGACATCATGTATTCACTTTAAGGGTGGACTCCATTTTGAGTCTTGAGGTATGGCGGTTGAAAGGCCCATGTTGTACTAACCTAGCTCTTAACCTTTGATAAATGATGACACTTACCCAAAAAAAACAAAAAAAATAAAACTTGAAAGTCTTTCCATACAGATATGCATGAGTGAGATTTATGTGAGAAGCTGTAAGAAGCGCGACTTTTTTTCCTTCTTTTGTAAGGGTACATTTATTTGAGTTCGGATGGGCAAAGGGGCAACAGCGCACGCAACAGTGCAACAGCGTGCACTGTTGCCCATCCTAACTCCATTTATTTAGGTTAAGAGTTAGGTAGTACAAAGGTGAAGCCTTCAACCCATTTGATACACCGGCAGACTCTAACCCAAGTTCTTTTGAGGATATACAACTGCAGGATATTCGCTCACCATTATTAGTGAGTTAAAAAAAAAAATGCATGTAACCTTGTAAAGAAGATTCTTCTCTTAAATGGTTCTTATCCCCTGCGCTACTCATTTATAACTTCCCATATCTCCTGATCCATCATGGCAATTGGAAAATTCTTCCACTCTTGACCTCATCCTCTGTGTTTATCTCTGAGTTATTCCCTAAGGACCTAGTTTTTGAAGGTCAGGATCTCTCCAACAGTACAGAGTACAGACAAAGTGATCCTGGCCCTCCGACACTCATTGCCGGAGGGAAGAACTCAGGGATGAACACAGATGATTTGCTTCCCCATTTAGACCTCATACATGCACTAAAGTTGGGGCAGTGACAGGTCTCTCTGCCTTCCAATCCTCCCAAGGTAGTAGAAAAGAGTAGCTTCACTTAGTCTTTTACACCGATCCAACCAGAGCGTGACTGTATTTCGTATTTCAGGGATATGATTCTGTTCATGTATTTTCTCTAAATCTAGGTTGAAATTGAAACCAATCTAGGAAGTCGGTATAAATCAGTGAGTAGATAACGCAACACCAATTGAACTGAAATAACCTCTACATGTTCGTTGTTACAGAGCAATGAAGTTTATTGAAGTGTCTTTTAGATTTGGGAAAAAGATAGTCCCACATCGAAAGAGTATGGGTATTCACGGCTTTGAGTTAATTATAAGTAATAGGAGAGAGGAAGTGAGGAGAAAGTAACCCGTCTTGTCGGGGGTGTAAGGCGACTCGTTAATGAACGCTAAGTGACGATGGGTCGTGCCAACACCTACCAAAACGAACACACCTTTTGGAGACGAGCGAGTTCACCCCTACTTCAGGTGGCTTGCCCGTCAATTTTTGGAAAGCCTCTCAATTCTTTTGAGGGCTCACCACCATTGCCTCAATTCAACAATTGCGAAGGATCCGTCCGAATTGGATTCTATTAACCAGAATTAATTGTGATAAATAATCACAATTCTCATACTTAAATAATAACAAAATTGTTTTTTTTTTTTCGAATTTGACGCAATATGCAAATGTCTCTGGGGAGGTGAAAATAAAAATGATTTTCCCCTCTCAAAATCACTATTTGATAAATCAATTCTAATAAAATATAATTATTTTGATAAAACAATTCTAATAAAATTAACTTTTTTCTGAATGAACCAAACCAAATTATTCGTGGGTGTTGATTGTGTAGAAATTAATAGTTGAATAATCATTTTTTCAAATAATTGTATTCGGAGAATACAAAGTTTAGTCTCTTACATGCGTATTCTCCAAACATTATTATTTAAAAAAATGATTATTTGATCATGAATTTCTACGCAACCAATTTTATCAGAATTGATTTTTGGCCAAAAAAATAAAATCCAAACAGCCAATTGCTTCGCTTCGAATCGATTTTAACTTTTAAGTGATTAAAATTGCTTCACTTAGAATCGATTTTAGTTTTTAAGTGATTAAATCAAGAAAAAAATCCGATCCAAACCCTAGAAGGTATTCCCCATCACCCCCATGTAATCATTTTTTCTCATATTATACAAGTACAGATTTCCTCTTCTACTCCACACTCGTACAGATATTTTCCTCGATCATCGGTTGGGTTTTCATTGGCAGAATTAGAGCTTGATATGTAAGAGGACATGGGTTGAAGAGGTCCACTCTTTCGGTTTTGATTTTCCAAGGGTAACCCTTAAGTGGTTTAGGGGACAAAGGTACAATACATGCAAATTGATTGATGAGCTGCAGAGCAAAATTTTGTTTAGGGTATAACCCTTAACTGGTTTAGGATACCCCCAAGGCCAAAACACTAATCCATTTTCTTCTCTACTAGACAAAATCACATTTTTTTATTTGTTCGTACAACCCACCAAATGAAAAAGTTTTTGGATTATTGAAAACTAGTAGTAGGCTTTCACAAGTGTTTGCATAGAGAGCAGATGCCCTTGTTGTGAGGCATAAGCAGGAAGGCTATTGGTCCACTCCAATTAAAAAATATATTTTCTAACATCAAATCATTATTTTTCACACCGTTTCAAAAATATATATATTAAAATTATTGCTTTTTGTTTTTTAATTGAAATGGGCCAATAGCCAGCCTGCTGTACCCTCATGTGCTCTCGTTTTTTTCATACTAGATATAATTCGTTTTTTCATATTATGCTCCATTTGTTTCAAAGTAAAATATAGGAAAACAAATGAATTTCATGGAAAATGTCAATTGTCCTAAAGAAAGTACACTTGGAAAATGACATTTTATGTGGAATTCATTTGTTTTCCGCTATTTTACCTAAAAAAAAACGGAGCATTAGATGTATAAATTTCTGCTTGTTGGGTTGGCCAAGGGCTAGAAGCCTAGAACCAGCACCAGGCCTTACAGGTTGGCACAACCCCCGGGCTCAAACTCAAGGACGACTGATCCAACCCCCCTATTACAGGGATTCCTAACCTGAGCATGGCTTTGATAGACACAAATGACAGTAGTGAGGTATGCACCATTCAACGGATTGTCCTAAAAGATTTATATCAAAACCCAACCAGATTAATTGGCCTTTCCTCACTTTTGTATTAAGAATCTGAAAGAATATGGTTGGATGAGTACATTATGCATAGAGCAGTTTCAAGTGGATCACAAGCAAGCCATCCTTGGGATCTAGCAGAAAACATCAATTAGACAAGCGAAAAGAAAACAATATCCTGTCTAAGAATAATTATGTTATCTTAATCCAGTGCTCGTTTTCCTCTAGTTTCCTGTTCCCGTTACAAAATGAAGGGGCTCCATTATTAATCCAATTAACAACTAGGATCAGTTGTAAGCCAGAAATCGCTACATCAAAAGCAGCCCAATAATAATTCAAAAAGACAAAATTACAGCTTTATTAACTTTAAGCAATTTTCATCACCCATCCAATGTAACTGATGGAGATGAGAGTGCAAAAATGGAATTTCAGGGATTATTACCTCTGAAGTCTGGGAACAATTCTTAAAAGCTCCCAGATCTGCTATCAGGCAGAGGGGCCGAGCATTTTATCTGGCACCACGAGCTTATCAAATTCTTCAGACGTGAGCACTCCAAGTTTTAAGGCAGCTTCCTGCAAGATAGGAACTCTGTAAGATAGATTTAAGGAATCCAAAATGTCAGATGATGAGATCAAACAACAGTCCACTTTACTACAATATCACTCTCACAATATTAAATATGTAATGCATTAACCATTTCTGAAACAGTTTCTATGCTAATAGATTATAGATGCCACTCTTTAACTCAAGTTACCAGAATCATGTAAATCCTATCTGAAACTGAATGCTGAAACATCGAAATAACATCGAAAGCATAATTCCAGAGACCTAAAGTTTGAACATTATATAGCATCGAGTGGTTTTCTAATAAGGGTAGGGGTCAATATGTTGGTCCCATATGATCCTTTATATAAAGGATCTTAGGCTTAAGATTTTGAAGATTATTAGATCAGCAACAAGCAACTATCTGCCCCTAGGACCTCCATAAGCAAGCTTGTCCCCGCCTAACTGCAACTGTTGTACACTTGTAGTCACATTGTTGTCTGAGTTCCTTTCTTAACTAGTTCTGTTATCTTTTCCCTCAAGCCAAGTTCTGTAATACAGCAATGCCAAGAGATGCAAGTCTAATACATACTTTCCCAGTTACAAACACAATTTGTATAAGAAACACTTAAAAATGTTATGGACATACCATCCGCTTTGTATTTCTAACAATTAGGATTAGGAGTAATTATATACACCGTTTACGAAGTTACTTCATTACCATATTATTAGTATTCATGGTTCTTAGAACAAAAAAATGTAGTCGTAAGAAGCATTCACATATAAACCATGATATTGAACCAAAACTACAAAACATGTCAGTACTAGCATACACAAGGGGGAGAATTATAACCTTCAAAGTACTTCCCTCTTTGTGTGCTTTCTTGGCAACTGCTGCGGCATTGTCATAACCAATTTTCTAGGAGACAAAAAAAGTTACTATTTAGAGAAGACTCTTGGAGAGAAACTGTTAAGAATGGACGAATGAGTGAATACTTACTGGGTTCAAAGATGTAACAAGCATCAGTGACTGCAAGGCAGGCAAATTATCACATAACAATAAAATATGATCAGTTACTTTTGAACTTCCACATACAATACTATACAATATAATTCTAATATACTTAGCTTAGACTTTACCTCATGCAGTAACTTTGAAATCTTTTCACAGTTGGCCTGAATTCCCCTGACGCAGTTCTTTTCAAAGGAAGCAGATGCATCCCCTAGCAACCTCAATGACTGTCAATGAAGAATCAAATTGCTTGTTTAATAATACAGTTAAGAAGAATGGGTAATTGGAAATGCAGTACATCAAAAGGTTCAATATCACAATGTTAGGAAACTTAAAATAGTCCATTCAGACAGTTTGGGGGTTTGGATCCTAGGTGGCCCCAACAGACTTCATTTGTATGTGCCTTACAATGGCTAACAAGAGATGAAGTTATTTATTTATTTATTAGGAAGCATGGAATTTCATGACGCACCAAACTATGAAATAGCTTCTCCTAAAAGAAGTTAAATAACTTCGAAGTAATAATAACGTAACAACAAAACGTACACGTAGAAGCCCACTAGCAATCAGTGGCTTGTATACATTGAGTTCAAAATGGCCATTAGATCCACCCACTGTAATAGCCACATGGTTTCCCATAACCTGCAAGGTATTAACCTATTGATTAGCTGAAATCAGCGAAGAAGCTAAATTCTTTTAACAAGCAAGTTAATATGTCAAAGTAGTTTCCAAGTAATACCAATTGGAAACCATTCCTTTACTAGTAATACAATGCATGCATGTTACAGCTGTCAGTCAAAAAAATTGAGAAAGACATTCTTGCACAGTTTAATAACAGCTTACTAATGATTATTCCAGATTGTCATATTGTCTAGCATTGAGCAGATGTAAAAGACTAAACATTACCTGAGCACAGACCATCGTGAGAGCCTCACACTGAGTAGGGTTAACCTTGCCCTGAAACAGAATAGAGCTCAGTATTAATCATAAAATAAAAGGAAATAAATCCTAACTGCTATCAATTACCTATAAATAAATCTTCCATTTTTACTGTCAAATAATAAACTGAAAATGAATGCAAGTACGCAGGGTTGAGAAAAGGATTTTACAGGCATGATACTGCTGCCTGGTTCATTTTCAGGAAGAATAAGTTCGCCAAGGCCGCAACGTGGCCCACTGAAAAAAGAAAATAATGTGAGTTCCCGAACGTAAAATGTAATTGAGAAAATACTAAGCTAATACAACTATCATAAATACCTTCCTAGCAGGCGTATGTCATTCGCAATCTTCATAAGAGAAGCAGAAATTGTGTTTACAGATCCACTAGTTTCAACAAAAGCGTCATGTGCCGCCTGGTAGAACATGAAAATTTTGAGCACGCAAAACAATTTTACGGTAAATGGTACAAGAAAAAAATAATAACTGTAAAATGAAATATTTTCCCTTGCCATTAACCAGGAGATATATATATATATATATATATAGAGAGAGAGAGAGAGAGAGAGAGAAACATTCATTGGAGGATATATATATATATATAGAGAGAGAGAGAGAGAGAAAGAGAGAGAGAGAGAGAGAGAGAGAGAAACATTCATTGGAGGATTAGAGATTGACCAGAGCTTCAAACTTGTTTTCGGCTGTGATAAATGGTAGGTTAGTTTCCTCAGTTACTGCTGCAGCAATTTTTACATCAAACCTGAAATGAAATGCAAAATATTTGAAAACGTGAAACTAACAAAAGCAATGCCCCAGAAGTGGATAAGAAATATACAAAGGCTATCAAGGAGAAACTGTATGGTGATACTTCATGTCAATTTATGGTCAAACTTGCATCCAAGTAGAGCAGGCAGTGTATCTTCACTCTTGACCCTAATGGTGACAAAAGACAACTCATTTTTGTGAATAGAGTCCTCTAACTCCCAAGTTTGGCCAAATTTTTAAATGAATATCTTTTGACATGATTTTGAGGATCCATGAGCTTTAAGTTAAAGCAACTCATTCTACTTGCAAAGAGCTTCCTAATCATATATCTTTTCTTCCAACCTCATCAAGGACGCTCATTCTATGGGTGTAGAGGATATATCTTAAGTAATATTCTCCATAAGATGTCTAACAAGATATGCATTGGCATGTCTTTCTGTTACCAGGATGAGAACCTGCTTAAGACTATTTAGTATAAGGTTATCATACCAAGAGCAAGACAACAGAGAATAGGATGAACCTAACAAGAGCTGTGAAGGGATTCAGAGAGCTTGCTAGTCCGTCTACTATCATCATCATCATCATCATCATCAACATTATCAGTGGCTTACCCAAACTAACCTGTTCTCTTTATAAAAGGTGGACCAACCATATAGGAGATAACCATCACAGCTGAGATGCCTCTACCAAAATGGAATTACCTAGAATTATTGATGAAATCCATCATCCAGAATCAGATGGGATGACTTGTGTTGGACTTCAACACATTGATTTATTATGAAGACTAAAGCAATACAGGAGAACCACATTGGGTTTTTTGTGGCATGCTACGAAAATAATAAGCAATCATGAGGGTGTTATGCTCAAATTTTCCCTTCAAAACTATGCATAAGTTTCTTTATCAAGTAGCAAAAATAAATAATAATCAAAACATGCAAACCACAGTCCCATCTATCATGTGACCCAAAGTATGTCATGTTACCATTGACAAAATGCCCCAAATGCATAAATATATCTCATACTTGCCCACATTTCGGGTTAAAGAATAAAGTCAATAAACCATACATGTATATCTCTATTTCTCACATTGATCCACATAATTGGGCAGCAAAATAGCATACATGAATAATTATATCTCCTTTTTAGCCACTAAATTAGGTAATTTTTTGAACCTCGAGTCAGACGACAATGAAGAAGGTTATTTTCTATGCTTTTTTACAACTCACTGAGTTACAAAAGTCCAAAAGGAAGAAATATTAGAATCACAGCACCAGTTTCTTGTTTATCTGATGAAGATCAAACAAATAAATACTATCGCTTCATATTTGTATTGTTCATGATCTTGTTCATCAAAAAAAGGACAGAAACAATATCTTATATGTCAGTATTTCATGTGAATTTGCTTAAAAGGTATGGAACTAGATAAGAAAAAGAAATGCAGGATAGAAGGAACTAATGCAGTAGTTTGAATTAATGAGTACACAGCTTAATATTTTATAGCTGTTGGAGCCCGATGAATGAAAACAACACAATGCTTCTGATATGAAGATCAGGATGCATACAACCACAAGGGACCATGTTGATCTAAACAAAGAGGCAAAAAAAAATTTTGACCTCAAAGCAACACGCACCCTTTCTTTGTGTTCAATCCAGTTCCTACAGCAGTGCCGCCTTGTGCAAGCTGCTCAAAGGACAACTTCAATAGGTCAGAACTAAAGAGAAGAAAAAACCATCGAATTTAAATTAAAAAAAAAATCAGTGGCAAACCTGATACATGCGTGGTAAAGTACACATGACTCTGTCAATTCCATACTTCACCTGCATTCGATGTACATAAGTTCAAGAGTCCTTCCCAAAAAAATGTCTTGCTTATGCATATCATTGATAAACATCAACTGGGTAGTAAAATAACAACAATATTAGGACCCTAACAAGAAAGTAGGCTTACTTGTGTAGTATACCCACTAAACTCTTGCCCGAGAGTTAAAGGTGTAGCATCTTGAGTGTGAGTGCGTCCAATCTTAATAATATCTTTGAATTCATGGGACTGGTAGAAACAGGACAAGCAAAATAAGTAAATACATGAATGATAAAAGGTTGTACACGTAATGACCCGCATTTAATTCACGATCTTCATAATTTTATGAGTTAAATTATTGAATAAATGTACTTAAAATAATGTGTAAATCCTAGGAGAAATCAATGCATTAAAATATTGAATCTCAAAACTCATTTAATTCACTCGATTTAGTGAATTTAGGGAGATAAATTACACTAAATAAAAGAAGAACAAAAAAAAAAAGGAAAAACGGTGCCGGCGATCGATCGCCCACTGCCGGTGATCAATCGCCCAAAACGCCGGTTGGGTGGTGGTTTTGCGCGTTTTCGTGGGTTTTGAGTCCCTAGGGCTCCCAATGTTATAAATACCCCTTTATACTCGTGGGGAGGGTTTTCCAAGGCCTTCTAAAACCTAAAAGAGAGAAAATGAAGAGTTTTTGAGAAATCAAAAAGAGAGGAATGGTAGGAGTTCAAAGATTCGGCCAGAAAAAGGGAAAATAGGCGTGAAGATCAAGGTAAGACCTATTCGCAAGCGATAGATCGTTGGAAGACGATCAAGTGAGGTAAATAACAGATCTTATATTCAATATTTTGAATAGTTAACCTGAATAATGAATAAAAAAGGATGAATCTAGGTAAAGATGTAAGAATATGTAGGATGTGAAGAACCCTAATCTACTCTTATATTATTGTTGATGGATTCGTTAAATGGGATGTAAAGAACCATATTTTGATTTCTACATTGTGGTTGATGAATGAGTAAAATATGATTTTGAAGAACTAGATCTATGAATTCAGTTATTAATTTTGATGGTTAAATTAGGATGTGAAGAACCTATTTATGATGTCGTTTTTATAATTATTCTTGATAGTTAAAATGGGATGTGAAGAACCTAATTATGACACTGTTTTATTATTCATTGATTGTTAAAATAGGATGTGAAGAACTCATTTATGATATTGTTTTATTATCGTTTAATCGTTAAGGTAGGATGTGAAGAACTATGTATAATTAATTGTGATTCAACAAGGGTATTGAGAAGGTTAAATTAAAGTATGTAGATCAATGAAGAGAATGAGATGATAGATAAAATTGAATGGAAGATTTAATTGTAGTATTGTATCAACATGTGAGTTTAATTTTATGTTTAAAATTCATGAAAATTATCATTGATGAAGAATGTTATAATTAGGATGTTAATCTTAATTAAAATAAAAGAGAGATTCTGATATGTAATTTAGCTCGTGATTATTATAAATATTTGATGACATCTGAAATGGTTGATTGTTGTATTATAGGAAATATGAAAAGTGTGTGTTTCTGTTATATTCTTAATACATGATATACTTTTGGGTAAACGTTCTTCTGATGAAAGTCAAGCTGCCTAGGCCTGGTTAACATAGTGGCATGGGACGCTATGATGAGATATCCTATGGCCCTTGATGGTTAGTCTTAGGTGTAATTTAAACAAGAGGTATATTATTGTGCACTCACGAATGAAAAATATGCAAAAGTATGAATAAAGAATTACAGACATTAATGAGATGTAAGTAAGACCAAAAGCAAAATAAGAAAAGTACGTAAGTAAGAAAGAAATACACACAAAAACGATAATGTATGTTGTGTTGTGCACCACCGGATACCATCAGAAAGGGCGAGATATTTGCCAAAGTAAGTAAGCCGTCGTACCGGAAAATGTACTAAAGCCGTCCGTACTGGAGAATGTACGAAGGGTGGTATCTCAGTAAAGTAAAGTATAGTAACCTCTTTCCTTATACGGTAAAACGGTATTTTAAGTTTTTAAAAATGCATGTGAATGGGTATTGGTGTGATGATAATGTATGTAATATGAGAAGTAAGAAAAGAAAGAAAAATAAGAAAGTAAGAAAAGAAAGAAAAATAAGAAAGTAAGAAAAGAAAAAAGGAAAAAAGAAAGAAAAGAAAGAAATTGAAATAAGGTACATGTTTATTTTCTGCACTCTGATTTGATATGTAAACTGATGTATGAAGTGATGAAATGCATGTAAGATATTATTCTTTATATTGTTTATTTTGATATGTTATATACGCGGAGTAACTCGTTACTCAGCCGATGACTTTTGATGTCGGCAGGTCCAGGTTCAGGTGCAGGTTTTGACATTTGTGCTCCCGGACATTGGGAAGAAGAGGAGTACATCGAAGAACCCGAAGGTGACTATCCCGAGGAAGAAAGGGACCTTGATCGATGACCCTATAATTGAAGTTGTTTTGTGGTTGTTTAAATTTCGGAAAACTTTAATTTCATAGAGACACATGTTAGTTAGTCTTTTATGTTTATGGTCCGGATGGGTGACCGGGATTTATTACTTTTCAGTTACATTATGGAGTTTGGATTTTTAATTGAGGAAAATTTTTAGTGTGCCTTAATTGCTTCTAACAAGATGATTATTAAGTGAGTCACATGCCAAGATCTCACATCCTCCTAGGTGGGGTTTTGGGGCGTGACAGTACAATAAAATGTAAAAGCAAGGCTATAATACCATATGCCAATGCACACAAGATCATAGCTAACCATGAACTAGTGGAGAAAGAGGGAACCCGACCATCAAAGTTCTATTTGATCATAGAACCTATTTATCATCTTAGTAATTTCTCAATTTGTCCGCAAAAGATTGGTTGGTGTTCCTTCTCCTAGCAGTCGGCGATTGTTTTAGGAATTTATTTTTCGCCATAATCTCAGTGAGAGCCCTCTCAGAGGCTCCCGTTTGACTTGGTCTAATCTTCATGAGAATTTGATCCTTAGCAAATTGGACACATTCTTATTTTCTGATAAATGGGAAAGCAAATTCCCCTTGGCAATGGTTCATTCGCTACCCAAACCCTTGTTAGACCATACCCCCATTATGCTAGACACTGGTTTTAGGTTCGGAGGACCTTCGTCATTCCATTATGAGAATGTGGCTACATCACCCCGATTTCAAAGCCAAAGTGGATGACGAATGCAAAAAATCCCACTTTTGGGATACCCCAAGCACCATCTTCGGACTCAACATAAAGCGGTTAAAGCCCGTCTCAAAGTCTGGAATAGAGAAGTGTTATGTATTATCTCCCAAAAGATAAAGAGGCTTTTGTTTGAGATTGAGAGCCTTGATGCCTTAGAAGAGTCTAACTCTTTCAGTAGATCAGACTCCCTGAAAAGGGACTCCCTAAAAAGTGAGTTTATTGGCCTTCTGAGAAGTTAGATTAGCTGGAAACAAAAATCCAAAGTAAAGTTGTTGAATGAGGGGGATCGCAATACTCGGTTTTTTCATAAGATGGTCAATTCTCGTAGAAGGATAATAAACATCATATCCAGACTAAAAGTTGGAGGGGAACAATTTAAGGATTCTGATGGGATCCGGGGGGCCACGGTCTCATTTTACAAAAATCTATATAGTGAAAATTTGCCTTTTAGACCAAAGTTGGACGACCTTCCTTTTGACATTTTATCAGATGAGCAAAGAGACAATTTAGAGAAACCTTTCAAGGAAGAGGAAATTTTGGGTGTCATTAACAGAGGGGGTAATAAGGCTCCTAGGCCAGACTGCTTCTCCATTGAATTCTTTAAAAGTTGCTGGTCAATCATAAGTCATCACTTCATGGAAGTTGCATTTGATTTTACAACACTAGTAGTTTGGATCATGCTTTGAATAACACTTTCCTGGTCCTGATTCCTAAGGTTGAAGAGGCCATTGATCTGGAAATTTTTCGTCCTATTAGCCTAGTCAGAAGTTTCTACAAAATCTTGGCTAAAACTCTGACATCTAGGCTTAAGCCAGTTTTAAGCTCCTTAATCTCCCATTCTTGGGGTTACCGATCAAAAAAAAAAAATCTCCCCTTCTTGGGGTGCATTTTTCGACGGGAGACAAATACTAGTTAGTGTCCTGATTGCCAATGAGTGTAGAAGGTAGAATTCATAGTGGCTCTCCTGGTATCTTGTGCAAAATCTATATGGAAAAAGTTTACGATCATGTTAATTAGGACTTCTTGGAGTATGAGGCGGATTCGGAATCACATGGCATAGGTGGATGAGATCTTGTTTTTCATTAGTGACATTTTCATTCCTTATTAACGGATGCCCAGCTGGGTATTTCTATAGTTCCCGGGGTCTACGCCAATGGGATCCTCTCTTCCTGTTTTTATTCATATTGATTACCGCAACCCTAAGCAAAATGATTAGCAAAGCGACTGATTATATGGTCAAGGAATTCTTAGTTGGTAGAGATAATCTCTACATATCCCACCTCTAGTTTGCGGGTGACACACTGATTATATGTGAAGACTCTCCCAAACAAATTGGTTATCTTTGTTGTGTCTTCAGATGTTTCGAAGTGACATCAGGCTTAAAAATTAATCTCCAAAAGAACGTTATGTTCGGGATGGGTAAGGTCACTAACCTGCCCAAGTTAGCCTCTTGCCTAGGATGTAATTCGGGCTCGCTACCGACATCTTATTTGGGATTCCCCCTTGATTCTAGCTTCAAAGCTAAATTGGCTTAGAATCTAGTAGTGGACCGTGCTGCTAAGAGACTAGCAGGTTGGAAATCCTTATACCTTTCAAAAGGAGGTAGGCTCACTTTAATCCAGAGCATCCTCAATAGCTTGCTGGTTTTCCTCTCTCCTAACCATTCCTGCTTCCATTGCGGGGAAGTTATAAAGGTTAAAACGAGAGCTC
This sequence comes from Tetracentron sinense, assembly GCA_015143295.1. NCBI lineage: Eukaryota > Viridiplantae > Streptophyta > Magnoliopsida > Trochodendrales > Trochodendraceae > Tetracentron > Tetracentron sinense. The sequence goes on along the minus strand of CM026566.1, from coordinate 38,043,023 downwards.
CTATGGAATGACTGTTTCGAGTCCAAAAAATACCATCTAGTCATTTGGTAGCAAGTTACTCGCCCGAAAAAATTTGGTGGTTTTAATGTTAAACCTTTTGAGGATTGTCAACAAGGCATTGCTAAGCAAATGGTTGTGGACCTGTGGTGTTTCGGGGAGGAGAGGGACAATCTTTGGTGAAGTCTAATAGTATCAAGGCATGTGAGATTTCGGTTTGGGATCCCAAAGCTGCGAAGGGACCCACATGGTTGCAGTCTATGGGAGGCTATCATGAATTCTCAGGAAGATTTCTCAAAAGGCATTAGATTCAAAGTGGGTAATGGTCTTGATGTGAAATTCTGGAAGGACGTTTGGTGTGGGCAATCCTCTCTAGGGAAGGACTTTAGGCCCTTGTTATCCATTGCATCTAATAGTAATGCCTTTTTGGCTTCTTGCTTAGATTGGGTGCGAAACACTCTGTTGTGGATCCCCACCCTTAGGCAAGCATTAAACAGCTGGAATTAGATGACTTTGTGCATCTAGTTAATCAGCTCTTGACGACTAGTCCTTCTCTTTCCCACAAGGATTATCGATTGCGGTCTAAGGATAGTAAGGGTCAATTTTCAATGAGATCCTTCATACAGGCTCTATGGTTTTATCCTATATCTTCTTTTCCTTATCAGGGTATTTAAAACCCAGGGGTTCCTTCAAAGATATGCTTCTTTCCTTGGTCAGCCTCTCTGGATAAGATTCTTACTTGCGATCATCTGCAAAAAAGAGCATGGCGGTTGACAAACCAGTGCTTCATATGCCTCAAGCAAGATGAATCCATGGACCACTTGTTGCATTATACATTTGCTTCGAATATTTTGGAACTAATTTTTATCTTGCTTAGGTATTGCTTCGACCTTCCCTAGCTCATTCCAAGCCTTCTTATCCTGTTGGACTGCGGTGAATTGGGAGATTTCGATATCAGTGGTATGGGCCTTACTTCCTTGGATTTTCAGTTGGTCAGTTTGGAAAAAGCGAAACAAACATGTTTTTGCAATGAGGTTTCATCGGCAGTAAGTCTTCGGAGGAGGTGTCGTCAGCTTGTTTTTCTTGGTGTGCAATGTCGAAGATTTGGGAATTCATTTCATTGACACCCCCCCACCCCAATTTTCTACACCCTTCCTTTATGTGCTCTTTTCCAGCTTTATGCAGTTGTAGTTGCCTCTTATGCAGATTTTGTTTTTCGAAGGTTTTGTTCTTTGGTTCACCATCTTGTGATCCTAGCACTGTACTAGTTCTCTTTATATATATATATATATATATATATATGATGGTTTACCAATCAAAAAAAATTCTCAATTTGCATCATGCCATACAGCCCATTCTATCAAGTTAGATAAAAGGATCTCCACATAACCTTCACTAGCCATGGATTTTGTGCTTCATTTTTTCAAACTACAGCATCTAGGACCGCAAGGAGCATACTGATGTGGAAGTCAATGTCACTCCAATACATTTATTCATAAATTGCTACTACAATGTTTTTTGAAATTTAATATACAACAATAATATTCAAAGCCATTGTAGATACAGGCATATTATACAAATCTTATTAGTTTGATATATTCACATGCTCCTGTCGGTTTATCATGCCTCCCAAAGTCACCATGTCAACATCACACATCTGAGTCTTAACAGATCTGGGTTATGACTATTCTAGATAGAGTGCTTTCCAGTTATTTCTTTGTACTAGTTTAAATCTTCTTGCTTTTGGATCATATCATTTGTGAACCTCTTTTACCTCTGTATTGTACTATGTCGCTTTGCTATTTATATTTATATATCATCTTTTACCTCTGGGCACACATGGCGTCCCATCAAAATAGTTGATAAGTTAAAGGAATTTCCAGAGACAAAAACAGCAGATACTCTCTGTGACATACAGTTACAGTAGAAATGCAACTTAGCAGTAAAATTTCAAATTGCAATCAAAAGGGGGAAAATCTAAAAACTTCAACCTTGGAACGCAATGAAGTGTGTAACTGTTTCAAGCTTGGTATAAATCTTGAATTTATTTCAACTGCTGCTGCAATGTGCATGACCTGGACAAAGAACGAACCACACAACTCATTACAAACCAGCAAGCAGTTAGTGTTTTTAACTTTCAACCATGAAAACACCTAAAGCAATATTCATTACGATTTCATATTTAAAGGGGGAAAAATGTGTTACTTAAAAGTTAAAAGATACAGAGAACAAATGTATAACATATCAGAGTCATATGTAACTTTACTGTTGCCCAAGGTCACACAGGAAATTCTAAGGCTTACAGTTGGAAATGTGTCATTTGAAGATTGTGATCGATTAACATGATCATTTGGATGCACAAACTTTTCACCACGTTTATGGCCAAGAATCTCGGACGCTCTATTTGCAATCACCTAAAGAAAGTAAAGTAGTCAGTAAATACGAATTAAATCCAAACAAAAAGAAAGTATTAACAATCAAACATAATAATGAATGACATAATCAAATTTGAAATGTCCTTTGACAGGATTTCCATTAGGCAAGACTCCATAGGACATTGAATACATGCATGGATACAAAAGCATAAACCTATCTAAGAATGATAATGTGGTCCACGACACACCAAGCTTTACATTCATCCGATCACATCCCAGAATGTGACTAGAATGCTAATAGAGGTTGACCATCGAATAGTGGACCACTTCTAAGATGGTTATAACTAAAATATTATCTTGACCAAATGGTCCTAAGCATCTGGCAAATAGACTTCTATGTGGACCATTGCTATTGCCAGTACAATTCAATAGGCATGAGCACCAATTGCAGGTAGAGATGGGGTGAGGGCAAGCTAACAGAATTGTGCAGCATAGCACATTACTATCACTAGATATGACTGTAGTCTGAGAATGATGGGAATAGACACATTCCATACCCCAGGATGGACATGTGCACCTTCAGGAGAATCAGGACCAACCGTCATATAGGTTCCCACTTACAAGAATCTCTAGACCAAAACAAGCAAAGTGGATGATCAAAAGTCAAAGCATCCAATCTGGTGCTTTCTCCTGACTATTAAAAAAAATATGAACGAAGAGACCAGAAATATGGCATTCGATCCCTCGATTGGCATCATATGATCAGGTCGAATTTTTACATAGGAGTCCTCCTAGTGGGAGACATCAAATGGTGGATGTCAAGCCTCTGTAAGTGGACGGTGTACAGAATCATGGCAATGTAATATGGCTGTCCCCATCTTCCCAGGAATATAGCAGACTTTTTCGGCAGCCTGGCACTGTACACTGAACGAAGGCCAAAAAAAAACCTTCAATCAGTTGGTTGTGATCGATTGTATAATCATGTTGAAATTTTACACGAGTCCTCCTCCTGGGGATACATCAAATGGTGGTTGTTAACCTCTAAAAGTGCGAATCAGGGCAAGGTAATATGGCTGCCCACGTCTTCCCCGAGATATAGCAGAGACATTTTCAGCGGCCTAGCATATTCCTGATTGATCCACAAAGCCCACCGGATCTGAGAAAGTTCAGTATGTCTTTTTGTGCGAGAGTGAGACAAAATTGAATCGCAAAATTCCATGGTCTTCTTTCAATATATTCTATAGGACAACCATTCCATATCTTTCTTCAAATCTTGTGGTTATCTCAATTTAATCACCTTACAACCTAGGACTTATAATAAGTCATCAAAGTTTGGCCCTGTTACCAGATGGGTAAAGTAGAAGAAATGAACAAACTTATCTTAACAACCCAAAAGCATACTTGCAGTGTTCTATCTTAACTCTTAAGCAACATCAAATTATATGGTCTACAAGCACAGAAACTTGTGCTGACCTCATTGGCATTCATGTTACTTTGAGTCCCACTGCCAGTCTGCCATATGACAAGAGGAAAATGATCATCCAATTTTCCCTCAGACACTTCTTGGGCGGCCTGCATTATTGCTTTCCCTATAGAAGGATCAAGACCGTATTCCATGTTCACCTGAAATAGAAAACATTACGATGTACATTCCATATCAGCTAATAAAATAGATAGTAAGAGACAACAATAAACCAGTGATAATACTAAGCTAAAAATTTATTTATATAATCAAGGTTTATAATATTGGTGTATGAAGTAACTTAGTTCGAAAATCCAGTTTAAGATTTACAAGCATTTGCAAATGTACCCAATTGATTGTAAATCATATTCACTGTCAAGGATTTCTGGAAGCAGAATGATATCTAAAAATTTAATCCAAACCTTAGAATTCCATCATGTGAAATAACTGAATTTCAACTCATTAAACTTCAATCCGGTTTTATGAACGACAGTGTGAGGTCTAAACATTCAACCAACCTCTCATACCGTACATATTTTGGTAAACATTTTAAGTCCATTTCTTGCTTAGTTCAGTTAAGCAACCAAAAGAAGAGAGAGAGAGAGAGAGAGAGAGAGTTTCTTAGATCAAGACCCAACAATCTTAATACCACACTAACACAGTAACACTAAGCCTAGGGAAATACCATAATACAAGGGACTACTAATAGTTCACACTTAAATACTATGAACCATAGTTCGAAAACTCAGCGAGTCACTCGAGTAACTTGGCCGAGTTACTCGACTCGGCTGAATTTCGAGTTGAGTCGCCTCAAAACTCGAAGGAGACACTATTTACCGAGTTACTCAGGTGACTCGATCGAGTCTAGCCGAGTTTTTCGACTCTCCATACTAGGTCGAGTCATAGAAGGGTATTTTTATCATTTTTTAAAACCTAAACTAAAATGTCACACTATTTTTGCATCATATTTTTTAGGGTCTACAAAAACAACTTACTATGGGTTTTGTCAAACCTAATTTTGTTGTTTGAAGCTGTAAAACCAACGTACTTTGAGTTCTTTTAACCCAAAATTTTTAAGTTATTACATAAATATTCCGAGTTGGACCGAGTCGATTTTTTTTCGAGTTTTCCGACTTACTCGACCCTGCTAACTTTCGGGTCGAGTCGAGTTTTCGGGTTTTTGAACTATGCTATGAACTGCTAAAAAGACCAAACGCAAATCAAATAATCAGTATAATCCAAGGTTAGGTTCATGACCTAGTTTACCCCATAATCGAAGATAGACACCAACCTTTATGGAAATGATCCCCAGGATAACCCACTTACGGACCCACATGCACTGTTAGGACTTAGGAGTGTCCAATCAAAGTGAAGGACACACACAGACCATTTCATCTATACAGGTAGGAACATATTGAATGACGCACTGAACCTGATACAGCATCCTATGTACTTTTATGGGAAGTTACTCCTACTCTTACAAGTTACAAGTTATAACCGTGTGAGAACACATCAGGAAAAGTTCAAGAGCTCTCCATCCATCTAAAAGCCCCAATAGAATTACCTCTAGTGACGCATAAAGACTCTTCCTGATTAATAAAACCCAAGCCTTCAGGACAGCTATGTTAAAGAAATTGCCCCCCTAGGTTCGGACAAGAAATTGGACCAAAATAAGCCAAAAAAAAAATTCAACTTATAGAACTACTCAACTACACCATATCAATATTTTTATAAGTATCATTACAGAGAAAATTAGTATACATTTGATACAATTCTAAATTGACAGTAGGAGAAAAATGGAAAAACTCCTGATCCAACAAATCTACACAGTAAAAGTAAAAGTAGAGACAACCTTGGCAGCACATTTTTTAAGGACTCCAAAGGCACGAATGATTGGTTCGGGCATTCGTTCACGCTCTCCACCAATATCAAAATTTTGCAACGATCTCTGGGTCTGAGCCCCCCACAACCTAAAAGAAGTTAATTACAACCAAAATTAGATTCTAAAATTATTATGGAAATTCAAAACAATTATTAAAAAGGAAAAGACTGTCATTCTGCAATTCGTCAAGCACAGAACTCATTCGAATAATATCACAGAACTTATCCCAATTGGATCCTCATTATTCCGCTAGTAAAATCCAAGATCCTTAGCTCCAAAAAACACAGAGCTAAAGACCAAGTCGATTCCTTTACATCAAATAAGGCAATTTGGCATGATTTCAACTAAAAAAAGACAAATATAATTGTGCAGGTGTGTCTTTTAAAAGGCTAAAAACAAAAGATTACTAAAATCAAAAGAGAAGAGAAAGAGAGAATACGAACTTGTCGGAAGGAACAAGAATCGGTCCAAAAGTATCTCTCTCCTCCCTGAAGGATGTCGAAAACGACCTCAAACAACTGGATCGCAACGTCGCTACCAGTAGCGACGTCGTTGATGCAGATGAAAGGCGACGCGATGCACTAAACATCGCCATTTCTAACAAATCCTGCAAAATGAAAAACAGAAATCTAAGAAATGCTTAAGCTGAACTAAAGATCTACACAAGCTGTTCATGTAAACCATACATAAATGAAATCGGATCAAAGAGCTACCTCACTGAAATTTCCGGGAGATCTGCCGGGATCGCGGATGAACAATTGCCGGCGGCGAGTTCGCCGGAAAGAATGGGAGAGAGATAAAAATGAGAAGAGAACGCGGAAAATGTTCAGTTAGGTCAAGTAAGGATGCTGCAGCTTTGTTAACCGTCGCTTGTCGCGAAGTACACGATCATAAATGAATAGACGTTAGTGAGACCTCCGTTTCAGTATAGTGGCGTAATAGCTTAGGTTTGCCTGGGCTGCCTTAGAGGATACGTAGTACATACGCTAGTGTATCAGAATCAAACATTGAATGGGACCCAATTTCAGATCAAAATAGTCAAAGGACTTAGATTGTTTTAAGCGTCCGATCCATGAAATTATGTTAATTCGCTTTTGGGAAATGGAAAACGGACGCAGGGTCAGCTTAGAAGCTGACCCCAATCACCTCATTGGTCAACGGCCCTTTTTTACCATCCATCAGTTATTAATCCCTTCGGATTAAGCAATCTTACCATGGTTTTAAAAAAATAAAAAATAAAATCCTTATTTTAATTTATTTAAGCTTAATCATGGTTAAACAAGTGTTAAAAGGGACACAAGATACTGCGGTCAGTGACACGAGGAGGGGCATCTCGGCTCTCTTGCCATGTGTCCCTCTTTTAACCCCATTTGACTGTGGTTAAAATTCATCCACCCTTAGGGTCACCCATTTACCCTTGGTTTTTTTTTAAATAAATTAAAATAATTAAATTGAAGTGTTAAAATAAACTAACCCGAGTTAATAGGAGTTGAAGGATCCGCTATGTGAGAGTGAGGAGGAATAGTCCCCTCTCGGCCGACGAGGGGACTATTGCTCTTCTAGAAGATTAATGGGAAGTCATTCTTGGTGGGTGTGGGGGAAGTGTCAGCCTGAATGGACTGGCTCTAAACTTAAGTGGCGAATTCCATCTTCCCAACAAATTTGAGTAATCGCTTTCAAAAAGAATAAAGCAAAAGAATAAAGCATAGATTATCTGACCCGGGGTCTACTATTTATCTTTATCCCCGTCCTCTTGTCCATTTTAACCCATTAAGCTTAACTAAATTAAAGTTACGATTTTAAAAAAAATCTTATTATTTTTTTTTTTGGTAAATAGCTAAAAATTTATTCATCTAAAAGAAGGATGAACATGAGCCTAAAGTTAAAGCTTCTACAGGTAGAAACCAAATTCTTCTTAGTACAGAATCCAGACTTAAGAAAAGTTGAGGCATCTAAGTCTGATACTTTGGCAAGGTCATGAGCTGCAGTGTTCTGAGATCTTCGCATCCATTAAATGATAGACTTAGGAAAATTTCTCCATAAAATCAAAATATCCTCGTAAATAGCTTGGATGTCCCAATGAGGGGTCATTTTTCATTCATTAATCACATTTAGAAGAGCTTTGCTTAATCTTATAAATGAGTGAATCTTAATCACAATTGGTGAGTATTTAGTTGTGGACCATTGAGGAGTGACTAGTGAGGCCGGCACATTTCATTACATAATGGAAACCATGAGTATGTTCAGCATTTTCCAAAAAAAACAGAACCCGAATGTTTAATCTAGGTTGAATGGGCAGAAAGTGAAACTATCAATTAATTTAGAGTTCTTTCTTTAAGACTTGATCCCAATACGAAGTGGGTAGGGGCACACCTAAGTCATCTACTACGTGGTCCAATTAAACATTGCACCTCTGTTGTCAACCACCATTGTCAGAAATGGTTGAGAACAGGTCAGAACTGGTTATAACTTAATAAAAATAATTTTTTATATTTTTTTAATAAAAAAAAGACACGGTCAAACCGGTCACTCATTTAGAATTGTTGGACTTGCAACTATGGAGCTAACTTGTGGACATGAGTAGAGCTGTGCAACTGAACTTTTGAAAAAAAATATTATTTTATTTAACCAAAGGGAACCATGGTAGAGATGGGCAACTACTTTAAACTTTTGGAAAACTAATTTTTATAATATATTATTTAATGTTATGAGGCAAGGCAACAGTTGCCTCCCAACTTTTGAAAATATATATATTATATATAAGTTCACCCTAAACAAGGAAAAATAATGCCCAGCGGGTATATATGAAACATATGTATTATTTAATTATTTAAAAAAGGGAAACTTGCCCATTAACTTTTTAAAAAATACATATATACTAGAGTGTAATTTTGAGGTAGAGTTCTGTTTTATGGCGGAAAAAACGTAACACCCCTTCTTAGTGAAAAAATTGCTATCGTTATAGGTAAAAAGGAGAGCTCCACTTTTCCGCCGTAAAACAAAGCTCTTCTTTATATTTAAACTGTATATACTATATATATGAGTTCTTCCTAAATAAAGAAAAACAATACCCGTAAGATATATATGAAGTACCTATGAACTTGGTCCTAAAAAATTCCTAGGAGCGCCTTAAACTCAAACTATTTGTATGGCCTAATTAATTTTCACGAAGTTCTTTAGCTGTTACTAACATAATCAATCGGTCATTGCTTGCCCCTACCTACAAATAATCCTAGCTCTACCCTTGCTTTTGGAGTTCATTTTCCCCGCCCAAACATTCAAAAAAAAAAAAAAAAAAACTAAGATCCCTAAATTTCAGAATAATTTGTCCATGTCCACCATGGTGAAACGTTTGAAGATTGTGATTAGAAGTATCTTTAGTAGATCTCACACCCTAGCTGTAGAATCGTTTTCTTTAGCAAATATGGGTAGAACAAAATGGCTCTCATTGGTTAAATTCATCCATCACTACAACCCTAACTTAGCTATACAATAATTATTTGTGTTGGACGGCTCGGACCCAAGTTAGTAAACCAAGTTCAACCTCATCTTATCCATCCCATTGAATCCCCCAACATAGCCCCTCATCTCCCTTAGTATGACAAACAAATTTGTACTAAAGTAAAAAATTCTTTGGATTTCAAAAGCTCCCAAAATATGTGTAAATATAAAATTTCAAAGAGATTAACTATAAAAAGGAGCTCATTTGAAGAGATAGTCGGAGTAACCCAAAATATGTCATAAGCCACAGATAGATTGATATTTACAAATATAAGACAAGATTATTTCTATTAATTAAATTATTTTTCTATAATTCCCAAAATACTTTTGTAAAGGCATTTTTAGGTTGCTCCAATTATCTCTTCAACATGAGCTCTTGTTCATAGTTAAATCTCAATTTCAAAACGTGTTTTGGGAGATTCCGGAGCTCCGGTTCATACTTAAACTCAAAATGAAAAAAATAAAATTGTTTTATGGCAGGAGTAGTTATGTAATTGCAAATATAAAAAGAAAGCATGTGTGGTCAACTAATTTTTTTTCCTGTAATTCCCAAAATACTCCTATAAATGAAAGGCATTTTTTTGGGGTTGTTATGGTTATCTCTTCAATCTCATCGAATTAATTTAACAAGAGTTTGTAACTAAGGAGAGCGTTTAACTACAAACATGACAATAAGATGCTTTTTTTTTTTGGCTCAAACAACAAGATGCTTTGTTCAAGAGAGAATTTGAGCTCTCCAAAAATTGCTTTGAAAAAGTATTTTGGGATTTACCAAAAATGTTTATATGAAAAAATAGTTATAATTATAAATTCCAAATTACACATGTAATAAGGCATATTTTGAGGAGCTCTGGTTCTCTCTTAAACCAGAACTCTAGTTGTAGTTAACCCATGAGTTTAATTTTGAGGCGGAGCTCTACTTCACTACTTTGGAGGGGGGCTCCTCTTTTTAATGTAAAGGCAGCACTTTTGTAATTATGGAGAGAGGCAATGACAATTTTATAAAATATTTTATCTTTAAAATCACAACATTGCCACCTCCAATAGGTAAAAAGGGGAGCTCCACTTTGTATTTAAACTACCACTTTTAGACCAAGATATTTGTGTGGAGATAACTAGCACCTTTATACTTTGAATTAATAAAATGACAAAAAGAGTCCTATATTGCCATATTGGCAGTAATAGGATTACCGACATTTGAAATTTGACCTATATTTTAGGGTGCTCTACGAGCATACCAATATTTAATGTCTGGACACCAAACATATCACTTACTAATTGTACACCATTAAAAGGTAACAAATTCTATGAACACACCATGAGGTAAATTTAAAATCATAAAACATGTCTAGACACCAAACATATCACTTATAATTTTTCTAATTATACACCATTCTAAATTTAAAACCATAAAACATAATAATTCATTACATTTTCGTGAAACCAAACTCAATTAAAGTTCCAATGAAGATTGAAGAACCTAGGATTTTAAGGTTATTAAGACGAGAAAAATTGAAAAACAATGAAGAACCTAAGATTTAAGATTATTAAGTCGAGAAAAGGCTTACACTAGTTTATGTTTCCGTAACTTGCCAGCTCTCTAAAGAAAATGTAAAAGGAGCTTCACAAGTTCGTTCTTAAAAGGAGAAGAAGTTTTTAGAAGAGGGCTTACGGGTGTGGGGGTATGAGTGCAAATTAATAAAACATTCTTTAAGAAAATGAAAGTTGTATTTTTTAATGGTGTCCAGTCAGCAAATATTGGTGTGCTCATAGCAACACCCCTATTTTATGTGGAGGTAATGACAATAAAATTACCTCTACTTTACAATTTTCAACGGTCCCTTTCTAGAATTTTCTTGCATTATGGACAATTTTTTTTTTTTTTGAAAAGTTGATATATTCATGGTTTTGGACATCTAATTTACAAAAGTGTCCATCAAATGACCAAAATACTCCTAATCTTTTTAGTCCCACATTGGAAATTAGAAGATTTCGCATGACATTCTCACCTTATAAATACCTCTCTCCTCAACTCATTTCACTCACTACCAAACTTTCATTCTCAAGTACTAAAAGACTTGCCTTCAGCTTCGCCGTGAGGTGTTGTTGAGCTAACCCAAAAAAAAAGTACTAAGAGATCCAACAACTTTGTTAGGCACCCTTTGCATTAAGTTTTCATTTCACTCATTACTAAGCTTTCATCCTTCTAGCCTTTTAGTCATTTTGCCTTAATATCCTAGCTCTCTTTTAGCCCATATAGGAGCTTCATTAAAAAGTCCTTTAGATAAACTACCCCTCCCATATAAAACCTTGAAGGAAAATGAAGAGAATGAAAGAATGGGCAAATGAATAAATTATAAAAGAAGTCCAACACCATTTGGTAATTACTTTAAATTCAGTTTTTCAATTAAATTTTCTTCTACTCATTTCCTTTTACTTTATTTTGATGTATGCAGTTGGAGTTAGTAAAATTATCACTTCCTATATAATTTGGACCACCTTTAATGTGTTCCGCCTGAGTTTCTTATAAATAGTGGAATATTATGAACCTTTTAAGATTATAACTCTTTTTTTTAATGAATTTTTCTTCTAAATTCATTTTAATGCGTTTCGCCAAATTTGAGTTTCTTGTAAATAGTGGAATATTATGAAACTCTTAAGATTATAACTCATTTTTTTAATGAACTTTTCTTCTAAATTCACTTTGGTACCCTTTGATACGTTCCCTGCTGAATTAGAGCTTCTCGTGAAGATCGGGAAATGAAGGTCTACTTAGTTATTAGACCTTAGATGTTCAAAATATTCATTCATAGTTTTCAAATAAAAATTTATATATAAATTCATGCATAGCTTTTTAAAATTTATGAATTCTAAACATTCATATGAGTCATTTTTTTAATCATTGCCTTCATTTAGGTTTTTGTCCCATTTAGAAGGTTGGCCTTGTTGGATAGACTTAATAACTTTTTTTAACATAAGTAAAATACGAGATATCCTAGTCATATTATCGTATTTGAAGCCTAAAGTTTAGATATACATTTTATTTGAATCTCTTTTTGCCGTAGAATTTAGGAGTATTTTATTCAGTCCGTATAGTTCTTTAAGGTTTAGAAATATTGTAGAACTAACCTTTTTTTTTTCATAGTTAGAATCCTAATATATGACATGTCCTAATCCTCATCCATACTATGCAACTTTTTCTTTTATTTTCAAAGTAGGTTTTTAAATAGACTATTTTTAAAGGAATAATAAAAGAATAGATTATCATCTTTAAACGGATCACTTGTGTTGCCTAACACCTTCCCAAAATCATAATACCCTACCCTAAATCTTGTATTGGTTTTATAGTCCATAGTCATTTATTTTTGTTTTATATACCAAATTGATTCAGGTGATGTACAATATCTGACTTTATTTTTCAGATTTTAGAATAATATGTTATATCACATGGTACAATACATTGACTTATATTTGCGCATTGGCCTATGTTATTGTATTCGCGATAGCATAAGTAGTCTAACAGAGTTGGATTCTATTCAATCCATCCCTTCGGGTAACAATGTAATCAAAGAAGGATTACATGATGATTGTTGCTGCAAATTTTCACTATAACCAATCAAGGAGTACAACTCGACCAATGCTTTCACTGGTTGCAATTCAACTGACATGATTATTATGTAATTTTGGATTGAAAACCCACTTTTCTTTTTGTTCATCATTTCATTAGATTGTGATTATAATTAGGGTTGTCAACAGAGCGGATTTAGAGCGAAAAATGGTATATATGTATCTGATTTGGTTAATCCGACCTACTATTCAAATCTTCTCCGATATCCGATGGATGTTAAATTCAAGTATTAGAATTCGTTTAATAATCAAATTTGGATATTACCCAAATTCGGCTGATTATATTAATCGAATTCGAATACTCGAATCGGATACTGAATTCAACTGATTAGAAATTTGCATGATTAATATCTAAATTTGAAAATCTGATTACTATCCCAATTATTCCAAATGTTGTTCTATATCTATAACATTATAATAAAAGAGCCTTACAACAGCTCCTTTCAACCTCTTCGACATACTCTTTTTCTTATTCTTATAATACCCTTGCATTGCTCTCAGTAATTCTAATTAACCACCGACTTCTTCATTCTCCCATCTCTCTACCGATGTTTCCTCCACTTTACCAATGACTCGTCACTGCCTCATTGATCCTCTTTAAGTACGGGTGCCAATTAACTATGTTGTTGACAATATCTCCACCGACTCTTGAACTTCTTTATACCACCGACTCCCGAACTTCTTTATACGAACTCTACTGGTTCTTTCTTCCTTTACCAGAAAAAACTAACTTAAATGCTTGAGATGGCTACCGAAAAAAGAGTCATTGAAAGGATTCTGAGATGTATTCAGACAGTTTTCTTCATGTTTTACGATGGTAGCATTGTTTAGGTTTTGTCTTCATTCGTTCTGGTTGCCATTAGAGCTATATTGGTGCCTTGGGTGTTGATTTGATCCGTTTTGTTGCCTTTCCTTTATTCTTGTTAATTTGTTTAGGTGATTTGAGTTTCAATTGAGGCTTTGATTAATAGACTTCAAACACTTTTTTTGTTGAACCTAAACATATATTCCTCAATTCGTGATGTCGAATTTAATTGGGTAATTCAAAAATATTTGAGGGGACTTTTGCTTTTAAAATTCAAAGATTACCCATCACCATCATTAGGCCTTTGATATTCTGGAATCTATTTTGTTGGGCAATCACCTCTCTTTCTCATGATTAGAGGATTGATGGTCCTTGTTGCAAGGTTCACTATATGCCTTTTGCCTTCTCTTTGAACTTTAATTCTGCTAAGCAACCTTAATGAATGGTGTGTGACCTTATATTTCTTAGCCAACATATTGAATCTGTTTTAGCTTTTGTAATTACAAGTTTTCTACACTTATAATTACAGTTTTTACACTTACATAGTTATGTTGGTATTATTGGAGTTTTTGTTTGAAATTTTATATGTAAACATATCTTTATGGGTGGTGTTAGCCACACATGCTTTCTTGAAGCTTTGAAAGATACTTTTGAAATTTATGTTCTTTTTCCTAAGTAACAAAAAATAGTATACTGTTTTAATATATTTCAAGCGTGCACCAAAAAAAAAAAGAAGATCACTTAGGTTTTTTTTTTCCTTTTCTTCTTTCTGAATTATATTAGTTAAAAGAAATAATACATTTTCCCAATTTCCTTCTTTTAAGATGGTATGAGTTTATTGTCCATGCGAGATGGTTACAAGCCAGTATCATGGCCCATCGATCCATCTATTTGTTGAACGGAAATAATTTTCTCATAAAAGATAAAATTATTCATTTTTTGTATAGTTTCATTTACCCATTTGGCAAAGGAACAACCATCTCCTACGAGAAAGCGGTTTTTGGTTTTGTCGTGCTTGATTTCAGTGGATAGTGATGACGATACCTCTGTCGAGTTATATTCCCGGGTGGGTGAGATCACGAGTTCTTTGAGATTGTATAATGAGTTTTGTGCTGGTAGCATCAGGCCACATGTGCAACCCTTATAGAACTACATAAGGTGAGCATTGCATTTACTTTTTTTGGTTAACTCTACTACACCACAAGTCGATAGCTAAAGGCAAGAGAAAGGAAGTTCACGGCCTATACCCTGGGCAGTAAATTCCTCATTTTATATAATCAGCATTGCCACCCACTAAACAGTTAATTATCTCAAATCCAATATACAATGTTAAAGACTCACTCACTGTTGAACTTTCCATTGTACTGAATCCTCCAACATTACTCCGATTGCCAATTATTTTAGTGCTGGTAGCTCCATCGCCAATGAAAGCCAGGTTCATCTTGTTCTTCCCAATCTCAACATACTCTTTATACTCACCCGCTTTGATATGGATGTAATATCTTGTTTTACTGAATGAAGGTGCGGCTGCGACAGCATCATTGATCTTGGTAAAGTTTCCCGACCCATCTAAGGCGACAGTTACATTGAAGTAGACTAAGGAAGAAAAACAATCCAGGAAAATAGTGAAAGATACTAGGATGAAAAAAAGATTAGTATAATAGGACTCCATGAAGAACAAAGAAATGAAACGGTTATAGTGTTCAAGAACAAGAGAACTAAGCTTATGTAATGGTGTGACTTATGTAAGGTGTGCAAGACTATCTTAGCCATTGATTTAAAAATTATATATTTTGATTTGAGAGTGACAGCTAACAAATATGTAAGAGAAATCATGTCATCCATCAAATACTAAACATATGAATATGAATAGTCTTTATTACCAATTTCTTGTTTGGTTACTTGATAAATCTACCAAGGATTTAGTTACACTCATTTTTTGTTTTTTGAAATTTTTAGAATTGAGAGGAAATGAGGGTCAGTCAAGTTTAAAATTGCATTTAAAATATAGTTATTCTTGTAACCAACTACCCATATGAGTCATGTAAGGTGCACATATAGAGAGAGAGTGGGTTTAATCATTAGTGTCGACCATGCTTCTTGTTGAAACTTTGACCATTACTTGAAGAATTTTGACCAATGACAAATTAAGTAAAATAATTATTATTTGAGGAGATATCATAGCCGTCCATACTATTGATTTGGTTTTGGAGTTTCTTTTTTAACTTGTCATGCCTTTCTATAGGTTTTAAGGATTATAATGAGCTACCATGTGCCATATGCATGGAAATCATGAGTAACAATTGGACTGAGTTGACCCAAAGCCCGATTGTCTAGTCCAAAGTTTGAATGGGTAGATCCTAACATATTTTGGACCAGGCTTAATTAGAGCTAGAATTCAGGCCTGGAGTAAACCTTCGATAGAGGCAAAAGTAAAAGCTTGCTTGGGGTAAGCCGAATGCAACCTGAAGTTTACTCCTAATACTAGAATCTTTGCGGAATTCAAAATTAAATCTTGCAGATATTGAAACAAGTCTAGATCTGCCATAATGTATCCTTCTTGGTTCTATCAGTTTCCAGCTTATTGATAATAAGGGGCGGGGCTAGGATTTTCTAGTAAGGGGGGCACCCCATGGTTAATTGAAAAAGTGATAATTGTTTATAGATTTTGTGGAGAAAGATTAGGCACGTACAAATTTTTTGGGTCAAGTGGAATTGACTTCGGGGGAATATCTTCTGGAAAAAAAAATTGACAACTAAGTTATTGGTCATTTCATCTGTACATTTTGTACATATCTTATGAGTATTGTTTCTCCTTGTTTACGGGGCAGTTGTTCCATTGCCTCATGGTTATGCCCAGTTAATGATTAAATGAAAGTATAAAGGATATTTTATTTTCAAAAGTTCAAGAGACAGTTGTCCTCTTCCCTTACAGTTATGTAATAATAAATAATATACTATAATTGTTTTAGGAGACAACTGCCCCTTGTCCCATGATTATGCTCAATTAAATACTTAAACAATTTAGTATACAAAATATGAGTTCAAATCCTGTCCAATTGCAATTAAATTAAGACAATTCAACAACACTCATATAACCCCATTTTAACTCTTGTTAAGAACTTTTAACCCTTAGGGTTATTTTTTTTTCCTAAAAATAAAAGTTAGATTATTGAACTCTAAGGGTTAGTGGATCTTAACCATAGTTAATGGGGGTTAAAGGGACACTTGTTGACCTGTGGGTGCAATTGAATTCTCATGATTGAACTCTGGGAGAGTTCAATCGCTATTGAATATGATCCCAACTATAAAAAAAAAAAACACTTTTTCCCCAAAGTTCAGGGGGGCCTCTGGCCCCATTCCCATGGTTATACCCAAAATAAATTTTAAAAAATCAGTTTTTCAAAGTTTAGTGGGGTCACGTGACCCCACAATAGGGGTGTAAACGTGTAGAACTGAGCCGAGTCAGGTGTTGCTCAAGCTTGGCTCGTGACATATATATGTTGGCTCAAGTTCGTCTTGATGTCTTGCTTGAAGATTAAACTTCTCCCAGTTGCCACATGTCCATCCCACATATAACTAAGGATGACTTGCTTGAAGATCTTGAGAAGACTTAGTCAAAACGGCTGTGTCATTTTCAAATTTGTATTTATCTTTTATATGTTGGTTGTTTCATTAAGTTAGAAAATTAACCTATGCATTGTAAATCAGTTACAACAAATAATTTTATAAAAGTAAGAAAATATCGTGATATCTCACAACTCACATTGAGTTAGAGATTCTAATTAATTTCAAGTCTCAAATTTTTTTAGAAATAATGTTAACGAGCTACCATGTAGCATTGTCTTATAGGTCCAAAAAAATAATTCGTTATTTAAGAAAGAAAATATTGTTGGGTGTATAAATCTAAACGAGAGAATTGAGATATACCACGATAAATACTAACGTAAATATTAATCGATGCATTCAATATTAATTGGAAAAATACTATGTATACTATATTAATTAAAGAAATAATGTTAATGAGCTGTCATGTGGTATCATCTTATATGTCTAAATAAATAACTCATTAATTATGAAAAAACAATATTGGTTGTCTAATTAAGTAGGTGATGTGGCATCTTTTTATTAGACCAATGAAAGATAATCTTTTATGTTAATATACACGTAGCAGCATCAACCTGAAGAGCAAATTGTCATTTGGGCATGTCACATAGAAACCAACTAGTATATATTTTTTGTAAGTCTACGTTGGATCATATGCTTATTGTCATCTACTTTAAACTGGTATTTGACATAGATATAATATGTTTATTTTCTTAGTTTTCATATGCGAGCAAGCATGTATTCATGAGGAAGTCACAAAACGCAAATTAAATTACATTTTTTTTCCAAATTCCCAGTGAGAAAATTGTATGTTCATTTCAAGATGAATTTTTAGTTGATACAATACTTGTGTGAATACTATGACTTAAACTGTTGTTTTCAAACCCATGGCCCCATAATAGGGTACACTTTTTTCCGGTAGCCAGTTATTTTAAACTAGTATAACCAAACCCTCAGTATAGGGTGCCACTGTTTCAGGTAGTCAATTATTTCTATCAATAAAACTGGATACAACAAACATTTTCGCATTATGATGAATTTTGTGTGGTTTTATAACATGGTCATTTCACAAATTCACTTGTATTTGCGCTAGGGCCTTTGTTGTTATATTCTCGATAATATAATTGGTCTAATGGAGTTGTAGGTCAATTTATCCATCACTTCGGGTAAACAACGTCATCAAGGAATGATTGCATAATGACTCTTGTTGCAAATTTTCTCTATTATCGACCAAGGTATAACTTCACTAATGCTTTCACCAGTAGCAGTTCAGCTGCGGTAGTTATTATGCAATTTTTGATTGACAATCCACATTTTTTTATTTTCTTCATCTTTGCCTTGGGCAGTTATTGTAATCTCTTGCTTTGGGAGGCAAGCGTACTAGTGACATTCTTAAAAAATTGCAGCAACGTTTCTGAAGATAAAATCAACAATTTCGTACATATCACATTCTTTATAAAATTGTAGATTAAATTATGCATAAAGGGTAATTTGATACCTTAAAAATATGTCTCGTTAGAATACCGAGTGATTGAAATCACTTCTTAGAGCCACTGCTTGGCCAATTAGTTGGTCCAATAGAGTTTTCAAAAGTCAAATATAGTGTAATAAATCCAAAGTCGGTAACACGTTAAACAAAAAAGATAATTCATTTATACACTACATGAAATTCATATCTTTATTATTACATATTACATGCATGCCATTAGTTTTTTAGTCATAGGCTATCAGTGAAAGTTGTTTATATCTACAACATTGATACGATGCATACATATATATACACATAACATGTAGATATACATGAGTGAAAGTTGTTGTTCATTGCTAGAAAAGTAAGCACAATAGACCCATCTGCAGCTCTTATAGAGTCAAATGAGAGGAACCAAGAAGAACCAGATTGAAAGCTGTTAGCGGATCCTACTCAAAGGAGAGACATGCATTTAGTTTTCTCGGTGTTGTCAGAATTGGACTGGACCGGTTGTTCGAACCGAAACCGGACCAAATCAAAAACCAGGCATTTTTGTCAAAACTGGAAGAACCGGCTGGTTGAACCAATGGTAAAACAGGTTGAGAACCAGTAAAAACCGACCATGAATGAGTAAAAATGAAAAAAATGTATTTTTTTTTTAAAAAAGGACATAGTCAATCCGGTTGAACCGATCAAACTGTGAACCGGTCACTCAGTCAGTTCGATGACCGGTCCGGTTCTGATAACTTTGCTCTCCAAGAATGTTAAAAATTCGTACGAGAGTTGCTCCATTGACTAGAACACTTAGAGGAGCTCTCATGTCAATCACTTCCAGTCCTCTCGTTAGACCATCTGTAGCACTCATAGCTACAGCTCTAACTCGATTATTTCCTAATAATTGTTGTACCTCGCAAGTCACATTAATTTGTTGGCCGACAATATCTCGACCCTTAACTACTAGAGCATTGTAAATATTAGGCATCTTCCCCGGAGGAAAAGCTACATCCAGTACCGGACCAATGATTTGAGCAATACGCCCCAGGATTTTTTCTTCAAGTGTAGAATTCCCAGGACCAGAAATAGTAGGATTGATTCTCATAATAATAATAAAGTGAAATATGTCGAAATGTTTTGTGAAAATTATCGAATCCAAAATAAATGTCCGATAGCAAGTTGATTAGTTAATTTAATATGAAATGAGAGTTAGCACTCGATTTCGTTAGTACTATCCAACCGAACCCAATTCAATTTTTTACTCATTCAATGAGTAAATTTTCAAGTTCAACCAACCCATTTTCAAATTTTCAAATTGATGAATAAGAATTTGGAAGAAGTGTTTGATTTTTATGTCATTATAGACAATCTCATCCATATTATCTATAGAATTCGAACCAAAATTCTATTTATGATTCATTATTTCTATCTCATTAGCCGTTCTTTTTTATTTCAGGAAATCGATTTCCACCTAACCTATTCTTTTTTTATTTTTTCATGGATGAATTCCACATATTTTCACATCTAGGATTTACATATACAACATATATGACTGAGTTTACTATCCAAAGTAGCAATAACCACCATTGCATGGTTCACTACCTATACCCCAATCAAAAGTCACTTATTTTGATGATATTACTCATTCCTCATTTTTTATAATCAGTAAAATATATGAAAATTGACACCCATTATACACTTAATTCTCTTAAATTCAATAAACAAACGAAAACTGAATTAGAAAAATAGAAAGTAAGAGGCAGCAAAGAAACATAGCACTTCTTATTGTTACACTTTCCATTGTATTGAATCCTCCAGCATTACTTTGGTTGTCAGTTATTTTAGTACTAGTAGTTCAATTGCCAATAAAAGCAAATTGTCTTGTTATTCCAAATCTCAACATATTTTTGATACACACCTGCTTTAATATGAGTGTAATATATCGTTTTACTAAATATAGGTGTTGTTGCAACGGCGTCATTGATCTTTGTAAAGTTTCTTGAGCCATCTAATGTGATAGTTACATTGAAGTTGAACGAAACTAGGGAAGAATGATAAAAAAAAATAGTGAAAGACAATATGATGAAAATTTTATTAGAGGACTCCATGAAAAATAAAGAAAACAAAAAAAATAGGGTGGTGTTACCCGCACCCCAGGATATGATGATTGCACACCAATTTTAAAAAATAAATTTTATAAAACTTTAATAAAATATAAAAGTAATAAAAGGACATAAATATCCATTGCTTCATCTTCATCCTTCTTTCCCATGGGTTTGGGCATCAAACCCACATCTCATTTGGTGAACTGACACTGAACTGTAAGAATCTTAGAAGAAGGACTTGAATATAATTTCAAACCCCAAAAGAAAAGTGATTAACATAGAATATTCATTCTTACGCGGAATTCCGGTACTAAATGTTTTTTTACTCCATTTCCAGAGTACCCAACCTTCAAACCACAACCAAAATTTTAAAGAAGATTAGAAATTTTTCTACGAAGATAACTCCAAATTTACCAAACTTACAATCAGATAAAAACTATTACATAACAAATTGGAAACAAAACCTGATTCTGCGTCAATTTCGTGTGGACGGTGAGAAGTTAGAGAATCGGAATCTCAAACTCTTGCCGGAAATCTTCTCCTATGACCTATCAGTCGTATTTTGATTCAGCCAGAATCTGAACCTCTTGCTGGAAATCTTCTCCTATGACTCTAACAGTTCGTAAGTTCACAACTCATGGCTCACAAACCGCCTCGTCTATAGAGCTTCCTATTGTGTGGACGACCAGCTAAACCCAGGATCCGACGACCAGCCAAACCCTAGAGCGTAAAATGCATGGATTCACAAGAAGGCAAAAAGCAAGATGATTATAGGGTATTTTTGTCATTATGTTTAGTGTTTTGTTAAATATTTATTTTATTATTAAATTTTAAGTTTTGGGGTGTATGTATCAAATAGTGGGGTGCGGGTAACCCCACCCAAAAAATAAAACGTTTGAAGTGCTTAAGAACAAGAAAACTAAAGAAGCTTACGTAAAGGTGTACAAGAATATTGTAGTCATTGATTTAAAAGCCATTCAAATTTAAAAGTGACTACTAACAAGAGAAATAATGTCATTCATTTACACTAAACATATGAATAGAGTTTCTATTACCAATTTATTATTTGGTTACTTAAAAAGTCTACAGTTGATATAGTTACACCAATTTCTTTAAAAACGAATTTATAAAATTGAGAAGAAAATCTGGGTCAATGTTAGATGAGAAATTACATTTAGATAGCATTATTCTTGAAACCAAATACTTATAAGATTTATGAAAATAAAATGGTAAGTTGCACATATAGAAGAAAATGAGAGTTAACGTCAGGTGTGAAATTACATTTAAATATAGTTATTCTTGTAACCTAATACTTATGGGAATCATGTAAATAAAATGGTAAGTTGCACATATAGAAAGAAAAATGATTTAATCATGAGTGATCATTTTTCTTGTTGTTTGATTACTTAATAAGTCTACAATGAATATAGTTACACGAGTTTTTTTTTAATTTCTAAAATTGAGAAGAAAATGAGGGTCAACGTCAAGTTTTAAATTATATTTAAATTGAGTTATTCTTATAACGAAATACCCATATGAGTTATGTAAATAAAATGGTGAGTTGCATATATAAGAGAGAAATGGTTTAATCATGAGTGGTAATGCTTCTTATTATTTGGTTACTTAATAAGTCTACAATGGATATAGTTACACTAATCTTTTTTGAAAATTTTAAAATTGAGAAGAAAATGAGGATCAACGTAAGGTTTGAAATTGTATTTGAAATAAAGTTATTCCTTTAACCAAATATCAATATAAGTAATGTAAATAAAATGGTAACTTGTACATATAGAAAAAAATGAGAGTCAACGTTAAGTTTGGAATTTCTTTTAAATATAGTTATTCTTGTAACCAAATGCACATAGAAGTAATGTAAATAAAATGGTAAGTTGCACATATAGAGAGAAAAAAAAAGGTTTAATCATGAGTTATCATGCTTCTTGTCAAAGCTTTGACCACTACTTGATGGATTTTTACCAATGATATTTTAAGTAAAATAATAATTATTATAGAATACATCATAGACGTCCATAATATAGATTTGGTTTTAGAGGTTCTTTTATAAGTTGTCATGTTTTTCTATAGGTTTTAAGGAATACTAGTAGTAGCCTGCACGTGCAAGGCACGTGCAACCTTTTATTCTTCAAGTAAAATAAGAGAATTAATTTTTCATGACCTTGTTTAATAGCCTCTACGGAATTAAGCTACTTTGTAATTTCTATATGCTATTTTTTGATGTTTAATTAACAATCAAAGAAGAGAAAATTTCTAAGAATTCAATTTTATCATAAATGTAAAATCAAAAAATTTGTATCAAACGGGCTACAATTATTAGTTCAAGTCATGTAATTTAAATGGTAAGTTTCACATATAGAGAGAAAAAAGGGGCTTTTTGTTGTTTGGTTACTTAATAAGTCTACAACGGATATAGTTACACCATTTTTTTTTTAATTTTTAAAATTGAGAAGAAAATGAGGTCAACGTCAAGTTTCAAATTGCATTTAAATAGAGTTATTCTTATAACCAAATACTCATAGAATTCATGTAAATAAAATGTTAAGTTATACATATAGAAGAAAATGAGGGTCAACGTCAGGTTCGAAATTGCATTTAAATAGAGTTATTCTTCTAACCAAATACTCATATGAGTCGTGTAAATAAAATGGTTAGTTGCACATATAGAGAGAGAAAAGGTTTAATCATGAGTGACCATGCTTTTTGTTGAAGCTTTGACCACTACTTGATGGATTTGGACCAATGAAATTTCAAGTAAAATAATAATTATTTGAGAATATATTATAAACGGCTATAATATAGATTTGGTTTTTGAGGTTCTTTGTAAGTTGTCATGCTTCTTTATAGGTTTTAAGAAATATAATGAGTTGACGTGGCATATGCATGAAAAACATGAGTGACAATTGGGCCGAGTTGGCTTAAAGCCCTGTTGTCTAGCCCAAAGTTTGGATGTATAGAGCCTAACTTATTTGGGACCATGCTTAATTAAGCTAGGATTCAGGCAGGCTCAGAGTAAACCTTCGACTGAGACAAAAGTAAAAGCTTATTTGGGCTAAGTCGAATTTAGTCGAAAGTTTACTCTTAATACTAGAAATCTAGAATCTTTACATAATTCAAAATTAAATTTGGCTGATATTGAAACAAGTTGGATATGTCATAATGTTAATTTGATTGGACTAGGTTATGCCCTGGTTCTATCGGTTTCTGACACAACGACACCCCTTAGTGAAATGCAAATCATGAGCCAACTTGAAACCTGAACCAAAAGAACTACCAAATTGAATATGGTAGTAGGACCCACTTCAGGTTGTCATGGACTACAAAGATTTTTCCACATGCCACATTTACAAAGAGAACATTGAGATATGCCACATTAGCAGAAATGTGGCAGCAACCTAAAGAGCTAGAAGACGAAGAGTTTTGAGACATGCCACGTGGATATCAACCGGTATATATTATGTTAATTTTTATGGGGATCCAAGAACCCGTTTTATCAGGATCCGAGGTTAACTCAACCCTACTAACATCCCAACCAATCCTGCTGAATTCATTCTTTTTTATCTTTTTTCATTCTTGGCTAATTTTTCAATCAACGCCACTTACTCCTCCTTCTCTCACTATAATAGTACAAAAAAGATATTTCCTAAATTACACTATCTCTTGATAAATTTTATTTAAATTTCTTCTTTTCAAAATTTTCCACTATAATGTAAATTTGTCATACAGTTTTTTCAAATCTATTTCTCAATTTTTCTGACCATTTAACTCAATTGATTTTATGATGAATGGTTGAATATATAGCTCTTTCAAGGACATGTAGTGGTCATTTAAGTCAATTGGTGGTCTCTTTTTTTTTTTATGATAGTTTGTGTTTGTTAACTTCATTTTCTTCAAATAATTTTGTTTAGAATGTTCATTCCTTTGTATGTCTTGAAATATACTATCTAACAGTTCCGGACTGATTTTCTAATAGGATTGGTTCATGTCATTGGGCTATATAATAAAAGATCATTGTCGTGATACATGAGACTCTTAGTCTGTCTGTATTTTAATCCTACCATGTTTCAATTTAGATTCCACAGATATTTAACTTTGGTTTTGTTTGTAGTACCTCTAGAGGCATTCGGTCTAGCTAGTAACCTCATCGTTGTGTTTCCCTTGTGCATTGTCAAAGCCATGTCTTGGTTCTTACTGTTGAGCGTCCTCTAAACACAATTTCAATTGATGTCCTCTCATTAGTTCATGATTATATAGTTTCTTATATTAAATCAATTTATTTTTAAGTCTTTTAAGTTATGGTTTTACTGATTTACCTTTAAGAACAAGTTGGTATGTATAAAAACACAGGATAAAATTGTGGGTATAATGCTGGATATAACCTTTACGTGTTGCCTTGGATATGGTCCTCAAATTGCTTTGTGTATGGTGAGATTTCATGTAATACAAGACAAAATAACGCCTCAATATCAATCTCTCTCAAAATTAGAAAACCTGGTTTTGATCTCCTTGAGACTGGTTCTCTTGCTTTAGCTATTATTGTTAGTTCACAACTTTGTTGGAAACAATCAACCTCAATCTCGCGTAAATAGGAAAGGTTGCTGCTGTTATGATTCTTGTATAGTAACCTCTTTCTATAAATCTTCCTCTAATATTGGATCTCATGTAATCAAGGAGATTCCAATATTAGATCTCCTATAATTGTGGGGAATACTTTTGTATAAATATACCTCCTTGTAATCTTAATGAAATATAGAAAAATATTCCTACAAGAGTTTTAACAACTTCACATAGGTGCTCATCTATCTATTTGCTTCACTTCAATAACATAACATTTACATATGATCCATAACCGAACTTTTTGTCATTCTTTTGTGTTTAATAATGGATTATTTTGGTTTCTGAATGTAAGGCTCAGCTTCACCTTCATTTGAGATTAATGGATTTCTATAAATCGAATGGGGTTCCTATGCTTTTTTATGGAGTTTCTAGATAGTTTGCTTGCAAATGGCAGTTGGTCTTTTTGTGAGTGTTTAGATTTTTTACGCTATATAAACAAAGTTGTGCTTCTCATTTTTATCGGAGGCAGAATTTTGCGTTGGTAGTAGTGCATGGTACGGTTGTATCCATATGACACTTGCAGTTAATTTCAGGGAGATGGTTGATTGATTCCTCACAACGTCAAGAGGTATACTGGATCCAAAAAGGAGGATAAGAAACTTTATGCTAAGCTCAAAGGAACTACAAACTTGGTAACCACAGTTGCTGCATGGTTGAGGCAATCCCATTACTTGAAACCTTGCTCAATGTTACAGTGATAACTCTCTTTTTAACCAGAAAATTCTGCACAACTTTTTCTAAGGATGTATAACTATGTATAACTTGATAAGAAAGAGATTTGTTATAATTGGTTGATTTACATTGACCCTAAATAGGGTTTATATAGATTTAATAAGATGGACTTCTATGGAAAGTAAATCAACCTAATCTAATCATTCCTAATCAAATCAAATCTAATCTACCCTTGATTGATGCTAATCTAATATTGTGATGAGATACACTTGAATGATATAGTGTATCTCACTCACCTTATTACAATACCCTCTTTATTCTCTAATACTCCTCTTCAAACATATGAGAAAATCTCCATGTGTTTGCTGCCAGTAGAAATTCGCTTGATATCTTTTTATCTCCGCTTGATATCTTTGATCTTTTGTTGCATGCATGCTTGTTGGTGTTGGCCAATTGCTTGCTTGTTGATGGATGTGACTAAATCAAAGGGGCCTCTAATGGGCCAAAAGAAAGGCCTCCATGGACCTAAACAAAATGCCTCAAATGGGCTTGAACAACAGAACTACTAATGGGCCTGACAGGGCTCAATGCCAAGAATCAGGCTTGATGGGCCTATATTGGGTCTCCATGGACCGAAATTATTGGTCTCTATGGACTAGAGAACATGCTTCTATGGATGTGAATTGACCTCGTGGCCCTTTAAATATAGCCTCCATGGTCTAATAAAGAGGGCGTCCGGGCTTAACAAGGGGTCTTCTTGGAAAAAAAGAAAAACAGTGATATGTATGTGTATGAGATACACAATATCAAAGTTCAAAAAAATATATATTACAGGATTTTCTTCTTCTTTTTTTTGAGTCAAATCCTCTACGGTGATAACCGGATTTGGCAAATCCAGTTATCACCCCTAGGGGTCACCACATGTCTCCTTTGACACCCCTTAACTGTGGGTAAGATTCACTCACCCATCTTTGGTTTTTTTAAAAAAATATTTATTCTTTTTTTTAAATTAAAAAACTGTTTTTTGAGTTTTTTTAATATTAAAAACAGTTTTTTAATTTTTTAAAAAAAGAATTAATATTTTTTAAAAAAAACCAAGGATGGGTGGATGAACCCTAGGGGTGGGTGAATCTTACCCATGGTTAAGGGGTGTCAAAGGAGACACATGGCGACCTCTAAGGGTGATAACCGGATTTGCCAAATCCGGTTATCACCGTAGATGATTTGGCTCCTTTAATTTTTTTTTTTCTAAAGTCTATGTGCTCCTCCTTTACCAACAAGGAGTTTAATCAACGTACGGGAGATCATGTTGATTGATCTCAACGGGCCAAAGCAAGGGATACGGTATGGACCTTCATTCGTAGTCTCATACACCGGTAGGAATGCCTGTTTTTTGTGCATTAGTCCTTGGAGAAGCTTATATCTCTCTGAGTCTCAGCTTGATGACAATTAGTAAAACTTCTCTCAAAGCCATTAGCAAGGGTCAAAGAAAGGGGAGCTGGAAGTTGTTATGCATGGCAAGGCACAAGAATAAATTTCACAACTAGACAAATTGGACCGAGTATGAGGTGAGAGGCACTGTTATAGGGGTTGTCATAGAGGCTAGTCTTGGTGTTGTTTGAAAGCTAAGAAAACAAGAAGAGAGATAAGAAACTTCAAACCAGACGGGTGGCAGTGAAGCTACCCAATGGAAAAAAAGATTTAATGAAAAAAAAAATCAAAATAGACGATGGATCGCCGCTCTGATACCATGATAAGAAAGAGATTTCTTGATAATTGGATGATTTACATTGACCCTAAATAGGGTTTATATAGATTTAACAACATGGAGTTCTATGGAAAGTAAATCAACTTCATCTAATCATTCCTAATCAAATCTAATATACCCTTGATTGATGCTAATCTAATATTGTGATGAGATACACTTGAATGATATAGTGTATCTCACTCACCATATTACAATACCCTCTTTGTTCTCTAATATAACTAGGTAGTGTAAATATGGAGGGAGACAAATTTCTTCTTCACAATGCAATGTAAGTAAGTGATAATTTCATGCTTGTGGAGGGACTTTGGTTGTTTAGTTTGTGAAAAGTTCCGTGGCTGTAGCATGGGTAATCTACTGCCTAAGGTTTCTTCAAATATTCAAAGTTTCATGCCATTAATTTTCGTTAACCAAAATTCACATAGTTGATCTGTTATATTTGTCTAATTGTCTTTCTTTAGTTTGCCAATAGTTACAATACATTTTTGCCTGTAATTTATTTTCATATCTGTGCATGGCACAGGGTTTTTGCTAGTATAGAGTTAATCGTATTGGACCCAAGTTAGTAAACCTTGGTGAACCTCATCTTAACCATCCCATTGCTCCCACTATGCTGCGTGCCAATGTTCTAAAACAGTTAAACTCATGCAGATCCCCTCTATCTCCCTAGTATGGCAAGTTTGCACTAAAGTGGAAGAGTTTTAAAGAATGAATCGTAAACAAAATAAATTTAACAAGAGATATTGTAATTAAGGAAATATATAATATGCAACTTTGAAGATGGAACATGCCAAAATATATAGGATTTTGGGCAATTGAAATTAGCACTCCCCAAATATATTTAGAATCTAGACATGGAAACAAAACCAATCTCTATATATATATATTTATCAATAGGCGGGCCGAGAGAGAGAGAGTAGCTATAGTAGTGTATTGAACCATTGCTTGTGAGATATTTTTGTCCATCCAAAATAGAGTGGGCATGGAGAAATCGAGTATCATGCTTGTTCTTTCTCTGGCTCTCATTCTCCTATGCCATCAATCTCTTGGAGCTGGGGTCAAAGAGGTTGTGGACAACGGCTTGATTCAAAAGACTTGCAACAAAACTGATCATTACGACCTCTGCGTCTCTACAATCGAGTCCGACCCTCGCAGCAGACTAAAGTCAAATCTCAGAGGCTTCGTAGAGATTTTGATCAATCAAGCTATAGTCAACGCCACCGATACATATTCTTACTTCTCTTAACTTCCCAAGAACAACACAGACAATGCAACTGGGCAGTGTCTTGATGCCTGTAGCGAAGTTTACCAAGAAACCATTGATTCACTCAATGCAGCTCTCGGGTGGTTGGGTTTCAATAACCATAATTCTTATGTAGAATTGAATGTGGCGGTGGGTGCGGGTGATGTGAATTCTCTTACGTGTGAAGAAACATTTGCAGAACCGCCGAGGATTCGTCATTCACCACTTATGGTGAGGAACGATTACATGAAACAGCTATCTAGCATATGTTTATCGATCATTAATCTCATTCAGTGTAATCATGTTGTAGCTTGTTACTAGAAGTACAACAACAAATCTATCGCATAGCGTCAGAAACTTTCCGTTCTTGATATGCATTTTCCGTGTCTGATGCTATTAGACACGGAAATAATTATCCGTTTCTAATACTATTATTAGAAACGGAATGATGTCCATGTCTAACGATCATTATTCGTAAATGTAAAAACATATATGACGTCACAATGTTCCGTGTCTAATGATATTATTAGACACGGAAATATATCCGTGTCTGAAGATAATATTAGACACAAAAATATTTCCGTGTCTAATGATAATATTAGACACAAAAATATTTCCGTGTCCAATATATGTTGGTAACAGAAATAATTCCGTGTCAAATATTTTTTTGACATGGAAATATTTCCGTGTCTAATACATCTTTGCAACTGATCTATTTCCATCACCTTGAACATTAGAGGCGGAAATATTTCCATTTCTGATACTAAATTATTATTTTTTTGAAACCAGTAGCTCGAATCCCATAACCTGTTTTATATCACCTGTAACCTGTTTTCAAACATTTCACATAATAGAAAAATCTTCATATCCACATCCATAGCCACATCTATATCCATATATCCACATCCACATCTGTATCTATACATGCATTCCACATACACAACTATAAGTTAAATTAAACCCAACATTTGGAATTTATAGGGTGAGAGTATGAATCCAATCCACCATTTAAATACTCTGTATAGCAAATTGTGGAAAACACTTAATTAATTAAATGAAGTAGTGGTTACAGACATATAGAAATGGCCACATAGGACTTGGGGTCGAAGCCGATGATGAAGGTGAGCATTGGAACGAAAATTCCACCACCCCCAACTCCTCCAACGCTCCCTAATGTTGCACCAAAGAATCCTACAATCGATCCAACCACCAGCCTCCAACCAAACTCCATCTCCTATTCAACCAAAGAGCCAAAACAACAAGCAGTTTACCAACAGTGTAAGAAACTATATTAAGAAAAAGAAGTGTATATTATATAAAATTCATTTGCCAATCTGATAGTTTTTCCATTTTAGTTAGGCAGCCATAGTAAAGAAATAGGCAGACATGAACCATCAGAGAGAAAATTTCTTTTAATGGGTGTCTTAGAAACAGAATTCAACACATGAAAATCCATCAACAGTGTAAGATAACGAATATCTATCGGTGGCGGTGGTCGAAGCTGGTCGGAGAAGGAGAGAGAGAGAGAGAGAGGCGCTCTGAAGAACAGTATTTGGGGGGAAAGGCCGATGAGTTTCGCGGGTTAAGAATCAGAAAATTAATACGATAGTATTAGAAACGGAAATATTTATGTGTCTAATAATCATTTATCTTAGACACGGAAATTTTCCATCACAAACGCCATCATCCGTGTCTAATACTATTAGACATGGAAAATCTATCATCTCTAATAAATGTATTAATCATAAAATTGATATAAATCTTGAAATAAAAATTAGATACGGAATCTTAGTGACGGAAAACTTTCCGTGTCTATAAATAGGTATTAGACATGAAAAACTTTCTGTGTCTATAATTCCGTTGCTATACGGTAGATTTCTTGTAGTGATGTATCCATTAATATCTTTACGTCCTCAATTGTTAGTGTTAGTAAGTAGGGTTGGTGTTTGTTAGTCTTGAAAAAGAGAAGCTGGTGTCCAAGTATGTTTTACATCAATCTCCCTATGATTATGGCATATATCTGTAAGACTTTTAAGCCTCGGTTACTCACTCCACATGTTTGGTCCTAATCCAAGTATGGAATTGTGACTGATATCTGCCAGGAAGTCTAGAATCCATTACTATGTATCATGTTGTTTTGATAGCAAGTGGGCTACAGTGCCCTCACAAATCACAACTAACTACTGATCCATGTTGCCGACAAGGGAGCGGATTTACTCTGGCCCCAGCCAGATGATTTGGAAATCCTAATCCTGCAACGGATGTACTCTGGCTAGGGCCAGACTCTGGCCCCTAGCCTTTAAAAACAAAAAGAAAGAAAGAAAAGTAGCAACCCACTTAGGATCACACCCATAAACTTATTTTGGTACTCTTCACCTTATTTTTAAGATCCTTACTTACAATTCGTTGAACCATATGCTTATTATCATCTACTCCACTACAAACAACCAATACTTGTGTGAATACCATGGCTTAAACTAAGTAAAACTAAACCACCAGCATAGAGTATACCTTTTTCAAGTAGCCAATTATCCTAAACTAGTGTAACCAAACCCCCAACATAGGGTACACATGTTTCAGGTAGCCAACTATCTCCATCAATAAATTTGGATACAATAAACAATTCTGCTTCCGTAGAGTTTTGGATGGTTTTGTAACGAGTAGTGATAGGCGGACCCATGGATCCCATTAGCTAACCTAAGGCATCCACCCTTTGGTGAATGCCTCCCCTCTTAAATGCTCACTACAATTAATGAGCATTTAAGAGGGGAGGCATCCACCAATGGGTGGATGCCTTAGGTTAGCTAATGGGATCCATGGGTCCGTTAACTATTTTCCTTTTGTAACCTGGCCAATTTACACGTTGATTTATATTTGCGCCTGTGTCAGTGTTGTTGTATTCATGGTAGTATAATTGGTCCAACGGAATTGAAGGCCATTCAATCCATCCCTTGGGGTAAACAACGTCATCAAGGAATGATTGCATGATGACCGTTGTTGCAAATTTTCTCCATGGCCGACCAAGGTACAATTTAGCCGATGCTTTCACCGACTACAGTTCAGTTGAGGTAGTTATGATGGAATTTTGAATTGAGAACCCACTATAAAGGTCTTGTTTATCTTTGCCTTGGGCTGTGACTATAATCTATTAGTTGGGGAGGCGAGCATATATGTGGCAATTTTGAAAAACGGTAGCAGTGCTCCCAAAGATAAAATCCACAGTTCCGTAGATATCACATTCTTTATAAAATTGTAGATTAAATTGTCCATAAAGGATATCTTGATACCCTAAAAATATGCATTTGTAGAATACCGAGTGATTAGAATCACTTCTTAGAGTCGTTGCTTGCCCATTTGCTAGTCCAGCTAAGTTCTCAAAAGTCAGATATTGTGCCATAAATTCAAAGACTGTAACACCTGAAAGCAAAATGATAATTCATTTACACACAAATGAAATTCATATTTTAATTCATATCTATTGTATTAAAACATATGGTTGTTAACGGGCTGGGCTAGACCGGGCTTATTTTTAATGGGTTTGATATATATAGGCCCAAGCCCTACCCATTTTTTAGTCGGGCCGGGTAAAACAATAATTTAGTAGCAGTCACTGTTATGCATGCATAACAACACTGTGCAGGGGTGGAGCCAGGATTTTCTAGTAGTGGGGGCATACGATGGTTCATAAAAAAAATGATAGTAATTATCGATAAATTTGTGAAAAATTATTAAATTGGTACAAAATAATATGAATCTAAGGACGATGGGGGTTTGGGGCTGTAGGCCCTGAAATTTTTTTTATGACTAAGGTTTTGGGGCATTTCGCTCATATATTTTTCTCCTTGTTTACACCCTTGTCCCATGGCTATGTCCAGGCAAATAATTAAATAACATACTGTAGAAGATATTTTTTATTTTAAATAGTTCAAGAACATTGTCCACTTGCCTCATGGCTATACTTATTAAATAGTTGAATAGTATAGTATAATTGTTAAATCTTAGGGTTAATATTTATTATTATTATGTTTTAATAATAATGTTATATTATTGAACCCCCTAGGGTTAGTAAAGCTTAATCCCAATTAATAGAGGTCAAAAGGGTCATGTGTTGTGGGAGCGATTGAAATCTCCCTGAGTTCATGTCCCCATTCCCAAGGTGAGATCGGATCACAGCCAATCACGATTGTACTCGGGAACAATTCAATCGCACCCACAAGTCAACACGTGTCCTTTTTAACCCCTATTAACCATGATTAAGATTCACTAACCCTTAAAAGGTTCATCAATCTAACCTTGATGTTTTATAGAAAAATTTAAACCCTAGGGTTAAATTTTCTTAACCCTAAGTTAATTTTTTTTTTAATATCTTATTTAAAAAACCAAGGTTAGAATGTAGAACCCTAAGGGTTAAATATTAACTATGTTTAATGGGGGGTTAAAAGAGACACGTGTTGACCTATGGGTGTGATTGAACTCTCCTTGAGTTCAATTGTGATTGGTTGTGCTTTGATCTCTCCCATGGCTATGCATGCTTAAAAGAAAAACGTTTTTTCAAAGTTGAGTGGGGGCATGTGCCCCCACCTGGCTCTGCCCCTAACACTGTGTACACTGTTCTGCAATGCATAACAGTGTAATATGTTTGTTTCTCTGTTTTTTTTATATATATTTTAGTATTACGTTATTATTAAAAATAAATCATTATAGTAATATGGCAGTAATATGTTTGTTTCTCTGTACTTCTCAAATTTATCAATATGACAATCCCAGTACTGCTCAAATATGACAATCCAGATACTACTCAAATTTCACAAGAGCAAGAGGAGACTCTTAAAATCCATGATTGACGAAACACCACCTCCCGAAATCGATCGTACACTCAATATCTTGTTCAAAGGAAAGGAAAGCCGAAAAAAGAAGCTACATGGATTTTGGATAATAATTTGAAAGCTATTAATGCATAAGCCTTGAAAATTTTCAAGAAAAAAGAATTAAGTTCGAGGGCAAATTTTCTCCAACCGAAGGTACCTGATGCAGGAGCATCCGATTTTCTATGATAGGTAAGACCAAAGTTTGGCCCAAGTTCATGTGGGGGGCCTAAGCCCATAAAGAGAGTTCTTTCTAGAAGATCCCAAGTCAACATGGCCACCTTTGGAGTAATGATCTATCTTGAAAGTTGATCCTAGGAAATTAAACCATGTCTAGTTACTTGTAGTTACATTTAATGCATGTCTAGTTACTTGTAGAAGCTTTTAGTTATTATCTGGTAAGTTGTAGTAGTCATTACCGAGGCTTATTGAATGTGAGCCTTTTGTTATTCCAAAAATAAATAAAATGTGAGTCTTTTGTTGCCTATTTAAACCAAGGGGGTTATCCTTGAAAAATCAGTTTTTGAAGCACTATCAATATAGAAGACCTTGAGTCTTGTATTTTTTTTTTCTTTCAATCTTTGTGGATGTTTGATTCATTGCTGCAGTTTTCTCTTTGGCACTGCCTCAACAGTTATTTGTATTGGACCCAAGTTAGTAAACCATGGTGAACCTCATCTTAACCATCCCATTATTCCCACCATGCTGCGTGCCGATGTTCTAAAACAGTTAAACTCATGCAGATCCCCTCTATCTCCCTAGTATGGCAATTTTGCACTAAAGTGGAAAAGTTTGAAAGAAGGAATCGTAAACAAATAAATTTAACAAGAGATATTGTAATTAAGGAAATATCATAGCCATTGATTTAAAAGTCAAATTTAAGAGTGACTACTAACAAGAGAAATAATGTCATCCATCCACACTAAACATATGAATTAAATCTCTATTACCAATTTGTTGTTTGGTTACCTAATAAGTCTACAACGGATATTGTTACACCCATTTAAAAAAATTCTAAAATTGAGACGAAATTCAGGGTCAGGCATTAAATTGCATTTAGATAGAGTTATTCTTATAACCAAATACTCATAAGAGTCATGTAAATAAAATGGTAAGTTGCACATATAGAAGAAAATGAGGGTTAACGTTAGATGTAAAATTGCATTTAAATATAGTTATTCTTGTAATCAAATACCCATAGGAGTTATGTAATTTAAATGGTAAGTTGCACATATAGAGAGAAAAAGGGTTTAATCATTAGTGATCATGCTTCTTGTTGTTTAGTTACTTTATAAGTCTACAACGGATATAGTAAATAAAATGGAGAAAAAATGGGGTAAACGTCAAGTTTCAAATTGCATTTAAATAGAGTTATTCTTATAACCAAATACTCATAGAAGTCATGTAAATAAAATGGTAAGTTACAAATATAGAAGAAAATGAGGGTCAACGTTAGGTTCAAAATTGTATTTAAATAAAGTTATTCTTGTAACCAAATACTCATAGGAGTCGTGTATATAAAATGGTAAGTTGCACATATAGAGAGAGAAAGTTTAATCATGAGTGACCATGCTTCTTGTTGAAGCTTTGACCATTACCTGATGGATTTAGACCAATGACATTTTAAGTAAAATAATAATTATTTGAGAATATATCATAGACGGCTATAATATAGATTTGGTTTTTGAGGTTCTTTGTAAGTTGTCATGCTTCTTTATAGGTTTTAAGTAGTATAATGAGTTGACGTGACATGCATGAAAAACATGAGTGACAATTGGGCTGAGTTGGCCTAAAGTCTGGTTGCCTAGCCCAAAGTTTGGATTTATAGAGTCTAACTTATTTGAGACCAGGCTTAATTAGAGCTAGGATTCAGGTGGGCTCAAAGTTTGTATGTAAAGCCACATGTCTCGGCACAAATCTCAACATATTCTTCATACACACCCGCTTTAATATGAGTGTAATATCTCGTTTTACTAAATAAAGGTGTTGCTGCGACGATGTCATTGATCTTTGTGAAGTTTCTTGAATCATCTAATGTTACAGTTACATTGAAGTTGAACAATACTAGGGAAGAACGCTAAAAAAAAATAGTCAAAAGACAATATGATGAAAAAAAATTTGGTAGAAGACTCCGTGAAGAATAAAGAAAAGAAAAAAATAAAACGTTTGAAGTGCTTAAGAACAAGATAACTAAGCTTATGTAATGGTGTACAAGAATATCATAGCCATTGATTTGAAAGTCATTGAGATTTAAGAGTGACTACTAACAAGAGAAATAATGTCATTCATCTACACCAAGCATATGAATTAAATCTCAATTACTAATTTGTTGTTTGGTTACCTAATAAGTCTACAGCGGATATTGTTACACCCATTTAAAAAAAATATTCTAAAATTGAGAAAAAATTCCGGGTCAGGCGTTAAATTGCATTTAGATAGAGTTATTCTTGTAACCAAATACCCATAAGAGTCATGTAAATAAAATGGTAAGTTGCACATATAGAAGAAAATGAGGATTAACATCATGTGTGAAATTGCATTTAAATAGAGTTATTCTTATAACCAAATACCAATAGGAATCATGTAATTTAAATGGTAAGTTGCACATATAGAGAGAAAAAGAGTTTAATCATGAGTGATTATGCTTCTTGTTGTTTGATTACTTAATAAGTCTACAACGGATATAGTTACACTAAATTTTTTTTTTAATTTCTAAAATTGAGAAGAAAATGGGGTTAACGTTAACTTTCAAATTGAATTTAAATAGATTTATTCTTATAACCAAATACTCATAGAAGTCATGTAAATAAAATGGTAAGTTACACATATAGAAGGAAATGAGGGTCAACGTTAGGTTCGAAATTGAGTTATTCTTGTAACCAAATACTCATATGAGTCATGTAAATAAAATGGTAAGTTGCACATATAGAGAGAGAATGTTTAATCATGACTGACCATGTTTTTTGTTGAAGCTTTGACCACTACTTGATGGATTTAGACCAATGGGCAATGACATTTTAAGTAAAATAATAATTATTTGAGAATATATCCTAGACGACTATAATATAAATTTGGTTTTTGAGGTTATTTGTAAGTTGTCTTGTTTCTTTATAGGTTGTAAGGAATATAATGAATTGACATGGCATATGCATAAAAAACATGAGTGACAATTGGGCCGATCGAGTTGGCCTAAAGCCTGGTTGCCTACCCCCAAAGTTTGGATGTATAGTGCCTAACTTTTTTGGGACCAGGCTTAATTAGAGCTAGGATTTAGGTAAACTCAAAGTTTGTATGGAAAGCCATATGTCTCGGCACAAATCTCAAACATATTCTTCATACACACCCACTTTAATATGAGTGTAATATCTCATTTCACTGAATAAAGGTATTGCTGCAACGACGTCATGATCTTTGTGAAGTTTCTCGAGTCATCTAATGTGACAGTTACATTGAAGGTTAACGAGACTAGGGAAGAACGATCAAAAAAATAGTGAAAGACAATATGATGAAAATGATTTTGGTGAAGAATAAAGAAAAGAAAAAAATGAAACGTTTGAAGTGTTTAAGAACAAGAGAATTAAGGAAGCTTATGTAATTGTGTACAAGAATATCCTAGCCATTGATTTAAAAGTCATTGAGATTTAAGAGTAACTACTAACAAGAGAAATAATGTCATCCATCCACACCAAACATATGAATTAAATCTCTATTACCAATTTGTTGTTTAGTTACCTAATAAGTTTACAACGGATATTGTTACACCCATTTAAAAAAAAAATCTAAAATTGAGAAGAAATTCAAGGTCAGACGTTAAATTGTATTTAGATAGAATTATTCTTGTAACCAAATACCAATAAGAGTCATGTAAATAAAATGGTAAGTTGCACATATAGAAGAAAATGAGGATTAACGTCAGGTGTGAAATTGTATTTAAATAGAGTTATTCTTGTAACCAAATACCCATAGGAGTCATGTAATTTAAATGGTAAGTTGCACATATAGAGAGAAAAAGGGTAAATCATAAGTGATCATGTTTCTTGTTGTTTGGTTACTTAATAAATCTACAACGGGTATAGTTACACCATTTTTTTTTAATTTCTAAAATTGAGAAGAAAATGGGGTAAACATCAAGTTTTAAATTGCATTTAAATAAAGTTATTCTTATAACCAAATACTCATATAAGTCATGTAAAAAAAATGGTAAGTTATACATATAGAAGAAAATGAGAGTCAACGTTAGGTTCGAAATTGCATTTAAATAGAGTTATTCTTGTAACCAAATACTCGTAGGAGTCGTGTAAATAAAATGGTAAGTTGCACATATAGAGTTATTCATACATCTCTGAGCTTCTCAAGAACAACATAGACAATGCAACTGGGCAATGCCTCGATATCTGTAGCGAAGTTTACCAAGAAACTATTGATTCACTCAATGCAGCTTTCGGGTGGTTGGGTTTCAATAATCATAATTCTTATGTAGAATTGAATGTGACAGTGAGTGTGGGCGATGTGAATTCTCTTATGTGTGAAGAAACGTTTGCAGAACCGCCAAGGATTCGCCATTCACCACTTACGGACAGGAACGATTACATGAAACAGCTATCTAACACATGCTTATCGATCATTAATCTCATTCAGTGTAATCACGTTGCAGATTGTTACTAAGAAGTATCTATTATTATCTTTTAATTTATTTACGACCTCAATTGTTAGTGTTACTAAGTAGGTTTGGTGGTTGTCAGTGTGGTAAGAGAAGCTGGTGTCCATTCGCTACATCCCTATGATTATGGAATATATAGCAATGAAGTTAATGTGATATCTTGGTTACTTTTTTTTTTGGTTAAGGTAACAACTAACAACACCACAAGTCTCGGTTACTCACTTCACATGTTTGGTCCTAGTAAGTATGGAACTATGACCGATATTTACCAGGAAGTCCAGAATCCATTACTATGTATCATGTTGTTTTGATAGCAAGTGGGCTACAGTGCCCTCACAAATCACAACTAACTACTGATCCATGTTGCCGACAAGGGAGCGGATTTACTTTGGCCCCAGCCAGATGATTTAGAATTCCTAATCTAGCATCAGATGTACTCTAGATGGGGAAGAGTTCTTTGGCCCAGCCTTTAAAAACAAAAAGAAAGAAAGAAAAATAGCAGATCACACCCATAGACTTATTTTTGTACTTTTCACCTCATTTTTAAGATCTTTACTTACTGTCATCTACTCGGCTGGTTTTTGGCATAGATACATGCTTGTTTTCTTAGTCTTCATAGGAAGTCACAAAAAACAAATTAGATCACATTTTTCAAATTCCAAATGAGAAAAGTTTCTATATATATATGTATATATATATATATTCATTG
Source organism: Tetracentron sinense (assembly GCA_015143295.1). Taxonomy (NCBI): domain Eukaryota; kingdom Viridiplantae; phylum Streptophyta; class Magnoliopsida; order Trochodendrales; family Trochodendraceae; genus Tetracentron; species Tetracentron sinense. Next base: position 38,003,655 of record CM026566.1, on the reverse strand, counting down.
GCTTAAACTAAGTAAAACAAAACCCCAGCATAGGGTATGCCTTTTTCAAGTAACTAATTATCCTAAACTAGTGTAACCAAACCCCCAGCATAGGGTACACCTGTTTCAGGTAGCCAACTATCTCCATCAATAAATTTGGACACAATAAACAAGTCTGCTTCTGCAGAGTTCTGGATGGTTTTGTAACCTTGCCAATTTACACGTTGATTTGTATTTGCCCCTGGGCCGGTGTTGTTGTATTCACGGTAGTATAATTGATCCAACGGAGTTGGAGGCCATTCAATCCATCCCTTGGGGTAAATGATGTCATCAAGGAATGATTGCATGATGACTGTTGTTGCAAATTTTCTCCATGGTCGACCAAGATACAATTTCACCGATGCTTTCACCGGCTGCAGTTCAATTGAGGTAGTTATGATGGAATTTTGAATTGAGAACCCACTGTAAAGGTCTTGTTTATCTTTGCCTTGGACTGTGACTGTAATCTGTTGGTTGGGGAGACGAGCATAAATGTGGCAATTTTGAAAAATGGTAGCAGCGCTCCCAAAGATAAAATCCATAGTTCCATAGATATCACATTCTTTGTAAAATTGTAGATTAAATCGTGCATAAAGGGTATCTTGATACCCTAAAAATATGTATTTGTAGAATACCGAGTGATTGGAATCACTTCTTAGAGCCACTGCTTGCCCATTTGCTGGTCCAGCTGAGTTCTCAAAAGTCAGATATTGTGCCATAAATCCAAAGCCTGTAACACCTGAAAGCAAAGCAAATTATTCAATTACACACTAATGAAATTCATATTTTAATTCATATCTATAGTATTACTACATATGACTGTCAATGGGTCGGGCTAGATCGGGCTTATTTTTAATGGGTTTGATATATATAGGCCCAAGCCCTATCCATTTTTTACTCAGGCCGGGCTCGGGCATCAAGTAACTATGCCCTAGCCCAACCCATTTAAAATGGGCCTAAAAATTTGAGTCCGGCCTTAGTCCTAGGGCCTAAAATATGGGTAATGGATTGGCTTTTTTTGCACTGGGCTAAGCCACCGGCCCGGCCCATCGACACCCCTAAATACATCATCTTGGGGAGTGCTAGCCCTAATCTCCTTCCTTTAGCAGAGATGGGTCCCACTACAAAATCCTTTATCTTTTTGCAAAGAAAATGGGAGAGTGCAATACAAGAGAGTGGAGCATATTACGCATGCCAATAGTTGTTTAAAGTATATACCTGTATTTTGGTGTTGGTTTATCCTAGTCCTTAACAGGTCTTAAACTAAAATAACCTTCTTTTGCTATAATGTCAAGCTATCCTCTAAGTGAAAGAAGTTGTTCATAGCTGGAAAAGTAAGCAACTACAGTGGATGGAAGAACAACACCACTTAGTGCCGAGGTCTGCCAAACCCATTAGGGTAGCAACAGGCCCCATGTGCAACCCTTATAAAGCCACAGAAGGTGAGTCATGCAATTAGTTTAATTGCCTAAGGGGCAGTACCCACAATTGCATGGTTCACGGCCTATACCCTGGGCAGTAAATTCCTCATTTTATATAATCAGCATTGTCACCCACTAAACAGTTAATTATCTCAAATACAATATATAACACTAAAAGAACTAAAGAAGACTGAATTTTAAAAAATATATAAAAAGAGAGAGAAGCGGCTAAGAAAAAGGGTACTCACTCATTGTTGAACTTTCCATTGTACTGAATCCTCCAACATTACTCCGGTTGCCAATTATTTTAGTGTTGGTAGCTCCATCGCCAATGAAAGCCAGGTTTGTCTTGTTCTTCCCAATCTCAACATACTCTTTATACTCACCCGCTTTGATATGGATGTAATATCTCATTTTACTGAATGAAGATGAGGCTGCTACGACATCATTGATCTTCGTAAAGTTTCCCGAGCCATCTAAGGCAACAGTTACATTGAAGTAGACTAAGGAAGAAGAACAATCAAGGAAAATAGTGAAAGATACTTGGATGGAAAAAAGATTAGTATAATAGGATTCCATGAAGAACAAAGAAATGAAATGAGTTACAGTGTTCAAGAACAAGAGAACTAAGCTTATGTAATGGTGTGACTTATGTAATGGTGTGTAAGACTATCTTAGCCATTGATTTAAAAATTACATATTTTGATTTGAGAGCGACTACTAACAAATATGCAAGAGAAATCATGTCATCCATCAAATACTAAACATATGAATATGAATAGTCTCTATTACCAATTTCTTGTTTGTTTACTTGATAAATCTACCAAGGATATAATTTCACCGATTTATTTATTTATTTGAAATTTTTAGAATTGAGAGGAAATGAGGGTCAGTCAGGTTTAAAATTACATTTAAAAATATAGTTATTCTTATAACCAAACTACAATAGGAGTCATGTAAGGTGCACATATAGAGAGAGAGGGTTTAATCATGAGTGACCATGTTTCTTGTTGAAACTTTGACCATTACTTGAAGAATTTTGACCAATGACAAATTAGGAAAAATAATAATTATTTGAGGAGATATCATAACCGTCCATATTATTGATTTGGTTTTAGAGTTTTTTTTAAGTTGTCATGCTTTTCTATAGGGTTTAAGGATTATAATGAGTTGTCATGTGCCATATGCATGGAAAACATGAGTAGCAATTTGACTGAGTTGGCCCAAAGCCCGATTGTCTAGCACAAAGTTTGAATGGGAAGATTTTGGACCAAGCTTAATTAGAGCTAGGATTCAAGCCTGGAGTAAACCTTCAATTGAGACAAAAGTAAAAGCTTGCTCGGGGTAAGTCGAATGCAGCCCGAAGTTTACTCTTGATACTAGAATCTTTGCAGTATTCAAAATTAAATCTTGCAGATATTGAAACTAGTCTAGATCTGCCATAATGTATCCTTCCTAGTTCTATCAGTTTACAGCTTATTGACAATAAGGGACGGGCTAGGATTTTCTAGTAAGGGGCCCATGTTTAATTGAAAAAGTGATAATTGTTTATAGATTTTGTGGAGAAAGATTAGGTGCGTACAAAATATTTTGGGTCAAGGGGGATTGAGTTCGAGGGAATATCTCCTGAAAAAAAAATTGACAACTAAGTTATTGGCCATTTCATCCGTACATTTCGTACATATCTTATGAGTATTGTTTCTCCTTGTTTACGGGGCAGCTGTTCCATTGCCTCATGGTTATGCCAGTTAATAATTAAATGAAATGATATAAAAGATATTTTATTTTCAAAAGTTCAAGAGAAAGTACTTGTCCTCTTCCCTTACAACTATGTCATAATAAATAATATAGTATAATTGTTTTAGGGGACAACTGCCCCTTGTCCCATGATTATGCTTAATTAAATACTAAAACAACTTAGTATAAAAAATATGAGTCCAAATCCTGTCCAATTGCGATTGAATTTGGACAGTTCAATCACACTCACATAGCTCAATTTTAACTCTAGTTAGGAACTTTTAACACTTAGGGTTATTTTTTTCTTAAAATAAAAATTAGATTATTGAACTCTAAGGGTTAGTGGATCTTAACCATAGTTATTGGGGGGTTAAAGGGACATGTGTTGACTTGTGGGTGTGATTGAACTCTCACGTTTGAACTCTGGGAGAGTTCAATCGCTATTGAATATGATCCCAACTTAAAAAAAAAAAAAAAACACTTTTTCCCCCAAAGTTTGGGGGGGGGGGGGGGGGGGGGGCAGAGCATCTGGCTCCATTCCCATGGTTATACCCTAAATAAATAAAAATAAAATTCAGTTTTTCAAAGTTTAGTAGGGTCATGTGCCCCCACAATAGGGGTGTAAACGTGTAGAGTTGAGCCGAGCCGAGTGCTGCTCAAGCTTGGCTCGTGACATATATATGCTGGCACAAGTTCGTCTCGAGCTTCATTCGAGCCCTTAAATGCTAGCTTGAGCTCGGTTCATCTATAGATAATCGAGTTCGAGTCGGCTCACGAGCTTGCACTATTATTTTAGGCTTGTTTACCCTAATTATAACCAAAAAAAATTTCAAATCAGCTCACATTCTTGGGCTACTTTATTTTTAGGGGGAATTTCCCCCCAAAATGGAGTTATAACATTTGAATTTGTTTGCGTTGTGCGCTTTTGTCACCGATTCTAGTTTTTCAGTCGTCTCCACCACCTCGTCAGAGCAACGAGGATACCAAGACACTGTAAAGGACCTTTGACAGGCATGGCTATAAGCCATGGTCCGTGAAGGAGTGCGCCTTTTAGAAGGCCCTCTAATCAAAATCCTAAGAGTTAAAACATATTCATCAGAATCTCCCTCAAAAAAGAAAAAACTTAAGAACTGAACATTCTTATTCTCATGAGTCTAATTAAAGAGACATGATATAGAAAATCTGTAAATTTTTAAAAGATGAAGTTACCCTCTAAGTTTTATCTCAACAAAAAATTATATTTAAGTTTCTTAATTTTTATGTGAAAATTAATATTATTAGGGTATTATAAATAGTACAATAAAATTAATTTGGCTGCTTGTTGCTTGTGTTTGGCTTCATTAACAAACGAGCTCAGTCATTTAGCTCGGCTCAACGAGTTCTAATACCCAACTCAAGTTCGGCTCATTTCGAGAAGAATCGAGCCAGCTCACGAGTTGGCTCAGCTCATTGATAGTCCTACCCCCACAGGCCCCCACCCGGTTCCGCTCTTGTCGACAATCCTTAGTGCAATGTAAATCATGGGTCAACCTGAAACATGCACCAAACCGAATACGGCAGTGGGACACACTTTAGGTTGTCATGGACTAAAAAGATTTTGCCACATGCCACATGCCACATCTACGAAAATGAAATATCCCACATTAGCAGACATGTGGCATCAACCTAAAGAGCTTAAATACAAAGAGTTATGAGACGTGCCACATGAATGTCAACTAAGTTTGTATTATGTCAATTTTTACGAGGATCCAAGAACCCGTTTTTATCGAGATAAGAGAGTAACCCAACCCTACTGACACCACCGAGCCAATCCGACTGAATTCATTCATATTTATCTTTTCTCATTCCTAGCTGACCAGTACGGTAAGAGGCGTGCTACTGTTCTAACCCTACTCTCAAGCATCCCCTATTCTTAGACAAAACCAACACATGTTAAAGCAGTAGGTCTTGGTTTTTGGATAGGAGTTAGGAATGAGTAGGACTAACACAATTCATATAATAGTTATTCGTGTTGGATACAATAAACCACGTTGAAACTCATCTTAACGTTCCACTGTCGCCCCTATGCCGCAAGTAGGGGCTAAACCAAAAAAAAATTTAAGGACCAAGTTATAGGTCCATTTGGGTGAATGTTTAAAAGTTAAGAAGCAGCTGCCTGCTTGCCCTATTACTATGTCATCTAAACTAATTAAACAATCACTATAAGAAAAGTGGTTTATAGTGCCAAAATTTTAGCGATGGAAAGATTTCCATCCCTACAAAACCCTTAAACCGACAGATATCCATCCGTCGGTACTATTCTGTAGCTACTAATTGTATAAATAATTATATAACTTTTTTTTGAGGCGCAGCAAGAGAAAAAGAACCTTGGGGCCTAAAGTTGTGTGTGTGTGTGTGGGGGGGGGGGGGGGGGGGGGGGGAACTGCCCCTCTGGCTCCAGCCCATGTTCTTAAACTCAGGGGCGGAGCCAGGAGTGGGAAGGGGCCATGGACCCCAATTTTTTTAAAACTTATTATAACGTAGGTATAATTTTTGAAAAAAAATAAATAATATCTAAATTTTGTGTATGGTGCCACCCTAAATTAGGATTTAATTATGGGAAGTTTGGCCTCATCAAAATTTTATGATTTTTTTATATGTATATTATAAAGGGATTGATTTTTTATCCAACCTTGTATCCATTTTAACAATCTTTAACTCTAGTTAAGATTTATTAACTTATGAGTTAATATTTTTCTAAAAACCAAGGGTAGATGCATAAACCCTAGGGCTGAGTGAATCTTAATCACAATTCATGGGTGTTCAACGGGACACCAGTACTCAAGTAGGGGCGGAGCCAAGAATATTTTCCTTAGGGGCCGAAGTACATATATCAATAAAATTAATGAGATTGATTCCTTGGGAGGCACGCATTTCACCCAGTGGAATGTGTATGGGAAGAAAAAAAAATGTAGTTAATTTATTTATATAATGGCTCTACCAAAAGGAGGGCCCTTGTTTTTCTTGTTGTTAAAGGACCTTTATAGGAATGCAACATTAACAAATTTTGATGACCACAATGGACCCATTTCTCACAAAAAAAAACGTGGGGGATATGCCCTCAAACCCTAAGGCTGCATACCCAATCTCATTAAATTTCTTGATATATGTACTTTGGTCCCTACAAGAAAAAAATCATGGCTCCACCCCTGCTTGAATTCTTGTAGATCCCCTTCTACCTCCCTAGTATGACAAATTTGCACTATATGCTCCGTTTGTTTTGATGTAAAATAGGGGAAAACAAATGAAATTCATAGAAAATGTCAATTGTCCTATAGAAAATACACACGAAAAATGATATTTTCCATGGAATTCTTTTGTTTTCCTCTATTTTACATCAAAACAAACGGAGCAATAGTTGAAAATTTTGAAAACTAGAAAACGTAAATAAAATTTAACATGAGATAGGGTAATCCATTCTTACAATAATATAAAAAAATAAATGTCTACCTTTGGTCCCCAAACTCAAATCCCTACAATCCTATCAATTATACTCTAAAGATGGCATGTGGTTGAGAGAGAGAAAGAGAGATATTGATCCATTCGAGGGATTTTAGGAGGTTATGATAAAATGGATAGATACGTATTAATTTATAGTAGAGATTTTTTTAGGATTGTGATAATTAAGAGGGATGTAAATAAAGTGTGTAGTTATTATTATTATTATTATTCACACTCGTGCATTGCGCGGGGTATCTGCTAGTTTAGGAAATATATATAACTTTAAAGATAGAACATGCCAAAATAGGATAATGCTAGCATCACTATCTTTTAAGACTCACTTTCTTTTTGATTGGATAGAGTGTTAGTGGAAAATTCATGTTCTTCTCTTAATGGAAGACAATAACACATGTCTTTTTCATAAAGAAAGTGAGTTTGAAAGAAAGTGTAGAGATATATTGATCAATTGGAGAGATTTTAAGAGATTATGATAAGAGGGATAGAGACGTATTAATTCATGGGATGTTTTAGGATGTGATAATTAAGAGGGATATAGATACTGTGTAGAAAATTATATATTTTATATTTTTTTATTCACACCAGTGCATTGCACGGGGTCTCTGCTAGTTTAGGATATATATATATATCTTTACTATTATAATGCGAGAGGTAGGCATAGCCTGATTTTTTGAAAATTCCCAAACTACCCTTACATAAACAAAACTTTGATTTTATGTTTTACTTTAATTCCCAAACTACCCTTTGCTCATCTATCTATTTAAAGAATAGAATCACAGCCAATCGCGATTGAACTCAGGGAGAGTTCAATCGCACCTCTGGGTTAACACGTGTCCTTTTAACTTCTATTAACTGTGGTTAACTCTTTCCCCTCGCTCTCACATGCATCGCACGTGCCACCCGCTAGTATATATAACTTTAAAGATGGAATATCTCAGAATAGGATAATGCTAGCATTACTTTCTTTCAAGGTTTGAAATTTCGTTGAAATTTCGCGAAATTTCGGTTTCGGCCAACCCCAACGACATTGAAACTAGGTTTATTTTGAAAATTAGATTTCGGCCGAAATTTCGAAAATTTTGGGTCAAATTTCGAAATTCAAAGATTTCAGAATTTCGGCCGAAACCAGATTTTTTATTTTTTAAATAGGTTTTTTTTTTAATTAAAATTCTGAAATATTTCAAAATTTTTACTGAAATTTTGAAAATTTATATATTAATTTTAAAAATAAAATAATAATATTAATATAAATATATAAAATTTTAATAAAATATTATTTTTTTTAACATATATATTAATAAAGTATGTATAATTAATAAAATATTAATATTTTGAATTTCGAAATTTCGTCGAAATCCCGCAATTTTTCAGGATTTCGGTTCAGGTTGGCTGGCCGAAATCGTCGCAAATTTCAAAATTAAAAGTCTTGCTTTCTTTTAAGACTCGCTCTCTTTTTGATTGGATAGAGTGTTAGTGGCAAACACATGTCATTTCCTTAATGGAAGACAATAATAACACGTCTTTTCCATAGAGAAAGTGAGTTTGAAAGAAAGTGTAGCTAGCATTGGCCCCATATATATTAGGATCAAGATATGTCTCCCTCTCTATATATATAGAGATATCGATAGGCGGGGAAAGAGAGACAGAGTAGTGTATTGAACCATTCCCTGTGAGATGCCCATGGAGAAATCTAGTATCATCCTTGTTCTTTTTCTGGCTCTCACTATCCTTTGTCATCAATCTCAAGAGGTTATGGACGACGACTTGACTCAAAAGACATGCAACAAAATTGGTCATTACTACCTCTGCGTCTTTTCAATCAAATCTGACCCTCACAGCAGACTAAAGACAGATCTCAAAGGCTTCACTAAGATATTTATCGATCAATCTATAGCCAGTGCCATATATACATATTCATACATCTCTGAGCTTCTTAAGAACAACACGGACAATGCAATTGGGCAGTCCCTCCATGCCTGTAGTGACGTCTACCAAGAAACCATTGATTCACTCAATGCAGCTCTCGGGTGGTTGGGTTTCAATAATCATAATTCTTATATAGAATTGAATATGATGGTGAGTGCGGGCGATGTTGATTCTCTTACATGTGAAGAAGCGTTTGCAAAACCGTCAAGGATTCCCCATTCACCACTTACGGACAAGAATGAGCACTTGAAACAGCTATCTAACATATGCTTATCGATCATTAATCTCATTTAGTGTAATCAAGTTGCAGCTTGTTATTAGAAGTATGATCCATTAATATCTAGCTTTTAATTTATTTTTGCCCTTAGTTGTTAGTGTTAGTAAGTAAGGTTGGTGTTTGTTTCCTAATACCCTTTTACCCGGTGTCATAGTATGTAAGAGAAATGCTACTTTCTCCATAGAGTATCGTCAAAAATCATGGGACGCTTTGAAGTCTTCAAAACTTGTTCATCCCGTAAAAGATTTTTCAATTTATGTTACTTGAGTCAAGAATCAAGTTATTTTACTTTATGAAAGAAAATTCTTTCACCAAATGACAAGTAATGAGGATTCTAGGGGGTTCCATGATCTCTACCCTAGGATCGCATCTTCTCAAGAACGGTCTCAGGTTGCAGTCCAATATTACAAATCTTGTTCTCGGATTTTTATCGACGGGAGATTTTCAAATCTGAATTTTTTTTGGTATTTTTCGCATAAATCTCAGGAATTATTAAAAAAATATATTTAAACTACAGAAAATAGTAACAAATATCACCAAATTATAAATTAATAAAACCGACAATATTGTGTATTTCTCATGACATTTTTAAAATCTCGGTTAAATCTCGCAATATATACGGGATAAAAAAAGTTATTTTTTGCGAGATTTTTAAAATATCGCAATAAAACGGAATTTTATATTTTAGATGTTTTTCTCGATTTTTTACGAAAGAAATTGGATATTTCTCGGAGATTTGTAATAATGTCGTAGTAGGATAACAATAACGTCTTAGTAGTATCTCTCCATTTATAAACCTCATTGTTTAAATGCTGACATTCCAATGCTTCTGTACATTCATAAACCTAACTCGCCCAAGGGGTTCCCTTATGTTTTCTTTTATTTAATTCTTTTGAAAAAACATTTCCTTGAATTAATAACATATAATTTGGCAGAGTCGTGCTTTTAGTAAAGTGGATGATGTGACATCTTTTATCGAATAAACAAATTATATATAATTCATCATGTCAACAGACATGTGACAACAACCCGAAGATAAAAGTTTGAGATATGACATGCGCATACCAATAACCATATATTGTGTCAAATTTTTATTTTAATACATTTAGTAATTAATTGAAAAAATAAAGTTTGTTTCTATTTTAGTTAAAGAAATAATGTTAATAAGTTACCATGTAGCATCATCTTATTGGTCCCAATAAGTAACTCGTTAATTAAGAAGAGAAATATTAAAACAGAAAATATTGAATATATAAATCTAAAGAGGTGACTGAGAGCTATGCGATATGCCATGTTAATTACCAATCAATATATATTATGTCAAAGAATTAATTTTTAATTATTCATATTTAATTAAAAACAAGAGTAAATTTATATTAATTAAAAATAATAATGTTAAGAGTTACCATATGACATAATCTTATAAGTCCAAAATTAAGAAGAAGACAGAAAATATTTGATGTAAAAAATTTCAAGAGTTGGCGGAGAGCTATGAGATAGGTAATGTAAATTGCCAATCAATATATGTTATGTTAAAGAAATAATTTTTAATGCATTCAGTTTTAATTAATAACAATAATGTTAATTAACTACCATGTGGTATTATTTTATAGTTCTAATATTAATTAAGAATTAAAATATAAGAAAAATTGTCTTTTCATTAGACGAGGCAAAAGTAATATATCAAGCAGACAACTAGATTTTTTTTTGTATTTTGGTTCAACAGAATAGAAGGACATTGGAATATGGTATATATGAAAAATGCTAGTGAGACCACAAAGGGCCGGGACCACATCGAGACCATGCATGTGATGCACGGATCTCAAAATTTCAAATACGGATTTAATGAAATTTTGAGATCCGTGCATCACAAGCACGGTCTCAGTGTGGTCTCGGCCCTTTGAAAATAATCTCTTCCTCAATGGGAGGAGTACCACCCATTTTTTTGTTTCATGTGTCCTTTTTTTACTCCCTTTAATTGTAGTTAAGATTCACTATCTCTTAGGGTTAAAACATCTAACCATAATTTTTAGAGAAAAAAATTGGGCTTAAATTCGTCAACCATGGTTCAAAGGGGCTTTGCAATGGCGAGGATGAATAATTCCTCCTTGTGAGGAGGGGACTATTGATCACATGGGCGAAGCCAAATGGGGCCCAGCGGGTTGAAGCCCTATTGAAATTTTGGAAAAAAAATTAATATAGTATTAATAGCCTAGGAGAGGGGTGGAGCCAGGGGACAGAGCCTCTAACCCCCCTAACTTTTGAGAAAAACCATATATTCTATACAAACAGACACGATGGCCAATGAACTTGGCCCTAAAAAAAAACAGGAGCTACGCCCCAAACCCCCATCAGAAAAATTACATATAAATATTTTTTTTATTATATATAATATATACTATTTAAATTGTGTATATAAAGTCAAGCCAAATCAAACAGGCCTTGGCTTGAGTTTGGCTTGAGCACATTTCAAACTCGGCTCGATCAAGCCAAATTTTCAAACTTGAGCTTGACTTGATTGAGCCAAGCCTTCGAGCCGGCTCGGTTTGGATACACCCCTAAATTTATCTAAAGTCGTTTGGCATAACTACTTTAATAAAATCTTTGGGGAGAGGAACACACTAATTGACCGTTGCCGGCTTCGCATAGGTATATGTATGTGTCTTAAAATGATACGTAGCTACCTCACTCAAAGATCTAATCATTGATGGGTTGAATGGTTAGGATTGTTCAATCTCCGATTGCCTAAAGAGAATGATGCTTCATTTGTATGGTAGCCGGCATTGTTTCTATAGCGTAACATGCGTGAGTTTCACCAAATGGACGCGCCGGATTCACGAATATGGTCTTGTCATCTTTACTGACTATGGTCCATATACATTATGACATTTAAATTTAAATTCAAATCCGATAAAATAAAACCTAGGATCCTAAGCCATCTCCGAAAGTACCACGTGTCAAAACTAACGGTAACCTCTCCATCTCTCTCCTCTTCCCACCAAACTAATCCACTTTCAAATTCTCTCCCGCAATCTGTGCACTTTTCTCTTAACCGTTCCACTTTCTTAGCTCTTCTTAAAGGAAAAAATAATCAAATCGAAGCCCTTAGATCTTTTCTTCTTCATCTGTCAATGGCGAGAGTAGGAGAAGAATCAGATCTCAAATCAAAGTTAGTGACAGAAGTTTGCTCAATCTCTACTCGCTCCATCGCCTGCGCTCACCGTCGTCGTCGATGCTACCCAATGAAATCGCCTTTCATTGACTGGTATCTTCTTCTTCGAGTACGTTTTGCTTCCTGAATTTTAATTTTAAGTCCTCTTTTTTTAGGGTTTTATTTATGTTTTTGAGTTTTCTTTTGATGGGTTCAATAGGTTAAAGAAGATGCTGAGATAGATATTATTCGGAAACAATACCGTAAACTTGGTAGGTTTCATAAGTGGAATTATATTTACAGTTTGGTTTCTTTCCTATATATGTTGAGGACTGTTTTCTGTGCAGCTTTGCAACTTCATCCAGATAAGAACAAGCATCCTAAGGCTGAAGTTGCATTTAAGCTTGTCTCAGAGGTGAGATTTTTCTCATGTTCAAATGAATTTCAAAATGTACAAAAAGTGAGAGTTTGGATAGAGATAGATCAATGAATATCATGGAAATGGAGGTCCTGATGAAATGAACAGAGACCCTTTTATCAAATCATAGACTATATTATAGTGTATTTGATTCTAATCAATGAATTTGAAGCACCCATTTGTAAACCAGATTGATTCAAGTATACAAATATGATTGGACTCACCAAATCATTTGATCTATTGGATGGAGATCTCCTCCATGACTTGATCAGAAAACAAGAAATGGTAAAAAAAGAGAAAAAACTCAAGAATGTGTCGGATCTCCTACATGTTCATATCCTCTATATTTGCAGGCCATCCCTATTTAGTAAAAATAGTAACTTCATGTTTTCTTTTTTTTTTTGTTCTTACAAATTCTTTCCTTCAAGATTCCTATTTCAATCAAATAAAGTATCTTATTACAGGCATATGCATGCCTCTCCGACGAATCAAAAAGAAAGGCCTTTGACTCAGAGAGATGGAAAAGCTTTTGTATGGAATGCAAAAGAATCCCATATGAAACCTGCAATTCTCCTGGCAATTTAGATGTTACAAAAATCCAGGGGTTGGATTCTAGAGACAGGGTGAAATCTCGAAGAATCTTGCAAGGTTTGAGAAACATGAGAGACAAATTCAAAGAGGAGACCAGGGTGATAGAGAACTGTTTGAGAGCTACTGAAGTATGCAGAAAAGAATCTCCAATCTTTAACCCTTCAGACTATCTGTTCCAAGGGTATCCCCACCACAGAACCCCCATTTACAAGAAACATGAGGACCCCTGGTACTTGCCAACACGAAATATTCGGAACTATGATCAAGGAAGAGGAAAGTGTGATTCTCCAATCTTCAAGATCAAATCAGAAACGAGACCGTTCCAAATCAAATCGGCCTGTCTCAGTTCTTAATTTGAAGTACATAGAGTTTGTGATGGTTCATGATGTCTTGCTAAGTTGATCCCAACTTGCTGCCTTTGTCTTTTGGTATACGCAGAAAAAACAGATGTAGACCAAGAGCCTTTTTAATGATATTGGTGACACTTCCATTTCTTTTTCATGAGACTCATCTACTGGACAATTATGTAGCATTTAATACAAAACTGTGTTTTTTCGTTTGACGCTATTGTAGAAAAGTTTTTTTCCCTAAACGCTCATTTATGCTCCGTTTGTTTTGAGGTAAAATAGGGGAAAACAAATGAATTCCATGGAAAATATCATTTTTCAATTGTACTTTCTTTAGGACAACTGATATTTTCCGTGAAATTCATTTGTTTTCCTCTATTTTACTTTGAAACAAACGGAGCATTAGTTGTTTTCATGAAGTACCAAATAGATTTGATTAAGCCAATGCCAAAGGTATTGATTAGAAATTTGAATCTTACTATAGACTTCACTGAGGTTGAATTAAACAAGAAAAACAGGGTAGTCTAAGCTGATAATATATATATATATATATATATTTTTAAATTATAGATTGAAAAATGCTCAAATGAACTAAAAGGAGGATATGAAATTCATACATTGAAACCTAGAGTTTGTTTGCTTACTTGTAATTCTGAGTTTGCTCTTATTAATAAATATCTATCTTTCAGTAAATAAATAAATAAATTAAGCTATTAAACATAAATTTGCAAAATCATAGACTCTAACTAAGCTATTGAATAAAACTATTAAAAAAAATAGTAACACTGAAATTTATAGGCAAAAGAAATGAAAATTTTGGATATTCGAGTGCAACGAAATTAAAGAATATGATGTTTGTACTGATAAAAACAAGAATTTGAAATTTATCAGCTGAAATTAATTATATTAAATTTTAGTATCTAACATTATAAACTTTATACAACATAATTAACTAAAATTAAAGACTATAAAAAAAAAACTGAAATTTTCACAAACAACTATGATATTGGTAAGAAAACTAAGATATTATATGAAATTAAGAAATCTGAAGTTTATAGATATAAGCTATTACCAACTGATTTGTTTTTAACCGTCTTTTATCACAAGAAAAAATGTATTTTTTCCCCAAGCCTTGAAAGTTCTTTGATGATGTTGAAAATTTTCTTTTCTTATCTTTATTATTAGTTGGCTGTATTGACCATATTTATTCAGTTATATCTCTCAACTTAGATAGGCCTTGAAAAGTTTTAGAATAAGCAGATGGATTTATAGATATAGAGCAATAGGGCTTTGAACCCAAATCTATTACATCCAATAATAACACAATTTTAACTCTTATGGTTAACTTTTTTAAATATAATTTTCAAAAAACTAAGGTTAGATTATTAAACATTAAGGGTTAGTGAATCTTAACCATGGTTAATAGAGGTTAAAGGGGATACGAGTTGACTTGTGCGTCTGATTGAACTCTCCCTTAAATTGATCGTGATTGGTTGTGATTCCATCTCCTTTTTTTCGTTTGTACAACAGAGAAAAGCACATACAGCCAAACGTAAGGTAGTTGTTAAGGTGCCATTGTTGTTTACCACGTGCATTACGGTATATCCCGTGTTTAGTCCCACGTCGGTTGGGAAGTGGACTTCGCTCGAGGTGTATAAAGGGGTCATCAACCCTCCTAAAGACAACTCCTTTTAGAGTTGTTGCTTGGACTTACCCTTGTGGCACCTTAGTGGCTACCTTAGGTTTGGTTGTGTGTGTATTTTATAGTGTTAGTGTGTGTTGTTACATGATAACTTTTTTAACAAAAGGACAATTCCGATAATTCATTAAATAGGAGAGAGAAAAGTCAAATTGTATTAAAGTACTCTTACTTTTAGGCTATGTTTGGTTGTTGAGAAAATAGGTGAAAATATGGAAAAGAAAAGAAAATTTTGAATTTCCAGTACAATTTTTAGTTGAGTTTTGTCTCATTTTCTTTTCTTTTCCATGTTTTTACTTATTTTCTCGCCAATCAAACACAGGGTTAGTGAATTTTGTTATTTAATACAAGAGTAAAAATATCTTGGTGGTCGTTACCAAATTCACCCATTGAGTGATCGTTAGTAAGACCCATATAGGGAAATATATATAGTATAAATTACACTCACCTCCCTTGAGGTTTGGTGAAATTTTAGAAACCTCCCCTCTAGTTTCTAAAATTACACTGCCCTCCCCTCAACTTTGGTTATCTGTATCATGTACCCCATTCCCTTAAGTTTACCGTTACTTTATGGATGGAATTTGATGATGTCAACATTTAAACATTTTAAAATGTCTAAATTATCCTTTTTCAACACATGGTTAGTTAATTCAATAAAATAAATGATAATTGATTTCTAACCACGGTTAATAATATCAACTTAAGGTTAATATATATTTCCAAAATCAAGTATATATATATTTTTTCTAAAAACCAATGTTAGATAGATGAACTCTAGGGGTGAGTGAATTTTAACTATAGTTAGTGGGTATTAAAAGGGACACATGGCGACTTATAGAGATTCTTTAACTGTGATTAAACATAATTAGCCTAAGGTTAATATTTTTATTTTTTTCTTAAAAGCAAGGTTAGATGGATTAATCCTAGGGGTGAGTGAATCTTAAGCACAATTAGTGGGTGTTAAAGGCGACACGTGGTGGCTTGTAGAGGCCCCTTTAATTGTGGTTAAGCATAATCAAGCTATGGTTTTATTTTTCTAAAAATCAAGGTTAAAAGGATGAATTCTAGGGGCGAGTAAATTTTAACCATAGTTAGTGGGCGTTAAAGGGGACACGTGGCAGCTTGTGGAGCTCCCTTTAATTGTGGTTAAGCATAAGGGTTTTTTTTTCTCTAAAAACCAAGGTTTGATGGATGAACCCTAGGGGTGAGTGAGTTTTAACCATAATTAGTGGGTGTTAAAAGGGACACATGGTGGCTTATAGAGATCATTTAATTGTGGTTAAACATAATTAACCTAAGATTAATATATATATTTTTTTTTCTTATAACCAGGGTTAGATTAAGGAATCCTAAGGATGAGTGAATCTTAACCACAGTTAGTGGGTGTTAAAAGGTCCACATGGCGGTTTGTAGAGCCCTCTTTAATTGCAGTTAAGCATAACCAACCTAAGGTTATTTTTACCCTAAAACTAAGGTTAGATGGATAATCTTAGGGGTGAGTAAATCTTAATCATAGTTAGTGGGTATTGAAAGGGACACGTGGCTGCTTGGGAGTTTATGTTTTTCTTTAGTTGAGATTTCAAACGATAAAGACGTGTTTCCTCTATCAAGTAATAGGGATAAAATGGGAAAAAAGTAACATTAGTTAACAGTGTTAATATTAACAGTCTGACAAGGGAAAGCAGTGTAATTTCATAAACTAGACCAAACCTCAGGGGAGGTGAGTGTAATTTACCCATATATATACTAGCGGGTGGCACATGCGATGCACGTGAGAGCGAGGAGAAAGAGTTAACCACAGTTAATAGGAGTTAAAAGAGACACGTGTTAACCGCGGGTGTGATTGAACTCTCCTCGAGTTCAATCACGATTGATTGATTCTATTCTTTAAATAGATAAATGAGGATAGTTTGGGAATTAAAGTGAAACATTAAATTAAAATTTTGTTTTATATAAGGGTAGTTTAAGAATTTCAGAAAATTCAGGCTACGCCTACCTCTCCCATTATAACAGTAAAGAAGAAAAGAAGATTAAATTAAAGTTTTGTAGATTAAATTAAAGTTTTGTTTTACATAAGGGTGGCACGTGCGATACACGTGAGAGCAAGGGGAAGGAGTTAACCACAGTTAATAGGAGTTAAAAGGGACACGCGTTAACCCGCGGGTGTGATTAAACTCGCCATTGGCACGTGCGATGTACGTGAGGGTGAGGAGAATGAGTTAACCACAATTAATAAGAGTTAAAAGGGACAAGTGTTAACCCACGGGTGTGATTAAACTTTCCCCGAGTTCAATCACAATTGGCTGTGATTCTAAATAGATTGATGGCAAGGGGTAGTATGGGAAATAAGGTAAAACATTAAATCAAATGTAAGGGGTAGTTTGGAAATTAAAATAAAATATTAAATCAATGTTTTCTTTTCATATAAGGATAGTTTGGGAATTTCAGAAAAATCATCTATGCACGTATCCCGCATTATAATAGGAAAGAAGATAAGGATAGTTTGGGAATTTCTGAAAAACCATCTAGGCATGCCTCTCGAATTATCTTTACTATTATAATGGGAGAGGCATGCGTAGCCTAAATTTTCCGAAATTCCTAAACTACCCTTGTATAAAACAAAACTTTAATTTAATGTTTTACTTTAATCCCCAAACTACCCTCATATATCTATTTAAAGAATAGAATCATAATCAATCAAGATTGAACTCGGGGAGAGTTCAATCGCACCCGTGGATTAACACATGTCCCTTTTAACTCCTATTAACTGTGGTTAACTCCTTTCCCTCGCGCTCACGTGCATCGTACGTGCCACCCGCTAGTAATATAATAATAGTAAAGAAGATATATATATAGGAGAAATCTAGAGATCACGCAATGCGTGAATCTCTTATCCATCACGCAGGTTATTTATTGATGACAAATGTGTAATTATTGCAATAGAGAATGACAGTTTAGTAATTATTGATAAAAGTGATTTTATTGCATTGCCACCAGTTTTATTCATAATTACAAGAGTGCAATTAGGATTTTGTCTTGCGTGAGGTTAACAAGTTCTTGCATTGCGGGACTTGTAGCACCTCCCCCACACACACACATATATATATATATATATATATATATATATATATATATATATATATATATGACAACTATTGACAGGCACCGTGATAGGACCGCGTGTTGCGTTCCAGTGGGATCCCGATACCAGATAGTAGGCGCAGTACTTAAGCAGTAGACAGCTCTTAGTAGAAGCCAGATACAACGTCTCTGCCTTTATTCTACAACTCGACAAGTATCCTTTTAACTCATTTTTAGAATTAGAGTTAAAAAATTAAGGAAAATAGTCACCTCCTCGGGCCGAGGAGGTACTTATCGTCTTGTCCCCCCTTTTGGGGTCACGTGTTTCCTTTATCTCTTATTAACTATGATTAAGATTCAGTCCCCCCTAAGTCACCCCTAGGATTCATATATCTATCCTTTGTTTTTAGAAAAAATTATTTAAAAACATTAACCATAAGAAGTGGTTAATTTCTTAATCATAATTCTAAGTGTTTGTGAGAGCAAGGAGGAATAGTCCCCTCCTCGGCCGAGGAGGGGACTATTGCTAAAAAAAAAATAAAAAATTGTCATTCGACTCATTCCCGTGAAAGACAGGAACGTTCTCTCTGGCTTCTACCAGAGAGGATCTGGACTCCAAACTCAATTAATATATAAGAGACAAGTGTAACGTCCATGTCTAGTTCCATACTTTCACTGTTGCACAATCAACCCGTGAAGCCGACGTCTTATCTCATCCACAAAAGGTAACCCCAAGTCTAGAGTGATGCTTACCTATTTATATCCATTGTACTTTTGACACGTGTCCTTTTGCCAACCGTTGAAAGTGACTTCTCCCTGCAATGGAATTTCTCAAAAGCGTGTAACGAAGAACACTAGAAAATTGGCTAGCGTCTTGGGTTTGTTCCTGTAGTCAATTCTCAATGTGAAATAGTTAATGTGAGATCCAGCCTTAAGTTTGTAAATAGATTTCTCAAGACGCTTATGGAAAAAATTTCGAACGGGTTAATACGGATATCCAAAGGGTTTGTACTTTGGCTTGAAAGTTTTGGGACGGCATGGGATTGTTAGGCAAATGCCAGAAATTTGGTCTCGGGCTCTCACCCATCGTTTGACATGTGGCGATAAAAATAAGAGAAATATCAAGTGAGGAAAAGTCAAAAAGATGGGGAGAAAATGAAATCCCTTTTTTATCGGCACGTCTAGCATGATGTGAGGGAGCTTGAGACCACTCTTCTGTAGCATGATGTGAGGGAGCTTGAGACTACTCTTCTGGCATCTGTCAGAGACAATCCAAAGCCCCTGATAATGAGTAGCAAAAGCTCCCTTCTCCAATGCTAAACACTAACCATTGATATTAACCATAGATAAATGATGTCCAAAAAAAAAAAAAAAAAGAGTTCAAGTCATGAGACCTTAATTTAAGGCAGAGGAAGCCGCATTCAAATTTTAAATGGTCTAGCTCGGTCTTTAATGAGGTTGGGCCGATATTGAGTTGCTAGCGGTAATGAGTTCGTCATCACCTTTGAAATTTTTTTTTTTTGGAACTTGATTTCATGACCTCCCTCCAGTAGGCACATAAATAAAATATCAAATCATTTCGGAGAATAAAAGTAACCTCACTTGTAGAATAAAAGTAACTTCACTACAATTGTTGTTCATCAATTAAGAGTGGCATTTCTCGTATAGAAATACAAATACAAATCCCTATCTCAATCTTTCATAGGCACAATGTGGTGGCACCAAGTGTCATACATCTCCTTGAATTTTTATTTTTATAATAAATAGGGAGAGGGGGGGGGGGAACACACCTATTACACCATTCTTGCGTCTCTGGAGGGGGGAACACACCTATTACACCACTCTTGCGTCTCTGGAAAAAAATGAGTTATTGCAAGTGTGGCTAGCACTCCTTTTTCTCGTAGTGTCACACTGATTGGACAATCAAAATTGGCTAAATTTTGTATCATTTTCCTATAATAGTAATTGTGAGCACCTATTTTAATCTTTTTACACACAAAAGGTATAGTTAAAAATAAAACTAGAAATTTTAGCATCATTTCACGTTTTATAATAGATTACAATGTTTTTATAAAGTTGTAATCAAAAGAATTTCAAAACTTATTTACAAAATTTAATAAACTTATAAATATAATGTAATTGCTCCCACCTCACCCCTCTTTTTTTGAGGGGTGTGTGGTTGCATATGATATGTTTGTGTGTCTTTGATGTGTTACCAAAAAAAAAAAAAAAAAAATATATATATATATATATATATATATATATATATAATGTAATTGCTCTTGATTAATACTTTTTCAGAACAATGTTATTATACATAACTAGCGGGTGGCACGTGCGATGCACGTGAGAGCGAGAGGAAAGAGTTAACCGCATTTAACAGGAATTAAAAGGGGCACGTGTTAACCCATGGGTGTGATTGAACTCTCCCCGAGGTCAATCGTGATTGGCTGTGATTCTAAATAGATAGATGGTAAGGGGTAGTTTAGGAATTAAAGTAAAACATTAAATCAAAGGTAAGGGTAGTTTGGGAATTAAAGTAAAATATTAAATCAATGTTTTGTTTTTATATAAGGGTAATTGGGGAATTTTGGAAAAATCATCTACACATGCCTCTCGCATTATAATGGTAAAGATTACTAAAATTATTTAAAATATTGCATTTGTAATAAATAAATAAAAGTTATTTATTAATTTCTAAGTGATACCAATATTAGAAAAATATTTTATGTAATTTGAAAATTTTTGCACTCATGATTGTTATTCAATCTAAAGTCCAATGCATTCATCCCTAATCTCAAACCCCCACTGACTCTATCATGAAAGACAGTGAATTTTTTTTTATTTGGATATTGTGTAGTTATATGTATGTTCAATCTTTAAATTTGTCCAACATCGTATTGAATTCAGATATAGCATGTAAACAATTGGATCAAGTTTGGGATTCATGTAAACAATTGGATCAAGTTTGTATTGACTCTAATCTTATTCCAATCCATTGACAGCCTTACTTGACATTAAGTAGTGTCCCATCAGTCTATTCTATGTCAAAATAATTACTTCTTGATCATGCAAGAAGAGACAAATCCAAAAGTACCTTAGTAACTTTTTAATAAAATAAAATAAAAATAAAACAAATAGAAAGAAAGTGGTCTTATTAAATAGAAATTTGATATTTTGGTTTTATTTGAGAGAGACCGACACTTCTAGGTCGTCTAAATAAAAGAAACTAACTAACTTTTTCATTCATATCTAGAAAACAAGTTATTACATGCCTTTTATAGAGATAATAACAAGTTATAAACTACACACTATTTCTATCTCTCAACAAATACTCACTACGTAACTATATTTTAGTACGTATCATACCCAAAAAAAAAAAAAAGTAATCGTAAATTGCCAAAAAGTTTTGGAAATTTCAAACTTAGACAAATTGCTCCCATTGAAGAATGTAAAGGGGGCAAATCCACTTTATTCAACGCCTATAATAGAGTTAATTGTTATCTTTCAAGTCATTTCCCACCGCAATGTGGATTTTTTTAGAGTCTTCTTACGAATTAAATATGTCGACATTATATTTCTAATAAGTAGAGATTCAATTGTTAAAACAATTCTTGTAATTATAGAATTCTTTCTAAATTAAAAGTTATTTTTATATTTATTAATTATAATAAATAAAATTTATTAGAAATTAAAGATTAATAATGTGACCCACCAATAGGATGTCTTCATAAATACATATGAGGTGATGGAACCTATTCTTTATATTCTAAAGAGTTTAATTGAAATTATAATTAGAGAGTCTAAGGAGTATAGTTCAATGTTACCTAGTTCGTTGGTTCGAATTCAGGTTCGCAATTTACCACTCTAAAGTGAACCCGATTCGTTAGGGGTCGGATGAGATAATTCATTTTTGGTTCGTTTTGGTTTTTTGTTTGGCTCGCTAGTTTAACTTGCTTATATATATCATAATTTTAATAAATTCTAACTTATATAAACAAAAATATAAGCTTAATTTTTGTAAATATTGTGAACATTCAATTAAAAAATGAGTGAGGGAGAGGGAGAGGGAGAGAGAGAGAGGAATGGGTTACCCAAAAACAAGAGTGAAAAGTGATCTAAGATTCTAATCAAGTTCAAATAAAAAATGTGTGTGTGTGTGTGAGAGAGAGAGAGAGAGAGAAAGGGAGGGGCTTACTTGAATAGCAAAATTGAAACCTTGCTTCTCGTGTGTTAATCCCTCCTCCTTCCTCCCTGTCACTCCTCTGCCCCAAATTCTTTCTTGGTCTGTTTTTATTAGTTTACTTAAAATGATATTTTTATCCCTTAATTGTTAACAAAACATATCTACCCCATATGCCATTTTGCCTACTAAAAATTGAACTCCTCTACATTTTCGTTGAACCAGGCCTAAACGTATATCTCCATACCAAAACCAAAAAAAAAAAAAAAAATTATGAAACCCGGAAACCCGATGAGCTAATTACAACAAACGTACACTATTTTGCACCCCTATCAGTTCACTCAAAAGCACCGAACTGAACCAAACCGAACTATGAACTGGTTCATGGTTCGTACTAGTACCAGCCAACTAGGTAACCCTTATATACTTACTGAATTAGTAAGAATTAAAGATTGAGTGAAAGTTTGAGACAAAGCTCTGCTTCGTGGCAAAAGAGCAGAGCTCCTTTTCTTAAGTGTAAAGCAGTTGTTCTTTGTAATTATGGGGAGATTGTGACAATTTTGCAGAATACTACCTCTCATAATTACAAGATTGTCACTACTTAAACTACAAATGGGAGCTCCGCTTTTCTATTGTGTAGTTGAGCTCCTCTTTGGATTTAACTCTTAAAAATTAGGAAGGACTTTTTAATAATTAAAAAAGAATTAAAAAACATCTTAATCACTTACTACTAGTATTAGATAATTTATTAAGCTTTTAAATACATGTGGCATGCTGGCCATTCTCAGTCTCCATCAACCATATGTTATTTAGGCTTCAGATTACCTTTGGCGGACGCCAGAGGTGGGTGCCAGACATCCACACACCATCCGGCATATGACAGTAAAAGGGTAAGATATCAAGTGGGGAGAAGTCAAAACATGGGGGAGAAAATGAAATGACTTCTCCTCTTTTATCGCCACATGTCGGATGGTGTGTGGATGCCCAAGCGCAAGGGTGGAGCCAGGGGCGGGCCAAAATTTTTGTAACTCCTCTTGATTTTGCTATGAAACAGTGGGCCCCTTAAATTTTTTAAAATTTTTTAGTATACTTGGCCCCCCCAAATTTTTTTTATCTTATGCATATATATTCCCCCCCCACCAATTTTTTTGTCATATATATAGGGAGCCTTCCAATGAAGTCCGCTTTAGGTCGCCACATGTCCCTATTGACACCTCTTAACTATGGTTAAAATTCAATCACTCTTAGGATTCACCTACTTATCCTTATTTTTAGAAAAAAATATTAATTTTTTTTAAACCTTAGGAGTTAATGAATTTTAACTAGGGTTTGAAAAATAAGTTTATAATTAAAAATAAATAAACCAATGATAGGTGGGTGAATCTCAACCACGGTTAAGGGGTATCAATAGGGACACGTGACAACCTCAAGGAATTACTGGAAAAAAATTCTCATAATAAAAAAATTTCCCAAAAAAAAATTTCTCGGGGCTTCACCCCAAACCCCTAAGTTTCATACCGTTTCATACCCCTCAAAACCATTAATTTTTACAATAATACTCCGTTTGTTTTGATGTAGAACAATGAAAAACAAAAGAATTTCACGGAAAATATCATTTTTCGCGTGTATTTTCTATAGGATAGTGGACGTTTTTCATGAATTTCATTTGTTTTCTCCTATTTTACACCAAAACAAACATAGCATAAGTGTATTTCGCCCCCCTTCATCAAGAATGGACACGTAGTTGATGGAGAACAAGAGTAAGAATTGAGAGTAAGGCTAGCATTATTGGCAATATTCTGATTTGAGAATTTAGGGTAAAATTGAGAATATCGCGAGAAATATAGGTGGAACTGTGGGAAGAGTACGAACTGGAAAGCGCCCGACAGCTTTACCGACGTGGTGGACGTCATTCGAATATTAATTGGATTAGGTTTTGTGGCTTCGAATCCGGAAAAACCAAGCCTTTTTCTGGCCCTCATACGAAGTTTTAATTCAGCGACAAACTAGCACTTATCATATAAGAGCAATTACTTATTAGTTTATAGGTCCGTTGAAATAGAAACTCCTGCAAAACGCATCGAAGAAAGCGATACGAAGTCTCTCTCTCTCTACTTTATCTTTTTCTCTTCTTCTCCGCAGCTTTTCTCCAGTCTCGTTCAACAGAAGCATGAGGATATTCTCGAAGTACGAGCTGTTTTCCGCCATTGAAGCAACAAATTTCGAACCCTAATTTTCTTTGGTTCCTTCTCCTGTGAGTTTTTATCTTACATTCGAGTTCAATTCGAAATGAATCGAAACCCTAACTCGTGAGCTTCGAAATTTTGAACATATCAGAGGATTTTGAACCAATTTTTCCGCCTTGCTCTTGTTCCTATTTTGGATTGAGTTTCGTTTTGGGAGAAAAAATGACATCTTTGAGCAAAGAATTGGTGTTTCTTATACTGCAATTCCTCGGAGAGGAGAAGTTTAAGGAGTCTGTGCACAAGTAACCTTCTTCTTCCTCTTCTTCTTCTTCTTCTTCCTCTCTATCTCTATTTCTTCCTCTTCTGTTTTTTTTTTTATTTGGTTGTGGTTGACGTGTTTGGTGATGGTCTTGAGGTAGGCTCGAGGAAGAATCAGGGTTTTTCTTCAACATGAAATACTTTGATGAGAAAGCACAGGCCGGAGAATGGGACGAAGTCGAGAAGTACCTTTCTGGATTTACCAAAGTAGACGATAACAGATACTCCATGAAGATTTTCTTTGAGATCAGAAAGCAAAAATATCTTGAAGCGCTTGACAGGTAGCTAAATTCCCTTTATTTTTGTTCATTTTCCGAGTATCATTTGTTTATTTAATTTGTGGGTGTTTATTTTGATACTCAGGCATGACAGAGCAAAGGCTGTTGAAATTTTAGTGAAGGATTTGAAAGTATTTTCAACATTCAATGAAGAACTGTTTAAAGAAATCACTCAACTTTTAACTCTTGACAATTTTAGGTAATTGAAGTCATATATGGTATACCAATGCTGGAATTCACAGAGTAGAAAAAGGGTTGAACTGATAATCATTAGTTCCATTTTTTATATTTTTTTGAAGGAACTCAAGATCTAACTAAGTATGGCAAAGTTGAGTTATTTCTATGTCTTTGAATGCAGGGAAAATGAACAGTTATCTAAGTATGGTGACACTAAATCTGCTCGAAGCATAATGCTAATAGAGCTTAAAAAACTGATAGAATCAAATCCTCTGTTTCGAGACAAGCTTGTTTTTCCCACTTTAAAGACAGCACGATTGCGAACCCTAATCAATCAGAGGTACAATTAATTTTTTAATGTTTGGATAAGCAATATACAATTCTTTGTTTGGCATCTTTACTTTTGCTATGAAATCTTAGTTGTGCTTTATAAGTCAGTTCCACACTGTAATTAAATTTATAGGGCTACCATTTTTTTAAATTTTTTTCCGAAAGATAGCCGTTATCTTTACTGAATTGCTATACCCCCTGTTTGGTTGCCAAAAAATCGGCAGAGAAAAAAAGAAGAGAAATACGGGATTTTCCTGTCGTTGGTTCCTGAGAAACCAAAATATGGGAAAGAAAACAGAGAGAACTTGAATATTTTTTTCCTCAGAAAACATGGATCTAAAATTCCAAAAAGCTTGGATTTGGTGTTGGAAAGAAAATGAAATGAAATGTGACTAAATAGAGAGAACTGTTGTCTGTTGCATTGAACCCATTGAGTACTTCCAGCAATTCAACCTCAGTGACCTGCCAGTGATCTCTACTCCGGTGATCTGATTCTGTCGACAGCTCCCCTAATTACATCTTCGAGGTTCAATACTCAATAGCATATATGTATCTCAAGTCTTCGGAACGATTCCGATGAGCTTACCATAACTATATGAATCTAAATTAGAAGGTAACAAAAGAAATTTGTGGCAGGAGAGTTGCAGTACTTATCTCAAGGCATATGAATTGTTCCCACTATATAGGGGTGGCAATTTCCAACCCAACCTATCTGGACGTGCTCAACATTTTCATTGGTTGGGACTGGGGATTTTGAATTGTGGTGTGGGTTGGGTTTTTTCAACCCGTTTGATAATATGCTAAGTAGTAGTTTTAAGTTTTAAAAGTAATTATGATTTAAAACATAAGCAATTTGATTATTTGAATGGGCTAGGCCGGTAGGTCAAGGCTGAGTTATTCCTAATGGAGATGGTTCGGGTTTTCCTTTTTCAATCCGTTTACCGTTCGGGGAAAAAAACTTGTTTATAAATGGGTCAGTTTGGGTTTATGCTCACTGCATTAATTCTTAACTCACCCCGAAGCCAACCCGACACTAGTGTTACCATCATTTTTTAAAATTAGTAAATCAGTAGCAATATATATCTAAAAAAAAGCACAAAGCAAGGGAAAGGCAAAGGGGTCACAATAATGTGAATCCAATAACTAAAGAACAGAAAAGAAAGAAAAATTAAGGCCTACTAGGAAGAGCCTACAAACATGTTATAAAGTACAGATGTAAACCCAAATCCTCAAAATCTCTCCTCATAGTGCACTTATTCAATTATAGCTGACGGATCCTCATCAAGCAAATATGGTGGGAGGAAAAGGCAACATCATCAAACACTGTCCTGTTTCTCTCATTGTAAATGGACCAAGCTATTGCCCCTGGTAACAAGGCCCAAAGAACAGCAACAGGGGCCTCCAGCTTGGCTGAAAACCAAAAGATAAGAAGTCATGAAAGGAACCTGGGAAGACCCATGCAATCCTCAAACGTGAGAGGAAATGGCTCCAAATACCCGACACAAAGGGACAGTGCAACAATAAGTGATCCACCGTGTTGCCATCTTGCTATTGGATTGTTGGAGATGGTCTTGCTCTTCCTTCCCGCAATTGGATTGCTCATTTTGAGGCATCGAGGAAGGAAACTTTCTCAACAACCATACAAAACAGAGATAATTTCGTCATGATTATATCGTGTTAACCAAGCTATAATATTTAAATTGCTTTCAATTCTTTTCCTTTCCTTTCCTTTCTCTTTTTTTTTTCCAGTTCTCTGAACATGATGAAGTAATTCAGGGTATTGAATTTGAAGAATGTATGTTTGGCTCCTCAAGTATGGGTTTATGTTCTATGCAGTTTGAACTGGCAGCACCAGCTGTGTAAGAACCCAAGGTCAAATCCAGACATTAAGACCTTGTTCACAGACCACACATGTGCTCCTCCAAATGGGGCTCGTGCACCTACTCCAGTCAGTCTTCCAGTTGCAGCAGTTGCAAAACCTGCTACTTACCCACACCTTGGAGCACATGGAGTATGGTTCTATTTGTCTTTTGATTTGTTTAAATTAAGGACCTTCATTTCGAATTCAAAGTTTCAAACTGAATATGTTTTTATTGTATACAGCCTTTTCCAGCAACTGCAGCAGCGGCTAATGCTAATTCTTTAGCAGGGTGGATGGAAAATGCCTCTGCTTCCTCATATGTTCAGTCATCTGCAGGAGGTATTGTACTAATTTGTGTTTATCCCAGGGGTGAAGGTATGTTTTCGTGCTTCCCTGGCTGAATTTACATGTCTGTAAGCTCTTTTAGCCGGGTTTTCTTTCTTGTAACCCTTCTTCCTTTTTTAATGAATTGCTTTATTGATAAAAAAAAAAAAATCAATACCAGTTGCACCAAGGTTAAAACTTCACTGCAGTTAGATTTGGCATTCTATCAGTTGCAAGACAGTACCTTAATTCCCAAAAAAAAAGGGGCAAAAAGAACTATTTCTGAGAAAATGTGCTTATTTCCAAGTTCTTTTTTTTGTATGACATCTCTCCACAAGTATTTTTTTTTGACCTAGAATTGTCTTAGGACACAGATCCTCTATGTACTTGATTTCCTTTTCTTTTTGTTTTTCCTTTATGTTCAAGAGAAATCTTAGAAATGCCAAAGAATAAGTAGTTCAATGTTTCTCACAGCGTGGCTTTATATTAGAATTCATAATGATTCCCCCCCGCCGTGCCTCCTAGAGACCATTTGAATATTTGATGAAGGAAGCTATCAAGAATGATGAAGGACAAGTAGGGACCAATCAAACCGGAGCTGGAGTAAATCTCAGGTCGAGTTTTCAGGGCTTGGGGATTAGATGCTAAAGACTAAAGATAAGTAGGTGGAAACAATATAGACTGTTTAGGGATGAATTTAATAGGTAAAGAGAGTAGTGATTGAGGCTGGACGTGTAACTGATTTATGAGTTTTGGGTGATGGACATATAGGTTCAATGGAGTGGACAGATCTCAAAAAAAATAAAAGAAAGAATAAGGAAAATCAGAATAAACACAAATAAACAACTACATCAGCTCAAAAGAGCTCTCCAGCTTTTCCCGATTCTAGTCTTAATAAAGAATTAAAGATAGCAATTCTAAAAAAAATCAAGTGGGGCCTATACTAAGCTGTATGTTTCTTCCAGAAAAAGCTCTTTATGTGTTGGTTTGTGAGGCCCATACTCTGTGAACTAAATCAACCGGGTCTTATCACTTTTGTCCTCCAAACTTACATAAACCTTAGAGAGCAATGCATAAGGTCAACTGTCCATGGAGGATCTGATGTCTCAATGATAAGCATGTTAATGAATTAAAGATAAAAAGTACAAACACACAAAAGATTCAGAAATATGGTCTTAATTTGCCATTAATCAACAAATGGAATAGTTACAACAGTTCTTAGTTTCTACTTTCTTCATGCAAGAACAAAAATGTTACCTCAATGTCAGAAGATTATTGTCCTCTAAGAAACTCTCTAAGACTTTAATAGAACTCCTTTAAATTCAGAGTCCAACGAAAAATGACTTTGATAAATTAAAAGTACGAATCACACACACACACACTCACATATATATATATATATATATAGGGGGTTGATAACATTCACGCCCTTGCGTGAACGTTATCAACTTCACGTTGGGCAACCATGAGGGGTAACTTGGTTATTAACAAGGGTCTAAGGGGTATTTTTGGAAATATCAAAATATCTAACATCATAAGCATGTTTACAAGAATGCCATTCAAATTACCTTGCTTGAAGGATAATAGAGTTCACATTGCGTGAACTCTAACATTCCCCATATATATGAACATTGCATTGTGTGTCCTCCAAACTTGACCTATAAGCCTGGATAAAAGGATAAATGAACATTTGCAAGCCGCTTACCTATCACAAACAATAAAAAAGAACTCCTAATAAAGATGGTAACTTGAAAAAAATCAAGTCAGTGACATACTGATAGATATGCGCCTTTCAAAAGAGCTCTTTATGTACAGGTTTGTGGGGGCACATACCACCAATTTGGTCCAGAATGTAAACCCGAATAACAGTCTGGACTCTGGACTTGGACTACAAGTCTACAAGCTTGGTTAATGAACCAGTAATTCAATGCCAACTATAAAACAAAAGAATGGGGCTAGAATTGTACTACAAGTTATATAGAGCCCACCTTTGCATGGATGAATTGGGTAGCCCATCACACAGTTTGGGTTATTGGGCCACAAATCCACTTTATGGGCTGATCGTTTCTTGTCAGTCTGTGACCCTCAGTAACAGGCATGGACTTTCTTGGGCCTAGTGGGCTTGGCCGGGGTAGAAGGGATTTTAGGCTCATGAACGACAGCTGCATCCTTAGGGTTTTCCATTTGCACCTATATAAAAGCTATTTACTAGTGGACTGTTGATCAGATCCTACACTCTTCTGTATAAACAGTTGGAAATAAAGTTCACATGAATGTGTGATGTCCAAGTTCCAACCATTAATGGACAATGAGTTTTCAACTTGTTCCTCATTAAAAAAATAAATGAAGTTTATTGTACATATCCTTCTTGGATAAACTATTGTCATCTGTGTTAAAGTTATCTTTTCAACATTTTGTACATTCTCTTTAGTTACAAGAGGTGAAAATGTGATCAGATATTATGTATGTACATAGTACATACACAGTGATCATTAAAACCCACTTATGGAGTTAATTCTTGCTGGAGTTTTGCAGATACAACTATTTCTCTACGAGTATGCACTGACTTGATCTATATCCCCTTTTCAACAGTGTTAATTTTGAAACGTCCAGGAACACCTCCAAATGCTTTAGGTATGGTTGATAATCAAACTACTGATCACGAACAACTAATGAAACGTTTGCGGTCTGCACAACCTGTTGATGAGGTAGTCTTGAAATGTTCATAATCTTCATATTTACAATTCTGGATTTTTGGGGTTGTGCTACTGAATTGTCTGTTGTTAATTGTCATGGCTATTACCGGTTACTTGTCTTTCCATATTCAGGTCACATATCCAGCGCCTCTTCAACAAGCTTCGTGGTCACTAGATGACCTGCCAAAAACAGTAGCCTGTACCATGCATCAGGGATCCACTGTGACAAGCATGGATTTCCATCCTTCTCATCACACATTACTTCTTGGTATGAAAATCTTCATGATGAAAGTGAATATGTGGCAAAGCTTCTACCTTCTAATTGTTACCATGTAGCTATCTCTTTCCTGATGGATTATCTTTTGAGTAGTTGGTTCTCGCAATGGTGAAATTACACTATGGGAAATTGGGCTGCAAGAGAGGTTGTTGTCGAAGCCGTTCAAGATACGGGATATGGAAGCTTGTTCATTGCCATTTCAGGTTCTTATCGTATCTTTGAGTCAAAGCTCCCATAAATTGTACTCTTTTCATTGGAAAACATTTGTTTGTAATAGTTTCCTCTATTTGGCACGCTATTTTTTTTTTCTGTGGATGGAAGAACTCCTGACACCACATTCAGTGCTTACTGGTTTCGGTGACGATAATAGTATGAAAAAGAACTATAACAAGCTGTGATTACTTTTTTTCTCAAAAAAATATTACAACCGAAATTGAAAATTGAGAACACCTGATCTTTTGGCAACTCTGTTGGATTTCATTGTATACCCTGTTTTCCAACGTTTGAGAATTGGAGGAAACTCCTCATGTTGGAAATTTATATCTGAGAGTCTCTTACAGGCTGCCATTGCCAAAGATTCGTCTATATCAATCAGTCGTGTAACATGGAGTCCAGACGGAAGTTTCATGGGTATGTGTCTCTCAACAGACAACTAGCATTGATAGGGTCCTTGTTAGTATTTCTTTACAATTGTTTTTCTTGTCGCAGGGGTTGCATTTACGAAACATTTGATTCACTTGTATGCTTACCAAGGACCTAAAGATCTACACCAACAGTTAGAGGTGATTTTGTGGGTTTCTGCTATCTATCTAGGTGAAATTTGTAATTAGCTGACTTTTCACCCCTTTTCGTGGCAGATTGATGCTCATGTTGGTGGTGTAAATGACTTAGCATTCTCTTATCCGAACAAACAACTATGCGTAGTAACTTGTGGAGATGATAAGGTGATAAAGGTGAGAGCAAGAAAAATAGCAGTCCCAGCTTTTAAATTTGGTTAAAATTTATGTAATTTCACCTTTGATAAATGAAAGAACAACAGGTGTGGGACTTGAGCGGAAGAAAGCTATATAACTTTGAAGGCCATGAGGCACCCGTTTATTCTGTTTGTCCTCACCACAAAGAGAACATTCAGGTACAACAGTTCTCTGTTGCCGAGTTAGTAATGCATATCAGTGATTCTTTGAATCTTCTTCATTCTCTTTTGAACCAAAGTAATTATACCCCGTGAAAGAAACCCTATCAGGGAAAAAATTTGAAGAAAAAAAACTGAAGTGATTATTGACCTCCACATGGGTTATTTTTTAAGGAACGAATATATTGGATATAAGTTGAAAATGCATCCCATTTAGCAAAAATAACAATCATTAATTTTATGTTACAAGTTCCAACATTCAAGGTTTCACTCTTCAACAGGGTACATATTATAGTTAATAGGTGAAACAAGTTATATTTCATCATTTATCTTTTTTCTGTTGTTTGTTCTTTAGCATAGGGGTTAATTTATATTCAGTTTTCCTTCTTCCCACTTTTGTATTCTGAAGCATCTAAGCACCTCAATAATAATGATAGCATTACCAGTTAGGACTTGAATCCAATTTGTAAACAAGTTGCAGGAGCTGTACAGATTTATTAAATGGATTTCTTTGCTTGGATTAGAATACAATGAGTAGTAGTCTATATAGATTTGTTGCATATCCTTCAATGTATACGTGCACTCTATTCTCTAGTGTACAGGCACAATTTTGTCTCTGTTATGCGTACTTGAATCTTGATCCATGTCATGTTCCTAGATCTGAAATCTCAGTACATTATCACCTAACCCCAACCAGGACTAACTATTGAAGGCTTGTGAGATGAGATCTGAGTGAGATATACAACCAAGTGAATAATAATTGTAAGCTTGATCCAAGAAACATAATCACAAAGAATGGGACTGCTTGTGCTGATAAGCGATTAGTGTTAGTTATCTATGAAACTTCTTGTTCTAATGAAGGCATGTCCCGGAGACATTATGGTTCCTATTTTTAATTTGCAGTTTATTTTTTCAACTGCTATCAATGGGAAAA
Organism: Tetracentron sinense; assembly: GCA_015143295.1. Lineage (NCBI taxonomy): Eukaryota > Viridiplantae > Streptophyta > Magnoliopsida > Trochodendrales > Trochodendraceae > Tetracentron > Tetracentron sinense. Next base: position 37,970,795 of record CM026566.1, on the reverse strand, counting down.
TCAAAGCCTGGCTTTATGACAATATGGGCTCTAGAGTTGACTATGATGCTCCTGGACACTGGTGTACTACAATGCTTTACAGTGCTGATGGAAGTAGGTAAGATAAGTGAAATTCAAAATAGTAAAACATTATAAATTGAGAATCTTTTAATTTGATTAATTTCTTAAATATATATTTCTGTCTTTATACACTAATTTTTACTGAGTAATCAATGATAGTTATGGTGTAATAAGTGCTACATGAGTTACGGTTGATCCTTGCTATCTCAGATTATTCTCTTGTGGGACAAGTAAAGACGGGGAATCTTTCCTGGTTGAATGGAATGAAAGTGAAGGAGCAATAAAGAGGACGTATTCTGGGTTTAGAAAGAAATCAGCTGGTGTTGTACAATTTGACACGACAAAGAATAACTTTTTGGCTGCTGGTGAAGATAACCAGATAAAATTCTGGGACATGGATAACATCAACACTCTCACAAGTACAGATGCTGAGGGTGGACTACCGGTCAGCATTCTCTAATTTTATTATATTTTATCTGAGAAGTGCTTCACATTTTAATCATCACTTTGGTTGCTTCAGGCTCTTCCCTGTTTGCGATTCAACAAGGAAGGAAATCTTCTTGCCGTTACTACAGCTGACAATGGATTCAAGATCCTTGCAAATGCTGATGGTCTCAGATTTTTGAGAGCAATCGAAAGGCGATCTTTTGATGCATTGAGAACACCCATCGAATCTGCCGCAATTAAGGTTGCAACTTTTTTATTTTGTTTTTCCAATTAACATTATGGGGTCTATAGAGATTTTCCCTTGATATGTTGTGTGTTCATTGATCAGGTTTCTGGTGCTAATGCAGTTGCAAACATCGGTCCAGTCATTACTAAAGTTGAACATTTGGACAGAAGCTCTCCAGCCAGGCCTTCTGCTATTCTAGTATGGCAGTTGATTTAAATCAGAACTTTAGGGGATCCTTTTGAGACTCCCTGTGTTTGTTGTGGCAATTATTATAACAAATTCAAGAAAAAAAATGTCTTTACTCTTCCCTTGGGATGCATTGCATTAAACAGAGATCAATGACAGATAAATATAGGATGGAAATTAAAAGTCTTGATTGTGTTGGAAGTTATTCTAATCTACAACTCTTGATGTTGCTTACAATCTAGAACACCTATTGATATTGCCTATGATATTGCTCTAATGTAGGACTTTTACTTAATACCAACTCCAGATACATTTTTATGCCTTTTATGTGTACTTAGTTGTTAATTCCAAATTGAATCACAAAATCATAAGAGGGCAGAGTCGATTCAAAACGGGATCAAAACAATTAATAGTAAGATTCATTTTTATTTTTAAAAAGATTGCTAAACAAATAAAAAAAGTATTTCATAAGTCAGAAATGATGAAATAATCAATTATCCACCTGATTTCATTTTATATCTATTGATTTGAAACCAAGTAATGAATATATATACAAAAGTCTCCTAACTAAAGAAAGAAAACTTATCATCTAAACAAATATTTGGGAACAAGAGTCCCTTGTTTAGCAACTACCCAACCCATGCAACATTCCCTATACGTAAGATACTGAACAAATTCCTAAATATATTAGAACTGTTACAGTAACACTCGCTCACGTAACAAAAAGGTGATCCACATGAGTTCAACGTCACAACTACAAGAGATTGGTACTAAGCTTCCGCGCTTGACCTAGCAACAGTTGGTTGCTTCTTTGCGCTCCAAGAGACAACCTGATAAAGATAACATAACCTGATGTTGATTGCCGAGCGTCTTGACAGACAGCCCGCCCAACTGCGTCAAAGAATTCATATAACGATTTCAAGAGAAAAAGGAGATCAAGCAATTCAACTTCTTGATCTTCCCTTGTTATGCATTGCATTAAATAAGTAACCAATGCACAGATAAAGATTACAAGGATTGATTGTGTTGAGGTTGTTCTAATCTAGAACAATTCTTGTATTGCTTGTTCTCATCTATTGTAGGACTCTTGATTTTGCTCTTACGGTGGGATTCTTGTTCAATCTCAATTCTTGATAGATGTTTCATCTGCTGAACTCTTAAACTGCTCTTATGGTAGGATTCTTACTAAACACCAACTCCAGATACTTTTTTTTGTGCCTCTCATGCCTATCCTTAATAACTACGTTACTGCCGATTGGCCAGTCAAGAGCTTGACATATCAGAAACAAGCACTAAGCCAAGCCTCTGATTCCCCAGAGTTGGGTGGGGGCTTCTAGCATAAACATGTAGATTTCCTTCCACCAGAGTATCCCTCTTCCTTCTTAGGCAAGGATTTGTTAGAGGCTATTGCCTGACTAGAGCGTAGTTAATTTGTCAGCTGGCCTAATGAATAGTTTTTATGTGCTGGCATTTAAGTTTATTAATTACTTTTGTAGAGTGGAGTTGATCCTTCGGTTAGAAGCATGGAAAAGCCCAGAACTTTGGATGATGTACCTGATAAAACCAAACCCTGGGAAATTGCTGAAATTGTTGATCCTGTTCAGTGCCGAGTTGTTTCCATGCCGGACAGTGCAAATCCTGCCAGTAAGGTGGGTTTTAAATATATATATATATATATATATATATCATGCTATATATTAAATTTTGAAGTCTTTAAGAGTTATAATGATTTAATGGCCCCATCCCAGGTTGCTCGTCTTCTGTACACAAATTCTGGTGTTGGTGTTTTGGCTCTTTGGTCAAATGGGATTCAGAAGCTATGGAAGTGGAGCCGCAGCGAACAAAATCCAAGTGGCAAGGTAATGTTTTGCAAGAAATTGGTTTATTTTATTTTTGATTTGTGTGGAATATTTACATAAAACTTCTTGAAGAAGAGATTTCTGAATCGACTGAGGGTTTTTAAGGCCACTGCCAGTGTTACCCCACAGCACTGGCAACCAAACAGTGGTCTTCTTATGAGTAATGATGTCTCAGATGTCAAACTTGAAGAAGCAGTCCCATGCATAGCACTCTCGAAGAATGACTCATATGTCATGTCTGCCTCTGGTGGCAAGGTTTCATTGTTCAACATGATGACTTTCAAGGTAAATTAATTGCAAAATAGTATATATGTGTGCATGTATTGCTGATTTTGTCAGCATTGACAATCTATGTATGGTTGGGCATGAAATTACATTGATGAGCAGGTAATGACAACATTCATGCCACCACCGCCCGCTTCAACCTTCCTAGCATTTCATCCTCAAGATAATAACATTATAGCAATTGGAATGGAAGATTCAACTATCCACATTTACAATGTTAGGGTGGATGAGGTAATTACTTCAAAGCATCTGATTGCATCTCATATCATGGAGTTGAATTGCTCTCTCAATTGAAACTAGTTTGTACTGCTATTTTCAGGTAAAAACAAAATTGAAAGGTCACCAAAAGCGTATCACTGGTTTAGCTTTTTCCACCAACCTTAATATCCTGGTTTCATCAGGTGCTGATGCTCATGTAAGTTGCACACATGGTTCTTTTCCAATTTGTTTATCCTGCCACATGCATTCTATAATACCATATATAGAATGCCGTGCAGGATACATGAATATACTTAAACAAAAGACACACACATACGCATTGATTTTTTTTTGGTAAGTATTTTTACTCCCTTGCTTGTTTAGCTGAGGGCCTTGCTACTTGGTCTGGGGTTTTTGTCTGGGTGTCTACATGATCATCCAAGTGCTTTTAACAACAATGGAACTATCAAAATCTTGATACAGGCTTGCATCTTGTCTGGGAGTTTCTTGAGTGCATGTTCAAGGTTTTATAATAATATTTTATCATCCGTAGGTTATTCAGTCTGATGATCTGCCTTCCTCTTAAGTCTTACCATAACTGTAGACTCAAACACACCAGAAAACAAGAGAGGACTAATTATATGTTCTGAACAGTGTGTGCTTTACCATATAATAAAATTCCTAGAATGCTTGGATATGAATTTCAGCAAGGAGTTATACTGTATCATGTCTAGATTGTGCATTTTGTGGAGGAACTTTCACCTTCGAAGTTGAAACCTAGCTCTGTCTTCCCTATGGCAGTTTTAACAGTTTTGATCCATGATCTGCTTCTTCGTTCTTCTATTTTCATCATTCTATGCATCTAGTGTTTGTTCTCCTTTTGTACCTTCTATACATGTGCTAATTGATCATCCTTCTCCTCTTGTTGTTCATCCCCCACCCCTCCCCTCCTTCAATATGTGAAGGTCTTCATCTTTGATGTTTCTTCCTGACTTAGGTCCTTTCAGCTCAACATACCTCTGTTTGTAAATCTAAAGCCACCCATAAATTTACAAAGCTGAGCTTTGTAATTTTTTTGTTTGTATGGGTGATTATTCTTAGTCCATCCTAGTGTCCTGATGTTGTATTTTTTGTTGTTTAGTGGGTAGGTAAATACTCATCTATAGACCACCCAAAGCTCAGCTTAATTAACTGAAAGAAAATGAAATTAAGAAAGATAACTGAACTGAATATCCCTTAGAAATTTTGATGTTGGATCCCATGCATCACATATTGATGCTAGCTTTGAGCACTTAGTTCCCGCTCTACTTTGAACTTTGTGCAATAAGAACTTCCAATATCTTCTTGCAGCTCAGTCTGTGGTTTGCCCAGATTTTCTTTTATTTCCTTTTGGGTTGGTCAGTGAGTATCAAGTATCAACATACATAGTCGTCAAAATCACATCCTTTCGCAGTTTGTGTCAAATTGATTTACTTCCTTCCAATTGGATGGAGAGCTGGTGCTGGTGTGATGCATTCACACATTGGCATGCAAGATGGTTTTGGCTTCGCTAATATTAATACAGCAGTTGTTTTCTGCAGCTTTGCATATGGAACACTGATACATGGGAGAAGAGAAAGTCAGTAACAATCCAACTGCCTGCTGGAAAGCCGCCTGTTGGTGACACCCGAGTACAGTTCCACTCTGATCAAATCCGCTTGTTGGTATTCCATGAAACACAGCTAGCAATATATGATGCCTTCAAGATGGATCGCATTCGGCAGGTAGAAAGCTCCTCGAATTTGTAATATGATGAGACTGGTAATAGATTTCTTATGCTTTCTTTTGTGCAGTGGGTGCCACAAGATGTACTGTCTGTGCCCATATCTTATGCAGCATACTCCTGCAACAGTCAACTAGTTTATGCTGCTTTCTGCGATGGTAATATTGGGGTCTTTGATGCTGATAGTCTCAAACTAAGATGCCGTATTTCCCCATCAGCATACCTGTCCCAGTCAGTGTCTGGCAGGTTAGAACATCAAGACTTATCTCCCAGGCCCTGTTATTTGATTGACTATTGTAATCTTCTTATATAAACCAAAACTGAGATTGAAAATTGTCACTATATGTTTGTTCTTTACGTGCTATTATGATTAACTTAACATTTTTGTAGTACTTCTCCGAAGCCGTCTCTGCATTTTTGATTTTCGGATTTCCAATTTAACTGGTTATTTTCTTCCCAATTTTTTTTTACCCGTGATTGGATTGGTTGATATGCAATACTTTTTATATGTAATTTGATTTACTTTATTGAAAATTTCAGATATTAGACCTTTCCTGGTCACATCATCTTCTCTTTCTGTCCCTTCTCTCAATGATTATTTGTCAGTTTCTTTTGCCAACTAGTATACTCTCATGTTTGTATTTATATTCTACGAGTTCCCTGCAACATCATTTTTGTTTCAAGTCTTCTAAATTTTTCTTCTTCCTATTGAACAGATAGTAATTCTCATTCCGTGTTAAAGGGGTTGTCAAATTGGTTTTAATAGCACTGATAATGAAGTAATTTCTGATATCTATTAATCCATTCTTTACCTCGGTTATGTGTGTAATCACTGTCAATGCCGACTCAACCCTGCCATCCCTTTTAGGACCTCATTCTTTCTTATATTTATAATTTCTGTACTCACAAGCATTTAATTTTGTTGAAATTAATCTCCATCATTGAATCCTGTGTTTTTTATTTTGTAGCAGCCAAGCTGTGTACTCGCTTGTGGTTGCGGCACATCCGCAGGAGCCAAATCAATTGGCTGTTGGACTGACAGATGGATCCGTTAAAGTGATAGAGTCCTCAGAGTCTGAGGGGAATTGGGGAATGACCGCACCTGTTGATAATGGGATACTGAATGACAGAACAGCCACATCATCTGCCACAAGCAACCCCACTCCTGAGCAATCTCAAAGATGAGAATCAATTTGTATTACTACTGTCTTGATTTGTCTCAAATTGTATTTCGTCCGTGTTTATTGTATATTTTCAACTTCGGGTTTGCGCCCCATCAAAGATAAAAAAGCATAGAAGAAATGGTTAAATGGTTAGGGGCAAGATAAGATCATGTTTTTTTTGATCGGTAATCCAGCAGAATCTATTAATGAAAAGTGAGGACAAGGATAAAAGAGCAAAAGCATACATTCAAATAAAGTTTACAAGCCATAAACTCAAAAGCAGTATGATAAAAAGAGCAACCATTCCTGCCTCCTAGTCTAGATAGACCACCCGAAGAGGAGCTCAACCCAGCACAACCCTAGTTCCTCCCCGTAGGAATTAAGGCCCGCCCATTCTAGGGCAACCAACCGAATACGAGCACAAATATGAAATTAGGATCCCGAAATTCCTTCAAACATTCTGGGGTTTCTTTCTTTCCATATCATCCATGATATGGCACCTGGAAGCATTATCCAAAGAGCCTCCCTAACCCCACCCACATTGTCTCTAGGCCAACAATATAAGAAGTTAGTAAAGGAGTGAAAGACTCAGTTCACACCCATGCGGGAGATGAAATATTCTCAGATACCAAATGCCTTAGGACAATGTAAGAGTAAATGATTTACTGTCTCTTCCGCTTGGAGACACATAAAACACCAGTTGGCTAGCCTCTATCCTCTATGTTGTAAATTATCACAAGTGAGGATCTTATTCAAAACTACATTCCAGAGGAAAAAAGAGACCTTAGAGGGAATACCTAAGTTCCACATTGCTCGATAAGGGAAGGTACTTGAGGAGACCGGACCCAAAACATGTATAAGTGATCTTACTGAGAAACGAACATGGTTGCTGCCAGATTAGACCTTGTAATCCCTAATTTCATCACAAGAGGAATAAGAGCTAATGCGAGCCAACAGATGCGATGCTTCATCCAATTCCGAATCGTTTAGATCACATTTCAACATCAGACACCACACCACCCCATCTCTCTTCCTCTCAACGTAGTTTCTGACAACTGCCTCCTTATCTGTGGCTAGCAAGAATATCAAATCAAAATCTTCCTGGAACCGAGAATCACCAGACCAAACATTTTTTCAAAATCTCACTTCGAACCCTTGCCCCACCCAAAACCTGAACTTTGGGACCACCAATCTTACCCCATGATGTAAACTGTGTTAATGGTTATAATCAATTTCACATTCAAATCTTTGTTCTATATTTTTTTTTCTTGTTTGAATTCATAGTTTGCGTTCATTGATTCTGATACCCTTAAACCCATAAGGGGTTCTCTTGAAATCAGTGAAAAAACTTGAACTAAACCACAGAAGTGTATAAATATCCGATTTGAATATGTATAACTGGAGCAATTGATAGGAATGTTGAGTTGTGAGTCAAATGCTCTCCATTGAACTCATTTTTAAGTTTCTAATTCGAACTTCGAAAATACTATTTTTAACTTTGAACTTCTTATGTGGTCGTGTGTTCAACTCCCATTCCTTGACTTATCCTGGTATCTGTACGAAACATTTTGAGTGGGTTGGTGCAGATACCCGAAGGGACTAGCCCTTGGCTTGATGGCTTTGGGACACCCTCCGTTACCAAAATAAAATAAAATAGGGATGAGCTCCATTGGTTGGACTTCTACATCAACCATGGGTTTGGAGAGATTTTGATTGAATCTGATTTTTATGATTATTTTCACTTATGTGTTGTTGGCAGCTCGACTTCTTTCACATCTTGCCGACTTTAGAATCTTTTTTCTTTGCTAAAAAATTTCAAAATATAAAAAAAGGCTCTCCAGTTCCTTCTCATTTTTTCTCTATCATGGCCCTTCTGGCTTAACTCCCACCTTATCCAGTGTTAGCCCCGACTGATGAAGAAAAGTGTCAAATACCAATTTCTTAAAAATAATAACAATAATTAGATGTGATGGTTTTTTAAAATTGTCATATCCGACACTTTTTATGAAATATCAACATTTCATTAGTTCTTTTTGTAGTCCATTTACAAATATCATTGTTGTCAAGTTTTAGTCCCAACCACGGTTTGATGTTATCAATGTGTAGAATGACTTTTTTTTTTAAAGAATAAAGTATAACTCTTTGAATATCCAATTAAATGGTGAACTACTAGGTAGAGATGGGAAGCCTTTGCCTTAGCTTCCATTTAACCTTAGTTCACACTTAAACATCAATGGTTATTTCCCTTTATCAATGGTCATAATTTTATTAAGTTTTTCTTCTGATTTACTAAGGTAATATGAAATTGAAATATAAGTAAAGATACTCTTAATTTTATAATTATTCTATAATTAGTCAAAATTATCTTATATCTGAATTATGAAGTTTATGTAAAAATAATTTAGTTTTATAGCTACTAGTGGGCAGCACGTACGATGCACTTGAGAGAGGGGAAGGGGAGAGAGACTGGAAAGAGGGACTCTAGTGAAGGAATTAAAAAAAATTTATCTTAAATAGATGGAATAGTGAGTTGAAACTATCTAATAACCCATGTCCCTACTTTTTCTCTTCAAAAGTAGTTACAACGTAGAGAGAGTGTGCCTCTTCATTGAGAGATCAAGGATGGAACATTAGAGAAAATAAAGATAAAGATTTGAGGAAATCGTGAAGATATCGAGGGATTATTGTTAGTTGTAGTTGATATTACTTCAATACCCCTACAACTTTACTTTCCTCATGTAAAATAAGAAAACATAATATCTTAATTTTTTTTATATGGAATTTTGGAAAAATAAAAAATATATAAAAAAACTCACCCTTATATCATAAAATTAGGATTAATTAGGAATAAAAAAAATCAACCAACTTTTTAACCCTGTTTCTCTCATTATAATAGTAAAGATTCTATCATTAACTAATGTTTTAAAATTGTTAAAATAGAAAAATGTGGAATTGCCTCTACCAAAATTCAGAAGTTTTGCCAAAATCTCACCATATTTTAGGGGAATACAAAAATGGTGAAAAATTTGATAAAAATTCCAAAATTTTAGGATATTAAGATTCAGACTTGGAGGCAGTAATAGCCAGCCAATTTTATTTACATTGGGCTCCAATGTTTAAACAAGCTGAGCTCACGCCGGATCATATTTGATTTGGCTCAATTTGGAGCTCGACTCGTTTAAGACTTTGCTCGCCTTAAAATATTATATATATCATTCTACTAATAAAAGTACAAGGAATAACCTATACTTTATGTAGACATGATTAACCTTCAACTTACTTTATTGTTGATAAAATAAACATTATATTAATAAATAAAGAGAGAAGTTTATAATTAATTTTTATTGTGGTTCTTAGGGATAGTATGGTCATTAGAAATTTCATTAATGTCATTCTATGTAAATAATGAGCTAATAATAGGATCCTACTTAAATTAAAATTCTATTAACACTATCCTATTTAAATTAGATTATATTTTTTTTTAGTCCAATTGGGAGCAAAGCCCACAAAATTAGAATTCTATTTACGTACATATACGTACACATGTGATTCCAAGTTTTTAAGAACCATCCTCCTTGGCAAAAGGACAATTAAATCCATTCGGCACCCCCAATAGGGAAATAGTTGGGCGCAAGCCACCATTGTAGACGCTAGCTAGGTCGAACGGTGAGACAAACAAGGAACCCCTCTTGGTGAAATCTCTTGTTCTATCCGATGGCTGACTACTACTGGCATCCCTGAGATGCTACTCACTCCTTTCTCTTTCCTCTCTCTGCAGATCCTATCCAATCTCTCTCTCTCTCCCCTTATCTGATCTGGTATTTCTCTCTCCTTAAATACTTGTTGGGTTTTGATTGTGTTATTTCAAAATTCAAACCATTTGTAACAGATGAAATTTAATTTGATTATCAAAACGTTTTTCAAAATAAAATCTGTTTCAATTCCAGATTTATTGCCTTCATTAATTATTTGACTGTTACAGTCATTACTTCTATACTAGCTGTTACAGATTTTGGAGCCTATATAAGGGAGCTCCTCCTTCAAATTTTTTACACAGCAAGAGCAACCTCCTCTTTTCTTTCTCTCCCTTTTCTTTCTTGTAATTTTCAGTCCTTGGAGCATAACTGAGTTGTTCGGTTTTGCTTGCATTATGAGTGCACGCTTGCAAGCTATTTTGATTGTTGTACCCTGAAGGATAGACCGTCATCAACCTGCTGCACCAAGAAACTATCTCAGAGGGGCGCGATATGTTCTTAAGGGCAGTGCTTTAGCACACCTCAATCTCCTATTCATTGTTGTTTGGTCATAGTTGCATCGTCTCTTCAATTTCCAACAATACTTTCTTGAATTTGAGTTTGATGTGTCGTTATACATTTATATGCAAGTGCATCTGTTTCTAGGATATTTTTTTGTCTGCTCTCCCTTAGCTGATTATGAGTATCTCATTAAGCTCATCTTGATCGGCGACAATAGTAATTCGTCTAAACATTTATATTGCAAGCTAGTAACGGCGGTGAGAGAGGTGGCGATGGATGTGCTAAAAAGTGAGTTCTTTGAGGTGTCAAACCATCATCACCGATATGACGAGATCGAATCACAGCCAATTGCAATTGGATTCGGGGAGAGTTCAATCGCACCCACAAGTCCCCACATGTTCCTGTTAACCCCAGTAAGCATGGTTAAGATTCACTAATCTTTAGGGTTCGACAATCTAACCGTGGTTTTTAGAAGAAAAAAAAATTAACCCTAAGGGTTAAAAATTCTGAACTAGAGTTAAAAGTTTTTTTTTTAAAAACCAAAGTTAGATTATTGAACACTAAGGGTTAGTGAATCTTAACCATGGTTGATAGAGATTAATAGGGACATGTGGTGAAATTCAATCGCAATTGGTTGTGATTCAATCTCTTATATGACTTGCAAAGTGTACTACAACGATCACTATGACCATCGGCTCGGCTATATAACCAACCTTCTTCATCTCATCTGTGAATACACCCCATGTATCCTCTCTCCTTCAATAGCAACCCGTCTTCCATCCTCTCTCTTTCCTCTCTCTCTCTCTCTCTCTAGCTCAATGAATTGCGAAGATGATATACACATGTGAGTTTAGAAGGTTTGTTGTTCACAAATGTCTCCTAACTAGCTAGGCAATCTCCATATCCTATGGAAGACTCTTAAGTGAAAGTCATCTTCTTCCTATTGAAGCCTGTTTATGGTGACGATTTCTTTTAAAAGTTTCGGGAATTAAAAGCTCATCTTCTATCAAGTGCGATGATGTGTTCTCCTCGCCCCCAAAATAGAGTGCTCCGTACAACGACCTTCTTAGGAATTTTTGTAATATAGATACGAAATCAAAGAGTTCAAGCAGGAAGAGAACGGGGAAGAAGATAAAGATGTGCCTGATTTTAATGATTTGATAGCAGGGTTTGGTGAGAGCAGTCCTTTATAGATATTTTCTTCTCTTATTTACCTTGATTATGTCCCAGAATATGATGAGATCACATCCAAGTTAATCTGGGAGTGGAGAGACTAAGCTACGTTTCGGAGTCCCGTGGTTAGTGTGGTCGCATGATATGATGCATGAATTGTATATATATTTTTTCTTTTGTTTTTGTTTTAATTTTTGGGGTCTTAACACTCTTATATATAATTATTATTTTTATAATAAATAATTAAAAAAAAAAATAATATGTGCAAAGCACGTGCACATTTACTAGTATATATATATATATATATATATATATATATATATATAACATATCATGATAGGTTTATTAATATTAATATATAATAATATTTTTAAAATTTTACTTATCATTTTATAATACTTTTTAATTTATAATAATATTGTTTAAAATATAATAATAACAATAGAAAAATGAAAAGCAAAAAATCTAACTCTATTATCAAATCTTATTTTTATGCATGTATATATTAATTTTGTATAATTTTCGTATTGTAATTTTATATGAAAAATCATATAGAATTGATTAAAATAACTTCCCGAATCAATCTTGAACAAAATCGAACTTGGCTAGGCAAGAACCGACTCAATCAAGTAGCTCAAGCTCAAGCCAAGCCAAGCCAAGCTCAGCACGGCTCAGCTCAGCTCAAGCCAAGCATGTGAGTGGCAGGCTAGTAAATTGTGGAAGCAATGGGGTCTTTCTTAATACGTGCTCTTCTATAGAAGAGCTTGATTTCGGGACAAGGTAAGCTAGGGTTAGGGTTACTGGGATTTTCTTCACAATTAGCTTGAAAACGATACGGTTTCTTTCATCAGGGAAACCCTAGGTTAGGGTTAGGGTTTCTGGAATTTTCTTCTCAGCGTTACATTTTTTTTTAGGTTATCCATGGCGAATCGCACGGACCCTACAGCGAAGAACATTCGAGGGACGAACCCGCAAAACCTGGTGGAGAAGATTTTGAGGTCGAAGATCTACCAGAATACGTACTGGAAGGAACAGTGCTTCGGTCTTACAGCGGAGACTCTCGTCGACAAGGCGATGGAGATCGACCATTTAGGCGGTACCCACGGCGGCAATCGCAAGCCAGCTCCTTTCATGTGCCTTGTCATGAAGATGCTCCAAATTCAGCCTGAGAAGGACATCGTTGTTGAATTCATCAAGAACGAGGATTACAAGTACGTGAAAGCTTTTATTAATCACTTAAAAGTACAAACTTTTGTGGATTAGGGTTTTGAAAGAACTACTTGTTGTTAATTCAGGCGAAGTATCTCTCTGTTTCAAATTTGGGATTCTTTGAATATCTTGCAAAGACTAGAATTCTGATTTACCTACAGTGAAATTTGTTGAAAGTTGCAATGCAGAGACTTACTGTTGTAATTTATCATGAAAGATGATCTGCTGAACTGGGTTGTACCTGCTTATGTTGTTTGTTCCAGGTTCTACTCAATGTGTTTTGTAGTGTGTACTCAATATATCTTCATGTTCTATATGAAATGAAATTATCTTTTAAGCCCCTTTATTTCATCTGTCATTTTGTTTTAATTTCTACTGAATATTTCATGGTGGCTTGCAGATATGTCCGTATACTTGGTGCATTCTATTTGCGTCTTACTGGGACAGATACCGATGTGTACCAGTACCTAGAGCCACTATACAATGACTACCGGAAACTTAGGCAAAAATTGGCAGATGGACGTAAGATTGTGAACCTATCTTTGGGAATCTTATTAATAACTTTCCATTTAGTACTCCAAACTGGAAATTTTCTTCTATTTTGTATTTCAATTTGGACTCTTGAGTAGTTCTACTAATTTACCATGTTATGGTATTTTTCTATTGTCTCAGGGTTTTCTTTGACCCATGTGGACGAGGTTATTGATGAACTTCTCACAAAAGATTATGCATGCGACATTGCTTTGCCACGCATCAAGAAAAGGTGGGGTTTAGTAGATTTGATGTTGGCTTAAGCTTTAATTAATAATTTCCATCTTTTTTTTAATATCTGTCATGTATGATGTCTTTCATGGGATTTATTACAATTTCATTGATTAGAATGCATTTGATGTAAAAACTTGTAAACTGGCTTGGTCATCAGTTTGTTTGCGTTATGGCACTTCGCTAACAAGTAACTACCAAGGTTTTTAATTTCAAAATTTTCTACGATTTCAGCCAACCCACCCGAACCGAAATTCCGAAAAATTGCTGAATTTTGGCGAAATTTCAAAATCTGAAATATTAATATTTTATTAATTATATATATATATATATATTTTTTTTTTATTAATATATATATGTTAAAAAATAATATTTTATTAAAATTTTATATATTTATATAAATATTATTATTTTATTTTTAAAATTAATATATAGAATTTCAAAATTTCAGTAAAAATTTTGAAATATTTCAAAATTATAATTAAAAAACAACAAAAAAAACTATTTAAAAACAAAAAAAAATCATTTTTCGGCCGAAACTCCGAAATCTTGAAATCCGAAATTTCACCCGAAATTTCGGCCGAAATCCGATTTTCGAAATGAACCCAGTTTCAATTTCGTTGGAGTTGTCCGAAACCGAAATTTCAAACCTTACTAACTACTACATGTTTATTTTGTGATTTGAAAACATGTCTTGTGGTTTGGATAGAATGAATCATATTTAAATAAAAATAAAAATTGAAACTACTATTTAAGCAAAAACACAAATGAAAATAACAATAATATGATGAGGTTTTCACCTTTTTAGCACATGCTTATCCTGTCTGAAATCTTCCTTGGCACTTTAAAATTTTGCCGTCTCTGTCCTAAACCTGTCTGGTCTAATGAACTCCTGCTTCCATGATTAGCAAGTTTTGCAACTTGTGTGTGTGTGTGTGCGTGCGCGCGCTCGGCCAGTGAAGGATGCTAGGTTACAAATACATATTTGATCTCATGATTTATACATGACATAATCTGTAGTTTCTACTTTACATACTGTTTTCAGTTGTTTGGATTTTGGAAGAAGTACCAATTCTAATGACTTATTGATTTGTTCAACTTGGGTATTCATATTCTTGCTTCTTGGTGTTGTTTTAGTGGATTGTACTGCTATTTGTGGATGATTACTAGACTGAATATACCCGAGGGAGGATTTGTAATTTGATTTTGTATGGAATCTATTCCAACAGATGGACTCTTGAATCAATTGGGACACTAGAACCTAGAAGAAGTGCTTTGGAAGATGATTTTGAGGAGGAAGAAGAAAAAGAAGAGGATGATCAGATCATGGCTGGATTACAAACGGCAGCTCATGAAAAGGTTGGGAGTTTCTTTCTTTAGTTCCAAAAATAGTCCTACTTTGATTTGGTTTGAATCATTTCTTATTTGTGTATTTTCTTCCTTGTAATAGGATTATTATCGCGGGCGAAGTCCTACAAGGGAAAGAGAAAGGGATAGAAAACGCGACAGTCATAGACACAGGTATAATCACTTGAAAAGTACTATGTATCTTATTTCTTATTTTCATGCTAACTGAATTTTGATTCTCATGAGATTCGTTTGAAATTGGTCCCTGCTAGAACATTTTCTATCTTGTTTATTTCTTATTAGACTTCTTGCAATTCCTTTTGTCATAATTACTGATAAAAAAAAAATCCATTTGTCATAATTTATCCCCTCTTCCACACAATTTGTTTTCTTGATCTGTTAGTGGCAGAATATCCATCCTTGTACTTTGCTTTGCCTAGCAAAAAAAAAAAAATGAAAAAGAAAATTCTGTACTTACAAGTTACAATATGACTTCTTTTGGTACAACAATACTTGACTTGATGTAGATGCTTTAGGTGTATTGTAAAAGTTAAAAGAAACCATCTTGCAAATGGATGTTTTTGGGTCCTGATTGTTAGAGCTTGGTCTATACTGTTATACACGGCATATTGAATTCCTGAATTAGCTGCTGGTTCAAATGCTTTTACATAAATAATATTTATAGTCTGTTATCCCCTTATAATAGGCTGAGCATGCATGTATTATATCCCAGATTATTGGACTTGGTGTATGTGTTTATATTTTTGTTGAGGCCTGTGATTCTATGTGTTGCTTACTTGCTTGCTTGTAGTGGTCGGGTTTTTCATTGGTTGGCAGAGTAAAATAAAGAACCTCATTGTTATACATTCGTAGGGATCATGTTGGATTTAAGATAGTCAGTCTTAGAACAGCTATTGTCCACACTAGGCAAGAATTATTAGATTTTTCTCTACTTTGCTGAATGTAGTGACGAGTGTGCTAGAGTATATTGGAACGTTGGAAGCTGGCATTTTTTGACTCTTCTTCCCCCATCCCCCCTTCCTTTTTTTTTTCTTTTACAGAGTTTTGTTGCTACCGCGGCATTTAAAGCCATCGGTAGTTTAAAAGGCTTCCTACAATAATATGTGATGATGACCCTGCCAGGTTTCTCTGTACTGACAGTGTGCAGTGAGAAGTATGATGGGTCACACAGCTCTATTGTGCAAATGTTGTTTCAGTAAATTCTAAACTGATTTGCTTTGTTTCATTCACAACTAATATTTATTACACATTATTTTCAAATCAAATATTTTATTTCTCAAGGAATTTGGCTTTTAAACATTGATCAAGATCCGGATTCAGATTCACAAAGTCGGGTAGGTATGCATAGTTGGTTAGAAAGTCATGCATATGTTTCTATATTACTGGTGGATATGCTTTAGATTTATTGTAAAAGTTAAAAGAAACCATCTTGCAAATAGATTTTCTTTCTTTCTTTCTTTCTGAATGTTAGAGCTTGGTCTAAACTGTTGTACACAGTATTTTGAATTCCTGAATTAGCTGGTTCAAATGTATTTGTGAGACAAGTCTTAGAACAGCTATTGTCCATATTAGGGAAGAATTATCATACTTTTCTCTACTTCGCCGAAGGTAGTGTTAGAGTATATTGGAAGCTGGTTTCTTTGAACTCTTTTTAAAAAAAGAGTTTTGTCATTACCACGGCATTTAAAGCCCTTGGTAGTTTAAAAGGCTTCCTACAATAATGTGTGATGACCCTGCCAGGTTTCTCTGTACTGACAGTGTGCAGTGAGAAGTATGATGGGTCACACAGCTCTATCGTATAAATGTTGTTTCAATATCTTTTAAAATGATTTGTTTCGCTTCATTAACAACTAATTTATTCCGCATTATTTTCACGAAGTCATGCATGAGTTATATATTATTTGTGGTTATGCATGCCTTTGAAAGATCCAAGCTACTTTTCCTTTTCAGGGACTGGGATTACGACAGGGAACATGGAAGAGGGCGTGAAAGAGAGAGGGACAGAGACAGGGACAGGGACCGTCATCGCCTGCGAGAAGAAAAGGACTATGGTCACGAGAGGGAACGGGAACGAGATAGGGAGGGTAGGGAACGGGAAAGGAGAGACAGGGACCGGGGGAGGCGGAGGAGCCGTAGCAGGAGTAGGGATCGTAAGGAGCGTGGTGGAGATTACCGCAAGAGGCATGCTCGCAGCAGTGCCAGCCCTAGGAGGCGGGCAGATGGGTTGGAGGATGGGAATACCCGAGATGAGCCAAGAAAGAAGAAGGAAAAGAAAGAGAAGAAGGATGATGGCACAGACCACCCTGATCCAGAGATTGCAGAACAGAACAGGCTCCGGGCATCACTCGGATTGAAGCCATTGAGGCCATGAATTGAAACAGTGTTTTGGAAAATTGTAAAAAATACAAATCAATGACATTTGGACTTCTGTTTTAGGCTGCCCAAAATGACATTTGGACTTCTGTTTTAAGCTGCCCAAATGGATTGCAAAATTATATTAGCATAATAACATGGATGAAGAAGCGTTCTGGTTTTTATCAGGGAGAAATGACAAATGATTGAGAACTCACTTTCACACTCTCTCAAATTAATCATTACTGGACCAAAGCAGTTGAATGGGTGAGCCAGCCACTCCACTGCTTCAAATATGAAAATATTTCATTCAGTTTTAAATAAAAGGAACTGGCACCGTAGTCTCCAATTTGAGAGAGAAATGAATGTGGCAAGAAAATTATCATTCCCTCTCTACATAATTACAAAATTGTCAAAGCCTTTACACTGGAGCTCTGCTTCTACGCCTTGATGTAGAGCTTCTCTTTGTAACCTCAATAAAACCTCAAAACTAGAACATGTCGTCTCTACTACTTATCATTAATAGTCTAATAACGTTCAGTGGGTACTTGTCTTTCTTACTTATCATTAATATACTTACCATTAATAGTCTATAACGTTCAATGGGTACCTCTTGTCTTTTTTATTTAATTAATTGTCTCATATAGAAATAGAGTCATTCTATGGGTACTCCCAAATATGCTCCCAAATCTACTCCTTAATCTTAACCGTTTATAATCATCCACTAAAGGCCAGAATTTGAGTTGGCTTATTTTGTCTTTTCTAATGCCACGTCAAATCTAATCCTAACCGTTTAACAACTGAGATAAACGGTTAGGATTTGGGAGTACACCTTGGGAGTATCCCTAGACTAATTCATAAAAATAATGGTCTAAGTACTCTTATATTTAATAGAATGATATTTAATAAGGAAAATAGTCATCTCCTCGGTCAGTGATGCGAGGAGGGGCATCTCGGCTCCCTTTTTCTTGCCATGTGTCCCCCTTCTAACCCTATTTAACTATGGTTAAGATTCATCCACCCTTAGGGTTCACCCATCTACCCTTGGTTTTAAAAAAAATTTAACTAAAGGGTTAAAATAAACTAACCCGAGTTAAAAGGGAGTTAAAGGGTCGGATATGTGAGAGCGAGGAGGAATAGTCCCCTCCTCGGCCGATGACTATTGCTCATTTAATAAATAAAGAGAAAAAGATTAGTGAATGTTAATAAGTTCACTAATTTTTTTTTTTGACCCAAAGGGTTGGGGACACCCGGGTTTCCAAAAAAAAATTCACTAGTCTTTTGTGAATGAAAGTTAATATTTCTTGAGGCCAAAAATAGAAATATAACATTTTCCTAAGATAAAGCTTTAAAGTTGTTTGTCCCCTGCCCTTTACCAGCTATAAGCTTTAAAGTTGTATATAATCGAGCCGTGCTTGAACATATCACTATATAGTGAGATTAATTTTGAGCTGGAGCTCTGCTTCACGGTGTTGAAGCTGAGCTCCCCTATTTATACTAGGGCAGTGACATGATTGTAATTACAGAGAAAGGCTGGGGCAATTTCACAACACACATAATTACTACGTTGCCACTGTCCCAATGTAAAAAGGGGAGTCCGCTCAACACCCTGAAGCAGAGCTCCTCTTTGTATTTAAACTAATATATATACTTACCTACTAAAATATATATTCACTTTATTTAAATACTATAATTTTATGTACTAGTAAAGATTAATAGCATATAATATATTTGACATGATAAGAATACTCTTTATATGACTATAAACTTATACTAAAATTTTATGTAATGGTACCTATATACAAGAATAAAATTTTCACCTATTATACAAGTTGCTCACGAATGGCTCAAAGTTTGTAAGTTTGTTTATTTAATGAAATCAAATTGATGCTTGATTCTCGAGCACAACGAAGAAGCTTGAACACCCCACCAGTCCACCACTTAGCTTGACTCGCTATCACTCCTATCACATCGTCTCAGAGGCCGGCCTCTATATTGCTACTGTGAGCTTCAATATTTAGAGGTTGGGAGAGAAAATAGAGATGACCTCTATAACACTATTCATGTTCTTACAATATTATTTGTGTCCTCAATCTTTGTTAAAATACCGATTGTGTCCTTTTACCTTTTGACACCTCCTTAACCGTGGTTAAGATTCATCCATCCATCCTTGGTTTGTTTTAAATATTAATTATTTTTTAAAATTAAAAAACGAATTAATGAAAAAAAAACCAAGGATGGGTGGGTGAATCTTAACCACGGTTAAGGGGTTTCAAAAGGGTGACTTCAAAGGTATCCACCCCCTTGAGTTTTAGAGCAGGAATAGTGATTTAGAGATTCCTCCCATTGGAGCAAATAACTTTAAAGTGACCCCATCTCTTCTAAATATAGAGGAGATGCCGAAATAGAGGAGAGATATTGAGTTTTGGGCTGGTGATGCTCTTAGATCTACCGGGAACTTAAGATTTTGGTGAATTAAAAATAAATAAATAAATAAAAACTGTGGCAAAATTTCTCTGCAACAAACAAACCATGCTATATGAACCTTCTGCGACGCCTCAATGGCTCTATTAATACTACAATTTTGAGGACGGAAAAAAGAAGAAGACAATAAAATAAAGAATAGCTAAACATTACCAACTAAATGCAGGTTATTTCAATTCCCTTTTCAGTTCTGCAATTGTAACGAATTATCATAACAAATGGCACCCAAGAAATTCTAACGGCTCAATCGTCTGCCACTCAGAATCATCGTTTTATTCCTTCTCTCCTTGAGATTGATCACTTCCTCCTCCTCCTCTTTATCATAATCATCATCTTCATCTTCTTCTTCTTCTTCTTCTTCTTCTTCATCTTCTTCTTCATCTTCTTCTTGCACATTCTTTTAAAGGCAGCTTGTTCTTCAGCGCGTCTAAACCATTCTGGTATTTCTTCCCAACCATTTGAACTGTATGTGCTGCTCATACTTGACCCGCCAAACGACTCCGAATCGTCCAGTTCGAGCTTACCAAATATCTGGGTCTCTTCTTTGATGCATCCATTACCATATTGTTCGTCTGGGTTTTGGCTAACATTACCAGTTTCATCAATATTACTACTCCCGGATCTAGTATTTCCACCCTTGACAGAATTAATCTCTGATGATTTCTTACTAGTACTGAAGACATTATTAGCGAAGAAAATAGCAACTTTGCTCGGGAAAAGCTTTCTTGGAGTAGTACCCAATTTCTTGGAGTTATTGCTGTTGTTGTTCTTGTTGGTGTCTACGTAACAATCTTTCACCTTTACAGTCTTGCAGAGTGACTTTGGGATCCTGATCCTTACTTTTGGTGATGGGTCTTTGAGAGCACCAGATTTCCTGCTGTTGCTGATATTGATGAAATTAGATAATGGGGACTTTGGTAGATTCCTGAAAACTCTGCTCAAAAGAGCTCTGCAACTGTTTTTCATAGTGTTAGAGTTCTTCTCTTTCATTGTTCCTGACCGCTGTGGTGATGGCATTATTTTGCCTTCAAATAAATGGGTTTCAGAGAGAGAGAGAATGAGATTGGTGTGATATCAGAGAGAAAGAGATTTAATTTACGATTGGCGGGATGTACGAGGTTTTAGGTGATTGGTTAGAGCTTCTCTTCTATTTCTAATTGACATTCATGATCCATTACTATCTGTTTTTGGGCTCTTTTCCGTTTCCTTTTGCAATTTGGATTTCGTTACTCGGCGAGTCGGAACCAGGAATGGAACGGGTCGGGTTTGGGCCGGGCCGGGCCACCCAACCCTATTCCCCCGGGAAGACTCCTAATTCCTACCCGGTTCCCATCCCAAACCCGGGCGGTTCTGATATAGAAAAACATTCTTAACCCCGTCCCCATCCCGCCCTGTCTCGTTAAGCACTAGTTGGACGAGGCGGGCCAGTATTTCATATTATAAGTATTACTATCAAAGACTGCACGGCTAATAATTTAAGAATATCTATGATTAAATAATATTATTTATTTATTTAAATATTAATTAAATATTTTAAAATATTTAATAAATTTTATCTTTAATAATATAAGTTTTTTTTTTTTTTGGATAGATATTATTAGATTTTATAATAATAATTTATTATTATTTTAAAAATATTTAATAAAAAATCATAAGTTTCTTAATGTTAAATTTTAATTAATACTTTAACAAAAAAAAATTAAATTAATACACCCAAGAGTTAGAGATAAGAGAAGACTACAATAGTGGAGATAGAGAGGGCTCTAGGATAAGATAGTGGATCCCAAATTTGTAAGAGTTTGAGATAAAAGAGGGCTCTAGGATGAGGTTAAGGGTCCCAAACTTGAATGGTCGGGATTAAACTCTTATCACAATCTCCTAAAATCTCTCTAATGATTTTTGAATTGAAAGGGAGACATGTGAGAAAGAAAGAGAGTTAACGGTTGAGACTAAAGAATGGTGTCACATGGTATCCTAAAAATAAAACACATAAGATTACTATGATTGAAGATTAGAAAGCAAAAAGAGAGGGTTAAGTGACACTTATCTATACTATAATATAAAGAAATAAGACTTCTCTTTCTTCTCTCCTCTCCTCTCCAAACCCCAATCTCTCCAATCTTATAACTTCTATTTTAGAGATAACACGTAGATTTTCTCTTTAATTTCCACCGTTCAAGTTTGTGACCCACTATCTCATCTTATAGCCCTTTATATCTCCACTATTGTAGAATTTTCTCTTATCTCCAACTCTTGCAGATTTAGGATGCACTATCTCATCCTAGAGACCTCTCTATCTCCACTATTATAGAGTTTTCTCTTATTTCCAACTCTTGAATATATTAATTTAAGTTTAATATTAAGAAATTTATGATTTTTTTATTAAATGTTATTAAAATAATAAAAAATTATTATTATAAAGTCAATTAATTAATACAAATTATAATGTTTATCAAATTAAAAAAAAAACATATTATTAAAATATATTACTTAATATTTAAATAAAAAAATAATATTATTTAATTTAGATATTTTTAAATTATTACCCGTGCATCGCACGGGGTCTCTGCTAGTTTCTTTATGTTATAATACTAACAAAGCCCCCGTGCAATCCACGGGAGTACAGAGAAAAATGAAAAGAGAATAACTAAAAAAATAATTGAGATAAATGTGAGAGGACTATTGAGAAATATTGGGAGGAGTCGTATCTTTTGTGAGAGATAAAAAAAAAAAATGAGATACATAAGAGAAAATTTAGGAAGAGATAATTGAAGGTATTTTTGGGATCAAACAGAAAATGAGGAGACTTAATAGGTAGGGATAGAGAGTGAAAAGTGGGGAAGGGACATGTCTCTACACACCCTTATTCGTATGAGAAAATAGAGGATCACAATCCCTCAAATGATTTTTGAATTGAGAGGGAGACGCGTGTGAGAGAAATAGTTAACGATTGAAATTAAAAAAATGTGCCACGTGACATCCTTAAAACAGAACTCGTAGAATTCATGAGATTGAAGATTGAAGAGTAAAGAGAGAGGATTAGGTGACACTTATTTCTTTATATTATAGATAGATAAATACATATTATATTGAAATAATTTTAGGATTAATTTAAGGGTAAATTAGTACTTTCAAATTATATACGTGGCTGAGCGGGGCAGCTTAAACCCCTTCATGGCTGAACCCGGTTGGGTTTAACCAACCATTCCCAAATCTGCCCATACCCCATTTAAGAGCACCCTAAACCCGTTCCAATAAGGGTAACCTGCCCGTTGCCATCTCTTGTTGGAACCAAAGTTTTGGTAACCGAACTGGCCGTCCAACTGGGTGGTTGGCCGTTCCCATTTTAACTATTTCGACAGGTCCAGTTCGATCGTGCCCTTTTTTTTAATTAAAAAACTTAATTTTTCATTTTCGGTTCTTACCCTTTTTTATCACGTGTTCCCTGTTCAATCGTCCGGCTCTTTAAGATACCTAATTTTCACCCTGATTTTGAAGAGAATCTAGTTTCAAGGGTTTTGGCATTTGGGGGCCGGGTGACTAGCCCAACCAGCCGGTCCAGTTTTCAATGCTTAGGAACCATATCCGCTGTGATATTTTTTGTGGCTGTACAGGAGATTCTTACCTTTAAATACCAAGAACACATGGAAGGCCACATTAAATAACAGAGACGATTTGCTCCCACAAGCTTATTAGGATTCCTTCTTTAGATTTGTTGTTTCCTCTCTATTTTCATTTTTTGGGAGAACCCAAATCCTTACTGTGAAAACCGGATTTGGCAAATCCAGTTATCACCCCTTGAGGTAGTCACGTGTCTTTTTTGACACCCCTTAAATTGGGTTAGATGCACCCACCCCTAGGGTCACTCATTGGTTTTTTATAATATTAATTTTTTTATAAATATTTTAATTTTAAAAAAGCCTTAAAAACATTTTTTTAATTTTTTTTAAAATAATTAATATTAAAAAAAAAACCAAATATGAGTGGGTGAACCCTAGGGGTGGGTGAATCTTAACCACAGTTAAGGGGTGTCAAAAGTGACACGTGGCTACTTCAAGGGGTGATAACCGGATTTGCCAAATCCAGTTATCACCATAGAGGGTTTGGGTTTTCCTAAAATATGAAAATAGAAGAAACAACAAATCAAAGGTTTTAGTTAGGGTGCAAATCCTCTCCAGTGATAACCGGATGTGGCACATCCGGTTATCACCCCTAGAGGTCGCCACATGTCTCCTTTGACACCCCTTAACCGTGGGTAAGGTTCACCCACCCCTAAAGTTCACCCACCTATTTTTGGTTTTTTTTTTAAAATATTAATTCTATTTTTAAAATTAAAAAACTGTTTTTAAAGTTTTTTTAATATTAAAAACAATTTTTTAATTTTAAAAATAGAATTAATATTTTTTTAAAAAAAACCAAAGATAGATGGGTGAACCCTAGGGGTGGGTGAGCCTTACCCATGGTTAAGGGGTGTCAAAGGAGACACATGGCGACCTCTAGGGGTGATAACCGGATGTGCCACATCCGGTTATCACTGGAGATGATTTGGCACCTTTAGTTAACACAAGTACCCCTCTTTTATCTTTATAATTTTCAACTACCCATACAACAAATTTTGGATTGCCCTTGTTATCTCTCCATCATAGCTCTGTTCATAGTTACTTAAAACCATCCCTCATTAGTTAATTCCTTAAAATTAGTAGGAGGTTAGTAAATTGGGTGCTCTTTAATTGCCTCACAAGAGAGACCGAATCCTCACCCATGCGATACACTTCCTAGTTCCTACCAAGATGTCAGTAGAGTTTTAAAATAAAATGGGAAATACTTAACTTACTGCAGCAGTAGACTACCTATTCTAATATACAGTCTTCATTTGATGAATGTCCCTTTTTTTTATCACACATCAACTGTAGTTAAAGATTCACTCATTATTCTAATACAGGGTGTGCTAATCACTGCCCTTTTAAAATTAATTAGGGATAGATGGTGTTTTTCTATTTGTTATGTGGGATTTCCGAATGAGTGGCACACCACCATCCTCGGGGGACTGGGTGTGCTACAAAATTCAAAAGAGAAATGTTTAACTTACTGCCACATTCCACTGTGTAATGGAATGTGCAGTCCTCATTGTCGATCCATGCCCCCTTTTTAACACTTATCAACTGCAGTTAAGATTCACTCATTAACCTTAAGTTTCTTAAGCTTAATCATAGTTAAAAGAGTGTTCTAAGGGACACATGGACACGACTTTTGACTACATAGTCAAATGCATGGTGGGCTAATCACTGCCCAATTCAAAACCCATTGTTAACACCACCAGTTTCATTAATTCACCAAAACATAAGAAGGTACTTTCGGAATGAAGAATAGGACTTCCACAACTCCCAAGTCTCAACTCCACTAAAAGGATCAAAGGGTTACCAAGTTTGCTACATGCTATAGCGAATTGCGAATAGAGCGAACTCGAACTGGTTCATGGTTCAGTTCAGATTAGTTCATGAAATTGAGCGAACCACATAGTGGTTTCAAAACAATCTTATTCTGTCAAATTTTTTATTCAATTTCATTGATATTCTTTTTAGGTTCAGCAAATTTATACTTTGAGTTCACAAACCATTCATAATAAGATATTTTTATTATTTTTTCAATAAGTATTGGTAATATATTGTTTACATACTTAAAAAATATATATTCTTATAATATAATATAATATAAAATATATATTTTGTTTTACATGCTTAAGTAGCAAACTAAACTAAAGAACCTAAGCGAACTGAAAAATTAATTATCTCATCCTACCCTTAGCGAACTGGGTTCACTCTAAAATGGCGAACTGCGAAACCGAATTCTAACCGAGCGAACCAGGTAACATTGGTTTTGATACCGTTTTTTTAGCTTCATAAATTTTTAATCAAATAGACTGCAAAGAACAACTTTGCTGGCACTAATAAGGTTTTTGTTCCATTTTCGCCGGATTTTCAATTCTTTTCTCTGTGAGATATTTGAATCTCATAGTTTATTCTTGTATTTGTAAGTGAAAGAATCCTGTATTTTCCCGTCTTTTTTGAAATCCTCCCAGAAATTTTGAAAAAAAATTCCTTTTAGTGTGGAGCTGGGGGACGGGGGGGCCTAGCCCCTAAAATTTTTGAGAAAAAAATATTTTTTACAAACATACGCAATGGCCAATGAACTTGGCCCTAAAAAAACAAAATTAGGGGCCCATTGTTAGCCCCTGCAACATAATCCTGGCTCCGCCCTTGGCTACTAGCCTACTATTTCAAATTTTGGCAACAAAAACCGAAATTTGCAGGTATGTTCGCAAAATGGAATCAAAGATAGTATATTTTTCCTAATGTTTTGTTTTTTGGTTTTTGTTCAACGATTTGCTAGTTTTTGATCTATTAAGTTTGGTATTTTATGATATTTCATGTATCTCCGTCGATTAAACCCAACTATTTTTCTGTACTTTCATGAATTGATCATCAATGTCTTATCCCCGATACTTGGGGTTGACAACACAAATCTTGTTCTACAATATAACTTCGATTAAGTCGTGTCATCAAATTTTTTCTCACCAACTTCATCCATCATTTTGGGCTATTTTTAGCATTCAATGTGTATCAATTCAATTCTTCTTACGCATTTTCTAAACTAGTCCAAACCATGTCAACAGAATTTCTCTTATTTTATCACCTTTGGCTAAAGGAGTAACTTTCAGATTCTGTTGAATGTCCTGATCATTTCTGATTTTATCTCTTCGTGTCTTCCAATTCATCCATCTTTAACATCTTAATTTCTGCTATACTAATTCCATCTATTAATACATTGAAGTGCAGGGATTATGAGATGATAATATAAAATTTTGAAAAAGATAGATACTTTCCAAAAATGAATGGCTGAGGAATGCAGTTATGAAATAATACAACTTTATAGGATTCTCTCAAAGAAAATGAACTCCAGGCAGTGTATATTAGTCTTCTTTGTAAGTGGAATGCAGGATCGATTCTTCCTGCACCTACAAGCTAAGAATCTCATTCTCCTTTCAACATTCTCACATGAAATTACTAATTAGTTTCCATTTGACTTTATAGCCAGGTCTCTTTAGAGGCAAAACTCTCCAAAAAAAAAAAAAGTCTCTTTAGAGGCAAAAGGAGAGTCTTTTTCATACTGACCTCTCTTTCTATCATTTTAAACAATTCTACATGCATTTGGATTTTCATCACTAAACATTGAAGTAATGTTGTTCCCATTGCTGTTGCCGTTGCTGTGATTGTGATAATCCTCACTGTAGTAGTGTTCTGGCCTACTGTAATGGATCTGTTGAGGTGGTGGCTCATATTCAGAGATGTAATGAGATGGTTTGTAGGTGTTGTAGCTGTGAGTAACATAAACAGGTGGCGGTGGCTGGTGTTGGAAACCATGGCTATTAGGATAATTGTTCCAGTTCCCACCATAGCTGTGGCCGTAGCTATATCCATAATTGTAATCAGGTGGGTGGCGATATACTACATGGACCTCTTCAACGTCCTTGGGTCCAAATGGGTGGTGTGTATGGCCACCAGTAGTTTCAATGGCAACAGATGATTGTGCCACCCCCAGAGGTGGATTTTCAGGAGGCGGTGGGTCTTTGGGAGGCTCGACTGGTGGGGCGGCTTCGGCTGGTGGAGATTCTGTAGGAAGGTTTGTGGCATTGGAAGCTGGTAGTCCATTTTCAAGTGCTGCTTCTGGTTCTGTAGATTGAACAGCCGGCTCAGTTTGTACTGTATGGGCACAAATTGTGGCTCTCTTCCTTGTCTTCTTGATGGCTTTGATAATCTTTTGCGGATCAACCCACCCGACCACTGTCAATTTCTGTTGAGGGAAATCAATGTGGACCTCATATATACCTGTGGAAGATCAGAGAGCTAATATTTTGTGACTTGAAGAGATTAAAGCTGTAAATGTAAGAGAACAGGCAAGAAAAGAAACAAGCATGTTGGTTACCATTGATGCCATGTAAAGCCTTCTTGATCTTCTGCACGCATCCATTACAGTCCATCCGGACCTGTATCTCTGTGACTTGAGGCTTCTGCATTTCAGACAAGAAAATCAGGAATTCATATTATTTAGAAAAATGTCTTAAACAATATAGACAAACCAATGAAATTACTGCAATTGGGAATAGTTGCTACGGGCTCGATCCCAACATGGCTGATTTAACTACCTAGAACATACCCAGAGGAATATTAACAAATTCTAATTATAGGTAATTCTCATTGTATTGGCATACCTCTAATTCTGGAACCATTGGTGAGGATAGAGAAGAATGGAGAGAACCAGAGATGGGGTTTTTTTAATGGGATTAGGAGGTTGGAGAGTGTGATTTGTGAATGAAAAATCAGTAGGTGGCATTTATATGTACTTGAGGAGGGAATACTTGAAAGGTGAAAGGTGTGGGACATGAAAGGAATCTCATTGAGAGAGAGAGAGAGATTTGCCTGTTTAGCATTGAGAAATGAGAAGTGAGAAGTCCTTGTCCAAATGACAGGGGCATGGGCAGGGGTCGAAGCCAGGACTCTCGGGGGGTAGTGGTGGTGGTGGCTAACAATGGGGGCTTAGCCCCTGATTTTTTTTTTGAGAGCCAAGTTCATTGGCCATCGCATTTGTTTGTATCCGTCTATAAAAAAATATATATTTTTTCTCCGAAGTTCAGGGGGCTAGAGTTTTGGGAATCTGAAGCCACCCCGGCCCCATGTGGCTCCGCCCTGGGCATGGGCATGGGCAGAAAAAAGAGGTGGTTGTTTTTTTATGAGAGTGAGAGATATAGAGCCAAAGGGAATTTTTGCTTTGGAAGGATGGCCATCTATAATGGAGATGTGTATGTGTATGTGTGTGGGTAAGAGTATCCAGAGCCGACAAAAGAAATTGAAAATGATATGATAGCCCTTATCATGGCTCTTTAGTCAACCAAAATCAAAGTAGCTTTTAGTGAAGGGTAACCACTCTTTAGGCATCCCTTTGTTACAAGAAATTTAAAAAAAAAATAGAGAGAAAAATGGAAATTGCGGTTCATGTCTTTGTCTAATTCGGGATTCTTCAATGCCCAATTCTTTTTTCTTTTTTATTTATTTATGAAATCAGATGCCATTTGCAATTGGGATTAAGCTAAAGAACTGATTATGTTACTAGTTGATGTTTGAAAGGGAAAAATCTCGTACATGCCACACGTCTATAGCTGCTCAGCTGGTAGAGGAATGACAGCAAAACTCCACCTGTGAATGAGTCTGAGGGGGCAGGTGTGCACCCTGAAATAAGCTCTGATAATAAAGTCAGTATAAGGCACAAGCACATGAACATAAGGCACAAGCACATGAACATATGAACATAATAGTATAGAGATACTTATCGTGAGGTCACTAGGTATATGCACTTGAGGACGAGCTCTGGTGTTATGCTCTGGAGATTGTAGCTCAGGAGGCACAAAGAATATGGCTCAGACAACGTAGCTGAGATAAGGCACCGACATCGTAGCTCTGACAAGGCATAGACAACGTAGCTCAGATAAGGCACCGACAACGTAGCTCAGATAAGGCATCGACAACGTAGCTCTGACAAAGCACAGACAACGTAGCTCAGATAAAGCACCGACAACGTAGCTCAGATAAGGCACCGACAACGTAGCTCAGATAAGGTACAGACAACGTAGCTCAGATAAGGCACCGACAATGTAGCTCAGATAAGGCACAGACAACGTAGCTCGGACAAGGCACAGACAACGTAGCTCTGACAACGTAGCTCGGACAACGTAGCTCTAGCTCGGATAACATAGCTCGGACAACATAGCTCTGACAACGTGTACGTTGTGCATCAGACAACGGGTACGTTGTGCATCAGACAACGGACAACGAGCTCGGCACCATTCACAACACAACGTGACAACGTATTCGGCACTATTCACAGTAGACAACGCGACAACGGATTTGGCACAATTCACAGCAGACAACGCGACAACGGATTTGGCACCATTCACAGCGTCAGGCACAAGTTCAAGTATGATTGCACTCATCAGATGATTAACTGCAAGGTCGTGCAAGTGGCAGTGTGACCGTTTAGGGAGAGCATCAGGCGGACATGGCCTATTTGAGAGAATCCGGTGGCCATAATCGATTGTGAGGCCATAAAGAGCATCAAGTAGCCGGAGAACACCAAAGGAAGATGAGAGAATCAGGTGAGTGACCGCCTGCATAGCCCTTCGGGGTAGGGGTGTGAATGACTCAAGCTTCTCAGATCTCCTTCTTCCTCTTCTCTTTATTTCCTCTCTTGCCTTTCGCACCATCCTCCTCTCTTTCTGGTGATTCTTGCTTATTTATAGGCATTTGGAGTCATCATGACTTGTGTAGTCATGATGAGGTCACCTGCCAGACAACACTCAAGTGAGCCAGCATATAGCCCAAGTGGGCTTATGTCGGCTAAATTGTTAGAATTTGTTAGAATGAAAAATTCCTATTTTACCCCTTCTTTTTACTCATTTTTACGAATTTTATCCGTTACAATGTTAGTAGCGATTAAACGATAATATATCACACATCCGTCGTGGTTTCAGTTCAGTTAGATTATCATTGTGCGGGATCTCATATGCCTATCACATTTGAGAGTAACTCAACAAACACACTCATAAGTTTTCTTCCACATTGCTTTGTCTTTGCCTTTCTTGATCTCTTCTTCTTTGAGCTCGACGTCGCTAGCAGTATGGCAAGAGGATCCAAGCCTTGAACATCCTAGCTGTAGCGACTGGAGTCGTGAAATCGTGGCTAACACTGATGACACCCATGATTTCCTAGGGTGAAAAAATGACATTTTTGTGTGCAAGTACACTTTAATTGAAGGTGATGTATTGAATCGATTGGTAATGATGTTAAGTTCGAAACCTCTAGTGATTGAGGAAGCGTTTGCAAGATGACAAGTGAGCAAACTCGCATGGGTGGCTCAGTTGGTTAGGGTCTTGGGAGAGATCCCAAGGTCTCGAGTTCAACTCTTCCTAGGCTTACCCGATGCACGTGATTTGCGGGTGATTGTGTACTTTCGAAGGGACTAGTCTTTCCTTGTTAGGGTTGGGAGCAGGTGATTGCATACATTCGAAGGGTCTAAAAGCTAATCTCAGTCTATAAATACTGCTAGTGTTCATCACTCTGAAAGCTTCCTAAAAGCCAATTGCGCGCTCTTTCATTCTCTCTTCCTCATTCATATAGATCATTTTCTTGCTCAAAGAGAACATGGGTACCACCGGTTTTTCAAAGGAGTTCAGGACTGAGGTACTCGCCCCGGCTAAGATGTTCAAGGCATTGATCCTTGACTCCCACACCTTCATCCCCAAGGTCATGCCTCAGTCGATAAAAAGTATTGAATTTGTTGAAGGAGATGGAGGTGCTGGAAGCATCAATCTAACAAACTTAACTGAAGGTTAGTTTCATAAGATAGAATTATTAATTTATGTAACATATTTACTGCTTAGTTATGTGCATATATTAGCCAAGAATAGACATATGGATGCTTGTTTGTTGGATACACAGGTAGTCATTTCACGTATTTTTTTTTTTTGGTTTTTGGTATGAGACACACGGTTAGGCCGCAACCCCGGTTAGCAAGTCAGTATCTATTCTAAGTTAAAGGTGGGTGGAGAGTGCAACCCACTCTCATCCTCTCGGGAATGGAACCCGGAAAAGGAAGGGATACACCTAAAGCACCTGATTGACGCTCTCGGCAAGTACTAAAGTGAAATAATTACACACAATAGATTGAGTAATGTGACCACTTTGATCATAATAAAAAGAATAATTTTAGAAATATTATACTTTTTTTTTTGGGTAGTCGATATCATTTACCTACGTCGGTAGAATCAGCCGGTGAGAAGTTCTTCTTGGGCAGTGGGAGCTGCTCGTACCCGGGGGATTAGATCCCAGACTTTCCTCTTGTAAAGCCACACCCCTACCACTCAGGCAAGAGGCGGGTGTGAATTATTATACATTAAAAAACGTCAAATGGCTTGTCTATATATATATATATATATATATTTGGCAATATTTGACTCATCTTATATCTATTGGCAATTTTATCTTTTGTTTACTTTATTTTTTGTCCCGAAGACTATATATTTTAGGGGGATAAGTACCGTCTTATCACCCTAAATTAAAAATATCACCAAAAAGTGCATGGTTTGAAAAGTTTTACCAAATAAGGTATGTATTCCAATATTACCCTTATTAGTGTTTAGGTTTTATATGTATTGCTAAGGGGTAAATATGTCAAATGCATACCCTTTTAGGCAATAAAAATGCAAAACATGCCTTTTTTGAAAAATATGTTAAAAACATGTTCTTTTAGGTAATAAAAATGCAAAACATGCCATTTTAGGTGAAGCGCCCTATTTTAGGAGTCCCTTTTGTGTGTGCAAGTTGGCTTCATGTGCACATGGTATGTCAGTAAAAATATAAATTGTTACTGATTTGTCCTAGGAAGCATGGGTACGGCGATACTTAGATACGGTGATACGATACAGGTGCGACGATACAGCAGAAATTATGAAAAACAGCTAAGTTTTACCTTAGCGTTCCGATACGACGATACGGTACGGTGATACGAGTACGTTTCCATTTTCCAAGTATCAGTACTGCCTTAGGGTATGTCCAATTTGTCTCATTTTCTTATGGGAGTGTTTTTATTGATATACCCACAATTAGTGTATGTGAGATTCTAATCCCCAAATTCATTTGAATATGGGGAGTGCTTAGACAGAATCGCCAATGGATCCACTCGCCTCTGCATTAGCACTACCCTTTGAATATCGGTTGGTCTGTTTGATCTTCCATCATATGTTCAATTCGGCTATAACAATAAGAAATAAAGGGGAATCAATGAAATAGGATTCAAAAACAGGAGGGCTGATCCGGTCAGGGGTTCAAGGAAATAAGCTTCACTTTGTTTTTGTATGAATTTGGAGTATAGACTTCCGAACCAAAGGGACCTCAATCTCAATCTATAAATACTACATTGTTCTTCACATTGTTCTTCCTCATCTCCACCACTCTGAAAATTCCACCATTAAAAAAACTTAATCTTCTTCATGGGTGTCACTAGCTTTACCTAGGAGTTTGCGAAACTGGTCACTCCGGCTAAGATGTTCAGGGCTTCGATCCTTAACCATCACTCGCGTTAATCATTTACTTAATTTAAAACGTTTTATAACTTTATACTTATAAATAATTTGAAATCTCAAAAATATATATTTAATTTTAAAAGTTGCTTTTTCACGGGCCACTAACAGAACAATCATTTAGATCTTATTTATTATTTAAGTCTATACACCAAATTTTCTTAATTGGTAAATTTGCAGTTCAGCAACATATATATCTTAACTTAAGCGTTCCCTAATACTGCCTAAGAAAAAAGGATTTTGCTAGCCACAATTACAAATCTTCCAAAGACACAACTTGGTGAATGCAAATGTCAAACGTTTCCTGTTTATTTATTTATTATTTTAATGTGTTAAAATATCAAACATCTCCACATGTTATGCCTACTCTTGCATCTACAGAAACTTTTGGAGTAAATGCGACTGGGGCTAGCACTCCTCACGAAGAAAAAAAAAGACAGAAAAGAAAAGAAAAAAGAAGTCAGAAATTTTGAACGTTTGGATACATTATTAGACTTAGCAGATTAGACTTAGCCCTTAGCCTATAACTAACACACTTAGCCCTTAGCCTATAACTTCAGTTTCAAGCTTTCAGCTCCCATAAAAGAATATTTGCCTTCAATTCTAATCCTTGTAGTGAAAACAAACACGTTAAATTAAGAATGACATGAAATAAACAAAAGCTGCATCCATCCAAAACCTTTAGTTATCCAAAAATATAAAAAATAAAAAATAAAAAATGGTTAATATCTGGGCGGTATAAAAAAAAATGTAGAAGTAATGCTACAGATTAAGCGAACATAAAAAAATAAAAAAAAGGTTAGAATAATAAGATTTTTTCCCTTAATATTTCTCTTTGTTTTCATGTTTGTCATCAAACAGGATCGCAAATCCGCTCTGATGAAAAGTAGCGTGTTCCCCGCGTGGGAGACTAGATCAAGACTCTGTGGGTAAAAGGGGAGCAATTGATAGGCCCACCAGTAATATTGAGGGGTCAGTATAAGTTCCTTCACATCTATGATCTAACCAAACTAACCAGCTAATAAATATTGCCTGATAATTTTTTTTTTCTATGAATGTTTTCACGTTGTCATCAAACCCAAAAATTGCATTTCCTGCTACCATGTAAAAATTATTCACATTTTTAATCAGAAGATATTAACTTTTCATTACAATTCATACAAATTTTCCTAAAAAATACACAATGTGATTCATATATATATATATAGCATATGTTATAGGATTTTTAATCGGATCATATCCGAATCTTAAATCTCTTATTGAATTCAAACCTCTCTCATTGTGATCCGACAAATCTATGATCAAATCTAGATCTACCATTTATTTATAACAAATCAAATTCCAATTCAAGAATTCTGACCCGCTGCCAACCTTACTCTTACTATTGTTTTATGCTGAATGTTGTAAAAGAATCATATAATAGATGATTATTTGTTTCTGAGAAGTTATTTAAAACTAATCAAACTCATGTTAAAGCTGTTCATCCAAGCTCTTAGCATTTTCCATACTTGTTTTTAGATATAAGTGTGTTTCATTTAAATAATGCATTGTTACATTCTTATTATTCATGTCCCAAAATGAATTTTTCATTCCAATGAAACATCACAAGCAGATCCTCAATCAAAATAAACACCACAACATTAGAATTCTTATTATCAAGCCAATGGCAGATTTGCCAAACAAGAGAAAAATACACAGAATGACATGTAATAGAGGGATAATAGATTACTAGACGATAGCTCAACAAAGAGACAGATTAAGCTTAGGCCTCAGGGTTTGCCAAGAGGTAGGCTTCCACAACCTTGTACATCCCCATGGCTCTTTCCTTCCCTTCCTTGATTTGCTCCTCTTTGATCTCAAAATCGCCGATGGTATTGTATTTGCTTGTCTTCTTAATGACGCATCCTCCATCCGCAGAGGGCTCGAATTTAGCCTCGTAATTTATAGATTCAAGCTTGTCCATTAATGCATCACCTTCAATCAAAGTGTACTTGCACTCCAAATTCTCTTTGTCAAGCGCGTCGATTCGGTGTTTCACGTATTTGAATGGACTACCTGCATAATGCACCGATAAAATCATATGTTATCAAAGGAATTAAGCAATGCTTGTCCAATTGGATGTGTCATGTGTGTGGTACACCATAACTTTGATATGAGATTATGTCTTAAGAGGATGTGATGGTTGAAATATCCACCGATTTCAGATAGTAATCTGACTAATTGGGATTGGGTCTAACCATGTATCTTGAAAAACAAACATATGCTATTAAAAACAAACTGAGCAATTCTTATTTGGCTATAACCTTCAGCGAAGTTGATCTTGATGATGGTTCCAACCCCTCCATCGCCTTGGATCATGTCGACGCTCTTTATAGACTGTGGTAGGAGCTTGGGAAGCAGCTTATGAGAGTCAATCATCAAGGCCTTGAACATCCTCGCCGGAGGGACCGGACAAGCGCTCTCCTGAGTAAAACTGACGACACCCATGTTGCTCGAAGTAGAAGATGAATCAATTGCCTAATGGGGAGTTTTTTTGAATGTGTAATGGAGATGGTGAAGACCAGAGGAGGTGGTGGCTATTAATAGATTGAGCGATGCTTTTAGCTCTACCACATTTTTCGGTTATTAAATACTCCATTGGAGAGTTAGAAGAGAAAGTCCATGCTGTGGTTAGACTCCATGGATATTAGTTGGTTATATCACACTAAATTGGTATTTTGGAGGCCTAATTCAAAGATCAATGATGGGTTAACCTTGGTTAAAATTTACTAATTCTTAGGGTTAAAAAAATTTCAAAATTTTTTCTAAAAAATAAGAGACTTATTTTGAGCCGGAGCTCTGCTTCACAACGTTGAAGCGGAGCTCTCTTTTTTACACTAAAAGTGTGGCATGTGTTGTAATTATTGATGGAGGCCGGGGTAATTTTGCAGCACACCATAATTACACATTTGCCACCGGATAGTGTAAAAAGGGGAACTCTGCACAACGTGGTGAAACAGAGCTCCTCTTTATATTTAAACTGAAAAAATAAAGGATAGGTGGGTGAACCCTAGGATGGATGAATCTTAACCACAATTAATGAGTTTCAATAGGGACACGTGATGGCTTCCAAGGAGTCTGGTAGAGAATTTCGAGTCTTTATAGTACTCATATGTAGGGTGGAGCCAGGAATTTTTCATTGGAGGGGCCAAAATAAATTTTGATTTGAGGGTATGGAATTTGGGGGTTCGGGGTTTACCCCCCGAGAAAAAAAAATTTGGGTAGTATTTTTCTTTTCCCGGTAATGCCTTTGAGGTCGTCACGTGTCCCTATTAATACCCTCTAATTATGTGGTTAAGATTCACCCACTTATCCTTGGTTTTAAAAAAATATATCAAATTTCTTTTCGAACCCTAGTTTAAAATTGACTAACTCCTAAGGTTAAAATTATTTAAATATTTGTTTTATAAAAACCAAGATAAGTAGGTGAACCTGGAGATTGAGTGAATTTTAACCATAATTAAGGGGTGTCAATAGGGACATGTGGCAACCTCAAGGGCATAAGGAGACTCCATTGGGGGCCACTATACATATGACAAAAAAAATTAGGGGGCCTCTATTTTATATATAGGTTAAAAAGTTTGGTGGTGGGGGGCATATATACTTTTTTTTTAAAAAAAATTTAATTAAGGGGCGCACTATTCATACTACATCAATAAAGATTTACAAAAAATTTGTTCATATGAAACTTCCTTTTCAGCTCTTCATGGGTGGTTGATCGTGACTTCGGAATTTTGCTACCCGTAGCCACTCTCCCTTTCTTTCACTCTCGGCATAAAGACGGATCCGTGTCAGGCTGACAATAATCTTTTACCAGTGATTAGTGGACCCAGGGTCCGGTTCATATCTTACCCAGTGTCCTCGTCTCCCTTGTACTACCCCTTTAACTCTAATTAAGTTTAACTAAATTAAAATTAAGATTTTGATTTTTCTTTTTGAAAAACCATGATTGGATTGCTTAACCACAAGAGTGAGTGAATCTTAACCACAGTAGATGAATATTTAAAAGCACGCTTCACCTAAATGGGCATGCTTTGTATTTTTATTACCTAAAAGGACATACTTTTGACATATTTATCAAATCGGGCATCATTTGTATTTTTATTATTAGAAAGGGCATGCATTTTACTTATTTACCCTTAAGCTATGCATATAAACACCAAAACTATAAGGGTAAAATTGGAAAGCATACCCTCTTTGGTAATTTTTTTCAAATCATGCCTTAAGCAAAGATATTTTTTGTTTAATACTTAACTCTATAAATTGGACCAATAAGGACAGACATTCCGTTACAAATTGAAACCACATTTAACGTTAACTATTTTTCGTAATATTTTTATTTTTCTCCCAAAAAAAAAGTAAAGAGTACTGCAGAGTGACTGAAAGTAGCACTCTCGCGGTGCCATAACCTATTTAAGAGATGGTCCACTTAAAATGAAATAAATATAAAACCACTCCTGGTAACACTCCATTCCACTATTCCAGGCTTCCAGCTAGAAATAGGGAATCACCTACATGATCTAGAAGCCGAATATCCGGATAAATTTTCATGGAAATTTCTTTTGATAATATACTAACAACACACAAACTCAAGTACACCAAACTCACACAATTATCAGTCTAAAATACAAAAAAAAGAAGAAAAAAAAGGGTGAGATAGAGTACGTAAACAAATTTCTTTATTTGTATCCGTTGTAAAGAAGTAATAAAAACTATTTTTCATATCAAAATAGTTCGCTCCTCTTACCCTCGCTCTCACAAAACAGCTCCCTCAACTGCCATGAACTCAGGTTAATTTTTTTTTACCTTGTATTTAATTTTATTTTATTTAAAAAAAAGTAAGGGTAGATGGGTGAACCTTAAGGATGAATGGATCTTAACCATGGTTAAAGGGTGTTAACAGGAAGACACATGGTAAGAAAAGGGGAGTCGAGATGCCTCTCCTCTTGATTATTTTTCAAAGAAAAAACACGAGGAAGAAAATCTTGACCTTTTATCATTAATAAAGGCTTAGGATCCTCTCGAGTTCAAACCGGGGAGACTCTCTCCGGTTTGAACCCCTAGAGGTCGCCACGTGTCTCCTTTGACACCCCTTAACCATGGGTAAGGTTCACCCACCCATCCTTGGTTTAATAAATACTCATTATATACAAGTTATAAGCTCATGTAGTTAAATGAATATATTAGTGACATTGAATGTCAAGTTCATTGGATTCATGATTTTCATTCATGTCATTTAGTCTATTATTTTGCGGTCGGACAATCACATGCATTCGGCTAGTTGTATATAATATCAACAACAAAGCATACAAGCTTGCATTTCCTTGCAAATGTGATTTATGGTTTTTAAACTTATATTGGCGCTAAACCCTAACGGTAACCAAATTTCAAAATTTCTGCCATTGCTCCAATTCTATTACCCATTTTCTATTACATCTACAAACTCTCTGCAAACTTCACCAAATGGCCTTGAGAACAAGAATGCAGACATGGATTTCCATCTCCTATTCCTCTCCTGCAACAAATCCCACCTCGCTAAGCGCCTCCACGCCCTTCTTGTGGTGTCTGGGAATGCCCACAACATCTTCTTCTCCACCAGACTTGTCAATCTTTACGCCGACCTCGGCAATGTCTCGTTCTCTCGCCTCGCATTTGAACAGATACCCAAGAAGAATGTCTTCGCCTGGAATTCAATGATCTCTGGTTATGTTCGCAATGGTTGTTTCCCTGAAGCATTAGATTGCTACTACCAATTGTTAACTATGTCGAGAGTTCGACCCGATTTCTTCACGTTTCCTGCTGTGCTGAAAGCTTGCGGAGATCTGGTTGATGGGAAGAAGATCCATTGTTGGGTTTTCAAACTGGGTTTATGTTTGGATTTATTTGTTGCTGCTTCTTTGATTCACTTATACTCGAGGTTTGGGTTTGTGGGGGATGCCCGTATTGTGTTTGACGAAATACCTGTCCGAGATTTGGGTTCTTGGAACGCAATGATTTCCGGTTTTTGTCAAAATGGGAAGGCTGCAGATGCGTTAGGTGTCTTTGAGGAGTTGAGATTAGAGGGTGTAAAGCTGGATTCCGTAACTGTTTCGAGTATTCTTCCTGTTTGTGCACCTTTGGATGATCTTGTGAGAGGGATGTTGATCCATGTTTATGTTATAAAGCATGGATTGGAGTTTGACGTGTTTGTTTCCAATGCTTTGATTAACATGTATTCCAAATTAGGGAGCTTGGGGCATGCACAGCAGGTCTTTGATCAAATGATGGTAAGAGATTTGGTATCATGGAACTCGATGGTTGCTGCATATGAGCAGAATGATGATCCGATTACCGCTCTTGGATTCTTTTCGAAAATGAAACTAAATGGTTTTCAGCCTGATGTGTTGACCTTAGTGAGTTTAGCATCTATTGTTGCTCAATCTAAGGGTTGTCGAAATGGCAGGTCTATACATGGTTTCATCATGAGTAGAGGTTGGCTTATGGAAGATATTTTTATTGGAAATGCTATTGTCGACATGTATGCGAAATTGGGTAGCATAGATTCTGCTCATAAAGTTTTTGAAGGAATGCCTGTCAAAGATGTGATTTCTTGGAATACATTGATCACAGGATATGCTCAAAATGGTCTTGCAAGTGAGGCACTTGAGATTTACTGTCTGATGGGACAGTGCAAGGGAATTACACCCGATCAAGGGACATTGGTAAGCATTCTACCAGCTTACTCACATGTAGGGGCCTTACAACAAGGGATGAAAATCCACGGGCGGGCACTTAAGACTGGTCTCCACATGGATATCTTTGTGGGTACTTGTCTTATAGACATGTATGCCAAATGTGGGCGACTAGATGATGCCATGTCCTTATTTGACCAAGTGCCTCGGCAGAGTTCGGTCCCTTGGAATGCCATAATATCTAGTTATGGAATTCATGGGCATGGTGAGAAAGCTCTAAAACTCTTTGGAGAAATGCAGGATGAGAGGGTTAAGCCGGATCATGTAACCTTTGTATCTCTGTTGTCTGCTTGTAGTCATGCAGGGTTAATCGATCAGGGTCACCGGTGCTTTCGGTTGATGCTGGAAGACTATGGGATTCAGCCTAGTTTGAAGCACTATGGCTGCATGGTGGACTTGCTTGGTAGAGCTGGGCATTTGGATATGGCATGTGAGTTCATAAATAATATGCCTATACGGCCTGATGCTTCTGTTTGGGGTGCTCTTCTTGGTGCTTGTAGGATTCATGGTAATGTTGAACTGGGGACATTTGCTTCAGATCGCCTATTTGAAGTTGATTCACAGAATGTTGGCTACTATGTTTTGTTGTCAAATATATATGCAAATGTTGGGAAATGGGAGGGAGTGGATAAGGTGAGATTATTGGCCACAGATAGGGGATTGAAGAAAACTCCTGGGTGGAGCTCAATTGAGGTGAACAATAAGGTTGACGTCTTTTATACTGGGAACAGGTCTCACCCTCAATGTGAGGAGATTTACAAGGAGTTGGGGGTCTTATTGGCTAAAATGAAGAGCCTTGGTTATGTGCCAGACTATAGCTTTGTGTTGCAGGATGTTGAGGAAGATGAGAAGGAGGATATCCTCACAAGTCATAGTGAGAGGTTGGCTATTGCATTCGGGATTATTAGCACCCTGCCTAAAACTCCTCTTCGGATCTTCAAGAACTTGCGGGTCTGTGGGGACTGCCACAATGCCACTAAATTCATATCAAAGATCACTGAGAGGGAGATTGTTGTAAGGGATTCAAACCGTTTCCATCACTTCAAGGAAGGAATTTGTTCTTGTGGGGATTACTGGTGACAACAATTGGATTATTGGATAATTTTTTTTCGAAATTGACAACTCGTGATGAAGATGTTCTTGGCAGACCCACCCAAGGTATTTGGCCACAAAAAGAAATTAGTTGTTGTCAGTTTTCCTTTTTATTTATTTTTAAATGCTGACCCAAATTTTAACTCTTCATATATCTTCAACTTACGCATTAGTTGCAACTGTATGTTGTTCCTTCACTTGTTTTGCATATTCTTCCTTCTTTTTTGGTGTGAATGTGTTCTTCAATGGTAAAAGTTTGGATTCCAGTTGGGCTTACATTTGTTGTATGTGGTGGTAATATAGGTAATTCGACGGCTGATAGCCAACTATTTATTCTTCATTTTTTTGGTGAAAGAGGTATTGAACTTTATCATTTCACAAATTGGTGAAGGATTCACTCGATTCTATATCGTATTGTTATATGGGATCCTGTAAGCGCCTAAACTTTTAGGCGTTATACTCTAAATGGTGGTTGCTACCATATAATTTTTTTTGAAAAATATGCAAATTTGAAAAAATTGGAAATAAATCGGACAAATGTCGAGCAAGATATGAAAAAATATATAAGATTATTAATTATGAAAATTAGAAAGAAATCTATGTCATATATTATATATTTATTCGAGATTTTTTCAAAAAGTCATGAATAATTCGTGTTTAATACGTGAAATTTGTGATTTTTAAATAAAGTCGCGAATACTTCATGAACTGGTCGTTTGACAAAAAAAGTCGGGTATTCTTTCAAACTTTTTTAATAAATCGGAGAACTTGCTACAGGTAAGGAAATAGGACTCACTGCTCAATGGTTGCTACTTGTAATTGTTGCCCTGTATTCCCTAAATCATATCCATCCAAAGGTAGAAATACTGTTCATCGCATAAGAAATAAGGGCTTTGGATGGGGAAAAAATCAAGACTGCTGGTTAACTATCTCAATATGAATGGATTTATCACAAGGCTCATGTTCTGGTTACTCTGAGGGTACTAGAGGTCTTTGATAAGGAGCATCCTTGTTCGTACCCAAATTTTTTCTACTTCCATGACATTACAAGTCTACAACAATGTTTTGGTCTAGATATGATGCTGATGGTCAAAGCAATGGATCATAACCATCAGAACCAATCTTATGCAATTATTATATTCTCAAAGTACATTAGATAACCTATCATGTTATAATATAGTACTAACTGACCAACAGTAGGCTTCAACTTCAATTTTGTGTTGTTCAAAATTTAACGGTCTACTGAGTTGAATGAGTTCTTGATTTGTTCCTGATGCATGTATGTTCTCTCTCCTTTTTCTTTGAACAAATATAAGTATGACCTGGAAAATTGTGCCAATTCCCAGTTACAAAACTGTGTCATGTGACTCTTATTATGGTTTTAAGTCCCCAAATCCGATTCATTTGATCCAGAACAATTTTAATGTCCTTCCCATGGATGAGGTTAGGGGAATGGGTAAAATAATTTCTTCTAGTTTTAGTTGAAAGGAGAAACGTTCAAGTTGAAGATCTGTCTATATCACCTTTTAGACTTACTCATCATCAGGTTGAACATTTACGTAAGGAATGAGACAATTTATCATGAATCAATATTGGTAGTAAAATATGTTCTCTCAACTGTTGCATGGACATTGGGCACCTTGGGTGGCGTACCGACCTGTAGGCGGTTGTAAATACTCAAGTCCCAAGGAGGAAAGTTTTATCCCCATTTAAACCACGTTTTGACCTTTTCTGAGTCACGTACTAGATAATGTTGAGATAATTTATATACATCTCTAAATTCTATGTCTATATCACCTTTTAGACTTACTCATCATCAGGTTGAACATTTACGTAAGGAATGAGACAATTTATCATGAATCAATATTGGTAGTAAAATATGTTCTCTCAACTGTTGCATGGACATTGGGCCCCTTGGGTGACATTCCGACCTGTTGGCGGTTGTAAATACTCAAGCCCCAAGGAGGAAAGTTTTATCCCCATTTAAACCATGCTGTTTTGACCTTTTCTGAGTCACGTACTAGATAATGCTGAGATAATTTATATACATCTCTAAATTCTATATATTATTTTATATCGTTTCTTAAGGAAATCACTTAAATCCTGAATGAGGAACTCCTTTTTTTTTCCTTTCTGGAAAGTAGCTTTTTTCGCGCGGTCAGTCCTAAAAATCACAATTTATGGACTATCGAGTGCCCAAATCACAATATGTAGAGTTTCGAATGTGAACCTTGTCCTTTAAACTTCTGAATTTTTCCTTTGATGAGCAGATTCGCTCCGTCTGAATCCAAACTGTTTCAAGTTCTGAATCTCATACAAGAGTCTAAAATCAAACTTGACTCTGGCTAGATGAATGCCCAAATGCATTTTTATTCATGACTTGATTAAATGCTCTCTCTCTCTCTCTCTCTCTCTCTGACTAGATGAATGCCCAAATGCATTTTTATTCATGACTTGATTAAATGCTCTCTCTCTCTCTCTCTCTCTCTCTCTCTCTCGGATTTTAAGTTTCACAAAGAATTAAATTTGTAACTGTCAAGAAATTTACTTATGTCTTATTTTCCCATGTCTATTTCTCTCTCATTTACCAACAAGATATCTTGGGAGGCTAGTCAGGTTATCCGATTTCTATATGTGCCCGTGGGTTTATAAATCGGGTACTTCGGCTCCGTTCTTTTGGTGGAACTTTTAAAAGTCCGGAACATTAATATTTTGGAACAAGAGGCAAGAGTCTGAGAGGAGAGGGGAGAGGGTTTCTAACTCTTTTATACAATGGTATCTCAGATTTATTGGGTTCAATTTAATTAGAAGTTCCACATGTATGGAACTAAAAAATCTGATTATTTTTTTTGTGTGGAACTTGAAAGTTCCATATTTGTAGAACTTTTGCACTATACTGAATAATATAGTTCTAGACATCAAATAAAATTAGGCATGAAACAATGAAAGTTCTAGACTTTAAAAGTTCCACCAAAAGAACTTACCCTTAGTGGAATTAATGAGATTTCTAAACTTTCTACCTTAGGAAAGATTCATCTTTTAAAAACAGGAGAAAGCATCAGCAGTATGTCCTTTGATGATTTACGTAAGATTATCTGTTCTTGTAATTTATTTAATCATAAAAAATTGATTATTAATGTTCCTTGTGAGTCCTTTCCCTTCGACCATTTCCTTGAAGGGAGGATTGCTGAAGCATCAGTGTTTTGTAAGAATTATATCTTTTTTTTGTTGGTTTGGTTAGTAATGGTTTGTTCTTCAACCAGGCCAAGAAATTTTCTTTTTATCTCTTAGGAAAAGTTCTGTTATTTTGTGGGCATTCTTCTGTCCCACCTTCTTCACCCAATT
Source organism: Tetracentron sinense (assembly GCA_015143295.1). Lineage (NCBI taxonomy): Eukaryota > Viridiplantae > Streptophyta > Magnoliopsida > Trochodendrales > Trochodendraceae > Tetracentron > Tetracentron sinense. The sequence goes on along the minus strand of CM026566.1, from coordinate 37,926,609 downwards.
AAAAGGCAAACACACTAGATATCAGAATTATCTGATGATATGATACCCATCTGATCTCAATTTTTAGGTGCTGTCTGAAATTATTAAATATGTGTTGTTTGCAACGCAAAGGAAATGTTGGGAGCAAAAGCACTAGATTTTTCAATTATTTTAGGGGACAAGTTTTACCATTCTTTGAATCATTGAGTATAGTTCAACCAGCTCCATAAAACAATCCCAGCCCTAAATTTTCAGAAAATACAAACAATTCTTTTTTTTTCCCTAAAAAATGGCTCTCTTTAAATAGTACAAAGGTCATCAAAACAAAATAAGAAAGCCTACCTACTACTCAAAAAACCCTGTCAAACATAAACTACAATGGCTTAAAAGTCTGGAAGGAAGTGAATTGGAAGTGAATTGGACTGATTAATAATCAGGCACAGAGGACTCAAAATATGAAACCTGTTCCTCAAGGCAATATCATACAAGACAGCACAGTCATCCATCTTTAAATCCTAAAAGATTATATTGATCACTTTTTTTCATCAATAAAGATTATATCGGTCACTTGAGTTATTCATGTACATGCAATGTTCGAAATTTTACTTTTTAAAATCAAAATTATAATACTCCTCTTAACTGCCGTCCCAACTTTGTTAAAGAATTATGGGGGCCCTATATTTCCAAATTGAAATTAAACTCATTACATCATGCATTACTACACCCAGTATTACAAAAGATTATTTTCATTAATATGCTCAAATTTCACTGCACATTTCAGTGTTCAAGATATCTAAGATACTAACTCATAACACCTTACTCTCTGCACTGTGGACATCACTTGACACCAATCAAGTTCCAACTAAACTATATTCATTAACCAAATTACAGTTATACTAGTTGCCAATCTTCTTGCGTCCTGTTGTCGTTAGCTCTATATGTTGGATCTTTTTTTTGGTTGAAAGCATTGCATTGAATGACTATCTGTCAGTTACATAGCTATCTCAGGAATTGCAGGGTATCTCCTGTCAGGAGAAGACTTTGGGAATGAAGATTGACCCAGATTTATATTCAGAGCCGTCTGAGTGACATTGTGTGCAGCTTGGTTTGCCTCTCTTCAAACAAACTGAAGCTTGATGAGACAATTGACAGAAAATTTCCCAGTGAGCATAAGAAGAGAGACAATTTAAAAAGTCAGTAATTTCTTTTGAGTCGGACTCAATGATAACTTTGCTCCACTCGGCCGTGACTGAAACTTGGAAACCCAGCCGGATAGCTTCTGCTTCAGCTACTATACTAGAGCCTCCGGCAAGGGGATGAAAACATGTGTGAATCATACTGCCCAGGTGGTTTCGCACCACTACCCCAGTGCCAGCCGCCAAATCACTGGGTAAGGAAGTGCCATCCGAATTCATCTTCAGCGAACCAACAGGAGGAAGCCCATTGCTTCTGCGCCAACCAGATCAAATGACAGTGTGATTCTCCAAGTGACAGAAGTTATAAGCTTGAATTTATGTTGAAGATCTCTGTGAAATTGACTTCATATTCTTACACAGCAGAATTTAGTTTGCTGGAAGACCTTTTAGAGTAAGTAGGAAACCTGTCAGACATCAGTCACCAAAGAGATTAGCCTAGGTTCTGTTAAGTCTGACTGTATTGGATGTTAGTGTGTGGTCTCGAAGGTTGTAGCCGTGCCTGGCACATTGGACTGAAGAAGTATTTGATGATCAAGATGGTGAACCCTTACTCCACCAGCTTGCTTTAGAGTATCCTTTTTTATTGCCATTAAAGTAGTTTGGTTGTTTTCTGCAAACCTTGGGAAGCTCTTCCTCATCTGTATCAAATACTCCGTTGTGTTTGGATAGATTTCTGAACTGATTTGACTTCTTTATCTAATGAAAGTTAAGAGTGGTAAAAAATTGCATTTAGTTTGTTGTTCATTTTTAATAAGGGAAGCTGGCAGGGGTGACTTCCACTGAAAGGGAAGGTTTAAGCTTTTGAGGAAAGTCACCACACTCTCATTGGTTCACATTTTGCAAAGAATGAAGTTAAAAACAGAGAAGTTTAACCAAACAAGGCTGAGGGCATTACCAACAGCAGGAACATAGGTGAAAAGTAAAACCCCTGATAATTGGGTATTCTATACTGAGTATTCAGCCATGGGTCATGGAGAAATTTCTTGAAGCAATTCACATGGGTAACAGAATTTTCAAGGCATCTATCCATCTTCTGCAATTTGAGATTTTGTGAGAGGGCAGACGAATTAGCTATGTTCTTGTTAAATGACAGTTCACGGATTTGCTCTGGTACCCATTTTAAAGAAATGAGCCGCTGGCAAGTCAGTGGCCATGCTCAAAAATCAATACAGTTCCTGAACTCCCTCCTATTGTTAAAAGTACAGATGCGTCAAGTATAAGGATATTCATAGCTTCTTCATAAGCATAAGCATTTGATCAATTGGCTAAAGGCACAAACACAGCAAAGCGAATGGTTTTCTGTTGGCACACACTGGCACAGCACACCCTCTTCTGGATAGAGAAAGGTCAGTGGGCTCCAACAGTGACAATTATCAAAATGCCTATATCATTGCATAACAGCAGTTTGCATTGAGGTATAATGATACCCAGGCTATCTCATAGAATAGAAAGAGGATTGTGTTTTGACTGCAGATGTAATTCTCTATGCATCATTAAAAAAAAAGTCCTCTTTTCTGGAGAATATACTTGAGCAGGATCACTCGAACATATATGCACTCCCAGCAAAATAACAGTTTCGATGGTAAAATTAATGGAGTTAAGAGTTGTAAATAAGACCAAGAGAAATAAAGTTAGGAAGGATTCCAGCTATTACATATTCATATAAATGATGAATCCTTCAGGAGGGCAATGGAAATTTCATCCGTCAAAGCTGATGAGCATCTCTAGCTAAGAAATAGACCGACCATGTACAAATTAGCTATATATATCTGCCATCATCACTGTTATTTACAAATTCAATCCATTAGCAATCAAACTATCACAAACATATATATATCAGTCTGTTCTGCAAACCAGAATCAGCACAAAATTTTGACAGGCTCCAAAACACCTACTTATTTTCTCTAACTCTTTTCTATATAAATCGCAACTGGGAATAAAACCAAGCATTCCCACACTGCCAAAGAGAAAAAAAAAGTATACTTATCTATACCATACAACCAGATAAATTGCTACTCAGGTCACTTTCAGTCAACTCAGCCTTTTTCCTTCCATAGCTTCCTTCTTTCTCTGGCAGTTTGTGCAGAGATGGAGGCCTTCCCACGGCTTCAATTCGGGTGAGAAAAAAGGCCCAGAATTTACAGATAAACCGTCACTTGATGGTTGATCCACTTGGCAGACTGCGCATCTAAATAGCCCAGAGTTCATATTCAAGGGTAAATCCGTACCCAACCTGCAATTCCATAGGGAACAGTGAGGCTGGTAATCTAATTATGAATGAATCAGTATTGATGCTTTATTACACTGCCTTTTATGAGATGATTCATAAACCACAGGATTACACTACTTTTTTCATCTCACTCACTCTTGAGGTGAGTGAAGTGCCCTACAATCTGATGGGTAGTGGTAATGTAGCTAGCTCAAGATGACAAAATTCACAATCCTTGAGAATCACAAACAGTGTAGAGTACAATGGGCATAATGCAAGTAAACATATGCATTAGAGAAGCTACTTTAAGAAATTAGCTGGCAGACTAGCATCAGCTGAAGAAAGGGTGAACCAACCTGCTCCATTTGTTAGTCTGTTATCCTTCTCTTAATTTTTCAAGATATTCAGTATATTTGAAAGTGATATTAGAGACACTCCAAGATATCAGATAGGAGTATCATGACATCACAAACAGTTAATGACATCATAGTCCCCTTGACCATAGTAACAAAGTTCGGGTTCGGGAATTATTCAGATGGGGTTAAGTTCGGAAAAAATCGGCAAATTCGGAATAAGTTCGGAAAAATAAAAATTAATAATGAATAATTATATAAAAAATAAGAACGCGATACTAACTAATCTATCTATCAATTTGGAATAATTCGGGATAAGTTTGGAAATTATTTGGGAATAGTTCGGCAGTTCGCGAATTATTTATGAACAATTCGGCCATTCAGGAATAATTCGGGAATAATTCGTCATTTAATACGTGAAACCCCTAAAAATGAATTAACTGCGAATTATTCGGGAATAATTCGCGAATTTTTTTAATAGGCCCTTGACCACCTCCCCAAATCCAACATATTGAAGCCAAGAACTATTTTATTAATGTGATACAGCCCTGACGATTGTTCTCTTCCCTCTTCCAGAATAAGAGTTCTATCATGCTTATCCAGAAAAGAATAGTTCTAAAACTGTTACATCTTTGTATACCTCCTTCCCTAATACCCATTTTCAGCACACCAAAGAAGGAATAACCCCAAAGAGGGCTGCTAGTATGTTCTTTCTCCTATTCTTTTACCATGAAGGACTTCATCTCTTTATCTTTTCTCTTCCCCTCCAAACTTGGCAGTTCCAGTTATAAACAAGAAAATACCATGTTGTATGGTACCCCTCTATTGCCTATCTGTTTGGTCGTGGGGTCATCTCTACAAGGCCCAATATGCTACACGGTTTATTAATTAAGATACTGAGTTGATTACAATAAAGCATATATAATGCACCCACTCAAGGCTGCCTTAAATAAAGGATAGATCTCAACAAGACCACTGCTTGTGAAGTGTTAGACAATAGTTGATCAGCAGATGTGAACCAGCTTCAACATGACTAAATGAGGTACTTCTTATATTCACCAATTAACAGATTTTTCACGATGAAATTTCTAGAGATCCATAGAGCCTATTTTCCTAAATACCACCACCTCCTTCCATGGCTGTGACAGAAGGATTACACTGACAACTAACATTGGAGGAGCAATTCAAAGGATAAGACTTAGGAGGACTGACTACTGAACACATAAACCCTCCATGGTGAGGATATATATGTGTTCTTTTCTTCACAGTTCTAAACAATTCTTTTTGCAACTGATTATGGTGGAAAGGTAGCACCAAAGCAATTGTACAGGGGGACCAACTACTTGATACGTATCCCCACCGTGGCCAAAAACTACAAGAACGAAGCAAGGATTGACAGTTAAAAAGCATGTCTATGATTGTGCATTAGGCTACAGTGAGTTTTCCCAATGATGAATAGAAGTGGTGTCTCTTGCTTCAAGTTGGACTCAGTTTCGAATGATATATCTATTCTACATGACATTATCGATGCTTTCAAGCTAGTTGAACTAATTTTAGTGAATGCGATGAGTGTATCTCAGCTAAACCCAGTTATAGTTTAGTCGATATAGACCCTACAAAAGTCGAGTTCCAGGCTTCCAGCTTACCCACTAAAAAAAGCATATAAAGCTTTTCTCACTAACATACTTCAGTTGTCTTTCTAAGATGTAACCCATTGAACAACCAGATCTTTATCTTGCTGAAAGACGCCTGTTCCCATGATCTTCGATGAGGTGCCTCCAAATGCCATTGGAAGTCATCTTGCAGCTTCAACTTTCCCTAACAAAACAAATGATATCACTGCACCTGAGACCTCTAATTCTAATGAGGGATGAGGCATGACGAATATGTAAAACAAGGGGTCAAAGAGCTCTTCTCATAGCACATCTCTTTTAGAGTTGGTTTCAAGTAAGGAGATCAAATTCTGGGATGGCCCTTAGTGTGGTGTAAGTCCACTTAAGAATGTTTTTGGAACCTCTATTCTTTGGCTTGGGATAAACATTGCACTGTTCAAGCTTTCTAAGAGATTACCAATGAGCATGTGGATTGCTAACCAGGTTTTCTGAATCCTGTGATCACTATTGCTTCTGCTCTTCTTCTACAACTGTTGTGTTTGCTTCCGTCTCTCTCTCTCTCTCTCTTTCTTAAGGCATTATCATGTTCCAAATCTACAAAAAGTAAATCTAAAAGCAATAATAGTAACAAAGATCCTTGTAAGAACAATTGATCTATTTATAAAACATATTACCACAAAAACAAAAGGAGAAATTGGATGAAATGAATATTTTGTGTGATAATGCTTCCAGATACTGTAGTCAAAATTTTCTAAGTGAAATAACAGTAACTTCTTTGTAAACTAAGTCATCAAAGAGACATCAGGCATACCTCAGTACTGGATACAAGGGTAACTGAAGGCTGAATACAATCAGATCCTCAATATTTGATTAGCAGCAGTATCACAGGGAGGGAAAGTTATGATAAAAGTACCTTTCTGCAAGCATTGCAGAACCCTCTTCAAATAGTTCCTCCACAACGCCAACAGAAGAAAGCTTGTTTGTTGATTTATTCATGTACTTCTGAAATCTCTTCCAGAAGAAAAGCGAACTGAACTTATTTTGTTTCGTCCTTGGTGTTGGAGGTAAAACAGAAAGTTCAGGTGGAATGATGTCAACAACTAGGCAGGTTGTATCATCTTTCAGGCCCCTTGACCTCAGAGCTTCCTAAATAATCAAGCAAGCAAGTATTAGAACAAGACAGGCATGAGGATAAAGCATGACTTATAAGAAGTTAGGGACAGAATGCAAAATATGCATCACCTTTACAACCAACTTCGCAGCAAGCTCTGCAGGTAACCCTCGGCAAGATTTTGCAGCCGCCTCAGATGACAAAGCATCCCATATACCATCAGAAGCAATTATTAGCCTCCCCCCAGCATTTGAAAGCTAAACCAACAAATGTGCAGAAACTTTAGTTTTCATACCACCAATGAAAACCAAACCAAACAAGTTAGCCTGGACGTTGTTTCTATCTGTTGTTGTTCTCATTTTTGAATCCTTTATTTGCACTTTCAGTTATTTCCTTGTAAACTGCTTGTAGTCCCCTGTTATTTAATATATTCCTCATTACCAATGAAAAAAACGAGAGATCAGTACATTTTATTCAATACTACTCACCTTCACTTGCTTAACATGTGGTATTGGGACAATGAACTCTCCAACATCTGAGTCACCAATTGACCTAGAAAGGCATAACCCACCAGGCCAGCAGCGGAGGGGCCCCACCTGTTTGTATGATAAGAAGATGGAGACTATCCTTAAACATTGGAGAACGGTACATACGCGCTAAAAATATTTCAGCAAGGGATAATTTAGTCAAGTGTATTCAAATATTTCATTTCTTTTACCATGTTATTCCCAAGAACATTGAGCCTTCCTACTTCACCCCCACTTGCCATGACACGCTCCCTCTCTTCTGCATTCTCTTCTAGCCTGTGATCAACAGTCAAAAGCGAAACCACACCCCCCTGCGTGTCCAATATGCATCGAGAATCCCCAACAGACGCAACAGTCACAGTCCACCCATCGATCACAACAAAGGTAACCGTTGTCCCAGAAGTTTCTCCTGGAATAAATTAAAAAAATTAATGATAAAAATGCTAGAATGGGTAAAAACAATGTTGAAAACATTAACGTATTCTCAATGCTTGCCTTTCCGCTGAAATTCCTTGTCGGTCATCACAAATCCTGAAACTAACGCCCGAGGAAGGGCTTTAAGCCACTCTTCTTTACCAATGCCTTCAGAAATTGCACTCATAACATGATTTAATAGATTCTCCTTTGCAAATATAGCAGCCGAGATGCCGTGATGCCCATCGAAGATCTGCTAAAACTTCGAATTTAGAAGACTTTTGGGTCTTAATCGAGGTGAGTGCTATCGAATATACTTTCAACTGAGCTCAATTAGAATGTAGAGAGAGTGAGAGTACCGCAAAGACCGAAAAAAACGATGATGGATTCCCCAGAATCCTCTGGCAATCCGGTTTTATCAAAAAATAATCCTCCCCTTTCTTTGCAAGAGCAGCCTGTCCGTATCTGATCGAAGGTTTCTCGACCTTCTCATTCCTGAGCTCCTGTCCGATCAGGGTAGCAAGTGGAACTAGTGTAGGCCTCATTCTCGAAACTTTTTTCTGGCCCGATCTAATCTACGTTTCAACATCTATAAAACTTTGGTGTCAAAAACCTAATCCATTGAAATTGAATCTTGGAAGGCTTTTCACACTGATTCTCCATTTTTAACCCCGAAATCATCCATACATCTACAAAAATTTACCAAAGTTCCTCGTAATTCACATTCCAATAGAAAAAATTACACTACTAACAGCAAATACAAATCGAATAACTATCATATGAATGAATCGTAGAGGTAGAAACCCTAACCTTGCAGTAGAAACATCACATTCATCCCCTGATAATCGTGTTGAAGTCGGAAATCAAACAAGAACTGATAGATGATTCACGGATCCTTCATTTCTGAAAGCATCGAAACCTCTTCAATTAGAACCTTCGAGAAGAAACCCTAGAGAGAGAAAACATGAACATTCATAGATTTTACGGAGAGAGAGAAAGACTCACAGCTAGGAGCTAGGGACTAGGGAGAGACTCGCAGCTTTATTTTCAATTTTGAAAATAAACGGGTTTTCGAGAGTCCGGATCCTCCAACCACTATCCCCCTTTATGTACCTAATTAGTTAATTTTGTTGTAAACGAGTAATCGGTTCACGGTTAAGGGTCCGCTTTTAATGACCATAAAAAGGACCCGTGCTTGGAGTTTGAGATTGGATCACACTCATTGAGCTCTCTTTGAGTTCTATCGGGTCCACAAGTTAACACGTGTCCTTAGTCCATATAACTGTGTTTAGATTCACTGGTCCTTAGACATTCAACAATTTAACCTTGATCTCAAGGGTTAAAAGATTTTTTTTCCTAACAACCATGATTGTACTGTTGAAGTTTAAGTATTAGTGAATCTTAACCATAGTATAGTATAGTTTTGTTTTTGGGGGTTCAAGATTTACATTTAGGCTGCAACGCCCGTGAGGTCTTAGTATCTGTTCAGTTAGTGGATACCCTCTCGAGAATAGAACCTGATACCTCCCCCCAAAGCAGAGGATACACTACCATTGGGACAAAGCCCTAGTGTGTAACCATAGTTTAGTTAATAAAGGTTAAAAGGGCACCTGTGTGCGAGTTCAATCGTAAATCACTGTAATCCAATCTCTTATAGTCTACAGTGACGTGTATGTCATTTTTTTTTTTTTTTTCCGTTTTCCTTAATTCAAATACGGTTAACCTCAATCATCATTGTTTAGTTAGTAGTGGTTAACGAGTTAAAGAGCTAAATGCCCAACTTAGAAGCCGGCTAAATATGATTGGCCTATCAACTGTCAATCATAACTTTAGAAATTGAACTCTGAACAACCCCACACAGGAGATATAGATACTACCAATCACCAACCCAGTAATAATAACCTGCTAAATATAATGGGCCTGTTATTCCTTCTCTTCCTTATGCTATTATAATCATTTGAAATTTTGAATTACTAATCTTTTGAGTTCAGATCCACTCCTGCAGATGCATGAGAGGCATGCCCAATAAATCATAATTAGTTCATCATTAATCCTATAGTCTTGCTAGCCCTATTTTCAAGCATCCCCTACTCAATCAAAAATGAACACCTGGCCTTGCTTTCAATCAAAAACCAACTCCTTTCCTTGCTTTAAAAGGGTTTGCTTTTTGGGTGAGAATGAAGCATTTTAATCCTAAGGTTAATGCCAATTCAAGTAGTATTAATCTTAGAGTTAAGGCTAACTCAAGTAAAATTTTAAAAATGATACAAAAGTACAAAATCTTAAAACACACTTAGAGATTCTCTAGTACATGTAATGAGGAGCCGTAATTTCTTTCTCTTTTGTTAATGGACATCTAAATGACACTTAAAAGGGCGTTTGGTATCTCTAATCTAAATAAGTAGAACTAATTTGAAAATTAAGTTTATTTGGATTTTAGAGTTTGAAGTTAAAATTTTACCTTGAAGTAATAAGGAGACAGTGGGCTATTTTTTCTTTAGAGGTTAAACCTTTCCTTCAAAATAATTTAGACACATTTAAACTTAACTTAATAATTTAAAGTCCAAATAAATCAAATTTTCAAATAAGCTTTGTCTATTTGGTTTAGAGTTACAAAAGGGTAAGTGATTCAGTTTTACCTAATACAATAATCATGATTAAGAGGTTTCTCAACCTTCATCATCCTAGCTAATAGTTAGAGGGGCAGGTAAAGTAGTCATTATAGCTTCTTATGTCCATTATTACCTGTTTGGTAATGGGCCAAATCTAAGTAATGATTACTATAAATAAGTGATCAAGCCATCCATTGATAATTAGGACATTTATTAGCAAGCATGAAATGATTGACATTGGCACTCATCATGTAATGGGTTCCACCTTTGGTAGAAATTTTGGTTAAGGCACCTTAAGCAAAGATTAATTTCAAGATTGAGACACTCAAAAATGTGTCATGAGTGAGTGGATGCGAATAGTTTTGGATTATGATTTTGTGCACTCGATAGCACATACTACTGAGTGAAGCGTCGTCCAATTAAGAATCCAATGGCGCCAAGTCCGATCAATGATGGGCTCGATCGAACGGAGTTGTGCTTAGCACATACAATCACAATCCTTATTTCTTTTGGGGTGTGTTATCCCTACTTGTGCATTCCTTATTCTTGGCAAAAAATTCAACACTTATTAAAGCAAGGAGATGTGTTGGTTTTTGGTTGAAACCAACGATAAGTGTTGACTTTTGACTGAGAGTAGGGCTAGCATCTTTTTTTTTTTTTTTACGATGTACAATTAGGATGCAATCGGTTAGTTTGGTTAGTATTTGTGTTCTAGTTATCAACCACCACACTCATTTCATTGAGGGATATTCCCCTGGAACAATTATGGAGTATGTTAGTGGATGTCAGTTGATATATTTGGGGAATGATGTCCTTCATGCATACTAGTGAACTTGTTAATATTTACTAGTCTTTTGTACCCTTACATATTGAATGCTACTCTAATAAATATAAGAAATTTAAATATTTTCATTGAAGACTTCATTAAAATTAAATAAAGGAGAGAAAAAGAGGTTTCTCTTGGTGACCTTACCACCATCATATATTGTGGTGACCTGTGAGTGGGGCACTCAAGTCATTCCCAAGAAATCATCAAATGCCCAGCACTACTCATTTGGTGACCTTACTCCTTTTGTGGGGATCCCTTGGCCCCTCACATTTTTTATCCTTTTCTAACAAAAGGTGCCGTTCCCCAAAATTCCCCCACACTCTCAATAATATTGTGTGCTAGATTGAACATGTTTTGATATGTTTTTAGGCCCACCTAACACACATAAATATCCAATAACAACAACAAAAATACATATAAATATCATAACTAAGAGTTGTATAATTATCATAGTCACAAAGCGTTTAGTAATTATTTGGCTTTAGGAAACTTAGAAAAAACAGTTAAAATTTGGGAAAGTTTGAAAAAATATCAAACAAGATATGAAAAAATAATAGCAAATAAGATTACTAATTAAAAAAATTAAAAAAAATATATATTTCATTTATTTTATATATATCGTGAATTAATTTGTGAAATTTGTCCTTACAAAAATGCGTTCTATTTAAAAATTCGTGAATTAATTGTTTGACACAACCTCAGTAATTACTCTAGACTTACAAAAAAAAATCAGAGAACTTTGTTACTATGATAATTACAAAAATGAGGATGAGATTAAGAAAGGTAAAATATGATTTCGGCATTAAACTTTTTCGAAGTTTCGGACGTTTAGTTCCATATTTTCAAAAATGTGCTTTTTAATGTCTGAGTAATATCATGAACTTATGATTACACCCAATGAGTTATATGGCTTAAATCGTAGTTGTATAGTTTATACTAGCAGATACCCGTGCGATGCACGGGGTGTACAAAAAAAATTAAGAGAAAAAAATAATAATAAAAAGGAACCTAATTAAAATAACTTTTAATTATTAGTAAAACCATTAATAGAGGTTTTGGTACTCCCCCACGATTTTTTATGGCTCATTGCAATTCATCTTCTTTTATATTAAAATATCCTTACTAAGGTAATAAGAAGCCCAATAAAAATTTCTCATCATAAACATAAAAGTAAGCTAAAATTTGCAAGACTTGCAGTTCCTAACAAGTCGCTGAGGAAGAAGTCCAGAGAGGCAATTATCTAATAAATCCCTTGGGACACATGCAAATGGGAAAAGAAATTTTCGAAGCCTGAGAAGATAAAGTGGAGCATCTAAACAAAAGTGTAGGAATTGGACATACAGGCTTTCAAGGGTGGAGATGTTCCCTAATTCATCAGGGACTGGACCAGATAATAGGTTCCCCCATAAATACCTACAAAGGAAGCAGACATTGTTATTGCAAAGCTAATGAGAGCATGAACATGAAGAAAAGAAGAGATGATGCCTTACTTACAGGCCCGTAGAGACGGCAAGGCTCCCGATATTAAGCCTTTTAGCAAGTTCTAGGAGAGATATCTATGGCGGGAAGAAAATAAAACATTTGTTTTTTATTAAATAAATGTTAAATTTAAATTAATATAATAGTTTAGAATTTATTAACATGAAATGTAGTAAAGATTAAGTAAAATTACGGAGAATTATAGGAAAGTGGAAGCCCCACTATCCTCCTAATTCATTTGTGGTAAAAATATAGCAATTTTTTTTTACCATTAAGCACCCAAAAATATGCATAATAATATGAAGAAATACTTAGGAAAAACACACCAAAAGAAAATATAATTTTATTAAATCCACTTTACTCTCGGGAACAAACTATACAAATACCTTCATCTTTGGCTCTATCCCTTCCTCTATCTCTTTCTAAGTAATAGTAACATAAATACCTAACAATAATGAGGCCAAAAACCTTAATAAAACCAACTGTTTAACTTGTTTTGATTGTTGAAAGTTTAGAACAAAATTTTTATTCAATCTAACAATTCTCTAAAATCTTTACAAACACACAGTATGAGATGGATGGAAATTGGGCAATGTTCAAAGTTTGCAAAAAAATAACAGTAGTAATAAAAAAAAAAGAACAGTGCTAATTGTCATACTCTCAAACATTCCCTAATCTCAGTAGTTAATGGTTTGAGGTGGACCAAATTCGATGTGTCGTTTTTATCCAAAATTTTAAAGTCTATTAAACTTGGTAAACCTAATAAAACCCGAAGCTTATGGGTAAGGGTACATCAATCCCGAGCATGCAAACTACGTGGTGATGATGCACTTATGCTCTCGTGGTTTCTTGTCAACCCATTTTATACTATATCCAACTTTGTCGGGTGTAACAATAATGTAGTAAACTTGTTACACCTCAATTAATTAAGTGGATATATAGGGGTATAAGGTATGTGCAACTCTCTATACACCAGCCTCACACCCGAATAGGTCAGGTGTATTTATCTTGTGGTGTACTCATTCTACATCTCCATCAAGTTGATAGATGTATTTATATATAATTGTAAATATCGAGTGTACGTACCCATTTTGGTACACACCTTCTACGTAAGCCAAACTAAGTGAAAATTAGTTTCGTGACTTTCGTCTAGTTACATCTTCTACCACCGTCCCCATCAAAGTATATAGTAACTAACTATATCAAGACAAAATATTGTTCCTGATTCTAAACAGAGAATCTTGTAAGTTCAGCCTATTTGTTCTTGCTTATAGTTTTATAATTAATCACGTCATCTTTGAACCTCATCCCAAACTTGAGAATTAAAATGAACCCTTACTAATCCGAAGAAAATGTCGAATCGTACTTCTGTTCCTTCTATCAGACAAAAGGTGATCCATTGAATCGAAATCCTCCTCAAAATAAAGTGCTACTATTGAGTGTTTCTCAAGTACCGCCCTGTTAAAGAAAATAAGAAGCCAAGAGTAATGAACTTGGTAATTGTATTTAGAAAAATTAAAATTAGGCCTAATGAGAAAAAGAAAACAAAAAAGCCAACTCATGAAGATGGGGCTGAGTATGATCAGATCATTAAGGGAGTTTATAGAGAGCGAGTGAGAGAAATAAAAAGAGATTAAAGGGAGCTCTCCCATTTCTCCATGCAGAAATAATAGAAAGGGAATATCTGGTATGTATATGATCTCTTCCAAATTAAAGTCTCTACCTCTCAAAATACTTCCCCAGTTCGTTCCAATTGTATGCAAGAAAGTTACTTTAGATAACCGACGAGAGAGGACTATTCAGAAAAGCAAATGCTTCAATAAGGCAACTAGATTACATGGGTAGATAGATCTCTCTTCCGATTAAGAAGAAATATTTTAAGAGAGTAGGGACGCATCCATCTATTTGATATGCGTCGGTTACCGGTATCAGGTGTGATTGTGTGAAGAAGATGAAGTGTGATTGTGTGAAGAAACTGAAGATGGAGCAAAGATGTCGGTTAATTATACAAGAAAGGGTGCTTTAATTGATCTCAAAAGCCTCCTGCGGAAAACTATCTCCTAAATTGGCTTCTAGTGTCAATGGGAAAACACTAAAAAAAGTCTTGGTAGAAATTGGGTTTCTTGGAAAACGTAAAAAGTTCTAATGGAGAGAAGTTGAGTCTTGGAAAACGTAGAGAGAGTTAATGGAGAGAGGTTGAGTCTCATAAGCTGAGTCTTTGGAACTCCTTCAAGGATATCACCGCATGTCAATTTGTGTGTGGAGAAGTCAAAATCACGCACCACTTGTCCTCTATTCTATTCTATGGAACCCGCGACAAGTTCTTGCCAGAGACCAGCCAAAGGCATTTTGCTGGAGGGTGTCCTTTGTGTAAACAAGAAATGGAGTCTACTTCCCATCTTTTTCTTCACTGCCCTTTTGCTCGAGGTATATGGTTTGGCTCGCAGCTTTCTCTTGCTATACCGGTAGATGAGGCCTTGTCCTTCACTGAGTGGTGGCAGAAGTGGTTGTCTTACCCCCAGTTCTCAAGGAAAAATAGTCCTTTAGACATTGTGGTGCATTTGGAAACATAGAAACCAGGTGAGATTTAATGGCTTAAACCCAGATCCTGTGGCCACAATCCATCTGGTAGAGGAGATGACATCCGAAAGCTATTTTATCAGTCTGGGGAAAGGAACCGGGAGATCAGTCCATTGATCACACGCATCTTCAGTGGCAACCCCCTCCTACGGGGTGGATCAAGATCAACTTAGACGGAGCAGCAATTACAAATATCTCAGCGGGCGGTATTGGTCTTGTGGCAAGAGACCACCATGGTCTCTTTCTTTCCACTGTTTGTCAGACACTTCCGGGAGTGTCCAGCAGGGTTGCCGAAGCGGTAGCTGTCAGATTGGGCTTCTCAACGGTGGTGCAACGGGGATGGAGTCAAGTAATTCTCGGAACTAGTGGATCTACTCAACGGCGTATTGACCACAGACTTTGGCCAAATATCAACTCTAGTGGCGGACATCAAGACGCTATGGCAGCAGTGTACAAACGTGAGCCTCAAGTGGATCCGACGTCAGGCAAATTTGGCAGCTCACCAAGCTGGGCTGAACCTCTGTCTGAACTCCTCTAGAAGGCCCCACCTTTTAAGCAGTCCCTTATGTATTCCCTGTGTATTACAAACTGGAATGTGTTGAACTTGCTGAACATTTTCATTACCTTCAAGAAATCTGTACATACTGATTTTTATATACAAACAGGGATATCTGACTCAATAGAAATAGCTATCCAATTAACTACCTGTCTAACTAATTACTGAAACTAACCAACTAATCTGAAACTAACCAACTAACTAATGATGTCTCACTTATGTACATAGAGAACAGAGTAACTGAGTAACCATAAGATCATAAGAAGCTTCTAATACTCCCCCTCAAGATGGAGATGGTGAGAAGATATTGAGCACACCCATCTTGGATAATAAGAATTGGAAAACAGATGTACTCAATGGCTTAGTAAGAATGTCTGCAAGCTGATGTTTAGTAGAGACATGTAGAGTCCTTATAGAGCCATCCAAAATCTTGTTTCGGACAATATGACAATCAAGTTCTATATGCTTAGTCCTCTCATGGAATACTGGATTAGCTGCTATATGAAGAGCAGCTTGACTGTCACAAAATAGTAAAGCAGCTTGAGTATGAGGAATATGAAAATCGGCCAACAGGTATAATAACCACTGAATCTCACAAACAGCCGATGCCAGACACCTATATTCAGCTTCAGCTGAAGATCTTGCTACAACATTTTGTTTCTTAGATTTCCAAGAAATTAAAGAGTCACCCAAGAACACACAATAACCACTGATTGATCTTCTGGAATCAGGACAGCTAGCCCAATCTGAATCAGCAAAAACTTTAAGATGAAGAGAGGATGTAGTGCTGAGGAAAATACCCTGTCCTGGAGAAGTCTTAATGTACTGCAAGACTCGATGAGCAGCTTGGAGATGCAAGTCAGTAGGTGAAGCCATAAATTGACTAAGTTTATTCACAGCAAAGGTGATGTCAGGTCTTGTGATGGTCAGGTAGAGTAATCTGCCAATTAATCTTCTGTAAGCAGTAGGATCAGCTAAAGGAACTCCAAGATGTTGGCTTAACTTGAGATTTTGCTCCATTGGAGTTCTGACAGATTTGCAACCAATAAGACCAGCATCTGTCACTACTTGAAGAGCATATTTCCTTTGATAGAGAGAGATTCCCTTATGTGATCTGGCAACCTCAATTCCCAGAAAGAACTTGGGATGACCTAAATCCTTGAGTTTGAACTTGGTGTTCAAAAATAATTTGAATTGATCAATAACCACAGAATCATTGCTAGCTAGGAGAATGTCATCAACATAAACCAATAAGGCAATAAAGGAAGAACCTTGAGTTCTTGTGAAGAGAGAATAATCAGACATGGATTGAACAAAGCCATGTTGAAGCAATGTAGTGGAAAATTTGGCAAACCATTGTCTGGAAGCTTGCTTAAGCCCATATAGAGATTTGTTGAGTTTACACACTAGAGTAGAAGACTCCCCCTTATTAGAAAAACCTGGAGGTAGGGTCATGTAGACTTCTTCAACCAAATCTCCATGTAAGAAGGCATTGTTAACATCTAACTGAGCAAGATGCCACTGTTGAGTAGCAGCCAAGGCAAAAAAACACTTGACAGTAGCCATTTTGGCAACTGGGGAAAAAGTTTCTGAAAAATCAATTCCTTCTTGTTGGGTATAACCTTTAGCAACTAATCTTGCTTTATACCTTTCAATAGACCCATTTGCCTGATATTTGACCTTGAATACCCACTTACAACCAATAGGATGCTTTCCAATAGGTAAAGGGGTAACTGTCCATGTATTATTTTCTTCCAAAGCAGCTATCTCAGTAGCCATAGCTTTCCTCCAATGAGAATGCTTGACAGCTTGATGGTAGAACTCTGGTTCAAAGTGAATATCAATAGCCTTTGTGAAAGCTCTATGAGAGGGAGATAGGTTGTCATAAGAAAGAAAAGAAAAGATTGAATGAGGATGATCTTGTTTAAAAGAAAGGAAACTAGAAGGAAGAGATTGAGATGGAAGAAGAGTGCAATCAAACTCATTCAAGTGACTTGGAATTCTAGGAATTCTACTTGATCTTCTTAAAGGAATAACAGGATTTGTGGTTTGTGGAATGACTGTAGGATTAGGAATGTCAGGAATTTCAGAAACAATAGAAGAAGGATGAAGATCATGTAATGGCAGTGGTAGAACAAGATCAATGTCAGATGGAATGGAACCAGACATGTGAGGGAATAGATTGGATTTGAAAGGAAATGTCTGTTCATGAAAAACAACATCCCTAGACACAAAAACAGAATTTGTAGAAGGGTCATACAGCTTATATCCTTTGATAGCAAAAGGGTATCCAATAAAGATACATTGTCTGGCCCTAGGATCAAACTTTGATCTAGAAACATTGATAGTAGAAGCATATGCCAAACATCCGAAAGTTTTTAAATGTTCATATGATGGAGCCTTTTGTAACAAAACTTCATATGGAGTTCTATTTTCTAAAATAGGATAAGGAAGTCTATTGATGAGATAAACAGCACTTAGGATACTGTCACCCCAGAATTTTAAAGGCAATTGGGATTGAAACATGAGGGATCTTGCAACATTTAGAATATGTTGATGTTTTCTTTCAACAACAGAATTTTGTTGAGGTGTATAAACACATGACTGTTGATGAATAGTTCCTATATTTTTGAAAAAATTAGACATAGAAAACTCAAGTCCATTATCAGTTCTGATAATTTTGATTTTTGAAGTGAATTGTGTGGCAACATATTGGAAAAAGTTTTGTAATAAAACTCTAACTTCAGATTTTGCTTTCATCAAATAAACCCAAGTAGATCTAGAACAATCATCTACTATGGTCAAGAAATATTTGTATCCATCATAAGTTTGATGAGAAAAAGGACCCCATATATCACAATGTATTATATCAAAAGGATGTTTAGCAACATGATTATTACAAGGGAAAATGAGTCTTTTTTGCTTAGCCAAAGGACAAATCACACAATGATTGTCTTTATTAGAAGAAGTTACACTAGGAATAGAATTCTGAAGAATTTGTAACTTTACATGAGAAGGATGACCTAATCTATAATGCCATATTTCAGAGGAGACACTAGCATTGAAGGAAACACTTGCATGAGCAGACTGTGAAAACTTGGAACTGACTTGATCCAGGATGTAGAGACCACCATGTCTTTTACCCAGTCCAATCATCCTCCAATGGATGAGGTCCTGAATAAAATAAGAAGAATTAGAATCACATACGAAATAACATGAGTTGGATTTAGTTAATTTGCTGACAGAGAGCAAATTAAAGGAAAAAGATGGAACACACAATACATCTGTAATTATAAGGGAATCAGAAAGTATGATAGTGCCTACATGTGTGACAGGAACAATGAAACCATTTGGAAGTTTAACTGACATATTTGAAACTGGAGTGGCATAGTGGAAAAAATTAATGGAACAAGCCATGTGATTTGTTGCTCCTGTATCTATGATCCAGTAGGGCTTTGAAGGCTTTGAGTGGTTATCTAAAGCAGATAAACAAGCAAGAATACTGAAAAAATTACCTGACAAGTTATGTATGGTGGGTATTTGATTCTGAGCAGAGGACTTGTTAGGTACAGGAAACGAATTTTGACTTTGAGTAGCAGTCATTTGGGGATAAGGAAATGGGCTGAAATCATTTGAGGAACAAGCACTTGCACTGAAACTATTCTGAGCAAGAGATGGGCTATTCTGGACAAGATTGGAACTCCCAAATTGGTTATTGATTAAGGCCATGAGTTGTTGAAATTGTCCTTGAGTAACAGGTGCCTCATCAGATGCATTCTGGCTAGAGGAGTATTGAGCTCCTTGAGAAAAGGTTGGTTGCATTTGATAGCCTTGACTCATATTGCTTTGAACAGAAGCTGCTTGAAACTGATTTGCAGAATTGTTACCAGAATTTCCATAGCCTTGACTCCCATTTTTACCTTTAGACTTGTACCCAGGTGGATATCCATGTAGTTTGTAACACTTGTCCACAACATGTCCTTGCAAATGACAAAATGTGCATGTAGGTTTATCCCTTTTGAATCCATTTTTGAAAGTAGGAGGATTACCAACGTTTCTTCCATTCTCTAACTTGCTAACATAAGCTACAGGCTCAATCACTTGATTCACCAAAGGGGATAAATTTCTCTGCCTTTCTTCTTGAATTATGGAAGCAAAGACCTTGTTGATTTGTGGTAGAGGATCATTCAACAAAATCTGACTCCTCAAATTTGCATAACTATCATTAAGTCCCATAAGAAACTGCATGGTATACTCCTTTTGTTGAAAATCTAACATCATCTTCAATGCAGCACATGCAGATCCATTTGAGCAATGAGGAACTATACTGTAGTTGCTGTATTCTTCCCAAAGAATCTTCAGTTTTGTGAAATAGCTATTTACAGACATCTGATCTTGATTCAAACCACAAATAGCCTTCTTTAACTGAAAAATTCTTGGATTATTCTTCTCAGAAATCTTTCTTTCAAATCATTCCAGATTTCACAAGCAGATTTCATGTATATGATGCTAGATGCAATTTCCTTAGAAACAGAATTTAAGATCCATGAAATCACCATACTATTCACCCTTTTCCAAGAACTATATGACGAATCAACAATTGCAGGCATTTGAATTTCACCATTGACAAAACCATATTTCATTTTTGCATCTAAAGCAACAGTCATAGAAATTTCCCATGTATTGTAGTTTTCACTTCCTACAAGATGCTGAGAAACAAGAGCAATACCTGGTGAATCACCATTGCTGAGAAAGTAGGGATTGAAATGATTCTCATTACCATTGTGCAACCTGGAGTTTTCACTTGATGAATGTACATCACCAGAAACTCTTTCAGCAAAAACACCTTCTGTCGTCATTTCAGCAGCTTCAAAGCTTAGAATTCAAAACGAACAGAAGAAACACTAAGAATTCGACAGAAAGAAAGAAAGAAAGAAAGAAAGAAAGAAAGAATTGAAGAAAAGATCTTCAATTCATCAAGAAACTAAAGAAATTCGAGAACAAATGCGGAAGCAAATATTGCTCTGATACCATATTACAAACTGGAATGTGTTGAACTTGCTGAACATTTTCATTACCTTCAAGAAATCTGTACATACTGATTTTTATATACAAACAGGGATATCTGACTCAATAGAAATAGCTATCCAATTAACTACCTGTCTAACTAATTACTGAAACTAACCAACTAATCTGAAACTAACCAACTAACTAATGATGTCTCACTTATGTACATAGAGAACAGAGTAACTGAGTAACCATAAGATCATAAGAAGCTTCTAATTGTGTGGGGGAAAAAAGGAGTAGTGAGTGATGAGTTGTCTTTAAGAGAAATGCAGCCCTAACTTTAAAGTTCAAACTCATCATGTATGCTAAAACCAGAGAGAGAGAGAGATTAATGTTACATTTGTTTTTGGGGTTAGATATAATTATAACCTAACCTAGACTCACTTAGATATGGTTTTGGAGCACACTATTGTTGGACTAAGTTCGGTCCTTAGGATGAGTGTGACGGTTCTTATATCCACTCACGAACTAGCTAGGCCTCAGATTCTCTCTAGCGAAGCTAGAAAGGATGGTCTCAGGCTACCACATGTGGCTGGAGAAGTCATTTCATGGGCCCCATGATTTTGACTTCTCTACATATTATAAGACATGTGACGATAAAATGATGATAAAAAGGAGGAGAGATATCAAGTGGGGAGAAGTCAAAATCATAAGGAAAAAATCAAATGACTTCTCCCCTTTACATGTCACATGTCGAATAATATGTGTGGTAGCTCAAGTCCACCTTTTTGGCTAAGCCAGAGACAATCAGCCCTCTAATTATAACAGGTACTGATCTTGCTACCTAACCACGTGTAATGTACAAAAAAAGGAAAAATGGAAAAAGGAAAAACTCTAGCCAAGTTTAGTCTTAATCATGACAGGTTTTTGGAGTTTGGATGGGCAACAATGCTTGCTGTTGTGCTGTTGCCCCCTTGTGTCTGAAAAAATGAAAGCCCCACTCACTGTTGATGTGGGGGCTACCCTTTATTGAATGCGGGATCCATTTTCAGACATAAGGGGGCAACAGCGCAACAGCAAGCATTGTTGCCCATCCGAACTCTAAGTTTTGTGATTCACATGCACCCACCTCTCTCTCTCTCTCTCTCTCTATCATATACTATACAATTGTAGTGGGCTTATGCAAACTCTTGGAGCCATGAGTTTTTTGTTTTTAGGTAGCCTTTCTATAAACTAGCACCAGTTAACAGGAAGTAAACCAAAGCAGAAGCCCACAAAGCAGAAGCCCACAACAAGGAGATTGTAATTGGTAGGGAAGGGGGAAAAAAATCTAGTTAATCCTTTAATTTTGGGTAGCCTGGGATCGAACACGAGATCACAGTCATCCAGGACTTTCAAAAAAATAACCATCACAGTAATAGAGCTTCATCACAGTAATAGAGCTTCTTGACTGGATCCTAATGATGTTAAAAGGCCTACTTTCTTCTACTGAATCTTGACAACTCTTCCTATAAAGGACAAAAAAATTGAAGAGTTCCTAAAGATAATGTCATTTCGAATTTCTGTAGGTTCAGTCTATATAACTCTGGGCTACTCCAAACTGATCAAACTCAAAATTAAGAGTGCATGGGATATAACTAGGTACATGCCATCCTCAAGGTCATCCCAATGATGTCAGAAGAAGAGAACTTACTACACCCCAAGAAACTACAGGGTTATGCTGCAAATACTTGCTAGAGTCCACAAAGGGGGAGATTAGTAATCAAACATCAGGGGGTGAAGATTTTAGGAATGGGGAAAAAAATATTCCAGGTCCTGCAAAATGTTCATCAAACGGCAGTGGCACATGGTAAGGGAACCTACCTGCTGCTTTCACTGTTTCTGTGTTTCAATATCTCTTAAATAGGCTTGGTGTGATCAAACAGCCTCATTATGTTACTGTTTGTTACTAACACTTAAATCACATACAGAGAAAGAGAAGGATCGATTACTGATTTTTCCAGTCCTTCAAGTTGTCAAAGTAACAATGTATTAATCTACAAATGTCCACCCACACTACCAATCAAAAGGAAGAAAAAAAATTGTCCATCGACACCATATGATCGTCATCATCATCATCCCCAGTATAATATTGTCAAGACTCGGGTTACAAACATAAAGGAAAGAGTGCCTTCCAGGAACAGGAGGCAGACCACTCTTTCTCACTGGTACAAAAGTTGAATGGGGGCTGCAGTAGGTTTCAATGTTGCTGTAAACTATCACATAAAATTAAAATATACAAATCCAATCTTGGAATTTAATCAACAATTGGACAAAGGCTGGCCTAGTTACCTTGCCTTCTGATGAATGTGTAATGCTGCAAAAAGCTACACTACCTCAAGCTTCATTCAAATCAGACTGCCAATTTGGAGTCCAATCCATCTTCACATTGTGTGAGGCTTCGGTTACGGAGGGAATGAAGTCACTAGAAACCGGTGAATCATCTCAAAGCTGGTGAATGTAATTACAGCTGCCGGGGTGGTCCTGAGCAAGTTGGTGGCACACCCACGGTAAAATCCAGGAAGACCATCTTTCTGAAATACTTTCATAATGCAATCAATCACACCAGAATATAGCTTCTTTGAGTGGTGCCCTTGTTCTTGAAGCCTAGAGCGAACCACCTGCAAATAAATTGGGAGAATGAAATGATATTGCCAGTTTAACGGAGGGAAAATTGGGTTAGAAATGATTTTTGAAAAGGAAGGACCTCTCATAGGCCATAACCTAACGGTGGTATGGTAACATCATACTACCTTAATACCTGCTGTTGGATTTAGGAATAATGATGTCATATAAAGGTGTATGACATCATTATTATCATATTCAGCAGCTGAAATTGAAGCGGTATGGTAAAAATGGTATTTCTGTCCACCAGGGTTAGGATATTGTAGAATATAAAGAAGAAAATAATGTATGAGGTCTTACATTAAGCTGGCATTATAACTAGTCTGAGCAGAAATTAACATAAAAAAGCCTTTTGGCATTTTTGTTTCTCCTCCACAAATAAGAATATCAAGAGTGCAAAAGGTTGAGAAAAACTCTACCAAGTTTGGGTTAATACAGTTTGTCAACGTAATTAGAATCTCAGGGAAAATGTTTATTAATAAATAAAAGTAGCAGAACAAAAATTTATTTTCAAAAAGATGCCACTTATATTCAAATATGGTCATAAGACTCATAACCAAAGAAAAGCTATTGCAACTTAGGGAAGCAGCATACTGCATACCTCATGTGGATATGTCAATGTAGATGCAGCTACTTTGGAGACAGATGAAGCAACAGCAACATCACGTGCACCGAGTGTATCTGTGGTAGTGTTATCTGATATCACATATAGGATCAACAATTATTTTTAAAAAGAAAAAAAAATTGAAGTGTAAGAATAAAAGGTGAAAACAGGAAAACAATTACCTCTATTGGCTAAGTACATTTTGATCTTCTCATATGTTGGGAACTGGATGGCAACATGGCTGATTCCAGCCAACGCAGGCACAAGACCACTGTTCACCACATCAAATATAAAGACATCGTTGAAATGATTGGCAGTTAGAATTAATTCCCATGATACGATCTAACACTAGGGTTAAATGACACACTACCTGTATAATCCACGGATACCCTCCTCATGAGCTATTCTCCTCAAAGCAGACAGCGTACTCCTGTATGGGACCACCCCCGCTCTCATCCCTTGAGTCTACATGAAGAAAAGAGACAGGTGTCCCAATCTGATCACACTAGAAATATAAAATCACTCAAGTAACCTGAACGTTAAGAATTATAAATGATGCATGCAAAGAAATAAAGAAGAATTGAATAAAAGGCCATTATTATCCACAATACTTCAGACCAACAGAGGAAGCAGAGACTAAACGCTCAGTCACCATTAATATCCACAATACTTCAGACCAACAGAAGAAGCAGACACTACACACTCAGTCAAGCATTCAAAGTTCCTAGCGGCTACGTTTGGAAATAATATCCAAGAAAAAATTTGTCAGTCCCCAAAAGCGTAAATTTTCTCAGGTACAAAAAGTTGGATAAGGTGCTTAATTTCTGAGGGCATTTATAAGCTCCAGATCTATGGATGTGTACCTTTATCTTCACAGAATTCTTCAAGAAGTTCAATGAATAATAGATAAAGAAAAGCTTGCCCCATTGGTGGTGCGGGTATTCTACCACACGTTTGATCCGGAATCAAGTCCCAAGGAGTGTGATGGTTGAGATATCCACCTGTTCACTAAACTAGAACATATACCAACTATACTAACCAGGGTTGCGGCCTAACCGTACATCATGAACCGAAAAAAGAGAGAATAATATAGAACTCCATTTCATCCATTCCTTCTCCATGCCAGATTCTAAATTTAATTTGCCTAATTGAAATTGTGAACCCAAACAATATGTGCATCTTTTGATAAACTCTTGTTCATTGAGTCATTCTGTAGAGAATTCTGTTTCCTTCTTCTAAAGGTATGTTTCCCAATATGTTTTGGATTCAGACCAGCTGTGCCTGTGATCCTTTTCTGTGCCATCTAGATCAGCACTCATTATTTTTGTTTCCTATAATTTTTGCTATCAGGATATTGTCACTAGCTAGTTGAGGAAGACAGAAGATGCCGTTAGTCTTAATTGGGAAATCATATACAAACATCTAGTTCTTGTTCAGTATCCCTAGGTGTTGGGTAAATGCTGGCTTGGTTGTCACCCCTATTAATTCTCCCTTGAATCCTGCTGTTCTCATCATCTTACATAACAAAATTAACAACACTTCTGCTTCAATGAAATCTCTGCTTTGTATTACTTCTCTTGACCACGTACTTTTCAAGATCATGCAATACCAAGTGTATCCAAGTGCAAATGCCAAAACTTGACTTACAATTCACATATATTTATGCACTTGTACACATATTTAAATTAACGAACAATGGAGGCTTTCTTCTTTCTTCCATGGCTTCTAAAGCCTTATAGAAGTTTGGATAGGACTTATAGAGAAGTCTAGAACTCTAGATAAATATGAAATAAAGAATCCATTAGATGAGCATCTACCGAGAAAGCCATCAATCATTTAAAAAGTAGAAATTCAACCATAAGAGTTTGCCTATTGTGTGTACATGTGTGTGAGTTGTGTCTTAATACCTTTACCCCCAAAAAAAAAACGTAAGAGGTAAAGGGCAACGGATTTACTTTGCCTGAGTATGTTACTCGGGCTAGTCTCTTTGTCCAATGCGTCTCCTTTTAACTGTGATTAAAATTCACTAACCCTTAAAATTAATGAATTTAATTTTACTTCTAAAAATATATATATACTTGTGGTATTCAACATGGCCTGCCATAGAAACATCCAACACTTATTATAGCACCTACATTAACAAAAATATAGAAGGGAACTAATCACATCATTCGAGTGACTGTCATACTCAAGATTGAATTGGTTCATTTCCTCGGAGTCAAGTACATAAACCAGCAAGTATTTTTTGGAATTGAGTACATAGACAAGAGCAGCTCAAGCATTTTTCTGAGTCAAGTGAAAATATAACTTCCCTAATAATAATGGGCACAAAAAGAATATGTAAAGAATGTCCCAGTCATTAGAAACAAGTTATAGTTAGCATGGGTAGTGTATGTGAATCACTCTCAGGAAAGACGGAAAACATTATAAAGATGGTTGTAACCAAATGACTGTGGATGTTATGAAACATGGGGATGAAAAATCTAGATGTTAGTACAGCATATTTAGCTAACAATAAAAGGATGAGAATTTTCATGCAAATCATCTTGATACTGAAACTTTGAAGTAGATTGGTCCTCAAAAATCTTCTAACAGAGCAAAATAGAACCTGAATTGGTGTTCACATCAGGCACAAGCTTTAGCAACTACGATCTGCACAGAACGAAATTCTCTCTACGTTCAGAGGAGCTGGACCTATGCATTGATTGGATATTTCTAGAGATGAGTTCTTTCTACAACTACATGTTGCGCTCTCTATCAAGAAGAAGGAAAAAACAAACATTTATGATTTCATGCTCTAAAGGAGACCTATGGATTGGAGCTAGGAATGATAATATCCCACAATGTTGGTTTCTGTTTATGAAGGATCGATTATCTCCTCATTAATTACTCAGTCATATACCATGAAGGATCCATTTGTTTGCATGTATGGTTTTACGAAGTAAATCATTTCCGAATGAAAAGCTTTTACGGAAAAAGATGAATTTTCTATTCAGTTTTTGTTGTTTGGTGGCATTCTTGAAAATGAGGTGGACATTTTTTTATACAATTAAAAATATGAGTAAGGGTATTTTTATAATTTTTAAAATATTTTAAAAGAGGTGGGGGTTTTATGGGAAAATGAGTTACGAGTTTTTAAAATGTAAGTCATCTTCCACAAAAGTGGTTCCTTTTCCGTAAAACATTTTCTTATGAAAGATTTTACTTAATGTACAAACAAACACGCATAACTGACATTTTCCATGGAATTGATTTGTTTTCCCCTATTTTACCTCGAAACAAAAACGGAGCAGTAAAAGGAAATTTATCTGAATTTCATATTGATCAGCAACAAAACATCCAATACAGTTTCCCCTTCTTTTCTAGGAAGTTGTGAGATTGAACCATCGACAACATGGCCGCTGCATAGAATGTCAACCAAATAATGCAAACAGAGCATTCATGTCAAAACAAGAAAGTAGAGCTAAAAAATTGTTCATAAGAAGAAATGAAGAGGAACAACTGTTCTTCATATGCTTCTAAATACAATCCGATATTTATGATCCAGGCAATTATTTATACTTCCTAATATTCTACTACAATGCATTGGGGTCACATCATTTTGACAAATGATTTATTTACCTGTTGTCTTTCCAATATTTGATGGTACAAACTTAAATAATAAAGGATGTGAACTTGATAAACATACTTGAAATCTTGTCTTCACGACCCAAAGAGGATTGGTGGCTATGGTTGTTGCAGCTCCAGCCCCAACAGCAGCTATCAAATTCGCACCTATTGGAAGTTGATGGTTCCCATCTACACATGCATCACAACTACAAACACATTATGCACTTGAAAAGAATGATAAAAGCAGAGTAATGAACTTGACTCCTGAAATTAGAAGATGCAAATCTGGTCCAAAAAGGGGAATGAATAAGAATATAAACGCTTCTTCATTTCTTCTGTGCCCAAAGTAATAAGTTATGAACTAACCATCGGAGGAAAGTAAGCTTTTGAGCTGATCATACATTGTGAAATAAACCTGCAAAATTTATGACAGCAGTCACTCAAAAGAAACAACGCATTCTTCACTCAATTCCCTCTCCAACTATTTATACACCAACAGAAAACATAAACATAAGCAATAAAGAGAATGTTTTTTGAACAAGAAATGATTAAGGGAATATTATATCTAAATTGCAGCTTATGACCACTTATTCTCCATAGTCTTGTAAGAGAAAAGGACCGGAACCACAAGATACCTCAGAATCCGCATCAAGTTACATCCAGAACCAACATAAAACAATGTAACTAAGAGTTACTCAAAACCTAATAGATTTGTGGGAAGATTGCGCGGGCAGAGCAGAGGACTCACGCTTGCATGGAACATATGAATACAAGGGTTCAGGTGGTACATGGTAGGAAACTAGGAGTGGAACAAAGAGGATAATGGTTCACACATACAGCTTTCTGTCTTAGGTTTCAAACCGACAATAATTGCTTAGAGTCTACACCCTAGGCTATAGATTGTGGTCTACCACATCACTTCACGCATACAGCTTTCAATGACTACTAGATGAGATGTGATGGAAGCGAGCTTCCTAGGAAGAAAGTCTGTTCGAGGAAACGAGCTTCCTAGGAAGCGAGTTTGTCCGAGGAAGCGAGTTTGGGAAACGAGCTTCCCACCTTATACATAGCTTCCCGGCAACTATGCTTTAATCACACTTTTTCCATAAAAATAGGTTGTAGTTGAACTAATTGTGTGTAAATGCATCAAATTCATGTATATGCACATGATTTTAGGGATTCCAGTCGCATTTGGAGATGAAATTTAGTGCAAGTGATGGAGGTGCAGGCTGCTAATATACATAGATTCGGAGATGAGTATCGGAGTCAAACACCAATGTGAGATGACTGAGTCGACGATCCCCAAAAAATAGGATTCAAGGACTCAAGGGATATGGTATATATCATATAATAATTATAAATAAAGGTATAAAAATGTAATAGTGTTGTATTCACCACCTATAGACCTTCCAAGGATAAACTAGAACACCTATCAAGAGTGCAGGTCAAGTTATGTTTTAAAAGTAATAAATAGAATAAAAGAAAATCCAAAAGTGTCCAAAAAGAATCTAATACGTATCGGGGTTGGACACGTGTCTAACATGGACATGTCACTTGTGTATAAGAGTCTGCATGCATGGGCAAGCAATAGACGCGGAGGTAGAATAGAGCCAAAGACTCAGAAACCCGTGAGCACATTTACCGCGGAGCAAGTTTTCGAGCACACTACCCAAAGACAACCAAGTCAAACACATTGATGGAGGTAGATAAGGATGGTTGTCCTACCCAGAGCAATGATGTACATTCCATGGACAAGACTTTGGACAGTATGAGAATCGGATCGAGGAGGCATGTAGCTGGTTTGAGTGCTACGTATGGATATGGTTACACAAGTAGCAGTAACGGGTCCTGGGACACTCGTCACAGTCATCTGGATGGGGCAGCATGAGCTAAGGATATTCCAAAGTTAGTATGATACCCTATGACAATGGTTATGGGTCTTATGGACATTGCACTGCTAATAGTCATAGTTATAGGCATGGCTAAGGTGGTCTTTTTACATGATTTCAAGTGTAGCTTGGCACCAAACTAGAATACCTACAAGTAAGGGTGCTTGTAGTCTGTAGATGATATTGAATATTGAGGCTAACAATATGAGCAGTATATCCAGGATTAGACAGATGATACCACAGCTATAATGTCTTGGGCCCAGTATTGTCATTACCTAGAGCATCAACTTCGTCAACCTCTTAGTAGAGATAAAGATGATGACTTCAAGCCACATCGGAACTCCAAATGATTATGAGTCATATAAATAGTTTATGGGTGTTGTGGTATTTTTATTTTTATGGAATGTACCTCACAGTTGCTACTCTACATGCTCGTATTTTGTTATGTAATGAGTTGTGGATTTCAATTTATGCTTAATTAATAATTTTTTGTCATCTTAAATTTTAAGTGCTCTCCTAATGTATCCTTTCCTTGATTTTTACATTATTTTATGGACTTTCATAAACTTCCATGCAGTGTTTTCGTATCTATAGTGACCGAGGTTTACACCGACCCAAAGTTTTCAACCTTGGTAAGGAGTACTCAACGGGGAAACAAGAGATGTCTAGTTGGTGAGAGCAAATTCAATTGGCAAAACAATGTATAGAAATGGGTTCGTTTCAAACACAAGAAGTGGAGTTGAAGATGGAGAACAAAATTTTGATGATGGAGGGTGTTGGGGGAGGAGTAGAAGGTGAGGTGATTGTGTATAAAAACAACGAAATACAAAAACCGAGTTTAAGAAACAACTCGACCATAGTAGAGAATAGAATTGTGAACGTTCATATTGGTGACGAGTGTGTGTTCAACTGCAACCTAGTGAGAAGTCAGCTAGTTACTCTCAAGGACATCCTACTGGTTCAATTGAGCTTCATTAGCTGGGTTGATGAAGTAGAGAGGGAGGAGAGTGAAAGCATTAAGGTGGGAAGGGTGGCAAGGAGAAGGGAGGGAATGTAGGATGCATGCTTTAGCAAAAAAGATTTCGATCAGAAAGCTGATCAATAGAGACAATACCTTATATCAAAATCCCAAGATAATAGGGAGACCCGGGCCCTAAAGTTTTTTGAATTACAAAGGGATCATTTTTTTCTCATCTTGCGTATAAGATTTATGATTTCAGAGAGCAGATCCTAAACTCTTATATGGTAGTACTTTGTTCTATTTCATTTTTTTCTGTTCAGTTTCTCATCTATCTTCTTTTTTTTTCCTTTTCCTTCACTGGGTCCCAAACATCCCTTTTCCAGGGCACAACAACAAACCTAAAGTTCCATTATTCCATCAAGTTTTTACACATAGAAAGAGAATTAATAATTATACCAGCTCTTGGTTGAATGTTGGTAAGAGTTTGTGCAAACAAGTACAAGCAGAAGGTTGGTACATACATCATATGAGAAGTGGGTTACAAATTACCGATCCAGAAAAAAAGAGGGTTACAAGTAATACAATAATTAATATTAAATTGACCAAATTCCACACCCACTGTCAAAACTATTGTCAAGTCCTATACTGCGGAATAATATAATATCGATATAATAAAATTTCACTATTTGTCAACTGCATTTCAGTTCAAGTGACATTTAACTTTCTAACCGATCAAAAAAATAGTGAAATTTAACTTTCTGGGGTTCATATCTACTACGGATAGCGATAACATTATTAACTCTCTTGGTGGTATTTGTATCAGTCATTGAACTTTCCTACCACTATCTCTACTAGGGATAATCCTTTCTATTTGTCAGTATGTGTCCTCCTTATCCAGCAAGCTCCTATGTTGACTGAACTGCAGATAGATAATAACTATCATGGTTTTAAATGATTAGAAGCGTGTTATTAGGGATAAGCCTGTCCAACAATATTCACCATGATGGCAGTAAAATGACCACCATTGTACAAAAAAAATGGGTTAGACCTTAAAAAATATGTCAATATGGATCTAGTCCTTTCTCATCAGCTTTCCCATAATATCATTTGTAATATCTCATGTTTGGTTCTAAACCAGAAAGAATTCACATGTTTCACAATGTGAAGAAGTTTTTCTTTTATTTGATTGCAGTTAGCAAGTTATTGTCTCAATAAAGACAGGACAGACTGTCACTTAACTATAAAATGAGTCAACAGCCTAATGAGGACTTCTTTAACAAGCATGAAGTCAGAACTTAGGAAAACAACTCACCGCCCAATTTGGAAGTAATGCCAACATGGTGGGAGAAAGCCCACGGTACATACCACGCATCCCCTCCTTTTGAAATATTTGTTCCATGCTCCCAATTATCAGACTACCTGGTTACATACAGATCACTACTCATTATGAAAGCTACTAAGATGCTAAATGAAACGCAAATGCAGCGTAGGATGCACCTCCCACTTGCTAAGATACTACTCTAATGTTATCACTTATCATAGCCCAATTTTAGGTTATTTGAATTTCAAACCTACTGAATGTGACATAAATGATACATATACCCTTATCTGTATTTCATCTATCTAGAAGATCACAATGATACCAAGACTTGAAAATATCAGGATATTACACCAACAAAACATTAGAAAAGAAGAGCACTAACATAAACACCAAAGGCGAAAACGAATCCTCAACATCTATATTCGTGTGTTATTTACCAGCTATCACCATTTACAGAGATGAAAGATTGGATACAATAAATCATTATTATTGAACATTAAATGCACGAAAAAACAAAAATTCTGTTTCCCCCTTTTTCCTTCTTTTTCCGTGTGTAGAGGGGTGTTTTGATTCTTGAAGAAATGGGGTTTACTGCAACCTCAATCTAGCCTAAATCCGATATCCAGACCGTTCTAAATTGAGTTATTTTCAGGAGAAATGATTCAGAGATCACAAGAAAGAAAAGGGGAAAAAAGAAGGAAATGATTCAGAGGGAGAGAAGAAAGAACAATGAAGAAAAGTAGTGACAGAATGCTTCTCTCTCTGTAAATTCTGATTGGAAATCTGATTTTTTAGGAAATCTTCTCGGAATTAGAAAAAATCTCTCCCTCCAACAAGGAGGGGTCACCTCTATTTATAGGTGAGTAACAAAAATCGTAACTAACTTGTACAGCTGTCATAACCGTTTTTGTAATTGACTTTTAGAGAGAAAATATTGGATTCCATCAAGATAAAGGCGTTTTGTCACCATACCTCCTTTAAGCTTTTATGACTAAAGCTTTCAGATATATTCTTCAAAGGTTAAAAGCGGTATTCACAATATCCATCTTTTAACAAATTCTATCTAAGCCCTCCAAACCACAACTCATCATCCTCCCCCAAAAGCAATTGGTAACTACATCGTGAAAGCGGGTCATACGCTTTCATGGTGTACTGTCCTACTGAGGTAATATATTAGTGTTCAGACAGCAACACTCCTCTAAAGTAATAATCATGATAGCAATAATAATAATAATAATAATGATAATAATCATCTAATAATCATCTCAAGTCCAATAGGGAAAGCGTAGGTGCTGGACGAAGACACCCATCCCTTATTTCAAGTCCAATAGGGAAATCGTAGGTGTTGGACGAAGACACCCATCCCTTATCTCAAGTCCAATAGGGAAATCGTAGGTGTTGGACGAAGACACCCATCCCGTCAGGCCTTAAGAGAAACTGAGGAAAAATCCATCCTCAATGCTTTCTCCCTGACTGTCAGCCCAGGAAGTAATCCATGCTTCACTGGAATAGGTAATGAGGGGAAAAAGCCACACTCATTCCCACGGGGAGGTACCAATCCATACCGTTCACCCCTGACAAAACAAATCTTCTTTCTGGCAGAAGTCATCAGAAAGGTATACAAGGAGGGTACTAATCCATACCACGCCCATCATCATGAGAAAGGCGTTGAAAGCCAGAAAGAGGCATTGAAGCCATATAGAATATCCGAAGGCGTTGAAGCCTGAATCAACATCAAAGGCATTAAAGCCTGAAACAGCATCCAAAGGCGTTAGAGCTCGAAATAGTATCCAAAGGCGTTAGAGCCTGAAATGATATCCGAAGGCGTTAGAGCCTGAAACAATATCCAAAGGCGTTAGAGCCTGAATCTGTGTCAATAGCGTTAAAGGCGCAATAGTTTCAACTTTCATCAGTGACATAAGGGTAAAATTGTCATTAATGAGCAAAATCCTTTTTATGAACTAAAAGCATAAGAGCTTAAAATCATTGATCATTAATGACCAAAATCATCATTATCAGATAAACATGGAATTCTGTTAACCAAATCTCAAAAGAGGATTTTAGTGTGTAATATGTTAGAACGTCCATTGAGCCACGTGTCATCATTTTATTGAATTATGAACAACGTTCTTAAATTCAAAATTTCACAAGTCAAGCTTTTCAATAACCATCATCAACACCGTGACAATCAGGTGAAACTTATAGAGAGAAAAAAACTGAAAGGACATACCTTTAATACTACCATTACCGAGCTTGGGTAGCCCGTGAACCTGAAACCTCGTCTTGATGACGTCCAAAGGACAAACAAATGTAGCAGCGATAACTCCTACCCAAAATTTCCAAAATTCAAACAACAGAAAAAAAAAAAAAAAAAAAACGAATTTAGAGAGAATTTTCGATATTAAAAGCCAAAATAACGAAAAGTGACGATCTTGATTTAAAAGAAAAAAAGCTTCAACAAACCGGCAGCGGCTCCGGCGCCGGCATTACAGAGGAGGTCCTTCGAACTAGGTCCATGAAATTGGCCGGTCATTGCTGGAATTCAAATAGAAAGTTGAAAATTTTTGGGGCTTTGAGAAAATTCAAGGGTTTCATCTCTCGAGAAGGAGATCTCAGAGAACCATGGTCGCATGACCAGAAGGTATAGCTGCGAATTCCTAATGAAAATAGAATCTCGAGAATTAGGGACGACTTGAAGAACAACAAACCGAGTTGCTGAATCTAGGGTTTCGATGAGATCGAGAGGGAATCTGAAATCGCCATGAAAGCTTCAACTACGTTGCAGGCGGAGATGATGGAGAAAGGTCGCCATCTCTCTATCTGTGATAACGGCTTCGCCAGATATTAGTCAACGACGCTGCATATTTTAATATTTAATATTAAATAATTGATCTAATACTTCGCGGGCTACGGAATTAAACGGCTTCTCTTGTTCTATAGCCGTGTGTTCCGCCAACCACGCCGTTGACTCGTTGGTGGGATCTGATCCCACGTGCCTGGCTATCCAGAGAACAGACTAGAGAAAATTTCCACTTCACACGTGATAACGTACAAACGATCAAGGTTAAAGACGTTCTACTTCAGAGCTGTCGCCTGCCGGTTGGTAGGTGAGGAGTGGTATATTCGAGCCGAGCTTCGCCAAGTTTAGCTTGGCTTGAACATGCTCGACCTCGGCTTGAGCTCGAATGTTTAGACTTGAGCTTGGCTTGAATAAGTTAGATCAACTCGAATTCCGAGTTGATCTCTGATTGGCTCAAACTTAATTTATAAAATTATTTAATTCAAATTAATTTTACATAATTTGTATAAAAATATTTATTTATCAATTATAATATAAGAAATTATAGAAAATTAATATATTCATATATGAAAATAAGATTTGTCGATCCAAAAACATAGAGAATTAGATTAGAGTTTTTGTTTTTAACTTCTTAACTTATTTTATTATTATTATTATCTCATAAACTTATTTAATTAAAAATTATTACAATCTCTAATAGTTTAAAATATTACTTTATATATATATATAGTTGAACTGTGTCCTAAACGAGCCAAGGTTCGAGTCAAGGTGAATCAAACATGATTTGGCTTGAGCTTAACTTGTTTAAACATTTGATCTCAAATAAAAGCTTAGATTGACTTGTTCGAACTTGAAATGTCAACTTGAGCTTGGCCCAAACAAAGCCGAGATGAGTTTGAGTAGTTGAGCTAGCTTAGCTTGAGTGCACTCCTATAGACGATGGGGGAATTTAGGCCACAAAAATGCAGGTTCAAGTCTGGCCCATTGGCACCCCTAATAGGCCCTAGCAATAGCCATCAAACTTACATGATTACATGACTTTCAACATTGCCCAAAATCCAAATGATCATATGGTTAATATCATTTACTTTGCTGTCTTTCTTTGAGACATATGGTGGGATGAATCTAATCAATAATCATTAAGGGTGTGTTCGTTTGACGAGAAAGTGGCGGAAAATACAAGAAATTAATTTTCTTGTACTTTTCTTACGTTCAATGTGCAAGAATATATACTCTCATTTGCACTTTCTCAATTGTGATAAATTTTCTCTCAAAAGCTTTAATCTTTTGATGATTATTTCTTAAATAAAATTTAAGTTTTTTTTTTTCTACCCACTTTCTCGCTAAATGAACACACCCTAAGTATCACTTTTGTCAAGTGTTAACCATTTATTGAACTTGAGGGTAATGATAAAGATATTTTATTCTATTGATAACAGGTAAGTAATGGGTAATAGAATTTTTACCCATTTTCAAAATCATAAGGATGGATAAATCTATCTATTTAGTTATATCCTGGTTGTTTAGACTAGATAGATGACATGATGGCAATTTCTATGAGATTGTGGTGTTATTTTATTGATGAATTAGTATTATGAGATAATGTGTTTTATTGAATTTTTTGTTTTATAATTTGACAAAAACGATTCGTAGTATGAAAGGCATGCTAGCCATACTCCCAGGTTTTCCATACTCTCTACCAATGAGCAACACTAGTCATGTTGCTTTTGCAAACGGTTAACTCTTTTTTTAAAGAGTCAAGCTAGCCCTACGTCTCCATTTTATTTTAAGAGTCAAGCTAGCCCTACTATCAGGCGAATGCCTACTCTGCACCAAAAGCCATTTAAATGGGGGCTCTCGGATTGTTACTCAGGGTGAAAATGGCAGTCAAGACAGCATGTCTCATATGGATCTGATCAGACAATTTTTTACCACGAACACACCTACATAGGACCATCACTTGGTAATCCTCCACATCCAAGAAAATCATGCCCATGCCATTCTATTAACAGTGCTATCAAAACAAAACCTCAGTGCAGCTACACTCATGGCAATCAGAAAGTCAAATGATAAAGGGTCACAAAGTGTAGGGAAGAAGTTCTTTTTATCTTTCCATTATGCACAATAGCTCTGAATAAAACAGGGATATAAGTGTATTCTGTTCTTGCCTAACTACACAGTTCCACTTGTAATATAGACTACATTCAATTCTCCTCTTTCTGGCTCCCTGTGTTTATAATATGTAGCATATCCACCTACTTACATACTGCTAAACGTGGGCCCTCTAGACTGAGATTTGAAGTCCATTACTACTGCTGCCATAAGCAAGTCTTCTTCATAAGTTGTCGTCAAGAATGGTAGAGAACAACAGCCCCTGTACAAACTCGCTTCTTCGAGCTTTCTCTTCTTGGTCCTTCTCCGAAAGAGGAGGCGATGGTTGCACATTTCTATCACCAAAAAGTAATGTCAGATTCAAGTGGAGAAAGCCAAATAAAATATGGGTGTTTCCAAGACATAAAATTTGAAGAAATTGTAGCAAATCATACTTCATTATTGACTTGGCGCAAATGCAGCCAGAGCTAACTAATATAATATTTAAAACAGAAGGGATAAACATATTCCGTCAGCTCCCACAGAACAGAAATGGGGAGAATTTCCAAATATAGAACTAAACATATAAAAACATTTTTGTTAAATAATCTGCATGTATGCATTCCTTCCTCCTTACATCGTTTGTGTTTTAACTGGTCTACCACAATAAAATAAACCTTCATTATACATAGAAAATTCCTTAATGCTATGTTCGGTTGCCAAGAAAATAGGTGAAGAACATAGAAAAGAAAATAAAATTTTAGATTTCTAATACAATTGTTAGTTGTATTTTGTTCAATTTTCTTTTCTTTTCCATATTTTTAATTATTCTCAGCAACCAAACATACGGTAAGGGAATAATTCTAAGCTACAATGCTTTGTCATGCTCAACTGACTCCATACAGTTACTATTGCCTGCATTACTGTAACTTTACTTAAAACACCATAATGTCTAATTTTCCTAACTTCGTGCTTTGTAATTGGCTCAAACACTAGAACAAACCTAATGAATCTAATAATTATTTATAATGACTAATAAGTGCGAATAGTTCTATACAAGTGGACATAGAATACAATGAAATTACATTAACACCTCGAAAATGACTCAACACAAAAATGCAAATGATTACATATCACATGTCTTACGTAAAGTGGCTCATGACAAGAGAATGCACAATGAAACAACTACAATGTTGCTCTATTTACAGTTGGAAAATAGTCACCTCCTCGGTTGGTGACGCGAGGAGGGGCGTCTTGGCTCTCATTTTCTTGCCATGTGTCCCCCTTCTAACTTATTTAACTGTGGTTAAGATTCATCCACCCTTGGGGTTTACCCATCTAACCTTGGTTTTTAGAAAAAAAAAAAAAAAAAACGAAAAGGGTTAAAGAAAACTAACCTGAGTTAATGGAAGTTGAAGGGTCGGCTATGTGAGAGCGAGGAGGCATAGTCCCCTCCTCGGCCAACGAGGGGACTATTGCTCTTTACAGTTTACACTAATTGCTTTCACATTTCAGTCTAATATCTAGGGCTTGTTTAAAACAGAACTGTAATTAACGAGGTCGATCTCTGATCTTTAATATGCATTAGAATATTAGGCTCAAGCTCATACTCGAGCATATCTGTCAAGCAACACAATTTGCAATCTCGATGCTATTGTAACTCACCAAAACTAGGGATCAATAAGGATGACACTTCATAACCATGAAAGAGTTCAGTAATATATTAATTCTTTAACATTTCAAATTATGGTACAAATTGACGCTAGTGAAATTCGGGATGGTTCTTTCATTTTTTTAAAGATCAAATCATATAATCTTATAACGCTGAAAACATTTGGCAGAGAAAAGGAGAAGCCCGTGGCAAATCAGGTCATCAAGTTGACTCAAAAACAGCAAATCAGGAAACCCAAGTCTCTATAAGTGCCGCATCATGTGTTATATAACTAAGTCTTTTAATCTTCACTGCAGTAAAGACTACTATTGTAATTTTCTAGGCCTTTTTTCTGATTGGCAGCCATATCCAATGGGAAAAGGTCATTAATCTCATGTACACGTAGTTTCAAATTTAGATGCCACATTTTAACGTGTTAAGTGCAAATTGTGGCACGATTTACACTGTTTGGTGTCACATTTATGCTTAATGCGTAAAGTGCAAAAACACAACTTAAAGTAGCAAGAAATAATTATTAGGAACTTATTTTTTCACAACATATAATGCATGCTCCTCTCGGAGCCTCGGCCTCTCATCTTTATACCCTCGATCAAATCCTCTCCAATTTTTTAATTAAATCCTCCCCATTTGATTGTTGGATTGGCTGCAAAGGGAACAGAGATTGGAACCATGTTAAGAAGCTACTTGGAGAGTTGATTTTTGAGGTTGGTGGAATCCAAGCCTATGATCAGATTTTCAACAGGTTGGGGGCCTCAATTAAGCAGAATATTTGAGATCATACAGTTAATAATAATCTAAGTAAATGAATCTAGGATTTTGTGGTTCACATGCAGTTGATCTCATACAGATCAATCTCAAGCAAAGCTAGTGGTCCGATGTGTGCCATACATTCCATGGCTCTCAGAAAACTGTCACCCAAATCTCCTCCTATTCCTTTCATTTTCTA
This sequence comes from Tetracentron sinense, assembly GCA_015143295.1. Classification (NCBI taxonomy): domain Eukaryota; kingdom Viridiplantae; phylum Streptophyta; class Magnoliopsida; order Trochodendrales; family Trochodendraceae; genus Tetracentron; species Tetracentron sinense. The sequence goes on along the minus strand of CM026566.1, from coordinate 37,887,587 downwards.
TAGTAAGATAACTCATAAGAATGCATTTCCACGACAGGTTTTCATTAAATTGATAGTTTGTCATTCTTTATGCTATTTGGTTATGGCGTATCATCCCATTTTTTCAATTTCCCATATATCGCAGTACAAACAGATTTCACAGAATAACAGGGTTTATAGTGCCTCAACTAATCAGAGCTACCATACAAGAAAAAGTAAATAAATAAATAAAAATTGTGAAAATGCCAGTGTTTCATACCTTTCTAATGCATTCTCAACTAAGCTTTTATCGACCGAGCTTGCTTCAGCTGAAAAATGGGGTTGCACATTTCCAGGCTCATCAACCATGGGCAGATTGTAAATAAATGATGACAACAATGGATCGGGTGCCACACTGGAGGAAGGAACTGTACAGGAAGACCCCCCAATAAGAGATTGTATATTTCCTTCCCGCAACTCCTTTCTCAACAAAGAAAGGGTTGAATGAGATCCACCTTTACGGAATCTCCTCTTGCGCTGCATGTAACCTCTAGTCAAGGAATTCAAAAGCATAGCATCCATATAATGAAAGTATGAAAAAACAATGTTAGGAATATGGACCATATAACTAAAAAAAGGAAAAAATGGTCTAGGAAGCATAGAAGTTTTGTGGCATTTTTTTTAAAAGGCTTGACATTTAAAATTGATTCAAAAGAAGAAAAAAATGACAAATGGGTTTTCATGGAAATTAAAATAACCATTATGATCATAATAAAGAAGGTTTGCACATGATGAAAATAGATTGTAGAAATATGGGTTTTAGAAGATTATGGAAGAAAAAGATATTCGCTAGTCAATAAAATTTGGTTGACCTCTCTCAATTATCTTACAAGTTTCAAGGCTTCCTACTCTACTAACTTTGGCCAAAATATACTTGAAGAAACAAATGTGTGGGAACCGGAAAGATAGAATAAAAATTGATATGGCTTAAGCCTTAATGTAGATAATATTTTCGGGTGCAAATGGCATGTCGAATGAGCATGACCTGTAACTTCCAGTAACTGCGTAGACACTGAATCAAAAACTAGAACCAGAACATATTCCAAAAGACAAAACAACTAATGCAAACTCGAGTGAAAAAGGATATCTTGAAAAAATTTCCATGGTGCATGGTAATGTGTCCAACCATATCCATCCCCACCCTCATTGCACAAACCGGACATACCTACAAACACAAACAATTCTGATTGTAAACAGACCTGTATACTTCAAAAGGCATATCTAGCTTCTACAGAAATTCCACATAATACTGAGACCAAGTATAATGTCTAACAGAAACTCCCTTCCTCTCTCCCTCCCTCCTTCCCTCTCGGTAATAAGTAATTTCTCACGGTTTTCTGATCTTGTCTGACATTACAGTTTTTAGAGATGCACCTCCACCACCCAACATGATATACCAAACTAATCTAATTTTTTCTGAGTTCTTTCCATAGCCGTTTGTAAGGAGTCAATAGTTTTTTCTCACCCCTTTATCAACAACAAAGTATACCCTCTCGCTCCCTCCTTCCCACCCTCTCTAACTAATATAGGTTTCCTAGAGTTCTTTCTATAGTTGTTTGTAAGGAGTTCTAGTTTTTTCTGGCCCCTTTATCAGCAACAAAGTATACCCTCACCCTCTCTCTTTGTAGGTGATAATTCATTCGTCTATCTAGGATTGAAGCCAGTTTCAAATCAATTTAATCCATTCGATGTTTCTGATCATGTATCTGATATTACAGTTTTTAGGAGTGAACCTCCACCACCCAACATGTTATACCAACAGAATACTTTTCCCAATGTTCTTCCTGTATTTGTAAGGAGTTGTAGTTTTTTTTCCTTGCCCCTTTATCGGCAACAAGCAAACTATACAGCACCCACGAACAGTTTCTAGTCATAATTGTTCTCCAAGAACTCCCTGAGACTAAAAAAATAATCCAAAACAATGCTAGAATCTAAATTCATTCACTAGGAACCTAGAACAATTTCACTACCTTTTTTTTACACAAAAACCACTCAATACCAAAAAGTTAACAAAAACATTAGGCATCGGAATGCATTATTTTAACCATGATTCTGTATAATTATCACCATAAAGAGGATCCCAACAACACGCAAGCTACTAACTAAACAAAAGGCACAAGTAAAAAAGGCATAATATTCAGTTCTGACCGAAAATGATAAGAAAACAATCAACTATCTTAATTTTCTGCCAGGTAACAAATTAAAACTGAAACTCAACCCCCCAACCCCCAAGTCTACATAAAAGAAATGAAGTATACCCCATTCTTCGCCTCAATGGGATGCTCATCATCGATATGGCAGCACAGTCCGATGATGTCGAAATCCTCTGAACAGAACGGACACGGAAATTCCACCCGTGGATCATCATCTCCACCTATTTCTTCGATGTACGGTTCTGCATCACATCGATTCCAGCTCAAAGATAAAAAATGAACAATTTGCACTGCATAAACCCTAAAAACAGAGGAATCTCACACTTACCAGATCGCGATTGCAGAGCCAACTGATAGCGCTTTGAGGCAGTAAAGAGACGACCACTCCACGAATCAGCATCCATTGATTTTCACTGAGAAACTTAGAGATTCTTCAAATCTTAAGAATCTCCGGTGTTAATCGCTGAAACTTCGGAGATTTCCTCAAACCCTAGTCTCTGGCTTAGAAAATGATCCGAAACCCTGGAAAATATATAGAAGAAAAAAAGGAAGGAAAAGAAGAGACTGAGAAAGACGGGGTACTGGCTTTTTTCGAGTAGGAAAGGGCACAGAAATTCCTGTGAGAAGACCTTCTTGCACGAGTCACTTTTTGATAATAAATTACTAAATGACCCCGGACTACTGATAAATATCGGAAACGCCCTTCCACACCAAAAAAAAAAAAACAGGGAGAGTATAATCAGAAACGTCCCTAACCATAAACCACCAGACAGATGTTCGATTTGGCATAAGTTACTACTCAAATCTCCCTATTATTAGGAATAATCACTTTTGGATTCATTGAAACTGGTATACCGACCGGGTTAGGTGATTTTCTATTGTCGTTTTATCATTTATGCTTTTTCGAAAATGATTTTAGGGTTAAACAAAGGATAAGCTACGGGGATTGAAGGATAATCCGCCACACATTGCAGGGCTTTATTGGTAAGACATGCAAGTCAGGTTATAAGAGAAATGCTAATCCTAGTCTCCCAAACTTCTAAACAATCACTGAGTTATAACATGTGTCACTAATCTTTCTTGTTATTATATAGCAGTATTTTCTTAAGAGGAGTGCTTGCGCGAGATGCATTAAGTCAATTTTCTTTTTTATAGACGCAATGTGGGGGCAAGATGTGGTGTTGCTATTCTATAATAGGAGATGGAGATGGGCTGACACTTGTTGTCACCGCCTTGCTTATGAGGAAGCTACAATTGGGGTTAGTATTTCTGTTTTCTTAATCTACCAGCAAGGTTTGACATGTCAGAAATATTGAAAACTTTGGTCTCGAAATTGAAAACAAAGTTTTGAAAATTTGTTATTTTGGTAACATTTCAGGAATTTTATTGAAACGAAATCTTCTCATGATATATGCCAATATTTTATGAAATTTTAGTTGAAATATAAATTTTTGTATCTACTATATTTACATAAATATAATTATGTTAATTTTAAAAATAAAATTTAAAATTTCACGAAATCTTGATTGATCAAAATTTTTAAAACATTTCAATAAAATATCAATTCTTATTTAAAAAAATAATTCCAAAAATTATCTCCAAAATTTCGGGGAAATCATGAAAACCGTAATAATGACATTTCGGTTACGGATGGAATGAACGACACTGAAATTTCGTTAAATCATTTCGAAATTTCATAACATGTAAGAGTAGATGTTGCACTCACAGTGAGAGTTTGCAAAATTTTTAAAATGGATATTTGGGCTAACACTCATCCAAATAATAAATGCACTCCTAATTTTCTACTAAATCGTCACTCACAAAAATGTAACAAATGTCAGGCATACTCAAGTTTTTTTTTGTCAACTTGTTCTTAAAATTTTAAGTTATGCTAACATCTAGGAGCACGGATACTTTGAAAATAGAAACATACCCACATCACCGTATCGGATACGGCACTCTAAGGTTAAACTTAACTGTTTTTCATAATTTTTGCTGTATCACCGTATCTAAGTATCGCCGTACTTGTGCTTCCTAGGTTAACATAATTTAACTATTGGCCCAAATAAAGGTAATGGGACAAATGTTTTTTTTTCCCGTGAGTTTTGGGAGAAATATTCAAATAAAGGTTGACGGAACAAATGATTCATTTTCTTGATGAGGCTGTTAATGGATGATGTTATCAGGGATAATACTTAGGTTGGTAGGGTGGACTATCTTTTTTTGGGTATCAAGGAAGCGTTTGGCAACTTTCCAAAAAAAATATACTTGTTAGTTTATTTACCACAAAAAATAATTTTTTTTAATCGATAAAGAAAATAAGATGTTTGATAAAAACGAATAAAAAAAGGTGTGTGAAACTGCAATTGGAAATTCGTTTGACGAGTTGAAACTTGAAAGAGAGGGCCAGCTGTCTTGCTGTCTTCCTCGACTTAGTAGCTAGAATGCAGGTGTAGACCCACTTTCTGCAAAAAGCTGAAAATTCTTCTATCAAACTTAACCAGCAAGTTTTAACAAAAAAAACTTAACCAACAAGTCTTCCACATTGCTGATGCCCTTCAATGTTTTAGTAAACAGTTGTGTTTGGATAGGACGGATAACAAATTGGGTCAGCCTACCTATCTTGTGGGTCCAAACCCTAGATAGGTCAACCATGGGCTCAATTACGAGATATCTATTTGTTAAGCCCGCGCTAAGCCCATGGGCCGGTAAGAACAGCCCAAAACTGGCATAGAAGCATTCTTTTTACACGAGATCTTCTCTGGTTGGTGTTGGTGATGAGACCATGAGCATCCATTCCTAAGGGGCCACATATGCATATGCATGTCAAGGTGTTGGTTTGCATGCAATACCTTGGTAGGTATGTGCAAACATATGTAGCGCCTTGGGATTAAGTGTTGGCGGTCTCCTTACCTGCAACAATATAATTGGAGAAGATCCCAAGTCTTTTTTTTCTGTTCAATGGTGGGCAAAGCCCACAAAACTTTAAAGAACATACTTTGGGGGTCGTAACCCTAATAACATCATATCATATAAGAGGTTTTAGCCCTTCCAAAGAGTCCTCCAAAGTGGTCAGACCAAGATGAGAGATCAACCCATGATTAGGAAGCCAGTCACTAACCATATTCTCTACTCTAAAAGTGAGTCAATCTTAATGTCCGTGGCATAGCTAAAAGTTCTCGACACGCACGAATCAAAAAACTATTAGTGTCATTGTCAGTAACCTTTCTACCTATAGGACAGTTGGTGAAATCAACTCCACAACTACCTCTTGGAGCCCTTTGCTCCACGTCAAACTCAACCTTTGAAACACTGCCCAGAGCTCTACTAAAGCCGTAGTTTACATGTCAATGTTATACACAAACCCCCCAATCCATCTGTCCCTTAGGAGGCCACCCCACTGGATGAAGCAGGGTTCCCTTTAGAACACCAATTCATATTTAACTTAACCCAACTAGAAGTTAGAACACCAATTCATATTTAACTTAACCCAACTAGAAGGAGGAAAGGTCCACCTAACAAAAACTTATTGTTTAGGCCTTTTAAAACGACTTACCTTCGTAGATTCCTCTACCTCTCTAGCCTAACTCATAATGTAAGCAACTAGACCCATAATACATACATATTTTATTAATAAAATGGCGGTGAATACCCAATATTTGATGCCTACACCCATTTTTAAAAATCGACTACAAATGATTAAATTTATAAATTTTTATGTACCTATAAAATTTGCAATTATACATCAAACTTCATACTTATTAACCAAAAAAAAAAAACTTCATACTTATTATCTACAAGCATTAATCACACCATGTCTCTTGCACCAGTGGTGAGGTGTGACCTCTCAATAGGATCCAATCCCCCCAGGGTATTATTCGTAAGAATTCGAATTCGTCGGCTAACTACTAACTGTAACATAGGTAAATGATATCCAAAGCAAAAAAAAAAAACTACAAGCATAAATCACTCTTGCACCAGTGGTGGGGTGTGACCTCTCAATTGGATCCAATCCCCCCAAGTAAGAATTCGAATTCGTCAGCTAACTACTAACTGTAACATAGGTAAATGATATCCAAAGCAAAAAAAAAACTGTGAGGGGAATTTACCGAGAGGACACGCGTCAGCAGCAGCTCCTCCCAAGCTCAGATGTACTGGTAGAAGGTTGGAGTGGAGGGTGTGATACCCTGACCTGTACTCCGATGATAAAGTCAGTAGGTGTAGAAGATGATGAACAGTAAGAAAATGCAGAGAGTTAGAAGGTTTTAGCTCCTTGAATTTTTTTTTTTTTCATACTATTTTTCACAGGTTTTTATAGACCACCCCTGTCATGGCCATGGGCAATCGCGGATGTCCATGCGCATCTCAAATCCTTGAGGTGTACTTCAGTAATCATTTTAGATAGATCTCCTGGTCATTCGTACTGCACGCGTATCTGCACACAAAAGAGAGCAGGCAAAGAGTAGGAACTCGTCCGATGTGACTGGCATTAAATGGCATTTAATGCTGCATTTAATGCCAAGACAGTGTTTCCCACCTACCATCGTAGAGGTAGGATCAGTCCCAGGCGACTGGGCAGTAGCGCCGGATCTCATTACGTGTTGGGATGCGGGGTCGTTGACAATAAGACGTCGGATACGTCGTCAGAACGAGGACATGATCGTCGTCTATGAGACCACGGGTCCGTCGTCAGAATGAGGACGTGACCGTCGTCCGTGAGACCACGGGTACGTCGGTCGGCAGACAACGTTCTCGTCGTCTATACGACCACGGGCCCGTCGTCGAAGAGACGACGGAAATGAGCCCAAACGGTAACACCACACTGAGGACGAGCTCGTTGCTACCACACTTAGGTTTTTACGAAATTTACCCATTACAAATTACCCCTTTATGATACTTTGAACATGGTTTAGAGTGTCATAAATATAGCGAAACGACGGAGGAGAAGATACTACTAACCTCAGAATGATGATAGGTCACATACTCTGTATGCGAAGACGTAGCGTCGTGCTAGCTGTATTGCGCGTGCCGAAACGTCATACCTCATAAATGCTTGACAGGCAGTCATCATTATATTCCGGAAGCTTCGTTTTTCCCGACGGTTATTTAACTCGGTTAGAAGACCATCATGTCCTTCATGTTGTCTGCATGCGTGGACACGCGTACGGTACAGATCGAGGTCATTATCGTCCTTAGAGTTGTGGACTGGTCTTTAAGTACCGAAGGCCTGGTACTTCATCTTCTTCATTTGAATTCTTGCATTCTGCTACTCTGCCGGAATTTCTTCTCACCGACGATCTGCTGTTCTGGTCTTCCTTCTTCTCCGGCTGTGCCCCCCTTGCTTCCTAGATACAGTCTCGGTAAGATCCTTCTCTTTTCCTTTTGTTCTGTGGTCGTTTTCCCTATATCTTTTCTTTTCTTCTTTTCTGCCACCATGTCTGCCGAGGTAGTTAGGATAGATAGTGCCGATGAGGCCAGTTGTTCAGGCAGTGCCCCTCACGGTGTTATCAACCGTGTTTCCAAATCCAAAACCAAACCAGTTGTCAGATACGCACTTGACCATTACAGAGCCCTTTTCCAAATTCCCCCTCATGTCCACATTCATTTTGGGGAAGAAGACGTTCTTCCTGACCATCGTTCTTCCTGTACTATTGTCTACCTCGCTCAGTTCGAGGCTGGGCTTCGATTTCCCCTATCTCCCGTCACGGACTCCATCCTGTCCGCCCTTCAAATTGCCCCGGGGCAAATGCACCCGAAGTTCTACAAGTACATGTCTCCGATGGACAAGTTCAACAGAGACGGGTACAATGTAGAGGCTAGGCATGTCTTCCACTTCCGCTACGTCGTGAAGTGTCCCGGGGTAATTGAGGAGGGAAAGAAGACGTACTTCACCTGGAGGCAAAAATCCAGAGTCCCCGACATCATCTCACACCTCCCCGATGTGGAACGGGACTGGAAAGAGATGCCTTTCGTGGTCTCCGGAGCTTGGAGGGTCCGACTACCCCTCCTGTTCCCCACGAATTTACCTCAGGTTTGTTACTTCTCAGTCGTTCTCCGTTGTCGGTTTTGAAAACGTACTCCTGTTACACGGCTAATAATGTTTCGCTTTTTCTGCAGAGGCTTCTAAGATACATTTCTCTGATCTGTCCGCGGAAGAAGAGTACGCGCTTCGGAGGGTTCGCAGCGATAAAGGGGACGCCTACGTCACCTGGAAGCCATCCTCGACTCGAGAGACAGGGTCCACTGTAGAAACAGGGACCTTACCCAAAAAGTCTCGTCGACCAGCTCGTCCACCGTCACAGAGACCACTCGGACCGGCAGCTGTCCTTGACGAGGAGATAGACGTCGACATGGCTGACCAACCTCCACCGCGATCTTCACAGGCTCCGGCCTTGACTCGTCCTCCCCGCCCTTCCCGTCCTTCCTCGGCGGATAAGAGGGCGGAGAAAAGGGAGAGAGAAGGAGCTCTCAAAGCTCTGAGGGTGAAGAAAGCTCGGCGAGAAGCGGAGCACGATCAACGGGTCCGAGAACGGGAATCCGCTGGGGTGTCATCTACTCAGGCTGCTACAATTGGCGAGGGGAGTGGTGCCCCCGTGGAGGAGCCTCCAATCGTTAGCAGTGGCTCTCTCGTTGATGTTGTAGCCGCTCCGTCTACTGTGGCAGAGACGGCTGCCCCCGCGATCGTCCCGGCCTCTACTTTCTCAGCAGCCGCGAACGTGGCTTCTTCTTCTGCCCCTCCTCGAGAGAGGATCACCATGGGGGGCCCCGCTGAGCTGTGGAATCCCGTCTTCCCCAGAGGGTACACTCGTCCTACCGTCGCCCATTCGGCGATAGAGCACGATTCCATTGCCACATCGATGATGTTGGCGATGAGGCTCCCAGCGGATATAGTCGCCACGAGGGACTTGCACTGGATGAGGATGTTCAGTGCCGCGAGTCGAGCTGTTGCCACGGTACGTTTTTTTTTTTAATTTTATTTTAATTTTAATTTTATTTTATTTTTACCATCTTCCTTTCTCTTCTTTTTGTAGCTGGGCAACATGCTCGCCGGGATGTACGAGGTCACAGCCGAAAACAGGCGTACTTCCAATGGGCTGAGGGACAGAGTCCTTGACCTGGAAAGGAGGGGAGCCGAGGACGTGAAACGGCTGAACCACGAGCTGATGTCTGCTAAAGCTGATTTGCGGTCTGCTAAAGGCACAATTGCCACAGCCGTGAAACAACGGGACAAAGCCCGGGACGAAGCCCGTAAGGCAATTGAAGGAGAGAAGGCGGCGATGGAACAAGCCGAGAGGTCCGTCCTTCGGATCAGCGAGATGGACGAGATCGTGAATACTCTCCGTCAACGGCTAGAGGCGACTGAAGCCGAGAATGCAGCATTGGCCGAACAGCTCGAGGAGGCCGCGGCCGTGAGGGACAAGGAGGTTGAAGCCGCCAAGGAGGCTTTAACGGAGTCTCTTCGAGCCCACTTCCAGACGGAGATGGAACGGTTGATAGCCGAAGACCGGGTTGAGACGGAGAGAGAACTGATGAACGAGCTCCGAGAGTCGGGACGATTGGTAGAGTCTCCCCAACAATCGAAGGACGAGGCCACTCGTTCTGAGGCTATGGGCATGGAGATCTCGCTCGGTGAAGAGCTCGAGGTACAAGGAGGGGGGCAACTCCCGTTATCTATCGGACCATCTTCCGTTCTCCCCGAGGCTCCAGCTGAAGCCGCTTCTGCCGATCCCGCCGTTGCTGCCGACAACATTCCTATCGTTCCTGATGGCGCCGTCGTGATCGTTGACGTGGGCGAAGACTGATCCTTCCTCCTTCCTATCCCTTTCTTTTCACATTTTGTATTGACCGTACTCTTGTACGTTTCTTTTCAGTAAAAAATTTTATATATATATCTCCTTTTGTGGTCATTTTGTTGCAACCGACTGATCCGGAATAGTCATCTCGTTCAAATAAGACAAACAGCACATAATTAACTCGTGATTGGATATAAATCTCATAACGAATATAATTCACCATATTACTCTAATAACGGGTTGTCAAAGATGCGGATTAACACTACGGACGTAATTCGATAAAAAGTCCATTTCATAAAGACGAACTTATGGTAACTCGTGGTAGGACACCATGCTCAGAGGACATTCCATTAGTATAAGCCACCAGTATGCTCAGATGACAATTCCTTTGTATGAGCCACCTGTGTCCCGTGGTGAGTACCATGTTCGTGTGAAATGCACTTACCGTGGTAATTCGTGGTGGGACACCATGCTCAGAGGACATTCCATTAGTATAAGCCGCCAAGACGCTCAGATGGTAATTCCTTTGTATGAGCCGCCTGTGTCCTGTGGTGAGTACCCTGTGCGAGTGGAATACACCCGTCGTGGTAACACGTCTAGAATATTTTACCAAGTATTGAATACGTAAATAAAACGATTTGACCACATGCTCATATCAAATGTCCATAACGCACAACTTTATTGGAAAAATTGTTTTAAATTCATAATGTTCCACGACTTTTGAATTACATTACCTTGTAAATCTTTAAGGTAGTACACCCCGGGACTCCCGACATGGTCCACGATGTATGGCCCTTCCCAATTGGGACCCAGCTTTCCGCTATTGACTTCTCTCGTATTTTGGAAGACTTTTCGAAGAACGAGATCTCCGACTTGTAGAATCATTTTCCGTACTTTCTTGTTGTATGCCTTTCGTAATTGTTGCTGATACCGTTTCATCTGAATGCTGGCATCTTCCCGCTTTTCTTCCAACAAATCTAAATGAATAGCCATTAATTCGACGTTTTTATCTTCCTCTCCGTGCTTCTTTCGGGAACGTGTTGTTGGTAGGCAGATTTCGGTGGGAATAACAGCTTCCGCCCCGTATGCCAAAGAGAACGGGGTCTCGTTCGTAGGGCTCCGCGGTGTTGTTCTGTATCCCCACAACGCATTATGTAATTCGCTGGTCCACTTTCCCTTGAAATCTTCCAGTCTTCTCTTGAGGGCATTCAAAATGTTCTTGTTAGCTGCTTCGGTAAGGCCATTCCCCTGAGGATAATAAGGAGAAGAGAAGATGTGCTTGATTTTCAACTCTCGGCAAAAGTCGGCGATGAGTTTTCCTGTGAACTGCTTCCCGTTATCAGAAATGATGGACTGTGGAATGCCGAATCTACAGATAATATGTTCCCACAAGAACTTATTCACTTCTTGCTCCCTAATACGCGCTAGTGGAACAGCCTCGATCCACCGGGAGAAGTAATCCGTGGCCACCAGCAGAAAAATTAGATTACCGGGAGCTTTAGGAAAGGGTCCCACGATATCAAGTCCCCAACGAGCGAATGGCCAAGGCTGAGATACGATATTGAGTTCCTGAGCGAGGGCATGAATTAATTTTGCATGACGCTGACACTGACTGCATTTTTGTACGTATTTCTGTGCGTCGGCTTGCATGTACGGCCAAAAATATCCTTGTCCCAGAGCACGATGAGCGATAGTCCGTCCTCCCGAATGGATGCTGCAAATCCCCTCGTGGAGCTCGGCTAAGATCCTCTCTACGTCTTCAGGATGTACGCATCTCAAAAGGGGTCCTCCAAAGGATTTACGGTACAGTTCCCCGTCCACAAGGGTATAACGGGGAGCTTTATATTGTATCCGTCTTGCTTCCTTTGTGTCAGAGGGGAGAATTTCATTCTTCAAATAAGTTATTATGCCCGTCATCCAGCTCGGCGCTTGATTTACAGATAACACCGTGCGTTGCGTTCGTAGCTCAATAGAGGAGTATTCCTTATACTCCATGAGAATTGTCTTGGGTTCATCAGTTTGCATCATCGAGGCGAGGTAGGCCAATGCATCAGCATGCCTGTTGTCGTCCCTTCGGACATGTTTAATCTCGATGACATCAAAGGTCTTTCGTTGTTCTTGTAAAAGTGCAGCGTAGCGTCTCATCCGCTCATCTCGACATTCATAGGTGCCGTTGACTTGGTTCACCACGAGCTGTGAATCACAGAACACTCGGAGCTTAGAAATTCTCAACTCTTGGGCGCTTTGCAACCCGAGTATTAACGCTTCATATTCAGCTTCATTGTTGGAAGCAGCATAACCAAGACGCGTCAACTTTTGTACTTTAACATGATCGGGGCTGACAAAAACTGCACCGAGTCCCGAACCGCTGACATTAGACGACCCATCCACGTACAAGACCCAATCGCACCACGCCGTTAGTTTGGTTCCGTCTCCTGCCTCGTCTTCCACAACGGGATCCTCCTCTGCATCGTCTGGGAGCTCGTGACGGTCGGGCTCTACTGAAGTTTCGGCCTCCTCCACGGGGAAATCGGCTAGGAAGCTGGCAACGGCCTGCCCCTTCTCTGCGGTTCGGGTATGATATTGGATATCGAACTCGCTGAGCGCCACTGCCCACTTCGACATGCGTCCCGCGGTTTCAGGTCGCCCCAACACAGTTTTCAAAGGGTACGCGGTGATGACGACGATGGTATGTGCCTGAAAATAAGGACGTAACTTCTCAACAGAAAAGACAAGAGCCAGGCATACCTTCTCCATTCTGCTATAGTTGGATTCTGCTTTGTGGAAGGTTTTGCTTACGAAATAAACAGACTTCTCTACGCCGTTGTGAATTCTGAGCAGCACGGAGCCAATGGCTCGTTCCGAAACGGAGAGATAGAGGTACAACACTTCACCAGGTTCAGGTACTGAGAGGATCGGAGCGGAGCCTAGATACGTCTTCAAGGCGGCGAAAGATTGGGAACATTCTTCTGTCCATCTGAAGACGAAATCCTTCCTCAACAACTCGAACAGGGGTCTACAATGGTCAGAAGACTTTGATAGAAACCGGTTGAGAGCAGCTATACGTCCTGTCAGTTTTTGAACTTCTTTCCTTGTCTTCAGTTCTGGCATATCTATCAGAGCACGGATTTGCGTGAGATTTACTTCGATGCCCCGTTGACTGACGAGATAACCAAGGAATTTGCCCGAGGCGACGCCGAATGTGCATTTCTCAGGATTTAGCTTCAGGTTGAAAGTACGCAAAATAGAGAACGGCTCTGCCAGGTCGGCTACAAGAGAGATCCGAGTTTGGCTTTTCACGACGATATCGTCAATATACACCTCCACCGATTTACCAAGCAAGGGTCCAAACATCAGATTCATTAACCGTTGATAAGTGGCCCCGGCATTCTTCAGGCCAAAAGGCATGACCCGGTAACAGAACAGGCCACGCTCCGTTATGAAGGCCGTCTTCTCTTGATCGTCCTCCGCTAAGAGGATTTGATTGTAACCCGAATACCCGTCCATGAAGCTCAACATCTCGTGACCCGCGGTCGCAGTGATAAGTCTATCGATTCTGGGAACTGGGAAGAAGTCTTTCGGACAGGCTTTATTAACATTAGTGAAATCAATACAGACTCTGACTTTCCCGTTCTTCTTCGGAATAGCTACTACATTGGCTATCCACTCCGGATATTGGACCTCACGAATGAACCCGTGCCGAATTAACTTATCGATCTCTTCATTGACGGCCTCATGGTACGCTGGAGCAAGTCTATGAGGCTTCTGTTTAACAGGATTGACCACGGGATCAACGTTGAGATGGTGACAGATGATTTCAGGACGGATACCCGTCATGTCCTCGTGGGACCAAGTGAAAACATCAAGATTCTTCCTCAGAAAATTTATCAACTCCTGCTCTTCGTCCGTTGTCAAACAGGTCCCGATCTGTAGCGTTCTTGGCTCGTTCTCCGTCCCCAGGTTGACAAGTTTCGTGGGTTCCACAGAGTGGTTTGTCAACGATTCACCCGTGTTCTCCTCTTCCACGGACCTGACCTGTAATTGCTATTTGAGCGGGTCGGGTGAGGCATAATCACACTTCTGCGACGCCAGCTGGTCTCCTCGTATTTCACTTGGTCCGTCCGGAGTGGGGAATTTTAGTACCTGATAATAGGAAGACGGAACAGCTCTCATTTCGTGAGTCCACCATCGCCCCAAGATGGCATTGTATGGGGACGGCGCGTCGATAATGGAGAACCGGGTGGACAGGGTGATAGGTCCGGCTTTGACCGGTAGGACGACTTCTCCTCCGGGTTGCATCGAGCTTCCTTTGAATCCTATCAAGGGGGTCTGTGCAGGGACGAGAACCGCCGGGTCCAACCCCATCTTTGCGAAAGCATGGAGATATAGGATATCTGCCCCACTTCCAGGGTCAACGAGCACTCGCCTGATGTCGAAATCGCCAATTCGCATAGTCAAGACAAGAGCATCGTAGTGAGGTCTAACCACAGTTGCCATGTCCTGATCAGTGAACGATAGGGCCTGCTCGATTTCCTTTGCCGTCGATCTCACTTGACAAACTTTTACCACGTGTGATAATTTCCTTGCCTTTGCTCGGTACTGCTGCTCGATATCTTCCTCTGGTACTCGAGCGCGATGGATGACATTTATGACTCCCTTCGGAGCTTCTCCGCCTCGGCCCATATGACCGGACGGCTCTCCCTCGTGTGATCGAGTGGATGGATCCGTAATATGCCATTCTTCTCTTCCAGTGTCCACATATTCTCCCAGATAGCCTTCACGGACTAATCTTTCCAGATATTCTCTCAGAATGCGACAACGATTTGTAAGGTGCCCGTGGCACTTGTGGTACTGACAATATTCATGCGCCCTGGGTCCCGAGGTGACATCACGAACAGTCCGTGCTGGCCATTCGAAGTATAGTTTGTCTTCCATCGTCTTCATAATCGTCGCCGGGCTTGCTGAGAAGTTGACTTGACCACCGCGAGATGCGAAAGGACGTCTTTCTGTCGCTTGATTCTCCCTCTCCTTGTAATGTCCGGGTTCCTCTCGTCTCTGATAGGCACGATCGTCCCGCCTTTGGAAGTTGGGACGTAGATCCATCCTCCTTGACGAGTCTACATTTTGGCGGACTCCCAACGAGAGTCGGTTCGGCTCTCCCCGTCGTTCAACGTACACCACTTTTTCTTGTCGTGTGCGTCTCCGTGGTTCCTCATCGCTGGAAGATGATTCATACTTTGGTCTCTTCCCTCTCTTCGAGGAGGGTTTGCTTCCCCATTCCACAGCATCTACCCCTCGTGCTCTGGGTCTCGTCGTTACCGCAATATCTTCTTCCATCCTCCCGTACTTAGAGGCACGGACTATCAGCTTGTCCATCTTGATTGGACAGTCGAGGGCAAGAGATTCGTAGAGCTTAGAACTCTTGGGTATGACATTCTTGAAGGCCGCTATACAAGTGCAGTCCTCGATTTTATCGATATTAGAGACTTCATCGGTAAACCGTTGAATAAAATCTCTAAGGGGTTCCGCCGACTTCATTCTCATGGCGAAGAGTGAATCTGCACCAGCTTTCTTCTTCTTGTTAATGATATACTGGTCAATGAAAACTGACCTGAGATCAGCCATACACCTGATCGACCCCGCAGGTAGATTACAGAACCATCTCGCAGCTGCTCCAGTCAGGCTGCTAGGGAAGGCTTTACAGAGGAGATTATCATCCGGGTTACGGACAGCCATAACATTCTTGAAGTCAGTCAAGTGGTCAATAGGGTCTCTCCTCCCATCGAACTTAACAAAATTCGGTACGGTAAACTTTGATGGGGTATAAGATTCGACGATCTCTTTGGAAAAAGGGGACGTCTCCTCCTCGTCCTTGTACTTCTGAGCATATTGATCGAGAGAGGCCCCGCTCGTCATTCCTCTGACTCGAGCGTTGATCAAGGCTTCCACGTCCTTGAGGGTTAAGCCTGTCTTCGACCCGTTGTTGCTGACACCGAGATCTCGCTGTTCAGCAAGAGCGCCGAGAGAGCGAGGATAGGCAGTCTCGGCAGTAGAAGGAGTGAGAATGAATCTTCTCTCCAAATTCTCTGGTGCAGACGGCGAGGTCGGGACTGTTGCTTTGGGAGGAGGGGAAGAAGGAAAATTGAGTTTACGAGCCGCAGAACCCCCTCTAGGAGATTCGTCATCGATCTCCAAGTTATCGTGCTCCAAAGCGTCAAGCCGCTCCTGCAGTGACTGCTGCTGGCTGACTATCTGGGCCAGAGTGGCCTGTTGTTGTTGTAATAGTAACAGGATGGGATCAGGTATGGTTGTGGGCCTCTCTGGTTGTCCGGAAGATTGGCCTGAAGCGAATGTTTGCACGGTGGAAGGGGAGCAGGGAATGGCTTGAGAGGGCTGGTTTTCGACGGTAGAATGAGGAGTTTGGTCTGCCATGCTGACCGAAAGAGGTGGTGTGAGCAAAGGGTGAGTTCGGCTAAAGATTTCCCACAGACGGCGCCAATTTTGTGAGGGGAATTTACCGAGAGGACACGCGTCAGCAGCAGCTCCTCCCAAGCTCAGATGTACTGGTAGAAGGTTGGAGTGGAGGGTGTGATACCCTGACCTGTACTCCGATGATAAAGTCAGTAGGTGTAGAAGATGATGAACAGTAAGAAAATGCAGAGAGTTAGAAGGTTTTAGTTCCTTGAAATTTTTTTTTTTTCATACTATTTTTCATAGGTTTTTATAGACCACCCCTGTCATGGCCATGGGCAATCGCGGATGTCCATGCGCATCTCAAATCCTTGAGGTGTACTTCAGTAATCATTTTAGATAGATCTCCTGGTCATTCGTACTGCACGCGTATCTGCACACAAAAGAGAGCAGGCAAAGAGTAGGAACTCGTCCGAGGTGACTGGCATTAAATGGCATTTAATGCCAAGACAGTGTTTCCCACCTACCATCGTAGTGGTAGGATCAGTCCCAGGCGACTGGGCAGTAGCGCCAGATCTCATTACGTGTTGGGATGCGGGGTCGTTGACAATAAGACGTCGGATACGTCGTCAGAACGAGGATATGATCGTCGTCTATGAGACCACGGGTTCGTCGTCAGAATGAGGACGTGACCGTCGTCCGTGAGACCACGGGTCCGTCGTCAGTATGAGGACGTGACCGTCGTCCGTGAGACCACGGGTACGTCGGTCGGCAGACAACGTTCTCGTCGTCTATACGACCACGGGCCCGTCGTCGAAGAGACGACGGAAATGAGCCCAAACGGTAACACCACACTGAGGACGAGCTCGTTGCTACCATACTTAGGTTTTTACGAAACAAGCATAAATCACCTAATCAATACATTGATAACCACTCTCCATATGCCTAACAGTAGTTCAAGTGGTTTTCAAACTAGATTAGCCTCATTAAGGCACTTCATTAGTGGGATACATTTAAAATTTAACAATTCAAAATTTTAATATGAAACAAAAAAATGTATTCGTTTTTTAGGATTTATAAATTAAAGATAAAATTAGAATGAGACTAAAAATTTAATGTTGAAATAAAGTCAAATCTACTAATAGCACTTATTTATATTGTTATTTGGTTATCAAGATCAACGGCGCTTTAAATCAAGAAAGAAAGGTTTAAATCAATCAAGAAAGAAAGGTGCAAGGTTTGAACTCCTCTACTTTAAAACCTGTCTTCTTTTAAAAAAAAGAATGCATGAAAATGTGAATGTAATGGAAGAGGTAGGAATGCGAATAGAGAATATTTAGAATTATCGGCACGTATAAGATGGTAAACAATTTTAGAAATAAAATATTATTTTTAATGGTCATATTAAAACAATGAAGTTTTTGTAACACAACTTTTTAAAAAAGGGAACCTCCCCCGATGTTTGGTGAAATTATATAAACCTCCCGTCTTGTTTATGCAATTGTAGTGACCTCCCCCCCCCCCCCCCCCCCCCCCTTGGGGTTTAGTGAAATTGCATAAACTTTCCTATTTGGTTTTGAAATTACACTGCTTCAGTTGTCGATAACAAATTCCCCCCATTCCATTAGTGACATAGATGGATTTTAATTATGTCATAGTTTAAATACTTTGAAATGCCCAAATAAATTACCTTTCTTGAAGTCAATCAACTTGGTTGTACGACGTCGTTTCCGAGTAAATAAATTGGGGTAAAATTGTTAAAGTGCTTCTTCCCTTAACGACACCAACTTGGCCACCCTAGAACAATAATGGAGGTTTTTGTAATTTTTCCAAACCTCAAGGAGGGCAGTGTAATTTTAAGAAAAGGTTTTTGCAATTTTATCAAAACCAGAGAAGGGCAGTCAACTTTCAGAAACAAAAGGGAGGTTTCTGTAATTTTGTCAAGCATAAGAGAGCCAGTGTAATTTTAAAAACAGGAGGGAAGGTTCCTGCAATTTAACCAAACAAAAAAAGGCTCAAATGGGCTCCATAGGCGCACTGTAACTCTGTAAGCGTTCCAAAGCAAGCGCATTAATCTTGCCAATTCTGCAAAGGAACAAAAAATTCAAAGAAGGCATTATACGAGAATTCTGCATTGTAGCGTTTCTGCGATTTCTGAAGCTCAGATCTACCCGTCGTCTTCTATCTCCATTCCCAAACCCTCATTTTCGATTTCCCTGCATCTCTGCTCCAACAATTTCCCTTCTTTGAATTCTCTATTCGATCCTTCAACTCTCTCGGATATGAGGAATCGTTATCCACGTTGTTTATTTTGGGATATATAGAAGATTGGTTCGAATTCTCTGTACAAGCTTTGATTTCGATTCTCCATGGCGGCTAGAAATCGAACTACTTTATACAGAAAATATAGAGATGCTTTGAAAAGCGTTCGTGTTCCGACGATTTCTTCTTCGTCTCCGTTCTCTTCTGCTTCGGGTGGTCCGGTGATCGAACTGGTGAGAACTTCGCTTCTTCATTCGAATCGGTCTTATGCTCCACTCAGTACAGAGGATCCGGGAAGTTCCAGGTAGGGCCTTTTCTCTGAGGCCTTTTTAGTTGCAGAAACCCTAGGATTCCGCATTTTTTAAAATTGGTATATTTACCTTATTTGAAAATTCTGAGGTCTGGAAGGTGTATGTCTTTGCGATTTGTATTCGTTTTTGGCATCTAATCATTTGATGTTTACACATTTGTTCAAATTGTGGGCTTTCTAATAAATTTGTGGATTTTTTGGAGGAACATAGGTAGAGAAAATTGCATGATTGATGGATTGAGTACATTAGTTGCTATGAAGAGAATGAAGATGTAGTTTTGAAATTTGAATAATCTAAATGTATGCCCTTGGACTGTAGTTTGGAGATAATGATTCAAGTAGTTCAATTTTGTGGGAAGTGATTGTTTTTTTTTTCTTTTTTCTGTAAAAGATGCTGTATAAAACTTGCTTTGGACTTCCAGATCATTTGCATTGTTGTAGACTCCAGGGCAACATGTTAAAATTATGTTGTTAGTCAACTGCTATTATGAGTCGCTGAACTGTTACCTGGCAACAGAAGTTCCAAATTCAACTTAGAATAGATTGAGAGAATTGGGAGAGTGGAAGCCTTAAAAAAATAGATGGATCACTGTAGTTCATCCGAAGTGGGGAAAAGTGTCCAGTACTTGACCAGCTGGGAATTAAGCTACAAAAGACTAACTGAACAATTGAGAAACTTGGTGAATCAACTTGACTAGGGTTGAGTCCTTGCTGCAAGTTGATCTTCAAAAACCTTGGAAATACTTGCTATAACAAGGACCCCTGCAATTTATATGAATTGCAATCTTCATTGTCAAGATGTATTTTGATAGAGCCATTTTTAGAGATAGTTCATAAATGGGGATTTCAAGTTTTGGGAATAATAAAAATAGAGCAAAAAAACAAACTGTGGAGGGAGGGGGGGTTAAAAGCAGAAAAAATAACAATCTATATTCTATAGTGACAACCGAATATGAGAGAGAGAGAGAGAGAGAGAGAGGAAGGAGAGAGGGGAGAGTGTAAGATTGTATAAAAATAGAAAAATTGCTCAAACAATGGAGAGAGAGTGAGGGGTAGAAAGGGAGATGGGTCCTACCTCTTTACTCTTTTTTTGCTTCCTGCTTTTCGATTATGCCCAAGAAAAGTATTAAAAAAACATATAACAATTAAATTATATATAATTATGAGGTTTGCACTTATTTAAATTAGAGCAATAGTTCGCTCTACGGGCGAGGAGCAAACTATTGCTCCATGCTCTCACAAAATTGGCTTGCCATGAACTCGGGTTAATTTTTAACCTTGTAGTTAATTTTTTATTTCTAAAAACAAAGGGTAGATGGGTGAATCCTAGGGGTTAGTGAACCTTAACCACAAGTCCACAGTTAAAGGGAGTTTAAAGGGGGGCATGTGGCATGAAAATGGGACCGAAGATGCCCCTCCTTGCTTCACTTACCGAGGAGGTTATTATTTTTCTTTAAATTATAAAAGACCTCTTTAAAGATGGGGTTATGAGCACTGTAACAAAAAACGCTGTTTTTTTGAAGCATGCGCATTTTATTCGTGAATTTTGGAGTTGCCGAAGCATTTGGCGTTTAAATCGCGACTTTTTTAAAGAACGACATTTTTCCGAATTATTCGCGTTTTTTACAAATTATTCCCGAATTATTCAAAATAATTACTTTTTTTGTATATATTTTAATCAAATTGTTCCGTATATATTTATAATTATCAATTTACTTTTTATTTTTTTCCCGAATTTTCCGAACTTGATCCCTACCGAATTATTCCCGAACCCTAACTTTGTCACTATGGTTATGAGAGTTGTGGGGCCTCTAGAGGAAATTGGGGCACTTATTTAATGGGCCCCAGCTGTATACCTGGTCACATAAAGAACACATTTAACAACCATACACAAACAGATGGGGATCATTTGGTCCATTTCCCCTCCCCACACACACACATAAAGAGAGATCAATTGGTCCACCCATTAAGTGAGAGATGATAGGTTAACATAAGGAAAAACATACTTGACACCGTACAATCTCTTGTTTCTTCTTCTTCTATCTGCAAACTCATTTGTTGGATAGACAAATCTTAACATATTTTATGGTAAAACTTAAAAGACACGAGAAATATATAAAATAACATGTCTTTTTGTTTCAAATAAAATAAATTTTTTGTACCCCTAAACAACAATAATATTACATATATCATATTTTTAATAATGAACGCCTAGATGGCCAGTCGCTTGACCCCAACAGAGCGCCTAGTCGCCTAGGCGACCGCCTGAGGTGGCGCCTTTAACAACTATGGGTAAAACATTGGTGTTATTCTAGAAGCCTCAAACAGAGCCTGGTAATGAGAATCTAAGGTTTTGGTTTTATTTATTTATTACTATTAAATATTTTTAAGGGATCAAAGTATGAAACGCCTTGGCCTAAATCTTTCAGCTACCAAACCAACTATCCCTTTTGAAGTTTTGTACGCCTTAAATTCCCAAAATGAAGATAAGATGAGGGTCTTCACTTTTGAACACACGAACATCCACAATTGGTGGTATGATATCCATTGCAACGTAAATGTTCATTTATCATTGAGAATTCTGCATGGTGATTGTAAGAGATGGTAAAATTTCAGGTAGATATAGTTAGTGGCTACATGTGCAAAACAGTTAGTTACCAATGAAGTAAAAGATAATGTAACAAAAAATAGAGCCATGAAGGCAGAGATGAAATTGTAGGCAAGAAGGGACAAACGAAAGGAAGAGGGAGGAATGCAAAATTTTCCCCTACTTTTTGTGCAATACAACCAACTTTCAGGTGATAACAGTTGAGCCACTCTCTGCTTTTTCCTGCAATGCAACATCTGCTTCTCTCTTCTACAAGCAATATAAGCTCTCTCTCTCATAAAGTTGGCTCAGACTCACAGACATAGAGATTCAATGTTGTATTCAATCATGTGCCAGATGCAACTATAATAAGTGTGAGGCTTGTCGTGGTGGTATAGGGAGGTTAAATTCTCATTACGTACAGATCTGATCTTCTTATGATTCAGATTATTTGTGAAGTGTCTCTATATCTTTGTTTATATACATTCATGGGATACAATGTTCACTGAATTTTGATTATTTTGGCATACTTAATCCTGGAAACCAACTCACAATCCATACATCAACCCTCATCTTCTTGCCCATTTTCGTATCCTCGATTTTTATTACTCCACTCGTGCGGGCTTCTTTCCCCATTCCATGTTCCCAATGTCTCCGGTTCCAACCTTATGAAGATGGCTTCTACTGTTTAACCACATTGTTGAACACTTGAACTATCTCAATCCAATTCTGATTGGAAGGAGTTGGACTTGGAATGGGAAGTTCATCAGTTGCTCCCAATTGAGGAGAGATCCCCTCTCGTTCCTTTCCAAGCCCATAAAGGAGTTATTGTGGTAAAGAGTGATGCACTGGAGCAGTGATCCATTTCCGATGCGGTCAGATGGAATGGTCCTTATCAACAGGTGGTGGCCCAAGGTGAATGGATGCATTAGCCAAGAGCTCTCCTCTTTCTTTTGGATTAGCATCAGCGGATTCTCATTCCAGCTGTGGATGGGTTAGCACGTTTCATAGATTCGGAGAGCTATGTGGAGGTTTGTTAGAAATTGATCTTTTGGATCTTAGCGAAGCCTGGATTAAAGTTAAGCAATGTAAGTTTAGCATTGATCCCCAGGGTTGCTATGGTTGAGGATCACGGTATATGGTATATGGTGGTGAACTCGGTTCTTGAAGGGGATTGAGTCGACTCAGTGAGAGGAAACATTGAGCGAAACAAAGTCGAGGTTGAAGAAAATGTATGGGGTAGGGGTGTTGTCCATTCCCCATTGGTCTTGTGTGTGGGCAGTGGGTCCCATACACCAAATGTTGTTGAAGAACAAATTTTGAATCCATGTACGGCTGGCGGTAGGTGTGCCTCATTAATGAAGGCAAACTTCCCTTTCAAACAAAACCTTCCTCACAATCAATTGTATGCTCTCTGCTTGCGAGTAAAACTGAAATATTTTACTAGACAATGAACAAACCTTCCGGTGCATATTTACCTGTTGTCGCAAAATAAATCCTCAATTCACCCTACACAAAATAATGATGGCCAAAGATGAGGAATGTGGTAGTCTACCAGATTTTCTTAAAAAGATTATATATATCTACATAACATTATATTCCGACAAATTCACTATTTTAAAGTTTTTTTTTCTTCAATGGGACCCTAAAAATAGGAAGGAAAAAAGATTATTCATTCCCTCCCTAATATATATACATATTTCACACACACACACACCCCTTTGCTACTCTAAAATGCTACATCCTAAAAGTTAAATATTGTTTTCCTGCTGCAGTAGGGGCACACTCACAATGGGTCTACCTCCAGCTTGGGTGGATGTTTCAGAAGAAATAGCAGCAAATATGCACCATGCACAAATGAAAATGGCAGAGTTAGTCAAGGCTCATTCCAAGGCCTTAATGCCCTCGTTTGGAGATGGCAAAGAAGATCAACACATGATCGAGGCTCTCACCCAAGAGATAACAGATCTGTTGAAGAGGTCAGAGAAGAGACTGCAGAAACTTTCTGCAAGTGAGCCTTCTGAGGATTCAAATGTAAAAAGAAATGTACAGGTATGGTTGTCATGGTCATAACCTTTTCCTTTATTTGAATTTTTACCCAGCAGTGCATGTTAATTTCATGATTGTCCAAAATGACCTCTTCTTTTTTTATTCAAGAGGTTTATTTGTTGTTTTATTTCGTATTTCTGGTGGTATGTAAACTGCTGGCTTGGTTCTTTAACATATTTTATTGTAGACTACATTTTAGAATTACCGTGTTTGGATTTCTCTGAGATGACATGCAAAGGAAAGAACTATATTAGAGATGTTTCTACTATTCACTGCCACAGTGCAGGTTCAAGTTTTTTTCTAGTCTGTGGCTAAGGCAGTTTGTTTTCAGGCAAAGTTATCTGTGTTTTTTGGATCCATTCAAGAACAGAGTAGTTCAACTTTTCTTGCTCGATTTGAATGACTAGAGCAAGTCAGTGTGGGGTTGGCCATTCTGAATTGATTGTTTCCAGAGCTATGCATTTTGGCACATATTGGTAATTGCTTATATTCTCAAATTTTGGCCTTTTTCTTATGTCATGTGCTTGTCTTTGAATGTTTTTCCTACAGCGTTCTCTTGCTACTGACCTTCAGAACGTTTCAATGGAGCTTCGAAAGAAACAGTCGGCTTATTTAAAGCGTCTCCGGCAACAAAAAGAGGTCAGGTTGGAGTTCTTTTATACTGTTTAATTGTAAAATTTATCAGTAGAAAAAAAGATAGTTGACCAGCATGATGAACCCAATTGAATTATTGAAGATTACGGTTTACATGCTTAAACACATCTGACTTTCAACTTCAAAATCACGGAAGTCCTCTCCCTCTCTTTCATTACTTGGATTTACTTTATTTAATATGAAATGCATGGTTCAACATTGATCTTTTTTTCTTTCTTTCTTTTAGTTACTCAGCAACCAACCGTATCTGTTCTGCTGTTAGATACTTCACACCTAATAGCTCAGGAGGTATTATGCTTGTGGGATTTTATTAATTTGTTGCTTTGTGGTGTAGGGCCAAGATGGGGTTGACTTGGAGATGAGTTTGAATGAAAATAAATCTAGTCTGGAATATGATGACTTTAGTGATGTGGTATGCTTTTTGTTCCCCTTCCGATGCTTAATTTGATTTTATTTACTAAATCACAAGAATATTAGCTTCTTGAGTTAGTGGCCTGAATCTTATTTTAGATATAAAAGAATTAAGAATCATTTTTAAGGAGAACTGAATTCTAGAAAATTACAAGACGTAGGTCCAAACCTAAGGGTTTGTTAATAAGTGGGAAACCTATAGCTTGGACAGCAATACCAAAAAGAAAAAGGATCTCCGCAAATGATTTAAGGAGTTACACACTATAACTGACCTTATATTGATCAGCATCCCTCAATAAGGGATGTTGGTTAATGTTGATTTTGCCAACTCAATAGGTGGTCCATATGGGCCAATAGGCATTGGACTCTCAAATGACCTTTTTGAGTCATTTGAGATCTTTTCCCTACTTAAAATATAAAGATTTTAGGTGCTTGACTCATCACCTGCATTATATTCTTCAATGATGTTTCACCAAGGCCGGAAGCCTAATTTTGTGAATCAGACACCCTGCATGATACAAGGTACATGTATATGTGCGCACACATGCACCAGTGTGTGGGTATTGATGCGTGCGTGTGTGCGCTCGTGCGGTGAGCAGGCAGGTATGCGTCCATGCTTGAGTGCGTGTGTACTGGGGGATTTTGGTCGTGGTTTTACCTGAAAATTTGAAATCTTTGATTTGACCTTATTTTTGGAATCCTGAACTTTGACAAGCATTTTATTGCTTCAATCTGATTGTATGCTTAATCGGTGCAGGGATTTAATGAGCATCAAATGGCGAAGCTAAAGAAAAGCGAGGCATTTACAGCAGAAAGGGAGAGAGAGATCAGACAGGTAAGGAAGGCACTTGACTCACTATTCTTTCCTGTTCCAAGACCAACCTTGTGCTCCTTTTGCTGACACCAGCTGAAAATATGGTTGTAGGTCGTGGATTCTGTAAATGAACTTGCTCAAATCATGAAGGATCTCTCAGTCCTTGTGATAGACCAGGTTAGAATCTACATCCCTTGTAGTAAGTCCGCGAGCTGCTTCAGTGATCGTGGTCACTAACTGAATTTATTTCTCCAAGCAGGGTTCTATTGTGGATCGGATAGACTACAACATTCAGAAAGTTGCTGTATCAGTCGAGGAGGGCTTTAAACAACTGCAGAAGGTCCTCTTTGTCGTCTTGTTCATCTATCATTTTAGTAATAGAGTTTCTGCTATGCTCTTGTTCATCTATCATTTTAGTAGTGTGAGTGTAGTATATACTAGCCGCCAACATTAGCTTTCGACTGGTTTGGGCACTGTCATGTTGGGTCTCTTGAATTTGCAGGCAGAAAGAACACAGAGGAAAGGGGGAATGGTGATGTGTGCTTCAGTGCTGGTTATCATGTGCTTCATTATGCTGGTCCTCCTGATCCTCAAGGAGATAATCTTGTGATCTGTGTATATAATATTCATGTATTTGATCACAATGAGTCTTTCTACTGATGGCCACCCCTGTTGCTTCACACGATAAAGACGAGAAGATGTGTGTTTTGCAGAGTCAGGAGAATGGGAGTGTTTTGGGAGACAACCCCAGTTAGATTTGCACTCTGTTGGGGAAGGATTGCAAAGGGGGATGGCTGCTCTGGGAACATGTATAGAGCTCTTTTCATATTTTGCTCCATCGGCAAGAGTGTTCGTGGCAGAGAACTGGGTACTGATTTTTTTATTTTTTTTTTAATTTTAATTCCCCGGGGTTTTTGGAGGGAGGTTCGGATGAGATTCTCTCTGTTTTATATCATTTCTTCCATGCAATAAAATTGAATCCACCCTACAATTTCCTCCTCATGTCCATTTCCTCGGAAAACACTCAAACATGCAAAGCAGAAGTGTTGAAAGCCTGTGTGTTTCAACAGCCAGGACAATTAAGCTTGTTTGGTTACATCTGAAGAACAATGGACCCCACAAGTGAGCTACCATGAAATGCTTTTTCTTACGCCCGAAAAGGGTGGGAATTTTTTTGAATTAGGAAAGTATGGCTAGCATTCCCCATAAATCAAAAGGGTAGTTGGTGTCCAAGGAATTTCCTCCAGTACTCACAGACATACAAAGAGTTACTGTTGATGTAAATAGGATATTTTTTTATATATATATAAAGAATTCGAGAATTCAGGACACGTGTTTTTTCTCTCACAATTCACTAATAATTTTGGAGCTTTTAAATACCAAGTGATAGATATTTAATAAAATGGAAAATACCGAACTCCTCAGCAGTTGCTTTCGTAGCTCAGTTGGTTAGAGCACCCGTTTAGTAAGCGGGAGGTCTTGAGTTCGACTCTCAACGAAAGCAATTATTTTTAAAAATCATCCAATTTTTCTCTTCTACAATTATTTTTAAAAATCATCCAAATTTTCTCTTTTACACATATAGGGGTTTATAGTGGCAAACTATAGTACTAGATTGATGCCAATTGCAAATGAACTTGTAACATAACCTCTTTAACTGTCCTTTTAACTCTGGTAAAAAAATTTAACCCTTAAAGTTAATATTTTTTTGGTTTAAAAGTTATGGTTAGATGGTTGAACTTAAAAGGTTAGAGATCTTAATCACAATTAATAAGAGTTAAAAGGGACGTGTTGACTTGTGGGTGCAATTGCACTCTTTCGAGTTGATCCTAAGTTCCTAACTGTATAGATAGCGCCCCCTCGAAATTTTGGAAAAAAAAAGGTTCATATACTCTTATTAATAGTGGCGGAGCTCGGGAGATGGGCGAAGTCGAAAGGCTCTAGTGTAGTCCTGGATTTCAGGTGCACTGTTCATGTGAATAGTGTTAGTATACAGTGCAAGTAAAGGCCTAAGGCCTACCATGTGTTCTTGATATTGGGGAAAGTGAAGTGAGAATTTTATATATGTGTGTCATGTCTTAAAACAAGAGTATAATAATACTCAAGTATCTAGGGTATAAAATACCCTAAGTATGAATGTAGAACCCCGGGAACCCATTTCACAAAAATGCCGAAGGTCATTTATGTAACTTGGTTTATAAGATATGATAGGAATAACTTAAATTAGGTTAAGTGTTGTTGTTGGATGGTTAAGATGAAGAAATAAGAGTATAACATACTCTAAGTGTTGCGAAAGAGGGATGTCTTTACATTTCCTCAGCTTGTTGGAGCTCTAGTTTTGTCGTTGCTTATCGGAATTAAGCGATTCTTGAATTTTTGGAAAGAAATTGAAGCCCTCTTCGAGGTTCATGCTTTGCGTTTTTTCATATTTTGAGCATAAGTTATGTCAAATGTAAGGTTTCCGAAAGGTAGTCTGATGTCAATTCAGCAGTCATTTTGGACCAGTCTACTTGTGAACCCATTTAGACTATGCAAAACTCAAAATTAGGAGTTGTATAAAACATGAAAGTTGTTCCTCTTTGAAAGAAGAATCCAACGCAAATTGAATCGTCAAAATCCGATAAGCAAGTCAAAAGTTATGGCCGAAATACTATGTTGGGAAAAACGGGAGAAATGAGGACCAATCCCGTCGACCGGATTTGCGACTGGTCGACCGATCACCTATTCATTTGTGCTCTGACGGACTCCCAGAGATATTTTAAGGGTGGTTTGGGGTTTTGGCAACCCCCAAACTCTTATATAAACCCAAGAATTCGTGGGTAAGGGTTCAAAAACCCTAGAGAGAGTTTGAAAGGGGTTTTGAAAGAAGAAGAAGAAGAGGAGTTTGGGTCTTGCTTAGGTGTTCTTGTTTTGTTATTGATTTCGTGTTTGCAACCAAAGAGGGAGCTCCTTCTTGCTTCTCAGCTTATTCTAAAACACTTAGATCAAAGAGATTGATCTATAAAGGTAGATACACTCTACTAGATGTTAATTTCATAAACCATATGTTGTAAATCTAGATCAAATCCATTTGTTTGTTGTTATGAACTAGTAGAACAAGCTACTAGGTTGTTTGTTATGAATTTTAATATGTAGATCCAGTTACTATATTTTAATTCCATAACCATATTGTGTAATCCAAGATAAAATACTTTGAATTATTCTATGAACTAGTAGGAACTCCTATCGTTAAATTGTGATGATGCTATGCTTTAAACCAAAGAATAAAGAGGGTGCTAATTCTCTTTTTAGATGTTCCTTATATTATGTTAGAATTCATGAAAAGCATGATTAAAAGCCTTAAGTTTTGAAAAAACGGAATAGGAAAATCTTATATTTTGCTGAAATTTGATATAGGTGATTATTTGTATAGGGGCTATTGCTATGATTGGAATATGTGAGCTATTAGCTATATGTAAAGTGTTTCCAATTTTGTCCACCATGTTATACACAAATGCTACATTGACACAAGTATATGCATGATCGTTTTTTTTATTTATTTATCAATTATGGGTATCCAAAGAGGAAGTAAAAGTATAATGGAAAGTAAAGATGGAAAAGAAAGTATATGAGAAAGTAATGGTAAAAGATGATTCTAGTCATCTATCTCAGGTTGATAGAAGGTCTGTCCATCTTCTGTGGGTACATGGGTACTAATCAATCGAATAATACCAATCGGGGAGGTACGATAGCAGGCCGTCTGGAAGGGAAAGAGATACTGGTCGTTGGACTCTGAAGAATAGCAGGCCACCCGGAAGGATCATGGATACTGGTCGTCTACTCTGAAGGTAGCCGAATGTGAGGATAACAGTAGGCTTGCCCAGTTTATGTGAGTACATGGGTACTAGTTGCCCGACTCCTTAGGTGGATCTAGGGTATTTTAAATACCTGTAGATGGACAGTAATGGAAATTAAGGTATTTTACAATACCCGTAATGCAAAGATGTAAAAGAACGTAAAGTAAAGATGGTAAAGTAAAAGAAGATGTTTCTCCGAGATATATGCACATGATTATTTTTAAATTATGTTTTCCACGCTCTGATTAAAATAATGCATGTGAAATGATTTCAACTACGATATATATGCTGTATTCATGTTTATGACATTACTATCTAGTGGTTTGTATACGCGGAGTATTCAATACTCAATCGTACATATTATGTCGG
This sequence comes from Tetracentron sinense, assembly GCA_015143295.1. NCBI lineage: Eukaryota > Viridiplantae > Streptophyta > Magnoliopsida > Trochodendrales > Trochodendraceae > Tetracentron > Tetracentron sinense. Next base: position 37,857,920 of record CM026566.1, on the reverse strand, counting down.
CAGGTCCTCTCGACATCTGCGGCGAGCGTCCTCAGAAGCCTTGGGTCGAGAAGGAATATGTTGAAGAGGTACCTACTCCGGAGGAGCTTCAGGAGTATTAGAGGATACTCGATAGGTGGTGGCTCCATACTGAGTGAGATAGGGAGAGACTGATACATGTATTTTGATGAGCGAGCATGTTCGCTCTTTATTTGGGGTTATTGTATAAACTTGGATATAGTATATATAGAAAATTTTGTATTCTGCTTCCGTTATAGTATGTTTTATATGTTATCCAGGATGTATATATTGGATAGGATGTTTTGGTAATAAGTTCACGACGATAAAGTATCCTAACTCGTAGGGAGTATTTTGGGTCGTGACATCCAACCCCTTAAACTTCTGAGAAAAAACATATTATTCCTTACAAATGGACACAAACAGATGCAATGGTGAATGGACTTGGCTCTCAAAAAAAAAATTTGTTTGCCCCTGCAAGAGAATCCTCGCTCCACCCCTAGTGGGTTCCAGTGGTAATGATGGTGCTAAGGATGTGAGCATAGTTCACACCCATGCATATCTGTAACGTTTCTTAATCTAAGAATGTCCACCCAAATGGCACTATATATAACGCAAGGATAATGTTAGGTACAATTTCCTTTTTTTTTTTGGTTGAAATGATATCATGCAATTTCTTTCTCATCAACTAAACAAGAAATGTCAAAAAAAGAAATTGGCTGAAATATAAAGTGGATGTAGCATTCCACATATCGTTAGGGTTGTCTACGGTTGGATTCAGATCGGATCTTCCTAGATCCAAATCTGATCTGATTAAGAATCTGACAGATCCGAATCCGATCCGAGATCCATCGAAATTCGGATCATGAATTAATCTATCTGAATCCGATTATATTTGTAAGATCCGAATCCGATCCGATCCAATTAAGGTTAATTTTTTTTAAAAAAAACTTTATTTTAATAATATAAAAATCTAATAGTACCTTAATTAGCTCTAATTAATGTTAATTTTTTTAAAAAAATTAATACTTTATGCATAGAAAATCTATGTAATATATTTAAAAGGATTAAAAAAAATTATTATAATCGAATCATTTTTTAATCGGATCATATCACCCTATATCCGGATCCGATTATAATCGGATTCCATCGATCCGGTTCGATCGATCACATATAAGGTCCAAAGTCCGGCTAATCAGATCAGATCCAGATCCAGACCCTGATCCAATCTATCAGCAGCCCTACATATCTCAACTAAATGGGGTGCTAGCACTAATTGCCTTACATGCTCACACACATTCACTCTCTCACGAATTGAGATACTTAAATATATCTTTTCTTTTAATCAGTATTAACGGATTAAAGCAATAATTATTTTTTCTCAGTAAAGGTAATATTTTTTTAATTGATGAGCAGTGATTAGCCGACCCCGTATTTGATTAGGTAGCCGAATGCTTTCTCATTTCGCCCCCTTTAACTGTGGCTAAACTTAGTTGAGTTTAACCAACTTAAGGTTAATATATAATATATATATATTTCTTCTAAAAAGTAAGATTAAATGAATGAGCCCTAGGGGTGAGTGAATCTTAATCACAGTTGGCGGGTGTAGAACATTTGGATAGGTACCCTAGTTGAATATGCAATCCCCTATTTATTTAACCAAATGCATAGTCTGCTATCAATTTCCCTTAATTAATTGTACAAAAGCATTTAAGGCAATTACAACTAAGCATTTTTCGAGCATAAAGCATAAGCTGCATAACTTACAACCCCAATCCTCATTTTAAGAATGGCCTTCCGTAGTTGCATGCATCTCTTTACTTGCAATCAAAGAATTGAAGAAGGGTCGGAGGTTCGGGAGCATAACGTCCTCCACCACGTGAAATGTTTTGACCCTTAAAATAGAAAGCAATAGTAGACTAATATTGACAAAAATAGATAGAAACTAAGCATCATCAAAGACTAAACAAATGCCTCCAATTCAACCTACCAAGCACCTACTTTCCATCACAAACATACCCTACCACACCGGGATCGGATTTGGTTTGGCATTCGCCGAACCAAAACCATCTAGCCCACTCTAAGGAAATTTAACTCTTGTGGTTAATTTTTTATTTGATTTTTTTTTTCTTCTGAAATCTAAGGTTACATGTAACCTAAGGGTTCACAAATCTTAACCACAGTTAAAAGGTGTCAAAAGGGCCATTTGTTGACCTATGGGATGAGGGCCACACAGATTTTTTATATCACACCGTTTTTTCTCTCCTCTCTTCTTTGATGGAGATATGTATGATAGGAGCATGTACGTGGCCCCAAGCCCCTCTTTGTGATGAGCGGGGGTCCACTTTCTTTTGTCTCGGCCCACTTACTTCGTAACTTATTGGCTTTTTATTTAGCTGGGACTTGGGAAGCACATATATGCACTTACGACGGCCTCGGATTCTCTCTGGCGAAGCCAGAAAACCTCCTCTCGGGTGTCCACAAAATAGAGGACATGTGGTGAAGAAGTCAAAACCATGATTTTGACTTCTTCATACATTAAAGGATATGTGGCGATAAATGGATGAGAAAAACAGAGGAGAGATATCAAGTGGAGAGAAGTCAAAATCATGGAGAAAAAATGAAATGACTTCACTCTTTCAGGCCACCTGTCCCATGATGTATGGATACGAGACTACCTTTTTGGTTTTGCCAGAGACAATCCCAAGCCACTTACACGTGTCCACGTGTCCCCCTGATTCACACGTATCCTGCCCTTCTCCTGTTGTTGATGTGCATGAATGAACATGCGTCGGTCCCTTATAAGTCCTATTACTAATTTTTGTGGTTAATTTTCATCATCTCCAATATTAATGGATCACAGTTCTGAACTATTAGTGCCTTTTTAAAATAAAAAAATAGAATGAGATAGTTTATGTGTGGACCAGATCGGCCGGTCGAACCGGTAGAATCGGAACCGGCCCACTCGCCGGTTCCAAAACCCTCAAAATCGGGATATTTTAAGAATAAGTGGGAACCTATCAAAACCGATAGAACCAGTTTGGAAACCAGAAAAATTTAGAAAAAAAATAGAATTTTTATTTATTTTTGAGTAAAAAGTACACACGGTTGAACCGGACCGGTTGAACGGTTGAACCAGTCAAACTGGTGAGCTTGGAACCCGCCACTCTACCGGTTTGATGCCCGGTCCGGTACTGACAACACTGGTTTATATGGCCTTGGATTGTCTCTGGCAAAGCCAGAAAACCCTTTCGGGGTTCCATACATTGTGCGACAGTTGGCCAAAAAGTGGGGAGAGGTCATTCCATTTTCTCCCCATAATTTTGACTTCTCCCCATATGATAATATCTCTCCACGTTATTCTCATACACTTATTGCCACATGTCTTAATATGTGGTGGAGAAGTCAAAATCATGGGCCCATGATTTTGACTTCTCCACCACTTGTCCCCTATTCTATGGAACCTCGAGACAATCCCTTTCTGGCTTCGCCAGAGACAATCCAAGGCCAGTTAATATACATACTACTTTGCTTTTAGTGAAAATAAAAAATCACTAGGTCACATGAATTACAAAATATGATATGGAAAATAAAATACCTCACTTTATCCTGACATTAAAAATGGGTGAAAGTTGAAAAGAAATTTATCCTCCAAGGATAGTTTAGTATTATTGCGATTTACCATATTAAATAGTAATAGTCGTGGAAAGAAAATTACAATTAAATTATTATTTTTTTCTTAATATTGTAACCCAAGGATTTTGACACATAGAAAAATATTACACTTTTTTATACAATATTATTTTCCAGAAAATGTTATAGAGTGATATAATTTTCCTTTTTTATTCATGGATAAGTAGTTCATGGGTTATTTGCATCCCTGAGATGCAATGACCATTACTATTAAGTTTTACTCATATCACCATCTTAATCATCTTCAATGCAGTTTTTTTACTTTATTGTGTCAAAAGTTATAACTTCATATGAGTGCGAGCTAGCTTAGTTGGTAAAGTTCCTTGTCGTCGTATCATGGACTTGAGATCGAATCCCGCTTATGTTTCTCTGGTACAGGTTGGCCTAACCCTACCTTAACTTTCAAAAAAAAAAAAAAAAAGTTATAACTTCAGTGGTCTAACCATGTGTTCTATCATTAATTATCTTCATTCATTTCAATTTATAATTAATTGATAATTTTTTAATGTCAACTTGTGCAAAACTAGTCATCATAAGTGTCCTAAGTCTTAACATTGTTTCCTTCTTTATTTAATTGACTAACTCGCAAATTTGTTGTACACTATTTTGAACTTATTTTTGGTAATTTTTTTTTTATTCTCCATCAAATGCTAATTTATGAATATATTACTTATTGGTCGTGCAAGTGCAATATTTTATCATACAAAATAAAAATATAAGATGTTATGCAGCACGCAAGCGTAAGCATACACTCTTTTGACCCAAGGCCTCCAACACGTCAGATTTAACTACTTAAAAATCCCTAATGAGTAGCACTTCAATACCCCTAGTGTATGGAAAGCTTAAGTACCTTAGAATAGTGGCCGTTCATCTGGCCACAATTGTAATTGGTTACCAGCAATAGCAGGTCCCAAGAAAAACGTGAAAAACTGAAAAACCATGCAAAAATTAAGGGATAAGTGTGTCTTCACATGAACACATCCAAACCGTCCATCTTTAGATTGGATGGTTCATATCTAAAGGTATTGTATGTTTAGATACTTTATCTAACTATGTCTGGGGTTAGAGGGGTCAGCAGGGTTAGCACTCATGGTGGGCGTCAACAGCCACACTAAAGACTTCAACACCAGTCTCCACTCCCCAAAGGGAGATACACTACCACTGGGACAAACCCATGGTGCGTGCGGAGGTGGTTTCTAGAAGAGTTCATTTGTGAACTTATGGACTTTTAGAGCTTTCAAAGCAGGTTTTGTTTTAATGTTTTTGATCATTATAACAATTTTTTTGTCCTTAAATTTTATATTTATTAATGTTTTGGCAGCCTAAAAAATTCAGAGAAATCAGAGTCGAGATTGAAACTTGTAGCCAAACAGGATTGGCTAGTCGAAATCTTTTTTATGCATTTCATGAGAAAACCGTGACTTATGATCAGGAGCCTAGTCTATAATTAAGATAGATGTATATAGAATTAACCAGATCGTCTAAAGCATGAACATGATCACCTTTGTTCCGAAGGCCTAGTGAGATTAGCGAGTTAAGTTAGTTTTTTTTTATTTTAAAGACGGTCATTTTCTTTCTACTTACAAAGTTAAGCCTTTCCTCTTAAAAAAAAAAAAAGGGGGGAGAAAAACTATGTCACGAAATTCTTTTTATATGAATTTTGTATCTTCCATGAAAATGGACTTTATACAACTTAATTAGTTGTCTTTTAAAATAAATAAATTTGGGTATCCGGGCTGACTAAGACTATTCTCATGTGATGTATAGGTAAACCCCCACCCCCCATACATTTGATATTGAGGGGAGTCCATATTCGATCTCGAGACCTTCGAGTTTATAGTTCGTCCTTCGACTACTAGGCTACACTCCTGAGGGTTAACTTAATTATTAGTCTAAACAAGGGCCATGCACATAATAATCAACCGGGCTCAACTTAATTAACCAGCCTAAGGCGAATTGATCATGGTATGCTTTATTAGTCACTGACCGTCCATTTTAGGTTAGAACTTGAGGGTTCAGATCGTGTCCAACTGCGATTGAACTCTCCCAAATTTTATTGCATTCACAAAGCCCTTTTAATAACAAGTTTTTACCTTTAGGATTAATATTTTTTTTTTTTTTGATGAAAAGCAAGGTTAGATTCTTGAATCTTAAGGTTTATTGAATCTTAATCACAATTAATAATAATATTAAAATAGAAATGTTAAACCTACAGGTGTGATTGAACTCTCAATAGCGGACTGTGCATTCAGCTAAGATACCTAGCCGAATGCTTAGTTATAAAAGCTTTGTCGAAAATGCGTGTTTCCTTGTTCAGTTGGTGTTGCCGAGGAGATCAACCGGTCTGGTCGTTCTCATAATAGTTGGTTGGACTTCAACATCACTCACTATCTTCTGCCTACTTCTTCCTTATTTCAGCACGTTCACTATATTCACTTTTTCAAAGGTCAATTATTTTAGTACTATAATGAAATGACGATTGCTTGTTTTTATTTTTTATTTTTTTTGCGCAGTCTAGGTTTAGGGTTTAGTATGTGCTCAACTCAAAGTGTGGGGAAATCACAAGAGTCAGTACTCGATCCCCGATTCACCCTCATTAGGAGGGGATACACTTCCACTGGGCTAATCACCCATGGCGTGTGAATGGCAATTGTTGAAGGCTAGTCAAATTTGGCAGTGTTTTAGGTTTCCCTAAAATGATTCGCAGTAATAGCGAGTCTGTTGGACCCTGTGATTTTGCCGTATTGCTCTAACAGTCTTAACTTACTAACCCATGAACAGATACTAACACAGCTAAGCCGGATTGTGGTCAAACGGTCTTTGACTCTTTGCAATATGAAAAAAAAAAGAGAAGGAAAATAAATATAATGAAGATCGAACGGTTGAGAACTTGTTAGAAAGCTGTAAAAAAAATGGTAATGGTAAATAAAGGGAATAAGGGAAAGAAAAAGGTAAAAGTAGATTAAAAAAAAACGTGTATTTGATATTTTGATTGGCTGGCTTGTGGGTTTGTTAGTTTTAGACGTGAGCTGGATCGATCCACTCATTTTCGGAGGAGACAGTGACGGTGAAAAGATGAGAAAGGGGAAAAAGGAATGAACTTTGAAGCACAGATTAGCAGAGGATTTTGCAGTTCCTTGTATCTTCTTTTAAGAAGAAGAAGAACAATTATATTTATATGTACTTTTCTGGAATCCCCCTCTTCTTCAACTACCTGTAATCTTTGCCTAGGATGATTCTGTCTCTTTTTTCAGATCTCTGTTGGGTTCTTTGGATTTCGAATTGGGTGTCTATTTGAATGCAAGTTTGGTTACGTAATTCGGACGGAGAAAAGTTAACGAATCGAGGTTTCAAGAGATGAACTTGAATAACGGAAGGGGATCGATGTCGACTGCAAATTCAACTATTTCTTTGAAACTTAATGATGGGGTTTCTGAGTTCCCGGCTGGTCTTCGAGTTTTGGTTGTCGATGATGACCCAACATGTCTCATGATACTGGAGAAGATGCTTCGGACTTGTTTTTATGAAGGTATTCTTGAATTGGGTAAAACAATTTGTTTCCTTTTTAGTTTAAACGAAGTGTTTATTTCTTTTTGTTGGGTTTTTAATTTATTAATTAGAGAAAAATATTTTTTTTAATGTGTTTAATACTTAATAGAATTGATACCCTTTTGTGATCATATTTTTTTTTTCTTTTGTTGATGCATAGTTAAATAGTTTGATATGTTGGGGAATTTGAAACAAAAAGGGGAAGAACCCATGAAAATTGGAGCATAGCATCACATCATAAGATACTTGCAGTAATGATTCCATGCCAATTTAAAAGGTTTTCTGTTAAATTTAATGTTTTGGTTTCACATAGCAACTCCTTTTCTAAAAGTTCTTATACCTGTAAATATACATATGTTGTAGAATCAGATTGTGTGGGTGTGATTGTAAAACAGTAGTCCATATGTTTTGTGTTATCTAGCCGTTAGAGGGTATCAGATTGCGAAGTTTATCAAATGATTGATTGAGCTGATTTGGGTATTTCAGTTACTAAATGTCAAAGGGCAGAGGTTGCATTATCTATACTTAGAGAGAGTAAAACCAGGTTTGATATAGTTATAAGCGATGTACACATGCCCGACATGGATGGATTTAAACTCCTCGAGCATATTGGGCTGGAGATGGACCTCCCTGTTATCAGTAAGTACCCGGTTTCCATCACATCATATTTGAATTTTACCATCTTGAAAAATCCAGAAACCAAATATCCTTTGAACCAGATATCTGATTTCTGTTATGTTATACAGTGATGTCTGCAGATGATGGAAAAGATGTTGTTATGAAGGGCGTCACGCATGGTGCGTGTGATTACCTCATCAAACCGATCCGGATTGAGGCTCTTAAGAACATATGGCAGCATGTGGTCCGGAAGAGAAGGAATGGGTTGGAGCAATCAGGGAGTGTGGAAGATGGAGATCGCAACCGGAAACCATCTGAAGATGCAACTTGTGCTTCCTCAGAAAACGAAGGGAATTGGAGAAACTTGAAGAGGAAGAAAGATGAGGAAGATGAAGAAGAGGATAGGGATGATACTTCCACGTTAAAGAAGCCGAGGGTGGTTTGGTCAGTCAATCTCCATCAACAGTTTGTTGAAGCTGTGAATCAACTAGGAATTGATAGTACGTATCACTTATCCATGTTTTCTGCTTTACTGATTCTTGTTTGTCTCACATTGTTTCCCTAAAATGATACTTACTGGTGGAAACTAAAAGTAATGAACTTTATATTATTTTTGTAATCACTCATTAGTTTAGTTTTACATAAAAGCCATGATATTATTCTACATCTTCTGAAACTGCAGAGAATTATTTTATTTTATTTTTGAGAAATATGAACCTAAACCATAGTATTGTTAAAAATTAAAATCCTCAAATCTATATTTGATTCCGTGGAAACCATTGATAATTCAGATTGGACTATTGTGACATACTTCATAAATCATATTCTAGGCGGAGATTTAAGATTCTGTAATCAGTAACTGTTTCAGAGTTGAATTTATCTTGTTAGTTTAGACTGAATCCTAAATAACAGAGGAGGAAAAAATATTAAATATTTACACATGTTCTGTCTTTATATCCTCTAGAGCTTTTATTTTGTTTTCTGCTCTCAATGAATTGATTTTGTTTCTACCAGTGTCAATCATCCTTTCTAGTTTTAAATCTTATGTTGTAATGCAGAGGCTGTTCCTAAGAAAATTCTGGAGCTGATGAATGTTCCTGGGATCACTAGAGAAAATGTTGCTAGCCACCTTCAGGTATGGTTGCAGTTTTGCTTGATAAAGAGTGTTTCAACTTTCAAGTAGACGAAACTTGATTTATAAAGTAATTAATGTATTAGATTTTCTTTTCATTTCTGACTATTATGTTTCAGTCTCATTTATTCTGAGGTTAAGGACTCACAGACACTATCATATGATACAGAAATACCGGCTGTATCTTAGAAGGTTAAGTGGGGTATCACAGCATCAGAATGGACTCAATATGCCTTTCATGGATCCACAAGAAGCGAATCTCAGGCCGATGCCTTCACTCGATGGGCTTGATCTCCAAGCTCTTGCCACACTACAGGCAGGATTTGGGAGATCAACTGCAAACTCTGGCTTAGGCATGCCTCTTGTTGATCAAAGGAACCTTTTTGGCTCTGAAATGCCAATTTTAAGATTTGGAGAGGGGCAACAAATGGGAAATTGTAGTAAACAAATGAACTTACTTCACGAGCTTCCAACCTCCATGGAACCAAAGCAGCTTGCCCAGTTTCACCAATCCGTCCAGACGTTGGGGAGCATGGGTCTGCAAGTCAGTGAGGGAGTCTCAGGCATTCTGAAATTACCGACGCCTGTAAGAACAACAAGCTCATCAGCCCATGTGGACAGTGTCCGTAGAGTTCAGAGTAGCTCTTCATTGATGCAGATGGCTCAACCCTGGTCGAGGGGGCCGGTATTAAATGAGATTGCAGGTGGTCATGGTTCTGGGCTTCCATCCCCCATAAGGCAGCCAATATTCTCAAACGAGATTTCAGGTCGGGCATTGGGAAGAAATGGGACCCTCTTAAATGCTCGAGGTGCAACACACAATCCACTTTCCCAAGCTTCTTCCATGGTCAATTTTCCAACGAATCATGTCACAGAATTCCCCATGAATGGTTCTCCTCTTGGAAGTGCTTCAGGAATATCTGCTCTCACATTAACAGATGTGTTTCAAGAAGGGGGAAACTCTGAAATAAAAGGATCAATAGGCTTTGCTCCAAGTTTTGATATCTTTGATGAGCTTCACCAGTGCAAACCCCAAGACTGGCAGTTACAGGATGTAGGTCTACAGGGAAATCTGGACCTCTTGCCGTCAGCTTTGAGCCATCAAGGCTTCATTTCTAGCCAAAAGAACGGGCAGAACAGGAATAAAACTATTGTTGGCAAGACAATGGTCTCTTTGGGGGAAGAATATGAAAATGGGAACCCAGAAAACATTGCTCAACGCCATAGCAACCTCCTTATTAACAATTCGTTCAGGGTAAAGTCTGAAAGCATGCCTGATTTGAGCTGTGAGAATGTGCTCTTTGGCGAACAATTTGGTCAAGATGATCTCATGACTGCACTCCTCAAACAGGTTTGCAGTTCTCCAAAACCTTAGATCTAGTTCCTTGGTGGATATATCATATATAAGTGTTTTATAGCTCATCTCAAATTTTCTTTGTTTTTCAGCAACAAGAAGATGGACTGGATGAAAGCGAGTTCAACTTAGATGGGTATCCAATGGATAATATCCCAGTTTAGGATATATCAAAAGTTGCAGTTTCTAATGTGCATAGGTCTTACAGATGAATTTAATTTCTCTCTTTTTTCAATTGGAGGGAGGATTCAGGAACCTGGGTTGCCCTATTTCCCTTACGCCGTGTCTTCCTATTGTGAATATAGCCTGTTTTGCTGGTTCAGTTGGGAGTTTAAATAATCAAGATTCCACTTGCAGTAGGTGGTGGGGCTAAAGGATTATTCAGAATCAATCCAACATCCTGGAAGAGAATCTTGTACAGCTGCGTGATATGCGGGGAGGCATACGTGCAAAATTTTGACTGCTTCTAGTAGCTCAGGCTAACAAGAAACATCTGATTCTAAAGAAGCGCCTTGTGAAGGAGTGTCTGGATGTGGATGCTGAATAGTTTGGAGTTTTAATTGGGATAAGTTTATGAGATCTCTGCAGACTTTTTCATTAAGAGGGAGGTCTTTCTAACTCTAATAACAAATCTAGTTTATTTTCTAGGGATTGACTGTCATGTACAGATCTCATTTGATTGCTCAGTACATAAATCTAGGTCTTCACTTCCATAATTTACTTGTAATTACAGTTCTAGAGTACCTTATCCTTGTTTTATTATCATTTGCCGACGTTACCCATCCATTGTTTACTTGAGCATTTCTTTTTTAATCCTGTTTTGGATAATTTGTTGACCATGGGATCAATCTTTTAATGGAGTTATGATCTATTTAGACCAGATCCCAGGCTTTTGTAGATCATCGGTGCGCCACAAATGCAATTTGACTTTGCATAGCCTTGTCCACATGGTTTAAACATGTTCACATCTGAGTAATGGGTGTGTTCGAATACCGAACTGTGATGCAAAAATTTGCCCATGAAACTGAACCCTTCATGTATCATGGTGGCAGAAGAACCATCACAACTCAATTGACCATGTCCAATGAGAGGTCCGCAATTACTGCTCTCCGCTAGCTATTCGGTACAGGCGAGAAATCGAAGTCCTTATAAACTTGCGAGCCAAAGATGCAGTCTGCCTGCTCCATAACGGTAGGAAATGCCCTCTTCATGGTGGAGATGGACTCATCTCTCTTCCATTCCCAACTCGACTGCCAATTTTCTAGACCACCGGTGGGGTTGTGATTTGAGATTGTGATCTTAGCCCAGTAAGATGTCTAAATACTTTCTGAGAAACCATATCTTGCTATATTCACTGGTGCATACATTTCTGCAGTGATTTAACATAGAAGGTGTTTAATGTTTCAGTACTTATTATCAAACAAGGCTTGTGCGAATGATTTGGTGTATCCCTTCTTGTGAGGGAGGTCTTGGGTTCAAATCCCAAAGGTGATCTCCTGCAAGAGTTTATCTCCTCCTTAAATGATGATTACTACTCACCTTAGGTATATGATAAAAGAACCTCAAAAAAGAAAAAAAAAACTATTAAGAGAGAAAAAGTACATTGGCTGGTTTTTCCAGCATGAATAAAGGTGGTGATCTAAAACCCATTTAGGGTTGGTGGTTAGTAACATAGAAAGTGTTTCATGTTTCAGTACTTATTATCCAACTATGCTTGGCCGACGGAGGTCTTGTAATCAAATCCCAAATGTGAAGTCTTGTAAGAGTTTCACTCATCGTTACTAACCACTAATAATAGTAGGTATATGATAAACAAACCCCCCAAAAAATAAATTATTAAGGTGTACAAAAAGATAACAGGAAATACAATTAAATGTGCCCCTCCTAAATTGTGTGTGAGAAAGAGAGAGAGAGAGAGAGAGAGAGGGAGTACATTGGCTGGGTTTTCCAGCATAATTTGCTTGATTAAGGGTAGTGATCTAAACCCGTTTAGGGTTGGTGGTTAAGGGTCTCTGTTAATGGTTGAAACAGTATATGCTGTGAAGGATCGCTGTTAAGGATCGAAATAGAAGAGAGATGTTATTTCAGTCGATCCATGGGTACTCCCAAATATACTTCCTAATCTTAACCGTTTATAACCAACCACTAAGGGTTAGGATTTCGGTTGGCTTATTTTATCTTTTCCAATGCCACATCAGTTCTAATCCTAACCGTTTAATAATTGAGATAAATCATTACGATTTGAGAATATATTTAGGAGTACACTTTAGGAGTATCCCTCGACTAATTCATGTTATTAAGGGTCGAAATAGACGAGAGATGCTATCAAGGGTCGAAATAAAAGGTAGTCCATTTCAAACGAAAGCTTCATTTTCTATACAAGGATGGACAACCACCAACATCTAATACTCCATTATTGACCTCTGATATGATCGTCTGAATATGTTCCATCACTCCTTTGTCTTATAAGACTTAACTAGAGAAATTCAACGATCCCCATCAGGCTACAATGACCAAGTGTCATTGTCATTCCCTCACAAAAATGGTTGCAGCACAGCAACCCCATACAGCACCAATCCCACAGAAGACCAGATTGCAGGAAAGGTTTAGAAACAGTGGCTTTGATCAGTAATGGAACAACTTCAGAATTTTTTTTTTGGAAGTTGTTGGGCCCTTTCTATCAATTTCTACGTATATACATTCAACAATATAACAATATTCTCTTATTGCATTTAGGCTCCGTCCTTTCTTTTGGTGTAACTTTTAAAGTCTAGAACTTTCATTGTTTCATGCTTAATTTTACTTAATGTCGTAGAACAATATTATTCCATAAAGTGTAAAAGTTCTACAAATATGGAACTATCAAGTTCCTCCAAGATTTTTAGGTTTTTTTTTTTTTTTTTTTTTTTAAGTTCCATAGATGTGGAATTTATAATTAAATTGAACTAGATAAATTTGAGATAGATCGAGTAAAAGGGTTAGAAAACCTCTCCCCTCTCTTCTCATAATCTTGCCTCTTGTTCCAAAATATTAATGTTCCCGATGGTTAAAAGTTCCACCAAAAGAATGGGGCTTCAGCATCTTGAGAATGTATTTCTGCTTAGACATTAACGAATCTAATCTGACCTTTGTCGCCATTCACCTTGTCCTACTTCCATCTCTCTCTCTCTAGATTGCGCTTACTTCTCTCTCTATATATATGTGTATGGGAATATGTATGTGTACATTTGGATGATGAATGGTCCCCCACCACAGATAATAGTCTTGTTGTTTATAGCTGTAGAGGGTCCGACTCCCTTATCTCTCTGTAGGCTTCATTTGTCTGTGTTGTGCCTCCCCGCAATTGATTTTGTTTAGTTAAAACATGAAGCTTTTCCAGTCCTCGGTTTTCTTCTTCTTTCTCATGTATTACAATGAGATTTAAAAAAAATCTGTATTGGAAGCCCACTCAATTAAGGAAGGTGGAAGTATTACTCTACAGGCTTGGAATTTGATCAATGGTGCATCGCTTAGCCTACCTGAAGAGCTGAATCAGTATGAACTTTTGGGTTAGACACCTGAAATGTAGCCTCATTCTAGCATCATACGTTGGCTTTAAGGGGTGGGAGGGAGCTAGCATTTCATAGATGCCAACTCAACCATATTCCAACCATTATATAAAAAGAACACATGTTCACACGCACATAATCATACGATTAGGAAATCCAACGGCCACCATCACACCGCCCTTTTATGATGTGTAGAAAAGAATGGAACATATCAGATCATACGGTTACAGTCATCATCTAGTTCAGTGGATTACTTGCATAGGATATAGCCTAGATGGGGTCATAGTCTCAACACCTTAAATTTCAGCTTTTAGATCTGCATAATTGTAGCTTGAATCAATACTCAATGAACAGATTCAAATACATATGGGAGTTGAGCTCCATCATTCATTCTTCAATGAACCAGCCTGCAATTCTGTACACATGGACTCACATTCATCCCTCTTAAAAGGGAATTAGGGGCATTTAAAACTGCCTGATTTGTGAACTACTCCAAATCTTGGTCTCACCTCTGTAAGTTCATATCCCATTAAACTAATAATTGTAAGAGAATTAATCCCACATTGACTAAATAGAGAAATAGTTATGGCCTTATATACATGTAAGGTCTCTCCACTCATTGCCAATTGGTTTTGAGTTAGACGCTTTCAAATGGTATTAGAGCTCAAAAGGCCCAACGGCCAAATTATGCTCACTCACGATGACAGACCCAAACAAAAAAAATGCTGCATGATTGACGACCAAAAAAAAGGCGCACGTGACAGACCTAGAATTAGGGCTGTACATGAGGGGGCGTATAAGAGAATTAATCCCACATCGACTAAATAAAGAAATAGTTGTGGCCTTATATACATGTAAGGCCTCTCCACTCATTGTCAATTGGTTTTGAGTTGGACGCTTTCACAATAATAAGCTTAGTTATGTAATGACTCATTTAGTGGGATTTGTAGAAAAAGGAAAAAAGGAAAAAGGCTACTCACTACACAGCTTTTAGAAAAAGGACTGCCAATCAAATATTACAATTAAACTACATCATAAAAGGCTCTCTCTCCAGGTAAGTTCCAGAAGTCTCCACTAGCCAAACCTAAAGCCTTCTTATTATTTATAAACCCACAAATGGAAAAGGAAACAAATCAAGAAGTATAAGACAAGTGATTAGTATAATTGTGAGAACAAATATGTCAAGGTCAGACTGGTTGTATGACCACCACACCTATCTTTGAGTTTGGGCCCACCAAAATGTCTGTTGCTAGGTCACTGTGTGGTATATTCATTATTAAATATAAGTTCAACCAGGGACATAGCCCTTAATATATAGTATAAATCAACAAGAAGATGAGCAGCCAACAATGTTGAACAAACCAAAGCCGTGACAACACTAGAATATATGTTTCATCACTAAATGCAAAATATAATAGAATACAAAATTCAATCATCGAGATGACTCTACACATAAGAGTGTGGATCAGAGACTTTCAATGCTTAACTTACTTCCCGGACCACCCAATTAGAATGTCGAATATGACAATAAGATACAATTCAACATCTTCATTTAGTTTGTAATGCTAACCGACTACATAGGTATCTGAT
This sequence comes from Tetracentron sinense, assembly GCA_015143295.1. Taxonomy (NCBI): domain Eukaryota; kingdom Viridiplantae; phylum Streptophyta; class Magnoliopsida; order Trochodendrales; family Trochodendraceae; genus Tetracentron; species Tetracentron sinense. The sequence continues at coordinate 37,842,439 of CM026566.1, read as the reverse complement.
TTTTCTATTTATTAAGGAATTTATTGTAACGCCGCCAGCAAGCTAACCGACTACACGGGTATCTCACCTCATGTACTGCCGGCAACCCAACCGACTATATGGGTATCCGATTTTCTCTTCACAAGGAATCCAATGGCTAAGAATGTGACCTTGGATTAGCTTAATCACTGCTCATTAATTTAATAAATGGGAGCAGGACACGTCTGGCACAAGGGCTACCACAAGGGGTAAGGAATCAGTCCACGTCTATTCCTACTTTGGACACTTTCCACTCAACAAAGACATCTGGGTCCCTCCACTGATATAATATCTTTAAATATAGAAAATGAGAGAGAATGAAGGATCAGATAGAGACAAACGGAGAGTTAGTTCACAACTTCCCCGCCGCTAACACAAAGCTCACGCCCCCTCTCAATTCCGCTAGCAAACTCTAAAAATAAAAAAGCCCCACCACTTAGATTCTTTTGAGGCCCAAATTTGGTCATTTTTCCTCCAAAGGGTACAATAAACGACGAGTAAATTTCAAGACCCTAACCCTAGATGACCAAACTGCCCTTGCACCGACACTTACCCTGGCTTCTATAATAGTGTCTATGTTTGAAGTTTATTTTTTGTATCAACCAAAAAAAAAAAAACGTTTATTTTTGGTAGAAAGGTTATCAGGGTAAGTCGATGCATGAAGCAATCACTCCAAAAGCCCTGTTTTTAGACATTTCACTTAGATTCTTCCCCTGGATCTTTTTGAAGGTAATATCGTCACAGTTTAAAGGGCACTCTTACTGTAGTTAAAATCTAATGAAGAAAGAAATTGAATATCTGGGTTTTCTATTATTTTGAAAGACAAATATAGAATAAAAATACAAATCACCGAAGGAAAAAAAAGGGAAAAATTGGAAATGGGAATAAATAAATAAAGAGAAAAAAAAAATGTATTACGAAATACAGAGCATGAAAAATACAAGAAAAGAAAGTAACCCCAACAAAAAAAATAAAAATCAAGGTGTAATTTACCGGCGACGTTCCGGTCATGGGGTAGGTCCGTAGAGGTCGTACGGAGCCCAGAGGGAGTCGAGAGGACACGGCTGGTGAGAGTCGAGCCGGAGCCACGGCTTGCCCGTCCCGCTCCAGTGCAGAAGGCTAACCGGGCCCGGATGAAGATCACGACAGCTTCCTCTCACATTATCACCTCCAAGGCCGTGTTGGTTCCACCTGTGCTCGATCGGCGCCACGTGTCCAGCAAAAACCAAAAGGAACGGCGGCAACGATCCAAGTTCGTAAATCCGGCCGTTCTTCTGGATCTCCATCCACCGTTCGATCCTCTTCGTATATCCAAATCTTCTCCACTTCACCAGATCTATAACCATCACACCTGTGTTGAAGTAGCATGGTTTCCGGCCGGCGAAAGTGCCTGAAAGACGCTTATCGGACCAAAATCTAGCGGTGAAATACTTGGTGAAGTTAGCATGGCAGTATTCCGGCGCTCCGACTGTTCTAGAACCGAGGCTTGTATTCCATAGCTTCGAAACATCATCGACGACGACAAGATCGGAATCCAGATATATAACTCGGCGAACGCAGGGCTCGAGAACATCCGCCAAATAATTTCTCGCGTAATTCAGCGGCTGCTCCAGCGCTTGCCTCACAGAAGTTGAGATCAGGTTCCGTACAATCTCCGGATCGAAGTAATAGACCTTGAATTTCAACTGAGGAAAGGTAGATCGAACTAGGATTTCGAGATTCGTCTCCGAGACGAGAAAATGGAAGAAAATATTCTCAGGACAGAGCGAATGTTGCAGAACCGAATGAACAACGGCGATCGATCCGCGAAGATACTCAACATCGAGAGTGAGAGCGATGTGAACCAGAGATAGATCGCAGACCGTATTTTCGCTACAGATTTCCCGGTTTGCGAAAGCGCATTCTTCAGCATTGCGAAAAGCAGAGGCTTCTCGGAAGGAAAAGCGATTTAACGAATCAACAGCCGGAATGTTGCCCGGAAACCTCAGATATCCATCGAAATGAGACGATCTAATGGCTTCTGCAGGCGGAAACGATTGCAGAGAAGGAGATAACACGATCACCACCATTGCTGCAGAGAAAAAACCAGAGAATCTCATTATCCAGAGCATATTCACTCGATAATCTCTACTCCTCCGCTTTTTCTTCTTGGATTTGAAATCGAAATGATCTGCGAATCCGAGAGATAGAGAGGATAGAAAGAAAGCTAGGTTTGCTTTGAAGTCTGCCAGCCTGAGAGAGAGAGAATGCATGAATCGTTCTCTCTCTCTTTCAGAAATCGGATCCCGTGAAGACGAAGCGACCTTCGAGAGGGAGCGAAGCGTGAAAGGAAAAGGAGAGAGAATCCATGAACTGGACGGAGAAGAGGAGGGGTCGAGTGCTATTGTGCGCCGATGTGCGTGCAGTTCTCTCTGCTCCCAATCCTCTCTCTCTCTCTCTCTGAGTGTGTAGCAAAAGCTGAAGAAGCAGAAGCGGCGAGAGTTGAGAGAAGAGCCCCTACTTTTTCAGCTTTGCATTTTCCACCACGGAAATCCACTGCCATACATAATAGCAAAAAACAATAATAATATGGTTATGGGAATTGGGAAAGAAAACGTATCACGGTTAGAGCCTGTCTTCATTGGTCCAAACCCCTGTTTTTACCATCCATCGATTGTGGTGAACCCCTTAAAGTTAAGCCATCTAATATGGTTTTTAGAAAAAACAAATAACAAAAATATTTATTTTAATTTAGTTAAACTTAATCATGATTAAACATAGGTTAAAAGGGACACGGGACACTGCTGTCAGCTTAGAAGAGGACTCTAGAGTCCTCTTTATATATTAACCCGGCTCCGGGAGAGGGAAAGTAGTCACCTCCTCGATCGAGGAGGTGAGTTACCGTCTCATCCCCCCTTCTTGGGCCACTTGTCCCTTTTCTACTTTCATTAACTATAGTTAAGATCCAGGGGATTCATATATCTATCCTTGGTTTTTTGAAAAATATATTAAAAAAAAATTAACCTGAAGAGGTGATTAATTTTTTAACCATAGTTCAAAAGGTTTTTGAGAGCGAGGACGAATAGTCACCTCCTCGTGTCCCTTTTAGACGCAAGAGGTGAAAATGGGATGGGTTTGGGCTTGCATTTTAGTGCTCCCTGAGCCGGGCACATTTACAAAGTCTTTTGAAAATTAAAATTGGCTTTGATTCTCACCTCTACTCATAAATAGACGTCAGCACTCGAGCTATATTGCCTTGTAGACTTGGCTCGGTTTTGTTTTTATTTGAGCTCGAATATTTAAGTGGAGATTAATTTAAACCCCGTTTGATGTGGCTCTACTTATTCAGGGCTTGATGTGATTTAAAATATTATACATATATATATATATATATATATGATGACATTGTTTATATTAATTTATAATAAATAAGTTTCGGATATAATATTTACAAAAAAGAGTTAAAAAGTTAAAAGCAAAAACACTTACCTTAACTCTCTATTGAAGGTCAATCTTCAAATCTTATTTCTGTCAATGAGAATATATTAATTTTGTAGTAAGTATGAGCTAACTTAAGTTTGGCTCTGATTTAAATCAAGTTTAAGCTCTCTTAAACTTGTTCAAGTTGAACTGGAGCCTAAATATTCGAGCTCGAATCAGATTAAAGTCAGACTCGAGCATGTTCAAGTCGAGCCCGACTCAAATATACATCTACTCGTGAATTGCCTATTTGAATGAGGTGAAAAAAAATGAGATTTGATCAAAAACTTTTGAATAAGGATCACAAAATCGCGACGTTGTTCATAAATTAATTCCACCGCACCATTGGAGCCAAAATATTTGACACTATATGTAGGCACATCGGCTGCATAGCGTGCTATTGTTCCGTGTTTGGGCAACATTGTTATGTTGCTTATACTTATTTGAGTTTTTCCCTTAACTTATATAGTTTTTTTTGGGTAACGTTATCATTTACTAGCTAACTGTTAGCAACACTCATGTATTAGATCGATAATTAGAATGAAACTCTTACATGACATCATCCGTGCTAAGCTTTTGGTAAAAAAGAGAGAATAACTAATCCAAATCATAATTTTGGATAGGGACATGTAATAAGAAAGCAAAAAAGAAAAGGCCAAAATAAGAGGACTTTAGAGTCAGGTTAGAACCAGGTTAAAAGGGACAAAAGAAGAGGACTCAATCTAATATGGTTTTTAGAAAAAAAAAGTAACAAAATATTTATTTTAATTTAATTAAACTTAACCATAGTTAAACATGGGTTAAAAGGGACACGGGACACTGCAATCAGCTTAGAAGAGGACTCTAGAGTCCTCTTTATATATTAACCCGGCTCCGGGAGAGGGAAAATTGTCACCTTCTCGGCCGAGGAGGTGAGTTACTGTCTCGTCCCCTCTTCTTGGGCCACGTGTCTCCTTTCTACTTCCATTAACTGTGGTTAAGATCCAGTCACTCCTAGGGTTCACACATCTACCCTTGGTTTTTGGAAAAATATATTTTAAAAAAATTAACCATAGTTCAAAAGTTTTGTGAAAGTAAGGAGGAATAGTCCCCTCCTCGGAACGAGGAGGTGACTATTACTCCCCGAGAGATTCCTTTTTGACCCGAGAGGTGGAAATGTGATGGGTTTTGGCTTGAATTTTAGTGCTGCCTGAGCCTGACACATTTACAAAGTCTTTTGAAAATTAAAATTGGCTTTGATTCTCACCTCTACTCATAAATAGACGTCGGCACTCAGCAATATTGCCTCGTAGACTTGGCTCGGTTTTGTTTTTATTTGAGCTCAGATTAATTTAAACCCCGTTTGATGTGGCTCTACTTATTCAGGGCTTGATGTGATTTAAAATATTATATATATATATATGATGACATTGTTTATATTAATTTATGATAAATAAGTTTCGGATATAATATTTACAAAAAAGAGTTTAAAAGTTAAAAGCAAAAACACCGACCTTAACTCTCTATTGAAACGTCAATCCTCAAATCTTATTTCTGTCAATGAGAATATATTAATTTTGTAGTAAGTATGAGCTAACTTAAGTTTGGCTCTGATTTAATCAAGTTTAAGCTCCCTTAAACTTGTTCAAGTTGAACTGGAGCCTAAATATTCGAGCTCGAATCAAATTAAAGTCAGGCTCGAGCATGTTCCAGTCGAGCCCGACTCAAATATCAATCTACACGTGAATTGCCTACTTGAATGAGGAGAAAAAAAATGAGAGATTTGATCAAATACTTTTGAATAAGGATCACAAAATCGTGACGTTGTTCATAAATTAATTCCACCGCACCATTTGAGTTGACACTATGTGTAGGTACATGGGCTGCATAGCGTGCTATTGTTCGGTGTTTGGGCAACATTGTTATGTTTCTTATCTATTTGAGTTTTTCCCTTACCTTATATAGTTTTTTTGGGTGGCGTAGTCATTTACCTGATGTTAGTAAAAATCATTTATTGATAATTGATAATTAAAGTGAAACTCTTACGAGACATCATCCATGAATGGATACTAGTATCACATACCTTAAGCTTTTGGTAAAAGAGAGAATAACTAATCCAAATCATATGTTCTATAATTTTGGATAGGGACATGTAATAATCATTTATTGGTGATTGATAATTTGGAGTGAAAATCTTACAAAACATCATCCGTGTATGGATCCCAACAATTCACATACCTTAAGCTTTTGGTAGAAGAGAGAATAACTAATCCAAATCATACGTTCTATAATTTTAATTTTGGATAGGGACATGTAATAAGAAAGCAAAAAAGAAAACGCCAAAAAGAAGACTTGGCTTACACGTTTAGGTAATCGGAATCGATTTGCGTTATCTTTCACTCCATTTATCTTATATTAAAATGATGAAAAGGATTCACACTTCTTTAATTAATAATTAATAAAAAAGAAGAGTAAAAAGGCAACAAGAAAAACAGGGCAGCCCAACCTTCTTCTTCCTTTTCTATCTGTATTGGGAGTTGGGACTCAGCTCTCTCTTCTAATCGGGTAAAGGAGATGTTGCTTTCGCTCCTCTTTGTTTTTCCTTAAAACGTTTTTTCATAGCTTTCTTTAATGGACAAGCTTTCAGGGGAATTGGATATCAAATTAATAAATAATTAAAAGTAGGATTTGATACTTTAAATGATGGGAGAACTGTCTTTCTGGGAAGAGACACCCTCTCTGTATAATATGACCAAGGAAATAGAGGATTGGAGCATTTAATTGAAAATCATTATTTACAGATTTCTGATTTGAATTTAATCATTTCTCCAATCATTTTTTTGGACTAGTTTAGTATTTAGACTTAGCAGAATTACATAAACATATTTAGGAGTGGGACTCCTTAACCATTAATTGCTTCATTAAGGAAATAATCAATCCTTTTTGGACGTGACCCCGCTAATGGTGTTTTTACTTTTGGGAACTGACTACTATTGAAATCTGCACCTTAGGATTTTCAATCTAACGGTTTTAAGCATTAAGTGGGGCTATCATTAGCAAGTGAGGACATGGAGCCATTGGGTTTTCAATCCAACGGTCCAACTCTCAATAGCAGGCGGGCCCCATCAACTAGATGGTGGGCTTAGGCATGGGTTTTAGGTCCACTATAGTATTTTTGTTGTTGTTGTTTTGGACTGATTAACCTAGTTTCAAAAAAATAAATAAATATTGTATTACTATAACATGAACTTTGGTTTAATAGATAATCGGAGCTCCTAAAATATGCCTTTTAATAGGGGTAATTTGAGAATTATAAAAATATAATAATAGTATTTTTGTTAAGCAGATATTTTTATAAAATTTCTGAAATACCCATGTCACTGAATATTTTGGGAGAGCTCCGGTCAGGGGCGGACCCACATGGAACTGCTGGGGGCATAGCCTGGAGTAGAGGTGAAGCCAGGTGCGAAGCTACTAAAGCCTTGCTGAACTTTTGAGGACAAAAAAACTAAATTTATTCTTATATTATTTAATTCAAGAGAGCATAGGCGAATACAAATAGACAAGATGGCTCACAAACTCGACCCTCAAAAAAAAATCGGGACTACACCCCCAACCCATGCCCACATTGTTAGCCCTCTTGCAAGAAAATCCTGGCTCCGACCCTGGCTCCCGTTATCTCTTGAACTAGTTTATATTTGATCTCCCAACAATAACCTATTTTTACCAATGATTTCATAGGTGGGCTTAGACCGAGCCAGCAGCACTTGGGCTGATTAATGAACGGGCCGAGTTGGGGCTGGCCAAACAGGCCATGTTGACACGCCTATCCTCATTTCTTACATAGAGAAATATAATCGAATTGTAGTATTGAAAGAGAAGCCTCACATCCGTCACGAGCTGCAATACTTCCTATCTGCGTTGGCATTGAAATTTCAAAGAACTAAGACCAGAATTGGCCTTTTTTTTTTTTTTTTTGGTTATCAGCTAAATCATTTATCTATCTATATCAGCGTCAGGGGGTTAGTTGGGTTAGAACTCAAGGGTGGGCACCTAGGAAGCACGGATACGGATACGGGATATAGGTACGATACGATACGGATACAGCGATACGGCAAAACCTAAAAAAACAGGATACGGGTACGGCCAGGATACGTCTGTAATTTTTTTTATAAATAATAATAATAATAATATATTTTATATTATAATTACAAAATAACCATTGGTTCAGTTCTCTTTATGTATAAAAAAGATCATGTTCATGCAAAAGCAAAAGAAATAGGGTCATCTCATCATCCATTAAGCAAAAAAGAAAGTCATCCTATTATCCACTAAGCAAAATATAAAGAAGATCATGTCCATGCAAAAACAAAAGAGATAGGGTCACATCCTTGGGTCTCCAAAAAAAAAAATAGGGTCACATCCTTGGGTCTCCAAAAAATTTTTTTTTTTTAAAAAAATAGGGTCACACCCTTGGGTCTCCAAAAAAAATTGAAAAAATAAAAAATTCTCGTATCCTGGCCGTATCCCGAAGTATCCTGGCGTATCGGAGCCGTATCCTAAATTTAAAAATTGTTTTTAATTAATGGGATACGTTTCAGCCGTATCCCGTACGTATCCGGCCGTATCCGAGCCGTATCCGTATCCGATACGTATCGGATACGGGTACGAGAGGGTATTTGAAGTATCCGTGCTTTCTAGGTGGGCACTCAACGGCCAAACTAGGATTGGAACACGAGTCACTCCTCCCCAAAGGGAGATACACTTTCACTGGGACAAACCCAGGCGTGTAGAGACTGGGCTTTGCCAAACAGAAAAAGAAGAAAAAAAAAATACAAATCACTGGTAATAACTAGCAAGAGACCCACTTTAATCTAAGAGGGGTGGCTAAACTCAGGATGACCTCTCCTAGAAAACTATTAACAGAGAGATATCCATCCCGTTGAGACGTAGTGGTGTTATCATAGTCAAAGCATTTCGATTTGGCATGTCAATGGGCCGAATTTGGGCTACAAAATCCTCAAGTAAATTATTGGCTCAGGCTGGGACTATTCAAAAATTGCAAACATTTAGGTCATAGCCTGGCCACTGTCAAAACATAGTCAGTCCAAAACGTGTAACACGATATGTGGCCATCTTTATTGAGTACATGTGCAGTTCTTCTTTCGATGTCAGCTCTATAAGGTGCACGTGATAATTACCACAGTTGGGGAAAGCTTATGTAAAGTTAGGTCCACATATCTAACCACTCAAGCAAGAGCACACACTCACTGAAGGGTGGTTAAGGGCAGGCGTGGAGCCACATAGGGCCATGGAGGGGGTGGAGCCGAGCCTGCAGGGTGGGGGCTCTAGCCTTTCAAACTTAAGACAAAAAATATATTCTATATAAATGGACACAAACAAACATAATGGCCCACGCACTTCGCCTTCAAAAAAAAAAAAAAAGCCCCGAGCACTCATTGTTAGCCCCCTTACAAGAAAATCCTGGCTCCACCATAATTAAGAGTATCCTTCCTTGGGTCTTAGGTTCAGCACCCATCATGATAAGGATGGCTAGCCTAATAAGGTTTTTATGTATCCCTTACCATGGTTTAAAAAAACATCGGAACAGTTACGTAAAGGTTTCGGTGACCTCCGATACCCGATATACTTTTACCAGTTTATCCCGAAACAAAACCGTAACGCCCAAAATCGTTACGTAACGGGCGTTACACCCGAAACGTAAATGTTTCGATTGTAGGATTGAGTTCTGAAAATCCTTAAACTCATTCTAAAACCTCATCTTTGTTTCCTCTCTTCTTCTCTTTACTTCATCTCTTCTTCTCTACCTATTCTTAATACTTTTTTTTTTTTTTTCTTAAAATCATTTTGTTTTTTGTTAATTAACAACTTGATTTGGAGTTTAATTCATAGATTTGAAGAAATTCAAGTCATGCTCTTTATTTCGGATATGTTTCAACTCTCGACCCATCTAATTTCCTTATTTCTAAATTTTGAGCTTTATATTGACTTTAAAAATATCTTGTTACTCATTTATTATATTTTTTTTTTATTTTTTCCTATTTATTGAATTTTTTAAAACAAAAAATAAATAAATAAGTAAAGACCGAAACCGTTACGTAACGGTGTTACGTAAAAGTTTCGACTGTGTCCGATTACCGTGCCTGAAACCATTTTTTTAAACCTTACCCTTTTACTTTGTACAACCAATTGCAAGATAACCTAGTTTGGGAAGGAGACATCTGAAAGTTGCCATCCATTCAGTCAGAGAGATGATGAAGATGGTTCCACGTATACACCATGCAATTTCCTTCAGCATGGTGAAGTAATTTGGTTGCCACAACCAAATTATATATATATATATATTTCGGTACGGTAAATATGGTTGCCACAACCCCGTTAGTATATTTTCATTGGTCAGTAAGATACCTTGTTTTTCAATTGCTACACTAACAACTCGTGGGAATTTATCTTAGACCATCCAAGCGTTGGTACACCGTACATTACATTGCCGAATCAATGGACAGGTTTGTAATCTATTATATGAGGCGTTGCTAGCCCAACTCTAGCCTTAGGTATTTCCAACTTTAGCCGAAAGCAAGGACAATGGTTGGTTTTAGCTGACAATAGAAAATGAATGAGAGTTGGGCTAATACGGCTCTCTTCGATAAATATTACTTGAATTATACGTACCACTCTTGTATTGGTAATGGGTAAATAGTTGGACGGACTCAAGCCCAAGCCCAACTCAAATAAGAACCGGCCTTTAAAGGCTATTGGGTGTGCGACTCACGATTTTGATGGTCTTAACTAGGGTTATCAGGTTCGCTGTATACAGGGGCGGAGCCAAGATTTTCTAGTAGTGGGGGCACACATTGGTAAATTGAAAATGATAGTATTTATTAATAGATATGTGGAGAATTATTAGGTGGGTATGAAATATTTTGGGTTTAAAGGTTCGGGGGCATAGCCCTCAAATTTTTTAAGACCAAGTTCTTGGCTCATTTCATCCATACATTTCGTACATATTTTACAGGTGTTTTTCCTTGTTTACGAGACAACTGTCCCATTTCTCTATAGTTTTGCCCTATTAAATAATTAAATAACATGATATAAAAGATATATTTTGTTTTCAAAAATTTAGGGGACAAATGTCCCCTAGCCTCATGGCTATGCGATATTAAATAATTAAATAATACAATATAATATTTTTTAGGATAATTACCCCTTGTCCATGATTATGATCAATTAAATAATTAATCAACTTAGTGTATAAAAGATATATTTTTTTATAAGTTCATGTTGGGATCATAATCAATTGCGATTAAACTTGAGAAAATTCAATTGCAAGTCAACACATGTCCCTTTTAACCCCAGTTAATTGTAAATAACATTCACTAACCCTTAGAGTTCAATAATCTAATCTTTTTTTAAAAAAAAAAATTTAAAAATATTAACCCTCCCACTTTGATTCCCACCTCATTGTGAGCAAAATCTCAAGTTCAATTGCAATTGGACAAATTTAGACTCGAGGGTGAGGGAGCAGGCCTCCATCCTCATGAGATTGAATCACGACCAATTGCATTTGAACTCATGAAGAATTCAATTGCACCAACAAGCCAACACGTGATCCTTTTAATTTTCATTAACTATAGTTAAGATTCACTAACCCTTGTGTTCAACAATATAACCTTGGTTTTTAGGAAAAAAATATTTGACTCTAGTTAAGAATTTATAACTCTTAAAGTTAATATTTCTTTTTAAAAACGTAAAGTTGTATTATTGAACCCAAAGGTTGGTAAATCTTAACCACAATTAAGAAAGATTCATGGGAACACGTGTTGGTCTATGGGTACAATTGAACTATCCCGAGTTCAATCACAGTTGGTTGTGATTCGATCTCCACTCCCATAGCTATATTAAAAAAAAAATTTAAAAATCTTTTTTTACAAAATTTCAGTGGGGGTACGTGCCCCCATAGGCCCCCACCTGGCTCCGCCTCTGGCTGTATGTTAGATAGAACCGCGAATCAGAGGGAAACCCTATTAGTTTATGGTTCGGTTTGGATTGGTACGCAATATCAAGCAAACCAAACAGTGGTTTCAAAACGGTTTTGTTTGTCAAATTTTTTTATTTGAATTCACCAATACTTTTCTTTGGGTTCGACAAATTTATACTTTGAATTCACGATCCGCTCATAAAAAGTTATTTTGTTTTAATAATTTTTCATAGTTATTATTTGTAATATATTATTTAAAGGCTTAAAAGATCTTTATTTAAATAATACATTACGAAACATATGTTTATTTTACATGTTTCAGTAATCAATTAAGCTAATGAGCCAAATTAAAGAATTTAAGCAAATCGAGAAACGAAATATCTCATCCTACCCCTGAAGAACGACCTTGGATTGTCTGACGATGTCACAAAAGGATTATCTCGGGGTTCCATAGAATAGGGGATAAGTGGTGGAAATCATAGAGCCCATGGTTTTGACTTCTCCACCCCTAATAAGACATGTGACAATAAGTGTGAAAATAATGAGAAGAGATATAAAATGGGGAGAAGTCAAAATAATGGAGAAGAAAATGAAGGCCCTGGCTTGTCTATGGTGAAGCCAAAAAGGGCTTATCTCAGGGTTCCATAGGATAGGTGACAAGTGGTGAAGAAGTCAAAATCATAGGGCCCATGATTTTGACTTCTCCATCCATAATAAGACATGTGGTTATAAGTATGTGAGATTAAAGGGGAGAGATATCATATGGGGAGAAGTCAAAAAAATGGGAAGAAAATAAAATGACTTCTTTCCATGTTCTTGCCAACTGTCGCACAAGGTATGGAACCCCGAGAAGGGTTTCTAGCTTCGCCAGAGACAAGCCAAGGGCGAAAATGAAATGACTTCTTCCCATTTATATGTCAACTGTCGCACAATGTATAGAACCCGAGAGCCCTTTCTGGCATCGCCAGAGACAATCCGAGGCCCTAAAGAACAGGGTTTACTCTAGAGCGGGACCTTGAATTCGAAGAGAGCGAACCGAACCAACGAACCGAGTAACATTGTTCTTAACGAGAAAGACCCCAGTCAAACTGAAGTACAATCAATCACTTGTGTTCACATATTATTACCCTAGGATCAGACATTGGATTCCAAGAAGACATCAAATCTATCATTCTCCACCCTTCCTAAATCGGACAGTCACGATCGTCAGCATATTTAATTTGTGGAGCCCATCGCATGTGCTTTGAATCTGTCCATAAGAGGGAGGGCCCAGATTCTTATCGGGATACGAGAAAGAAGGAAGTGAAGCCTTCCTTAATTGCAGGGGAGTGCTAGCACCACTCTCCTTCAGTCCAATATTTGTACTCGTCTTTTTTTTTTAATGAAATAAAATGCAGTACTCTATGCGTTGACAACTCTTATACAGATTTTCAAAATATAATAAAAAAATAAAAAGATGAATAGATTGGTTATACCCATTCTCAAAAGTGAAAAAATAGTTACACTGATTACTACCATCGTGTAAGCTTGAAAATCTTTAATTAGTACTAACATTTCTCATATTCTATACTAGGTTGCAACTCAATTCTATCCCGTAAAAATAATTATTAAAGAGTTTTTGCAGTTTCTTTTTTTTTTGTTATAGGTAAGGGAACACCAAACACACACATGATCAAACCTAAGGTAGCCCTCGAGATTTTTTTTTCTTTACTAATAGATCTATCGTGGTCATAAAATTTATTAATGTTGTATTTTAAAAAAGGGTTCAGTAACAAGAAAAAAATGAAAAGCATGGGCCAGTCTTCATTGGTTCCTACCCACCTTTTTAATACCCACTAATTATGATTTAGATTCACTCACTCCTATGGTTCATCCATTTAATCTTAGTTTTTAGAAGAAAAATAATAATTAAAATAATATTAATTTTGAGTTAGTTAAATTTAATCATAGATTAAGCGGATGAAATAGGAAGACATTTGATTATATAGTCAAATGTGGGGGTGGGCTAATCATTACTCCAAAATTACTATATTTTTATATTATGGAGATTTTTTTTTACACTTGCGTTCCACGGAACGCACTTGCCTCCCCTGATTGATAGATGTCCCTTTTAACACTCGTTAATTTTCGTTAAGAGTCACTCCCATCTAGGGTTTATACATCTATCTTTGGGTTTTATTTAAAAAAAATTAACTCCATTGATAATAAGTTTTAACTAGGGTTAAAAGGGACATATAAAGAATAAATCCATTTATATTATATATAAAAAAATTACAATGTTTTTTTTTTTTGGCGGGGGGATATAAATATTTTATATATTATGTATTTTTAAAAAAATTATATATAGAATATATTTTTAGAATCACAGGGAAATTTAATTGACAAACATGCCCTCCTTTTATATTTAAAATTTTTATTATTTCCTTACTATAAAGCATATTTCTTGATTTGCTTCCCATTAAATAAAATTATCATTCCACAAAATATCAAGCATACTCTCACAAGTCACAAGAACTTTATTCTTTATGTATTATTCTCGTAATTGTAATTTTTTTCTCCCTCTGTTGTCTGTTAGATGTTACGAGGGAGAAGAGAAAAACTGAAAATAGTGCATTATTAGTTTAGTGGATTACCGTGGACAAACGATCTCCCCCCTGCGATTCTCCTGCATCGCGAGACACCAACTTTCCCTGTCGCATCATCGACTTATAGATCTCAACGATCACCTTTTCATCATACTCCTTCAACGGTGGCCTCCCAAACACACCCCCTACAGCTCCACCACCAAATCCGGGGTTGCATGCACCGGAGTTAGCGAACCCAAGCATCATCTTAACGTACGCATCCCGGAGCCGTATAAAGAACTTCTTGGGAGAACCGATGTGGAAGAACCGGAGCTTGGGCGTGATCTTGATGCGCCAGAACCGCCTGCGCCTCCTCGAACCCAAGGTGGCATGCTCGACCCGGTTCTTGCGACGTCGACCGGAGCCATCGAGGCGCTCGTAGTGATTTCTTCTCCAGTAGGCTTTAAAGCCATTGTTGGAGCTCCCAGATGAGCCTTCCATCTTTGTTTGTTCCCTCAGAAAGAGGGTTTTGTGTATACGTATAAAAGAGGGTGGTAGGCATTTAATTACGACAGGAACTTCACCCGCATTTCTCACTGGTGTCGCACTCCACCATTAAGGATCCTTGTTAGGTGTAAATAAGGTTGTAAATTGCAGGGGCATGCATTTTAGTAAGGGAAATGCTTTTGAGACCGCGTAAGGGCCGAGACCTCGCGCATGCACGGGATTTTAGGTGGAGCCCACCATGTGATGATGGCACCACCTAAAATCCCGCGCACATGACCAAGACCATGCTCTTCCCACACGGGATTTTGGGTGAGCCCACCATGAGAAATGGGTCCCACTTAAAATCCCATGCTTGGGAGCACGTTCTCGTTGATCTCAACCCTAAGATGGTCTCAGTAGCAAATTCCTAATTTTTATATATTGAGGCCAAGCCTGGCTAGGGATGGCAACGGGGTGGGTTTGGGCCGGACGCCCCATCCCGACCCTGCTCCTAATAGAAAATTCCTACCCCAAATCTGGGGTGGGGTGGGGTGGGGTGGGGTGGATATTTCATACCTTAAGTATGTAATGTGGTAATTTTAATATTAAAATGAGGGTAAAAAAATGATTTGACATTATAAACGGGACAAGGCGGCATAAACCCATTACTAGACAGAACCCAACTCGGGTTTAGCATCTAATTCTCAAACCCGCTCCTACCCCGTTTAAAAGCTCCCTGAACCCATCCCAATAGGGAAGGTGCGGGTTACTCGGTTAGCCCGGCTTGTTGCCATCCTAAGCCTGGCCTATATATAAGAAGTTTTTGTCACCTAAATTTTGGTTCATGAGATGCATCACGTAACAATGTGGGTTACAATTCAGGCTGGCCCGAGAGAGATTACACCCAAAAGAAGAAGCTTAACTAATACTAACTAAGAGGTCATTTTCAGCCAGAATGTGAGCATCAGGATTTGCAATGTACGCAAGGATGGCATGAATTTTCTAATTGGATGATTCATAAATACAATTTAGGATATCAATAATTTCATTCGAGTGATTCGATGATGACTTCATCTCACTTGGGAAATGATTTTGAGATCGCACAAAGGCCACAAGGGCCAAGACCACCGAAACCGTGCATGGATGCACAGGATGTGAGGTGGGGCCTACCAAGTGAATTGGACCCCACATGCAATCCCGTCTCACCTGAAATCTCATGCATCTATGCACGGCCTCGGTGGTATCAGCCCTTATGGGTCCCAGTAGCAAAGTCCTATAATTTATTATAGTTTATCATATTATAGATGCCTAAGCGGATTGCTTCGGCTTCATAGCTTCGTAGGAGAGGTTTGAACCGTTTGCAAAGGTAGATCCCTTTAGAATCCCTTGCAATCACACACAGACTCACCACCAGACAAATTGGTAGCCCAACACCATCTACAATTATTTTTATCTTGGGAGGGGCCGATGGGCACCACTGATCAGAGGGGGCCATAGAGTAAAAAGTTTGGCTGAGGATCCTTTCGAGTTGAACTCGAGAGAATCTCTCCAGTTTGAACCCCTAGTGGTGGCCACGTGTCTCCTTTGACACTCCTTAATCATGGGTAAGGTTTACCCACCCTTAGGGTTCATCCATCCATCCTTGGTTTTTTTTAAAAAAATATTAATTCTTTTTTAAAATTAAAAACTTTTTTGAATAGGTGCCAAATCATCTCCCGTGATAACCGGATGTGGCACATCCGGTTATCACCCCTAGAGGTCGCCACGTATCTCCTTTGACACCCCTTAACCATGGGTAAGGTTCACCCACCCCTAGGGTTCACTCACCTATTTTTGGTTTTTTTTTTTAAATATTAATTCTATTTTTAAAATTAAAAAACTGTTTTAAAAGTTTTTTTAATATTAAAAACAATTTTTTAATTTTAAAAATAGAATAAATATTTTTAAAAAAAACCAAAAATAGGTGGGTGAACCCTAGGGGTGGGTGAACCTTACCCATGGTTAAGGGGTGTCAAAGGAGACACGTGGCGACCTCTAGGGGTGATAACCGGATGTGCCACATCCGGTTATCACTGGAGAGGATTTCCACCCTTTTTAATATTAAAAATGCTCTAAAAATAGTTTTTTAATTTAAAAAATAAGAATTAATATATAAAAAAAAAAAACCAAGCATGGGTGGGTGAACCCTAGAGGTGGGTAAACCTTACCCATGGTTAAGGGGTGTCAAAGAAGACACGTGGCGACCTCTAGGGGTTCAACCGGAGAGATTCTCTCGAGTTCAACTCGAGAGAATCCTGTGCCAAAAAGTTTTTGTAACTTAAACTAGACCTTGAGTGTTTAAAGTCTCGATGCATGGTCATGTAAGAATTTAATAACTGTACAAAAATCCTCACATTTAAATACTCAAACCACAAGATAGACCAGATGGAAAGCTATAGATAATTTGGTTCGTTCTTATACACCCAAAATAACAAACAGCTTGGATTTCTTGGATTTGGGGATTACCAATGTTTGTCTTTTTGCTGAGGAAGTGAGTGTCTAAGCCCTTGGCGTCTAGTACTTAGCATCACTTGTTATTTATCATGTCGGACTCAATCTTGATAACTCACGAATGCTTTGGTTATTTAATGTTAATAAGAAGAATGCAGCATTTTCATGCTCTCGTCATTATTTTGTAATAAATCAAAAGTTTTAATATGAAAAAGAGTTCTAATACAAAAGAGAACCGGGGCTTTCCAAACTATGCTTTATTTTATAATTATTTTATAATAGGGAAAATTTAAAAATTATAAAAAAAAATATGAAGATATTTTCATTAATAAAAGTAAATAGCTATCAACAAAGAGTTCCGATTTGAACAGTTAATCGGAACAACCAAAAATTGCCTTGAGAAATTGTATTTATGGGAAAAAAATGTAATGATAAAAAAAAATCATTCTTTGTGTTCTTACTAAACTACAACTTCTAAGTCAATTTTTTGGGTTGCTCCTATTTATATTAGGATTCATAAAACAAAATAATTTGTGGGAGCTCACACAAAAACTTTTGTAGGGCACATTAAAGTGCCGACATCCTTTGAAACGATGGGATAGTCGTTGAAAATGTTAGCAAACTAGAATTCGGACAAAACAAGTTTTCGGCCAAGAAAAAACATGCGAATCTAGGCCTACTTTAGGCTCAGCCAACTTATCCGTAATATCAGAAGTCGTGTTACACTTGCTCCCTATGACGGCTGGATAGTAGTCAATTTAGTTCCACATTGGAAGTCGATTTAGACCTACCTGTCCGTATAAGGCTCAACTCTCCCTCCCTCCCTAAGTTAGGCCCTTTTGGGGGGAATGGATTAGGCTTCGGTCTCATATGACGCGTGTGTGAGCTTACTGAGGGTGTATTTAAATGATTAATTTTTTACCCAAAAAAAAAATCTAATTTTTAAGCATAAATTGAGTGGATATTTTTTTTTTAGGGTCCATTATCGTTGCAAATTTCTTTTGGAAACTTACTACTTTTATTTAGCCCCCAAAAAGGGATTCTATGATATTTTAGCCTGAAATTGATCTAATCAATGATTAAAATATAACCAAATTGGACTTGATTAAGGATTGACCTAACATGGATCGCGAAAATTGGGTGGTTATTGACAATACACACACCCAATTGATGCAGATGAATCAACAAGTGGGCAATTTGAAGATATTTTTTTTGGATTAGTAGATTTGTTAGAAATTTTACATCAAGTGGCTAAAATTCCCCAATCACTTTCACTTTTTTTTTGGTATGCTTCTTCTGACAAGAGGTGGGTGGTTTTAAGATTGAATTAGTAAGATTGGGGGAGCGTTAGACAATGAACATGTAGAGTGTGAGGGTTTTTGGCTCGAACAGAGGAAACCCAACATGGGCGATCGATCAGACAAGTATGGCCGATCGATCGGTTGTAAACGCGTTTTAGACGGCTGGATTTTGAGTTACGTTTTGGAAACTCCTATGTGGAATAGGAAGTTGTCTCGTTCATGGAGATGAGTTTTGAAAAAGTCTTGAATAGAGTGAGATTATTTTGTGGTTATAAATAAGCCTAGGGTGGAGGCTTATAGAGATAACCCAGATAGTAAGAATCTTAAGAGGGAGAGAAAGCAAGATGTGAGGTGTGGGTTGGGCTTCCATGGAGAACGAAAGATCTCCCATAGAAAGCCCTTGTTAGCTCTCAAGAGAGGAGAGTGTTCTTACGGCTTTATCTCGGTGTACTCTCATAGTGGAAAGTATTGGTTCGGTTTTGAAATGTTCAAGTTTTGTGTTTCCTTTATCCTAAAATGATTCGGATTTAAGTCAGATTTGGGTTGAAAGAATGAATAAAGAATTGTGGGTTGTGTGAGAACCTTTCAAGAGTTTTGACAAAGTCCTTGAGTGTGTGTATTTTTGTTTATCTTCTCTCTTATAATCTTCTCTTTAATTAGTGGAAGTATATCTAGACCGTTTGGAGAGTGGACGTAGCCCTGGATTGGGTGAACCACTATATATCTTATGTATTATGTGTTTGTCATATTTTCTCGTGAATAACCCTTGATAGCATCACCGCTTTTGCGCCCAACAAATTGGTATCAGAGCTTGTGTTCGAGTTTTGGGGTTGCAAATTTAAGATTCGCAAGGCTATCGGGGTTGCGAGATTTATGACAAAGTTTGAAGTTGTAGTTCAAGATGGAGTTTTTCCTACGAAGCCGGTGGAATTCGCACAAGATTTACAGAAAATTTTATGTTGCTAAAAACGAGATGACACATTGAAGGATGTTTGCAGAATTCTCGCCAATGTGGAGATTTGTGGGGGGTTTTGGCTCGAATAGAGCAAGCCCAACACGGGCGATCAATGGGCCAAGCATGGACGATCGATCGGTGGTCGACGCGTTTTAGACGGCTGGATTTTAAGTTGCGTTTTGGAGACTCCTATGTGGAATAGGAAGTTGCATTTTTCATGGAGATGAGTTTTGAGGAAATCCTGATTAGAGTGGGATGCTTTTGTGGTTATAAATTAGCCTAAGGTGGAGGGTTATAGAGATAACCCAGAGAGTAAGAATCTTAAGAGGGAGATAAAGCAAAATGTGAGGTGTGAGTTGGGCTTCTATGGAGAACGGGAGATCTCCCATGGAAAGCCCTTATTAGCTCTCAAGAGAGGAGAGTGTTCTTACGGTTTTATCTCGGTGTGCTTTTATAGTAAAGAGTATTGGTTCGGTTTTGAAGGGTTCGAGTTTTGTGTTTCTTTTGTCCTAAAAGGATTCGGGTTTAGGTCAAATTTGGGTTGAGAGAGTGAGCAAAGAATTGTGGGTTGTGTGAGAACCTTTCAAGGGTTGTGACAGAGTCCTTGAGTGTGTGTATTCATGTTTATCTTTTCTTTTGTAATCTTCTCTTTAATTAGTAGAAATATATCTAAACCGTTTTGAGAGTGGACGTAGCCCTGGATTGGGTGAACCACTATATATCTTGTGTATTGTATGTTTGTCATATTTTCTCGTGAATAACTCTTGATAGCATCACCGCTTCCTCGCCCAACATAGAGACATATATTTTATCTATGTTATGTTTCTTTTAAGAAATTAATTTTGAGCCAGAGGGGAGCTCCCCTCTCTACACTATGGCCATAACATGTTTGTAACTATTGAAAGAGCCTGGGGCAATTTTGCAGCACACCATAATTATATGATTGCCACGGCGGCATTATGAGAGTTACACACTGTGATGGAATGCGTATTGATAATCTGACTCCCAATACACAAACTCTCAAGTAGATGTCACTGAATAATGTTTACACAAACTCATAAGTAGTGTTTACATGACCTAATAGTAATCCGACCTTAATATGACCTCTTTTGAGTCATCTCAATAGATCACATCCTTTGAGAAAAAACAATAAAAAAAAGGAAACAATATTTTTGGATTGCGGTCTAAAAAAAATATATCAAAGAAGTAAAAATAAAAATGATTAATTATGAACAGGAGTTCTAGTTGAAGAGATGATAGGAGCTCTTCAAAATATGCCTTGAGGGGGGCATTTTGAAAAGTATGTAAAATTATTTGTATAACAAAAAAACCTTTTTATATTATTGATTTCCAAAAATACCTCGGTAATAAGGCGTAATTTAGGGAGCACTGGTTATCTCTTAAACTAGTGCTCATGTCTGTAGTTAGGGGCGGAGCCTTGATTCTCTTGTTGGGGCTAACAATGGGGGTTCGGGGGTAATGCCCCAGATTTGTTTTAAGGACCAAGTTCATGGGTCATCACGTTTGTTTGTGTTCATTTGTAATAATAAATTTTTTTCTCAAAAGTTTAGGAGCTAGAGCCCCCGTCCCCGGCTCCTCCCCTTTCATAGGCTATTAATACTATAATAATTTTTTTTTCCCAAAATTTTAGCCCCCACCCCACGGTGCCATGTGGCCCTGCCCGTCTGTAGTTAATTTCAAAATAAAACCATGCACATGCCACATCCTGGTGGAAGGGTAGTTAAGGGTGTCCTAATAGGGGTTGGACTTGGGTTCAAAACCTTAAAAAGGAACTATGGGAAAAAGGAGAAAAAACCCATCGGAATGGGATGTTTTTTTTTTCTCAGTTTAAATATAAAGCGGAGCTCTGCATCATGCGGAGCTCCGCATGAAAATTAATCTCTTTTTTTTTTGGAAGGCTATCTTAAAATAGTGTCCGCATCGACCTACTTGAAATTTTTTTACACATACTTTTTTCTTTTTTTTAAATTGTTGTCCATACCGATTCTCTTGAATTTTTTTTAAATATGGACACCAGATAAGTCAAAGAAACGGGAGTTGAATACAAAACCATAGGAAGCAAACCCAAGACGCTAGCCAACTGCCCAAACTCCTGGTGGGTAGTGTGATTAGGCTGCAACCCCAACAAGGTTAGTATCTATTGAAGGTTAGGAACAGGTAGAGATTTCAACCTTCACATCCTCATGGAACTTGATCCCTGATCTCACATAGTGTTGTCATGCACACATTACCAATTTGGCAAGCATTGCTTCCTGGCCTTGGCAATTGTTGCTTGCTTCATAAAGTTTAAAGACCAATCCTCTTTAGTACATACTTAGAGAGAGGGAGAGTTACGAACATCTTTAATTGAACAAATGGGGATGAGATCTCGTAGGGCAGAATCACTCTTTATAAGAACTCCAAAAGGAAATGGACAAAAAAGCTGCATCACTTGTCTTACCCACCACTAGCACTGATCCTCTAAGATGGTCATGTATATTACTTTCATCATCCTAAAATGTGTCTTCTCTACCTTTCTAAAAATTCTACGATTAATGTTTATCCAACTGTAAAATAAAAAAGTTTTACTAGCCCTGTGTTCTCAGGCATATCCCACTCAGCCAAAAATTAATGTTTGTCCTTGTTTTGAACCAAAAATTAATACATGTCCTTACTTTAACAGATGATGGATTTTGGCTGAGAATAGGAAATGCGTGAGAATAAGGCCAGCATGCCTCTTGTACTTAAAAGTAGATACATGCCATGCTTTAGTTGGCTTGAAATTAGGGGGCTAGCATGCCTCCCAGGTGATATACAAAGACGGATTAAAACCTACCCTTGAGGTGAGACCATGGTCTGTCTTTTGTCTAACTTGCCACATGACTCAAGTTGGAGGCCCTGTCTTTCTTAGAAGATCAAGATCCGAGAGCAACCCCCCCCCTTTTTCTATCGGCCGGCTTAGTTGCTATTAGTCAATAGCCGCCTCCTTAGAAGATTTGCCCTCTCACCACTCTCTTCCTTGCTAATTTATCGTTTATTTGAGCACATGGGAGTGCTAGCCTTAATTAGGATGGGGTTTAGTCGTCCCATTCAAAAAGGAAAATGCTTAACTTACCAACGGTTTCCATTATATAACGAAATGTCTGTTCCTCATTGGTTCACACCCCACATTTTAACACTCACCAGCTGGTTAAGATTCACTCACACCTAGGATTAAGCAATCCAACATTGGTTTTTAGAAGGAAGAAAAACTAAAATCTTAACTATAATTTAGCTAAGCTTAATTAGGGTTAAAAGACACACGAGGACACGACGGTAAGTTATGCAGTTGACCCTGGAGTCAGCTAATCATTGCTCATTTAAAAACCACAATCCATTTAGGTAGAGCCCACGCTCCCAAAACACAATCCAAGGTGTCACGCCCCAAAATCCTCCCTAGGAAAATGTGGTACTTTGGCACGTGACTTGACTTAATACATTTAATAAGCTTTAAAGGCATACCAAAATCTGAACTTAAAAATTTCTTCATTAAATACTTCAACTGAACATCAATTAAAATTTATAATTAACCTGAACCAACATAATCTGAATCATCTTCGTGATTCTCAACTCTTTAATTAACCGTATCAAATCTAAATATCCTAAATTAAGATTAGAACATAATAACTAGTTACAATCTCTCTGAATTTAAAAAATTTATAATAAACTAAAATAATAATAAAACCATCCATCGAAATCCAGTTCCTCTTTGGGATGATCACATGCAAGATCTTCCTTATGTACTTCTCATCAACTCAAGGCTCATGCACACAATATTCAAAATCTCAAACCTGTCAACAACAAAAGTTATCGGCTGTGTAACAAGTTACTCTACGTATATAACAATCCATAGTAAAAAATATCATAACGATAACATGAATACAACTAACAATACAATTACAATTCACATACATAAATCAGAGTACGGAAACATCTTTTCTCTTCAACTATTTCATGTGCTCACTTGTACTTATCTTTCTTACTTTTTATTTCTTTCTTATTTATCTTTTTCTTACTTTTCTTACATTCTTAATTTTCTTCTTTTCTTACTTTTCTTTGAGATCTTTCTTGAAGCCAGATAACTTGTACCATTGGAAACTTATCTTGAAGTAAGGCACTAGCATCTTTGTTACTTTTCTTATTTTTTTCTTACTTGTTTTTTATCTTTCTTTTCTCACTTTTTATACTTCATACTTTATCATTCCATGAACAACACATTCACATGCATAAATAATAACCTAAAATACCGCTTTACCGTATAAGGAAATAGGTTACTATACTTTACTTTACCGTGATATCACCCTTCATATATTATCCGATACGGACAGCTTAGTACATTTTCCGGTACAACGGTGTGAACATGGATTTTTCTACCTACTTTCACATTTGTGGTTTGACTAAGAGTCGCCACCTATTCATTCTTAGGGATAGGTCCCGGATTGATCTGAATAAGGCAAATGATCTATTAGAGTTAGGGTAAGCGGTTCGATTAAGTCCTGGGGAAGGTGTTAGGCACCCCAAGACCCTCATTTTGTAATGGTTACCTATTCTCTAAATTTAAGCCAAATTTAATCTCAATATTAATTAAAATGTCTAAATGTTTAATCAAATGTTAATCCAAGAAAGAAAGAAAGCTAGATTGGCTAGGGTTGAACCCGGGTTGGGATGCTTACGTACTCACATTGGGGTGAGATCAGACCGAGCGTAGTTCTGACACATGAACCCGTGCCAAGGCTAAGGGTGCGTATGTGTGTGCATAAGGTGGACAAGGGTCTAGCCTAGGGGCTAGGGTTTAGTTGATTGGGCTGGTCAAGTGCAAGGTCTAGGTCTAACCGCGGTTAGAAGGGTGTTAACCATGGTTGAGTAGGCTAACCAAGATCTAGCAAGCATGTTTTTGGTCTTTTGATATTTTTAGATTTTTTGGTATTTTTAGATTTTTTGGTATTTTTAGATTTTATAATGTTTTTGGTATTTTGAGATTTTATCATGTTCTTTTTTTTGGATTTTCATATAGGTGAGATTTTAGCAAACTTAACTAAAGTCAAATTTAATTCAAGAGAAAGACTAAGGAAAAGTTAGGCTAAAAGATTATATTTAGGACATAAAGAGGGGTGTGCATTGTGAATAGTAAATGGTCTATTGCCAACACCTATTTTGTTGGATTGATGTTGATAATAAATCAAATACCATTGTCTTTAATATGAGGCATTTTGGATAAAGTCCTCTTTAAGTCCCTAGGTCCTTAGGTCCTTAAGTCATCATTTATCCATGCAAAATAGAACATAAAGAAAAAAGAAAGAAATGAAAAAGTGACAAGTGAAGAAAATGAAAACTCATCATCTCTTCTCTAATGTAATCCTTTTACACCATTATAAATGATGTAATGAGATTCAACTATGAAAATTAGAGTGATGATGAGCTTCCCAAATGAATCTAGAAGAAGGACTAGAATCAAAATGAAGAAACAAAATAAAAAGAGAGGTATAGCTTTAGCTTCCACTCTCTATGGGTCTACCCATATCCACACTAGTGGGTACATATGAAAGAAAGAAATATTTACACGAGAGAAAAAATAAGACATCTCCTTTCTTTTGAGGTGGGGTCCCTCTACACCATTAGATTGGTATAGAGAGACCCAAATAAACTTGAGAAAAGAAATGTCTTCCCAAATTATTCTAGAAGAATACTACAAATAAAAAAAAGAAAAAGATATGAAGTAAAGAAGAAGATAAAGAATAAAAGAAGGAGTGCCTACTCCTCCAAGACTACTTCTCCAATGCTCCAAGATGTGATGAGTTTTTAGAGTCCACAAAGGAAGAGAGTTAGTGAAGAACTCTAGGCTTTTAGTCCTACAATTCTCTACACACTCTAAACCTTGGCTTCTTCTAACTTTCTTCAAGGCTAAAAAGAAATAAAAGATGTGAGAAGAGGAAGAGCTAGAGTTTCCACTTGAGATTTTGGAGATAGAAGAAATGGCTTGTGAGGGTCTTGTATTTATAGAGGTTTCAAGGGGTTGTGACAATTTGGTGATTAATAGAGGGTTGGGTGAGAAGAAGGGAGGTGATTGGTTAGTCAAAATTGATGTGGTTGGTGATTGGGTAATAAAAAAGGTATGCACTTGATGAGAGGTGATTGGGTGGTCAAAAGGAGTGTAAGAGAATTAATTGTTTTGTAAGAGGTGTAAGAATGAGTGTAAGAGGTGTAAGAGAGTAAGGGGGGTGATTGGTTAGTCAAAAAGGTGTGTACTTGGTGAGAGATGATTGGGTGGCCAAAAAAGTGTGTAAACACAAAAATGGGGCTATTTGGGGTTTGAAGAAAAAATAAAAGATCTTTTGTAGGAAAGTGAAAAGTGGGCTTGGGTTTATGGGTTTTGGACATGGGTTGAATGAATGTGGGTATGTGAACTAGATCTTATGGATCATGGGTTGTTAGTAGATGGGTCATAGGTTATGGTTATTGGACTTTAACTATGACAATTGAGCTTGATCTATGGTAATTAGGCTTTCACTAAAGCAATTGAGCTTTGGCTAAGACAATTGGGTAATTAGGCTTGACTACTTGGGCTTGGGTAATAGAATTAAGTAATTGAGCTTAATTGAGTTGTTTGGGTACAAGTTTGGTCAAATGGGCTTGAGCCTTGGGTAAACCTTGAAGCATTTGAAGAAACTGGAAGAGGGATAGGGGGTATAAAAATAGGGTACTTACAAACAACTTACTTACTTTGGCATAAATCTTGTCATTTCTGATGGTATCCGATAGTGTAAAACACATACATGCATTTTCGTTTTTGTGTGTCTTTCTTTCTTACTTTTTTACTTTTATCTTCGGTCTTACTTATTATTTTCTTGGTATCTTAGATTCTCTTTTAATCATTATGCATATTTTTATTCGTGAGTTCTCAATGATACACCTTTTGTTTAAATTACACTTAAGAATAACCATCAAGAGCCATAGGACATCTCACCATAGTGTCCCATACCACTATGTTAACCAGACCTAGGCAAGCTTGACTTTCCTCAAAGTCTCATTCACCCAAATGTATATCACGTATAAGGAACATAAAAGAAGTATACAAAACATCATATTTCCAAGTGATTCGTAATAAAAAAAATCACAATTTATATCAAGGCATACATAAATCACGATTTTAATGTAAATATCAATATTTCATTTCTATTTAAATCCAGATCAACATCCTAATTAAAACACCATTCATCAATCAGAATTTTCATGAATTATCAATATAAAATTAAACTCTATTCATTTTCATCCATTCTCCTCAATCCTCCATACATTTCACATAATCTTCTCAATCCCCTTATAGAATCATAATTAATTTAAACATGTTTCTTCTCATCCTAATTTGGTGATTCAAAATAATGAAATTAGAATCATCATTAATTTAAACATGGTTCTTCACATCTTATTTTATCAAATCCATGAATAATAAAATATGGGTCAAAATATGGCTCTTCACATCCTATTTTAACAAATTCATACATAATAAAATAAGAATTAAATCAAAGTTCTTCGCATCTTATTTTAACAAATCCCTAAATAATAAAATAAGCATCAAATCAAGGCTCTTCACATCCTATTTTAACAAATCCATAAATAATAAAATAAGAATTAAATCAAGGTTCTTCACATCCTGTTTTACTTTCATATTCTTACTTAGGTTTTTACTTCATTCAATCCATCTATTAGGTTAATATTCAAAATATTGAACACTAGGGTTGTTATTTATACTATTCACATCTTAATTATGTTCTTTACATAGATCTTACCATTAGATCCATATTTTAGATTAATAGTTATAATATTGAGAACTATGGAAAGTTATTTACTTCACTTGATCGCTTTCCTACGATCTATCGCTCGCAAATGAGGCTCAATCTAGATCATCAAGTCTCTTTCTTTCTTCTTTTATTAAATCCTTGAAATCTCTAGGTTTTTCCCTATTTGGTTCTCTCAAAATAGTTTCATCTCTCTCTCTTTTATGTTTATAGGGCTCTAGAAAACTTAATTCACGTATTAAGGAAGTATTTATAGAGTTTGAGAATCCTAGGGAAGCTAAAAAGTCGAAAATCACGATTTTTCGAAAAATTCCCTGTTTTCAATATTTTGACTGTAACTTTTGACTCGGTTATTAGAATTGGATGATTCAACTTGCGTTGGACTCCTCATTCGAAGGGGAACAACTTTGATGTTTTACAAAATTTCTAATTCTTCTTTATTCATTGACTAATTTGCCCCTAAAACTAACTGATCTGGAAATTGATTTCAGCAGCCCAGATTTGCAACAAACCTGGTTTCAGAAATTCAACTTTTAACCTAACTCCAACTAAGAATTTAGAAAAATAGTAAACATGAACCTTGAAGAGGGTTCCAATACCTTTCCAAAAATTCAAGAATCACTTGATTCCGATTTGCTGTGACAAAATTATAGCTTCTTGAACCTAAGGGTATGTTAAGGCATTTATTTTAATTCATCTTTCAGGAACGTATGCATTTAAAATCGAGTACATATTTCAAGAAATTCATATAAATGACACGAATGTCAAAAAACTAAATTTTGGGTCTCTACACAAGGTTAGAAAAATCCTTAAGGCTCCATTCTTTTGGTGATATTTTTAAGAGTCTAGAACATTAATATTTTAGCACAGCAGGCAAATGTCTAGGAGGAAAGGGAGAGCGTTTCAAACTCTTTTAAACGATGATATTTCAGATTTATTGAATTCAATTTAATTAAAAGTTCAACATGAATAAAACTTAAGATATTAGAAGTTTTGGGTAGAACTTAAAAGTTCTATATTATATAACATTCGTATAAAATAATATAGTTCTAGACATTAAGTAAAATTAAGCATAAAACTATGAAAGTTCTAAACTTTAAAAGTTCTACCAAAAGAACCGCTCCTAAAACAACAGTGTCTTTGTTTTGGGATGATAAGCTTGTAAAAAAACAACAATACGTGGCTTTCTTCTTTTGGCGTAGGTCCTAGAGTTTTGCAGCTTAGCTTACCTTGTGCAAGTGGTTCGACTGTTCACGACATTCTTTACAAAATATGTATGCTTTAGCCATGGGCCGTGGCGTGGTGTGGGTGGGTCAACGCCAAAAAGGAATCGCACCAATCCAAATTGAATTGGTTTTACCGTTTACACTAACATAAAATGGTCTTTCTCAGTCGTCCGGAAGAGTCTGAATTTTCTCAGGCTAATGCTTCCTCTTCCACTCACAAAGATGCAATATATGGTGGGGATTTATATACTTTTTGACAACTTTTTATTTTTTTGTCTTACTTTCTAAAAATCCAGTTGCTTTTAACATTTTTGACTCGCATTATGTTTCATCCGGTTAACTCTAGTTATCTTTACTATTATAATGCGAGAGGCACGCGAAGATGATTTCTCTGAAATTCCCATGCCACCCTTATATAAAAACAAAACATTAATTTAATGTTTTACTTTAATTCCCAAACTACCCCTTACCTTTGATTTAATGTTTTACTTTAATTCCTAAACTAACTCTTGCTCATCTATCTATTTAGAATCACAACCAATCGTGATTGAACTTGGGGAGAGTTCAATAGCACCCGCAGGTTAACACGTGTCTTGTTTAACTCCTATTAACTGTGGTTAACTCCTTTCTCTCGTTCTGACATGTATCGCACGTGCCACTAGCGAGTTCAATTGCACCTGAGGGTTACCATGTGTCCCTTTTAACTCTTATTAACTCTGGTTAACTCCTTCCCCTCACTCTCACGTGCATCGCACATGCCACCCGCTAGTTATTATAAAGAGAAAAGGTTCTAAGACCCCACACCCATACCCGAGAATTTAGGGTAGGTTGTGGGGAAAAAAATTTGGATAAAACTTCTGAGACCCATTAGGGCCGAGACCACTAATCCCGTGCTCTTAGAGATGGGATTAGTGGTCTCGGCCCTAATGGAGTTCAGTAGCAAAGTCAAAAAAATTATGCCAATTTTTTTTTTTTTGCCAAAACCCTTAACTTGTAGGTATGGTTATAGTTTAGGATAAGTCTGAAACCGTGCGATCTTAAAAGCTTTGTCCTATTATAAAATGAGTTAAGGTCCTCTTCCAAGATGAATACACCAATCAAATTTTAACACATTAGGAATGAGAAAATAAAGTTCAAATAAAATAAGAAAATAATCACCTCCTCGGTCGGTGACACGAGGAGGGGCATTACGGTTCCCTTTTCCTTTCATGTGTCCCTCTTTTAACTGTTTTTAACTATGGTTAAGATTCATATTCCACGAGGGTTCACCCGTTTACCCATGGTTTTTAGGAAAATAAAATAAAATAAAGTAACTATAGGGTTAAGAAAGCTTAACCCGAGTTCATGGCAGGTGGAAGGGGCGGCTTTGTGAGAGCCAGGAGCAATAGTTCGCTCCTCACCTGTGGAGCCAACTATTACTTTATAAAATAATAGTTTCATTGTCACATGCCAATTTAGAATTGGGTTGTGAGTTTGGAAGAGAACCATGTGATCGGTTTCCATTTTCCTTATAAAGTTCTCTCATTGTATAAAGTGAAAGAAAAATGCTAAAAAGGTATCATTAAAGCATTATGATTAATGGTTGTTAATTAAAAGAGAAATGCTATTCCAACCCTAATGTCTTTCCTACTATCAGACATCAAACCACAAGCACTTCCCTTTAGCAATTGGTTAAAGCAAAAACACTCCTCTCATACTATAGTTTGTGACTTAACATGTTAAAGAGAATGGGTTAGAGGTTGATGGAGTCTAAGAGTATGAAATGTTGGAGAGTAAGGCTAGCACTCTAACTATAAATAATGGTTCACATTTTGATCAACCAACCAATCGAACATATCCCGCCTCTTGCGCTAGTGGTGGGGTGTAGGTCTAGGATCCTCAGGGTGACGAGTCCTCAAGAGTTCCAATCTCCCAAGTTAACCACGAATCATTGTTCTAACTATTAACCGTAGTTAAATGATATCCTTACCCCCAAAAAAAAAAATCCAACAACAATCGGACATACATAACTGTAAAGGATCCCGAGTGGATTTTTTTTAAAATTATTGTCAACAAAAAGAATTAATGAGACACCAGTTGCATTTTTCTCATTACCCATCGGAAAATTTTCAAAACTAAACCAGGGAGGATCCTATTTGCTTTCAAAATGCATATTTACAAGTTCAGACTAATGCTGAAGCGAAGCTCTGCTTTGCAAGTGTGTGGCAGTGGCACTCTAGTTACAAGATTGCCACTACTATCATACATTAAATAAAAGAGCTCCGTTTCAACACGGTGAAGCAAAGCTCTGCAATGTATTTAAACTGCTCAGGTTAGGGCCCTTTAGTTCTTAGTACGGGTACAAGCTGCGTCCACCCCAATGTTGATTGAAAATATTAGTAACCTGGTGATGAATTTGTACAAGATGATTAGGCGGATACATAATAATTTAGGTCCAGGGAATAGATATTTTTTTACGACTAATTTCTTGTGTTTTTTCATTCATACATTCCATACACATCCTAGAGGTACTATTCCTTCTTGTTTACGAGAACACTATCCTATTGTCCTAATTTTATTTGGTACGTAAATATATTATTCAATTAAGAGATAATTTCAGGCTAATTACAAGAGAGATCCCGAGAAGGACTTGAGCCCCGAGCTTAACAAAATAGGACAATTAAATAACATAGTGTAAAAAACATATTTTGTTTTCAAAAGTTTAGAGATCTCCTTGCTCAATAGCTATGTCCTATTATATAATATAATTTTTTTCTTCAAACAATTGTCTCCCTGTCTAATGATTATATCTGATTAAATAATTAAACAAAATAAGAATATTATTTTTTCTTTAGAAGTTTAATGGGACAACTGCCCATGACTATGTCTGAGTAAAGTATTAAAAAAAAAAAAAAATCAAAATTCGAGGGTTACTACCCTTCATGCCCCATGCTATGCTACAAATAAATAAAAAATATTTTTTTCAAAATTTAAAGAGAGTGCTCCAGGCCCTGGCTCCACCCGACTGCAGTAGACAAAGATTTTACAGCCTTGCCTCTCTTTGGGAGTAAGAGTATAAGACAAGTGATTTTGCATGGGATTTATAGAAATCTATCATAAGGAGAGTATGATTGGGTGAGTAGGGCTAATACTTCTTTGTTGGCAAATTGTGTTTGGGGGCTCAAGTCCAAACCTGTTAGGGTGGTATATATATAATTCTACTAACAAAAGTGATTATACTCATTACCAATAAGGAATCTATTAGAAAGAGTCTTTGTTTTTTATATATTTATAAGTGAGGCCCATAAAAAATAAGATTTTAGTAACTTTTATTAAATTTTAAATTCATATACAAATTTAAATACTAAAATACATTCTATAAAATATATTAATATATAATAAAATTAATTAATATAGAAGAATAACGTTCAATAAAAATGTATTAAAATTAGATTTTAAAAAAATATATTATTATTAATAATTAAAAAATTATTTGTGAAAAGCACTGCCCCTTTCTAGTAATAATTATAAATATAGATTGGCAAGCCCAACTCTGCTTGAGAAGCTCAAATAAAAGCTTTGTAGGATTCTTTCGAACCTCAATGCCAGCTTGAGCTTAGCTCAAACAAGCATAGCTCAAACAAGCAGAGTCAAGCTAGCTTGGCTTGATTGCAATCCTATTTTTAATTGATTCCCTGTTTAGTTGGGCTACTTGTTGGGATTTCTCTTAATGCTCTGCTTGTTTGAGAGGAAAATAGGTGTAGAAAATCTTTCCACATGAAAGTTTTCCTTAATAAGTGTTTGGTATCCTGAAAAATACACTTTATTGTAGATAATTTTTCCCACGAGTTAATATTTTTCATGGAAAATCTTCCTTCAAATAGGGAAGGAAGTTAATTCCTTTACTAAGGTGTCCAAATAAAAACATGAACTCCCCTGAAAATTTTATTTATTATTTTTTTTATGATAATTCTTGTATGATTCTCAGATTTTTTTTTTCTTTCTAGCCAAACAGTAAAAAAGTAAAGAATAGGAAAAAAAATCTCGAAAAAAAATCTCGATTTAAAAAAATATATATTTTCCATCTAATTTTCCGTTCAAACAAACACAACCTAAGGAATGGATCCATCTCATTTCCAGCTCTACAAACGGATACATATAACCGACACCTCCCATGTTTTTTCTTCAGGATTATTAGTACAAATTAAGTCAACTATTAATCATTTTAAATAATAAATTCAAAATTTAATTTGATTGTATTTGCATTTAAGTAAATCGATTGTTCTGTGAGTAATGATTCATGTGATTGGTGGTAAGCAATTTCCTAACTTGATATTAGCAATTGGGAAGTGATTAAAAACTCTCATAGCACCTCCTGTTATCGAGAGTGGAGCCCCGGTTCTAAAATCCGACCGCTCCAAAACTTCAAATGGGGCACCATTTAATGCATTTGTCAGGCTTCATGTTTTAGAGCCATTTGGAGGGCGGCCCAGCTGTTTTTTAGCAGGCACTTGGAGAGTTTTAATCAGGTTTACCTACTTTGCTGGGCAAAGGGCGAACCGCAAACTGGTTCGAAACCAACCTCTACAGTTCAGTTCAGTTCATCTTGATTCGTCGTTTTGAGCGAATTATATGATTGGGTCAAAGGATTGCTTATCACGAGATACTTCAAATCTAGTACTTACACGAGATGTTTGATGTTATTAATCAATTATTTTAGCAAACAGATAAACACAATGGTATATGAGAAGTTTGATATTATTAACCGATGGTATATGAGATGTTTAAATTCTATTAACCTATGGTATGTGAACTGAAGGATGACGTGGGCATGTAAGCGAATTGTTTTTTCTTTTTTTTCTTGACTTATGGGTTAGAAGAGACCGAAGACAAGTCCCCACTTATATGTCCTAAGTGTAAACTTAATATTAAAAAAAATATTATATACATATATATATATATATATGGGAGAGGCAGGCGTAGATGATTTTTCCGATATTCTCATACTACCCTTATATGAAAACAAATTTTTGATTTAATGTGTAGCTTTAAAACCCAAACTATCCCTTGCCTTTGATTTAATTTCCAAACTATCCCCTGCTCATCTATCTATTTAGAATCACAGCCAATCGTGATTGAACTCGGGGAGAGTTCAATCGCACCCGTGGGTTAACACGTGACCCTTTTAACTCTTGTTAATTGTAGTTAACTCCTTCTACTCACTCACGTGCATCGCACGTGCCACTAGCGAGTTCAATCGTACCCATTGGTTAACACATGTCCCTTTTAACTCCTATTATAATGCGAGAGCCATGCATAGATGAATTTTTTGAAATTCCCAAACTACCCTTATGTAAAAACAAAACATTGATTTAATATTTTACTTTAATTCCCAAACTAGCCCTTGCTCATCTATCTATTTAGAATCACAGCCAATCACGATTGAACTCGGGGAGAGTTCAATTGCACCTATGGGTTAACATGTGTCCCTTTTAACTCCTATTAACTGTGGTTAACTCCTTCCTCTTGCATTCACGTGCATCGCACGTGCCACTAGCGAGTTCAATCACACCCACGGGTTAAAACGTGTCCCTTTAATTCTTACTAACTGTGGTTAACTCCTTTCTCTCGCTCTCATGTGCATCACACGTGCGACTCACTAATATATATAGTTAGATATATGAATTAAGGTAGCGAAACAAGCTAGCAAACTTGACGAACCAAGAATCGAATTGTCTAATCCTATTCCTAACGAACGGGATTGGTTATAAAGTAGCGCATTGCAAACCAAACCGCGAACTCAAATTCAAACCAAATGAACCAACGAACAATGAACCAGGTAACATTGATTTTAACAGTTCCCTTAGCAATTTTGTTACCTGAGTGCTTCGTCGAACTCGCTCCCAAACATACTTGCCTCATATGAATGGGACAAAACACGTGTGGTGACGTAGTGACCTCGTCTTTTTTTCCTTGTAAGGACGTGTGTGCTAGTGTTAAATTGCTCTAGTACACTACAGACTCCCAATTTTGTCAATTATCATGGCATGAATGGACCCCATTTTTGGACAATAAAGTGACTATCCCCACTAACCAGCCTGGAAAACGTTCCATGGTCGGCAACTCGCTGTTTTAATCGCCTACTTCATTCCCTTGCCGCACAAAAGATCTCAGATATCGCCGACCTACTATTAGCCATTAAAATTCATCTCTTACACGTGTCACTCCACTATTCAATTGAACAACCCGAACTTTGATACCTTCACGTGTGTGCATATGCAGCGGCACACGAAGTTTCCATTCACCCCTGTTCTATCACTCTTATACTACAACGGATCACATACCGTTCATTTTAGTCCACAATTGTCCTTTAGAATCGTACGATTGGCAAAGGCCGAATAGGAGACCTCCTAGGGTAGCAAAACATCATTAGCGTTTTGCGGTGGGGCCCACAAGGAGCGGGATTGAAAAAATTCTTGGATAGTGTGCAAGTGGGCTAGCATTTCAGCCATCACAAATTTACAATTATGGTGCTAACCTTACTCTTCGAAAGTCTTACTCTAACCCAAAATATACACCTGTTTTGTTTTTAATAAATAATTTACAAGTGTTGGTTTTTAGTTTGAAAGTAGGAAATGTAAGAAAGTAAGCCTTGCACGCTTTTCTTGGGATCGGATTTGGTCTGGCTTTCGCCCGACCAAAACCGTCTGCCCCACTCACAAGTTCACATTTAAGGAAAATAGTCACCTCCCCGGTCGGTGACGCGGGGAGGGGCGTCTCGGCTCCCTTTTTTTATGCCATGTGTTCCTCTTCTAACTACATTTAATTGTGGTTAAGATTCATTAGGATTCACGAATCTACTGTTGTTGGCTTTTAAAAATATATAATTAAAAATTTTAATTAAAAGGTTAAAATAAACTAACTCGAGTTAAAAGGGAGCTAAAGGGCTGGCTATGTGAGAGCGAGGAGGAATAGTCCCATCCTTGGCCAACAAGGGGACTATTGCTCCACATTTAACTGCCTTTTTAACACTGGTTAGGAAATTTTAACTCTTAAGGTAAAAAATTTTAAAATATTTTTCTAAGTACTAAGGTAAGATGTATGAACCCTGGGAAAGAATTAATCTTAACCACAGTTAATAGGTAAAAACAAAAAAGGGACACATGGAGGATTGTAGAGCATGGGACAGATGGTTTTAGTCAGGCGAATGCCGGACCAAATCTCCTTCCATTTTTCTCACTCTATTCAGACTCTCTCACCCACACGGACTACTCCACACCTCACATCGTCTCTTTCTTCTCCTTTTCTCTCTCTCTCTCTCTTTCTCTGAAATTTATCTTTAAATTATCAGCTCAAAATGTCGTTGTTCTAATTCTACCACCACTGTTCTTGATTCCTCTTTAAAAAAAAATGGCGAAACCCCACCAAATTCCGCTAACTCTCTTTGTTCTTCTCTTCATCTTAGTGTCCAATTTATCAGCAACAACAGCTTCTATAACGGCTAAGTCGAAAGCTCAGATCGCCTGCACAATGTGCTCCTCCTGCGAAAACCCATGCCATCCGGACCCATCTCCACCCCTACTGTCTCCACCACCACCGTCTCCTCCACCACCGTCGCCACCACAACTGTCCCCACCACCGGCGCCGACGGTCCCGCAGTGCCCTCCACCGCCGGCGCCTCCGAGCTCCGGCACCACCTACTACTCACCCCCTCCTCCGTCGCAGCCCACCTACTCGTACGCTTATCCTCCGCCGCCGGGCGGCGTTATAGGCGGCACTGTTTTTCCTCCGCCTAACAAAAGATACTATCCTACGCCGCCACCTCCGAACCCTATTGTGCCCTACTTCCCTTTTTACTATCATACGCCTCCTCCGCCTTCTGCTTCAATCTCCCTTCAATTCTTCAAGAAGCCTTTTGCTTCCATCATTTCTCTTCTCTTTTTATTTTGTGTTTTGTTTTAGAAATATATATTTATATTAATTAAAATCTTCGTTAGATTTGCAGAGTAATTCACAAGAGAATGGGTTTTGGGAATTCAGATATTTCGAAAATACCCTTCTCAGCAATTAAAGAAGAATAAGGAGAAGAGGAAGAGGAGAAGATTTCTGCATTCAAGAAAATTGGGATGAGGACTCGATCGAGTAAATTTTCTTTTTCTCTCTTTCTTTGTTGCTGTAGAGTTATCTGTAATTTTCTGTTAATCTATGGGTATATTTCTTGTTGATGTTAGAAAAATTGAAATTGCTATTTACTTTTACTTTTGCTAGAATGTGATTGATTGGGGTTTGGCCTTTTTTCTGGTAAATGGAAAGGTTTTCGATTATTTGCTTAGTAGGAAAGGTTTGGTGGTACAATCAACCACCGACCATTTGGTTTTAGTAATCCAAAACAGTAATAAGTTAGTAACGCTCTTCAGGTCCATGGAGATTGTTCCTGAATTTGAGCAGAGCCGAGCCGAGCCGAGCTTGGGTAAGTTTGAGCCATGGTTGTACTTGGCTTGAGCTTGACTTAATAAGTTTGGTCCAACTCAAGCTTGGTTTAACCTTCAACTTGAGTCAAGATTAGACGACTTCGAGTTGACTCATGCTTATTAAATTGAAGTGTTTGTTTTTAACTTATCAACTAATTATTATAATTATCTCTACTTATTAATTATAACTTAAAAATATCATTATAAATTAATATAAATAATAATGTTATATATATATATATAATTATATAATTTCGAGTCGAGCCAAGCTCACTCCAAATATAGTCCTAAAAGAGCGGTTTTGAGTTGAGTAGAATTAAATAGGATCTGGGTCAAACTTTGTTTGTTTAAATGGACTTAGAATTCTCTCTATTTATAAATGGACTTAAAAGGAGACCGGTTATAACCTGGTAATTATACTATGTATTCCGTTAGTGTTTTGATGGTATTCTGTTAGTGT
Organism: Tetracentron sinense; assembly: GCA_015143295.1. NCBI lineage: Eukaryota > Viridiplantae > Streptophyta > Magnoliopsida > Trochodendrales > Trochodendraceae > Tetracentron > Tetracentron sinense. The sequence continues at coordinate 37,805,217 of CM026566.1, read as the reverse complement.
TAAGGTTAATATGACAGGAAAAGGTGAATTACAATTGCCAGTTGCCGTCAGGTTATAATCGGTCTCTTTCAAGGTTTAAAATTTTGTTGGAATTTTGCGAAATTTCGGTTTCGGACAACTCCAATGACATCGAAACTGGGTTTATTTCGAAAATCAGATTTCGGATTTCGGTCGAAATCTTTTTCTTTTTTTTTAAATAGTTTTTTTTTATTATTTTTTTAATTAAAATTCAAAAATATTTTGAAATTTTTACTGAAATTTCATAAAATTTCAAAAATTTATATGTTAATTTTAAAAATAAAATAATAATAACTATATAAATATATAAAATTTTAATAAAATATTATTTTTTAATATATATATATATATAATTAATAAAATATTAATATTTCAAAATTTTGTCGAAATTCAACAATATTTTGGGATTTTGGTTCGGATTGACTGAACAAAATTGTCAAGAATTTCTAAATTAAAAACCTTGAGCTCCTTTGAATCCTGCTATAACATGAGGGGATTTCCAAGTCTCAAATAAAAGCTTTGCATGATGTTTGAGCCTAAAATATCAGTTTCAGTGTAAGCCGAGCTCACGAGTTGCAGTCCTCGTGGTGATAGAGTTTAAGGGCCTTTGCTGCACCTGAACATGTAAAGCACGAGTGACGTACTCGTGCTTTTAAAAACTGAGAATTAATACGAATAAATAAAGAAAGGGAAGGTGTATAGAATTGATGGATAACGAATGAGTGGAGAGTGAGAAAGAGAAATGGGGGTATGATGGTATGGGTAGCGGTACAGACATGGACCGGTAGGGTCCACTCACGTTTCAATACACCCGGGCAAAATATTCTTCCCTTTTTCAAGTGTAAGGTCCTTACTCTTCGAGTCTAGCATTTTTCTTCTAAGGAATGCTAACATATTCTCCAAATCCCTCTAAAACAAGGCTTCGGATTTGTTCATCCATACTTCATCTTCATCGGACACCTGACAATAAAAGGGGAGAGATATCAAGAAGGGTGAAGTCAAAATCATGGGAAGAAATTTAAATGGCTTCTCTCCCTTTTTATCTCCAAATGCCCGATAAAGTGTAGATGCCGGAGCGCCTAGCTCCGGCGTCCACCAGAGCAAATACCCAGCCCTAAAACAAATGACTATGTTAGCCAGCCAGCCTTGGGTCTCACACATCCATTTGTTTTAGAGCAGTGATGTCCGTTTCAGATCTTACCCGTGTCCTCTGTCCCTTTTTACACCTCCCATTAACCCTTGTTAAGCTTAACTACATTAAAACTAAAATTTTGGTTCAAAAAAAAAAAAAAACATGGTTGGATTGCTTAACCCTAGGGTGAGTGAATCTTAACCAAAGTTGGTGAGTATTTAAAATTGGGGCATGGGCTAATGTGGACCGGCCATTCCGCTATAAAATGGGCCGTTCCTCAAGTGGAACATGTGCCCCACATGCCCTTTTTTTAAATTTATTTTTAAATCATGATTAAGTTTAATTTACTTAGGGTTGATAAAAAAAATAAAAAATAAATAAAAACAAGGTTAAATGGATGAACCTTAGAGGTTAGTGAATCTTAACCACAGTTAATGAGTGTTAACTAACCTAAGGTTATTTTCATAAAAATCAAGGATAAGATGGATGAACATTAAGGATGAATTAATCTTAACTATGATTTATGAATGTTAATTAACCTATGGTTAATTTTCTAAAACCAAGGTTAAATTGATGAACCCTAAGGGTGAGTTAATCTTAACCACAGTTAATGAATATTAACTAACTTAAGGTTAATTTTCTAAAAACTAAGATTAGATGGATGAATCCTAAGAGCAAATAAATCTTAACCATAATTTATAAATGTTATAAGGGATAGGTGACATCCGGGGAAAGCAGGTGAGCAAAGAATCATTCTCCTTGCGCAAAGAATCATTCTCCTTGCGCAATTATCTAAAAAGGTGAGAGTATGAGCTTCTTTTCTGTTTTTGGGTAAGTAAGACGTGGGTTGAGGTAGGGAGAGCAAAGGAAGATCCTTTGTCATCAATTAACATCGAGCCAGTCATGATCAGTGGGAAGATGAGTCAGTGGAGTGGGCGATGGCCTCATTGAACAGAAGGGGATAGGAGTTGGAGACCACACAAGGGACCAATCAATTCAAGAGGAGTGCTATCCCAATCGCATTTACTCCAAAACGTTCCACAGATGCAAGATTAGTCTATCACGTGGAGATGTTTTATATTTTAAAATATTAAAAAATTAGAAAACAGAAAAAGTTTGCTATTTGTGGCCACCAAGTTGCGTATGTGGAAGACTTGCGATTGGACTAGCAAAATCCATCAATAAAATAGGGATCAATATTAGGTGTGTTCGGTTTAACAGAAAACACAAGAAAGTGAAAGAAATTTGTTATTGTTCACGGGGGACGGTTCGTCCTATTTAGATATTCACAATCAAGAGGTACTGGATTCACTTTCAGATAGGCCATGAAAGGAGAAAGAAGGCTGAAATGCCAATATACCTCTATTATTGAATTCACCTGACCCGATAGTGCCCATTTTGAGAACATCCAGTGCTAAAGTAATTGATTGGGTAAGTCGCCAATCCCTAAAACAGACTATGTAATTTATTTGCTGGGTTATGGGGGGCATTAGAGCTCAACCGGCCCAAGCCCAAACAGCTACCGGCAATGAAAGAGTCAAGTATGATATCTTGGCCCATCTGAAGAAAATTCCTTCCTTGTTGAGCGTTTATGCTGCTCTCAAGATGTCTCCAGAATTGAGAAAGTCTCTTATATATGCCCTCTCCAATCTGGAGGACTTTTCTGAAGAAGTCACAAATCTTGAAACATCTAAAAATAGTGAGAGTTATTGATCTCTCTCAATATCTCTCTCAATTCGAAGATCCAGGATTTGAATTGATGTCGTTTCGTTCATCCCTCTTTCATTTTTTATTGATTCCTCCGAAATAGCATTTCATTTTAGTCTAAATTAAATGATATCTCGTTTTAATCTAAATTGCATTTCATTTCAATTGGAATTCACTCATATCGACTCTTGCAGTGCTGTAGCTAATGCGTTAAGTATCCCACTTAAGGAGTACGTTCGCAAGAATGAAACTCAAAGAAATTGACGGGTTCATATGATTATCAATCAAATAAAAAGTTATTTTATGTTTCAATCCTTACATCTCCTACAACCGGTGGGGTGACAACTACTTTTGATATGTTGGGGGATATCATTATTGCTAAACCAAATGCCTACATTGTATTTGCGGGTAAAAGAGTAAATGAACAAACATTGAATAAGACATTACCTGATGGTTCACAAACGGCTGAGTATTTTATTGAGAAAGCGAATTCCAAATAGCGTCAATTTCCTTTCACAAATTATCTCTTACTAAAAAGGTCATTTTGAGAGAATATTAAGGCATTAAGTATTTATAATGTAAACTGAAGGGGAGAATTCTCGTGCACGCCACGTGTCAGTAGCTGCTAGATGGTAGAGATTAGAATACTTTACCTGTAAAAGAAAAGAGATAGTCGGGTGTGCACTCTGAAATATACTCTGATGATAAAGTTAGTACACGAAAGAGATGATAAATAGTAAATCACTGTAAAACTGAAACACTGAGAGAAAGAGAAGATGAGATGAAAGTTTTACAATTATATTCCATATTCTCGAATCCTGATACACTGAATCATTGGGGGTATTTATAGGTTAAGCTCAAGATGTCCATAGGTGACCATCGATGGCTATAGATGACCATGTCACTTGCTCTACATGCATCCCCAAATATATTAGACATATCTGGTATCATACGTGTCACACGAGGGAGCCTATAATGTCTAAGTCAGTTTTGGGTCGAAAACTCATCTGAGGTGACTAGCAATAAATGCTAGGACAGTGTTTTCCACCTAACGTCAGAGACAAATGATTGCCTCCTAAGGATCGGGTTATGATAGTTGGTCTTGTTGTCGACTAAAACACGGGTTCAGCATCCACAACGAGGACGATATCATTGTCTTGATGACTACGAGTCTGCTGTCTAGAAGACAACGTTCTCGTTATGCAAAGCACAAGGAGTCCGTTGTCATACGCACAACGAATAAGTACTCAAAAACACATACGAGTTCGTATCCACTGTTATAACACCAAAAACATAACTGTAGTCACAACACGCAGATTAATAATGAATTTTATCCTTTACATAAACATGCATAAGACTAATGAGCATTTTAGGAAAGATTTATTTTTTTATTTTTACTTTTCCTCCAGAGTAATTGCAAACCAAACACCCCCCACAAAAAAAAAATTATATTTTCTTTTCTGTTAACTTATTTTCTTTTTCGTTCTTTTCTTCTATCTCGTTTCTTGTGAAACCAACACTAAATGCAAAACGCAATCACCCAGAACACAAGGCACAATCATAACAAAAACACTGTCACGGTTCACTTAAATGGCTCCTTCAATAAGGAATCAAGCTAGACTGAGAGGTAGAATTGAATCAATAATTTAATACCTTCTTCTTAGCCAGATTTGAATTAATAGCTATTAAATCTTTACATAGATCAATTTAGCACTTGGCTCCTATCAGAAGTTTTTTCAGGTCTTTGTAATGTGATCGATTAAATCTACTTTGGTACATAAGTTATTATTAGGGTAAATAGCCTGTGGTCCAGAGTTGATGAGGTCCAAGGCTAGCTCATCCCAGATGTGTCCCTTAGAGCCCACCATTCACCCATATCCCTTCTTAATAATATTCTTGCTAGCTTGGATACAGTGCAAATGAAGCAACAAAAATTTTGCTGGTGACCTTGGTGGAACGTGGAATCTATTTTGTTTTTGTAAGGGATAAAATTCGTAAAAAAGAGTAAAAAGAAGGGGTAAAATAGGAATTTCTCATGCTAACAAATTCTAACAATTTAGCCGACATAAGCCCACTTGGGCTATGTGCTGGCTCTCTTGAGTGTTGTCTGACAGGTGACCTCATCATGACTACACAAGTCATGATGACTCCAAATGCCTATAAATAAGCAAGAATCACCAAAAAGAATAGGAGGATGGTGCGGAAGGCAAGAGAGGAAATAAATGGCAGAAGAAGAAGAGGAAGAAGGAGATCTGAGAAGCTTGAGTCATTCACACCCCTACCCCGAAGGGCTATGCAAGCGGCCATTCACCTGATTCTCTCATCTTCCTTTGGTGTTATCCGGCTACTTGATGCTCTTTATGGCCTCACAATCTATTATGGCCACCGGATTCTCTCAAATAGGCCATGAATAGTGCCGAATCCGTTGTCGCGTTGTCTGTTATGAGTAGTGTTGAGCTCGTTGTCCGTTGTGAGTTGCACAACGTACTCGTTGTCTGATGCACAACGTATACGCTGTTTGTGCTTTATCCGAGCTGCGTTATCAGAGCTACGTTGTCTGTGCCTTATCCGAGATGCGTTGTCAGAGCTACGTTGTCTGTGCCTTATCCGAGTTACGTTGTCAGAGCTACGTTGTCTGTGCCTTATCTGAGCTACGTTGTCAGAGCTACATTGTCTGTGCCTTATCCGAGTTACGTTGTCAGAGCTACGTTGTCTGTGCCTTATCTGAGCTACGTTGTCTGTGTCTTATCTGAGCTACGTTGTCAGAGTTATGTTGTCTGTACCTTATCTGAGCTACGTTGTCTGTGCCTTGTCCGAGCTACGTTGTCTGAGTTACGTTGTCTGTGCCTTGTCAGAGCTACGTTGTTTGTGTCTTATACGAGCTACGTTGTCAGAGCTACGTTGTCTGAGCCATATTCTTTGTGCCTCCTGAGCTACAATCTCCAGAGCATAACACCAGAGCTCGTCCTCAAGTGCATATACCCAGTGACCTCACGATAAGTATCTCTATACTATTATGTTCATATGTTCATGTGCTTGTGCCTTATACTGACTTTATCATCGGAGCTTATTTCAGGGTGCACACTCGCCCCCTCAGACTCATTCACAGGTGGAGTTTTGCTATCATTCCTCTACCAGCAAAGCAGCTACAGACGTGTGGCATGTACGAGATTTTTCCCTTTCAGTTTTTAATAGTCTCGAATAATCTAAAGAAAACACAAGGGTCCAAACAAGTGCCCTAAAGCAGATCCACGTTAGGATAATTTGTAACACAATTTATTGTGTTAAAATTCATAAAAGAGGGTAAGTATAGCGCAGATGAGGATGTACGAAATAAATTACTAGAAAACATAAGATCCAAATAAATACATTAGAAAGAGAAGGAATGCTACCCCCACTCTCAGCATTTCACTCTCTCGTAGTAAAGTGAAACGTGTTATATGTAATGTTTGGCTAAAACAATAACTTTTATTATTTATGTTAATAACCAACTATTCCAAAAGACCGATCTGATGGAGAGATTAGTAACAATGAATATAAGAGGATTACGGGATAAATGGGACGCGATACGCGGCACCCAAGAGTGGAGGCGATAAACAACACTCAATACTCTCCCTCCTCCAAAGGGTGGAAAGAATCAAACCTGTGACCAAATCGTAACCAGCGCTCTGATACCTTATTAACAACCAACTACTCTAAAAGACCGATCTGATGAAGAGAGTAGTAAAAATGAATATAAGAGGATCACATGGCAAATGAGACGCGATACGCGTCACCCGTGAGTAGAGGCAATAAACAACACTCAACAATTTAAATTGATTGTCATTACAGAGTCAACACGTGTTGCTTTATCAGCTTAGAGCATGAAATTTTTTCAATTTTTAATTGTATAGCTTGATCTAATAGTAGTTTCAATATAATGAAATTTTAAAGAGTTAGTCGTTTAATGTAACAATGACATCAAATTACGTGGATAATGAAAGTGAGTTGGAGAATGCCAGAATTGACATGGGCAAAATAATGAATAAAGATTTATTATACACCAGAATGCAATTATTAAAAAAAATAAAATTGTGTCGCAATCTCAATCTCAATCTCAAATTCTAAGAGATTGATGGTAATGAGGAATAAGAAGATCTGCTCTCTAGCTCTTACAAAATACAATCACGGGTATTTGGAAATGGCGAGAACGCACCAAAGAACACATCAATTCTACGTGATATTTGAGATTTCACACAACCAGGCCATCAACTTGTCCTTGGCTTTAGCCAAAAACTAACACTTATCACAAGTTAATAAGTGTTGACAAGTTAATAAATGTTGATTTTTAGCTGGAATAGCTTCCCTCCATTTGTATTCGGGAAGAGAAGAGAAATGTTACCCGTAGTCGCACACTTCCAAATATTACTAAGTGGTAGTGCATCACATCCCCTTATTACCTTGAGAGGGGTACAAATTAAGCCATAATTTCTAATCACTCAGGCGATCTCTGTGTTGCATATGATACTTTTATGCCCCATCTTAAATACTCACCAAGTGGGATAAGTATTTAAGAAGGGAACCTGGACTAATGAAATCCAGCCTTAGGTTTGGAAATTGATATCCCATTTTCCTTTTTCAAATGTTAAGTTTACCTTTTTTTCAAATGTTAAGTGGTGAACTGCATTAATTGCCTCTGAAATTGGAAGAAACTGTTGTGAATTTTGTCTTGTTTGGAGAGAAACTCTTGCAAATTGTCATGTTTGGAAAGAAATCAATAGGGTTTGGGGAGAAACTCTTGGGAATTTTGTCACATTTGGAGAGAAATCATTAAGGGCTTCTGAAGCCAAAAATTGTAATCCAAATAGCACCGTTTAAATTCCTTCCGACCTTCACAGTCCATCTTAAGTCTTAAAAAAAATGGTGTTTAGAACGTAGAGCAATGCTAGGTCTACTTTCCTCATCCATTTTCTCTTTTAGGATGCGTTCGTTTAGCAAGAAAGTGAAGGAAAGGAAAAGAAAAATGTGTTTTCTTACACTTTTCTTGAGTTTGGTTTACAAGAAACACTCATTTTATTGCACTTTTTCAAAAGTGACAAATTTTCTTCCAAAACCTTTATCTATATATCCATATTTTGATAGTTGTTTTAAGAAAAGAAAATTAGACCAAACACAATTAAAAATCTAAAATTTTCTTTTTTTTTTCCGTGTTTTTGCTTATTTTCTCCACAACCAAACATAACATTAGGGTGTTCTACTTTCCTCATCCACTTTCTCGCCAACCGAATACACCCTTTAGGGTGTGTTCAGTTGACGAGAAAGTAAGTGAACGGAAAAAAAAAATTTAAAAGAAACGAAACTTAAATTTTCTTGCAAAACAATCATCAAAAGATGGATTAAGGTTTTGGAATAAAATTTGTCACTTTTGGAAAAACATTAAGCATAAGAATAGATGAAGGTTTTGGAAGAAAATTTGTTACTTTTAGAAAAATACAAGAAAATGAAAATGAAAATGAAAGTGTGTTTCTTGCGAACCAAACACAAGAAAAATATAAGAAAACACATTTTTCTTTTCTATTCCCTCACTTTCTCGCCAAACGAACGTACCCTTAATATACCTAAACAGGTCTGCCTAAACCCATCTCAACTTCACCCAAAAAAACCATAACTTACATTTTTTTTGAAAATTTTGTTTGAAACCTTGAGATAGCAATGCTCTTAGAAAAAATTTTAAATTCTGAAAGACGTGTGTTTCTGGGCCTAACATTATCCTATTTATTTATGTCGAGCAGCTAGGGATGCACAAATTAAGGCGGGTTAGGAAATTACAACAATCTCCTTGCCTCTACTCCTATAGCTATTCGCCACGTAGTGCACGTAGGACCCGGGACTGGGGAGAGTCAGGATCGCCTCTCATAGCTGCCTCTTTCCAAATTCTAACGGCTCTTATAAGAGCCTCCTCAGCCGTATCAAGCTACTCTTCTATCCAAACTACTACATACTCGCCGCTTTCATACTCTCTGGCTGTCCCATCAGTGGCTCTCGTTATGGGCTTTCTAGTATCAACCACCTCAATCATCGACAGTGGAGATGGCTTGTGCTCCTTGTAATACGCCCTCTCTTCCTCTTCCTCTCCTTCCTCTCCTCTGTCACCCTCCTCCAGCAAAGGCGTGCCGTCCAATCCTACGCAGCTCACGTCCTCGAGTGCTGATGTACTCGCGCCCACATGGCTACGCTGCTGCGAGACTCGGTTGCGAGTTAGGGAGGAAAATACCCAATACCCTCTGTTTCTTGTGGCTGCTAATCTCGATTGCATTCTTTCTTTCGCTTCTCACTCTATGTTTTTGACTTCTTTGATTTCTCTTGTTTGGTGATGCTTGAGAGAGTCCTTAGAGAGAACTTAAGAGGAACGAGTGAGAGACGTGTCTATATTGCAGTACGTGTCAGAAGTTTCTGGTGCCTTGCGTGTCCCTTTTGGTGTCTCTTCTATGAGCTTCAAGAAGTCCCTCCTGCTTTTAACTTTGGGAGTATAGTATAATCCCACTGATAAACGTGCCATGTGTATGCAAGGTGAGCTTCTGATTCAAACAAAACAAGGCCTTCCACAAGTTTCTGAAAGGAAATTGGGTGGGGATGTTTCTAGCGGTATGTTCTGGAAGCGATTTGATTCCTAGAGTGTTTTCGCTAGCATTCTAGAGTATTAATGACTTATATTCTCGCCCTTTCATTTTCCTTAGTAACATTTATTAAGTCACCACAGCAATTATGTTCCGGAAGAGATTTGATTCCTAGAGTGTTTTCGCTAGCATTCTAGAGTATTAATGACTTATATTCTCGCCCTTTCATTTTCCTTAGTAACATTTATTAAGTCACCACAGCAATCCCAAGACAAAATGGGGTTCAACGGATTTTTGTTAGGGCTTTATTACTTTGGACTCTGCTCCATACTTAGACCTGCTAAGCCGAATTTGGCCGAGCTTGAGCTCAGCTTGAACCAGTTCAAATTAGATTCACAACAAAACAAGCTCTATTTGTATTTTAGGGTATTTTTCTTAATTTTCAGGATTTTAATAAAAAAAAATGTTTACAATTGAATTAAAATTCAAGAAACTAAATATTATAAGTTATAATGATGCAAGTTTAAAAGTTTTAGAGTTATCCAAAAAAAAATTATATATATATGGAAAAGGATCCCTAGACATATGAAAAAAGACATATATATGTTTATATATGCCTACATCCAAACAATAAGAGCTTTAATGGTCATCATTCAACTACATTTCCATGTATTAAGGACATTTAAGGAAATTACATTTTGTCAAAAGCTGTCGCATATCCTCTCTCGGGATAAACTTCAGGCATACAAGAAAATCATCGGACTAATCTCAATCTCCCCCTTGGCAAGCAACTGAAAAGAGAAAACAATTCAAATGGATTTCAGGCTTCTTCCCTTGCAATTATTGGTCAAGACAAGTTTTTTTTTTTCTTGTCTTCTCCGGTGATTTCGAGCTTCTTCTCCGGTGATGTTCTCGTTGTGCGTGAAGTGTCTTTGAGGTCGATGCTACTGAAAGGCCCATCACCATTCTTCAAAATAAGGGTGCGGTCTATACAGGATGCCCCAAAAAACATGATCAATTATGTCATTATATTTGGAACAATGAGTTTTAAGGGTGTGGTCCATGGTTTTAAAAAACGCCGAAACCGTTACGTAACGCCCGTTACGTAACGGTTTCGGTGAACACCGTTACCCGTTACCGTTACGTTACATCTACATATTTTTTAAAAAAAAATTTATTTATTGTGATTTTTTTGATTTTTTAAGCAAAAAAAAAAACTCCGTAAATGCCGAAACTGTTAGGTAACGGCGTTACGGAACGGTTTCGGCCGTGTCCGTTACGGTGTCCGAAACCCTTTTTTTGAACCTTGGTGTGGTCTATACAGGATGCCCCCAAAAACATGATCAATTCTATGTCATTGTAGTTGGAACAACGAGTTTTAAGGGTGCGGTCTATACAGGATGCCCTCAACATTTAGTCGGAGACCACTTTTCCTATCGGAAAGCAAATTGGAAAAATGCACAGATCAAAGGGCTCTGCATTCCCATCAATGGTGACGGGAAATGAAATACATGATTATCTAATTCCACTTCTTTTATTCCTTGGCCAATATGTTATGGTCCTTTATCATTTGCTTCATCCCCGACATCTTCTCTCATCATACAAGCTTCACTTGCAAAAATGGAGAACCCCTTTTCTTTAATAGCTTGTAAAAAGATTTCAACAAAGGGATCAAAAACAATTTTCAATGAGAAACCTAGTACATTACAGGATCCCAACAAAATAGGTAGATGGTAAACTGAGCAATGACTGTAGCTAGCAAAACAAACCCCAAAACAAATTATGAACAAAAGAACTTTCTACAAACAAGTAGAACAACAAGAGCAAAGCACTAAATTTGGGGTAAGGTAAGCTGACGACTCTGACAAAAGCAGTAGACTGCGGCAACTTAGTTAGGCCATTCAATGACACTGATTTAGCAATCAGAAACAGAAGTCATATAGTACTCTCTAAGCCCGACGTCCAGTTAAAACACTCAAGACATCATGTAGAGTCTCGGCTCATTAGCCGTTGGATTTATGACTTTTCCCTACTGTTCATGAATCATGCTTGAACTAGTCTCTTGTTTAGGTCAGTAGATGAGAGATTCGGAAGGTTGCAACTCGCATGCATGTAGGGAAGGTGTTTGGTAACGACACTTCAAATTGAGCGTTGAGCTCTTTCCTACACGAACTCTGAATTAATGCATTTGTTAAAATAGAGGCAATTTGTCAACAGATTTCCATGCACAGTGAGAATATCACCAGAGAAGAAGCTCGAAATCACCAAAGAAGACAAAAGAAAAAAAAAATTGTCATCGCCAATAATCACCGGAGAAGAAGCCTGAAACCTGTTTGAATCGTTCTCTCTTTTCAGTTGTTTGCCAAGGGGAAGATTGAGATCAATCCAGTGATTTTCCTGTTTCCCTGAAGTTTATAGAGAGAGAGAGAGCGGAATGTAACGTGTTCTTCATTCGGAAACTACGGAAACTAAACGATAGACGAGATCTTATAAAAAAAATGTAATTTCTTTAAATGCCCTTAACACATAAATATATAGTTGAATGGTGACCATTAGATCCCTTGATCATACGGACGTAGGCATATGTACACATATATGTCTTTTTCATATGTCTAAAGTTCCCTTCCCTGTATATATATATATATATATAGAGATATATAAAATTAAATATAATATATTATACATAATATTTCAAATAGAGCTAACTCAAGCTGAATTGAGTTGTATGCGAGTTGAGCCGATCAAACATAGTTCGACTGTAATTTTAATTATTCAAGCTCAAAGTAAGGTTAATTGGGCTAGTTCGAGCCTATAATGTCAACTTGAGCTTGAGCTTTATTGAGCCCTTTAGAGACATGTAACAAAAAAAAATCTGGTCAGATATTTTTAAACTATTTGATTAGAACTTAGTCAGTATTTACTCCCTAAAGTTTTCTAAACTCTAATCAGGCTATAAAAATGGAACCATATAGTATGTTTTCTTACTTGTGGCCAGGGTTTTTTAAGGTCAAGATTATTTGTGAAACTATTAAATCCGTACAAAACAAGTGATCATGACCTTTGAACACTCCTGGCCACAGGGAAGGCCACATGTAAGAACACGATATGGTTCCTGTAAAAACATACCAAAATATCGCACATTTATAAGGTTTGGTGATGTATCTACGTCCATAGATGAGCAGACTAGTAAATAGAGTGACTTCGAAGCAGATAGAGATATATTCAAATTTGAAATATGACTGATATTGAAATATGATATTTGTTTCTAACTCCACTTAAAATAGTAAAATTCAAATAATATTTGAATTATCTAGTTACTTTTTTAAGAAAATTAGAAAAAATAAAAATATTTAAAAAATACAAATAATTTAATTTATATTTTAAAATAATAAATTAACATTTTATTTTTATCTATATTAAAAATAAAAATTTAAAGGTATGTAAAATTATATATTTGGATATTTAGCAGATGGTATATATCAATATTTGCATTTGTATCCGATTATAAATAGAGAGTGAAAGTATTATTTAAATTTGTTCCATCGGATGCTTATTCAGATAATTATCATAATAAACAAATTCAAATATGAACCGAATATGGATAATATCCATATAAATACCCTAAGATGAGCTCTTGCAATTCACTATTCTCCAAAGAAAAAAAATTACATCTGCATTATAATTTTAATTTTTTTTCCCTGCATTGTTCTGCAGGATATAGACTGTTCTGCTGAATACAGACGATTAGTAGATACCTACCATGCATCACAGAAATGGTAAAATAAAATTGGAAATCACAAAAATGGTAAGAAAAAATGCTCACTTACTAATCATTTCCACAACAACGAAATGTTAGTCCTCATTGGTCCTTGCCTCTTTTTTAACACCTTAACTGTAGTTAAGATTTACACGCCCCAAAATTCATCTATTTAACCTTAATTTAAAAAATAAATAAAATTTGCCTAAGAATGAAATGGAAGGCATTTAATTACAATTATGTAATTAAATACGGGATGGGCTAATCACTACTCAATAAGGATTGGAGATGATTGTTATGTTAAAATTTGTACGGATGTCATTTATTCACTAGGCCCACCCCCACACTCCCAGAGTCTCGTGTATGAGTGGGCTTGCTTAAGAAGTTGCGGTGTTAAAAGTTTGGACCCATTTACGCAGCTCATGGACAGCGTTAGTGCGTACGCACCAATTCATATCTCTCTTAGCACTTAGCAGTGGTGGTGTTCTATAAGGAAAACGCTAGTTTGACCGCAAAGGGCCGAAACCACACTGAGACCGTGCATGTGATCCACGGATCTCAAAATTTCAAAAACAGAGGTCCGTTCACCACAAACTCGGTCTCAGTGTGGTCTCGGCCCATTGGGGTCTCAACAGCAAAGTCACAGTATCATATAACATATTCTGAGGCTGAAAATAATAGTGTCATTTTTCTGAGGCGTTTTGATTTGTAGCGATTGCCCCACTCGCATTCCCCACACTAAAATTCATATTCGCAGAATTAAAATCAGATGTCTTAATCATGAAATTAAGCCAAAATTCTTCTTATATTCCCAGTCACAACATGAGAATCTTGATTGCTAGTTCGTCCTTTGCTTGCTTGATTGATCGATCTAAACCAGGGTTCCCAATTTTGCTATATGTTAGAGCGACCTGCTTTGCTTGATTGATCAATCTAAACCAAGGTTACCAAGTTTGTTATATGTTAGAGTGAACCGCGAACCCAAACTAGGGGTAACGGGCTTCGTTTATGGAATTTTTATTCAATTTCACTTATAGATATTTTTCTTAGTTGAACAATTTTATTTTATACTTTATGTTTCAAGAACTGCTCGTATAAAAGGCATTTTAAAATAAATTTTCAAAATAAGAACCAATCTGAAAAATCTTAGAGCATCTCCAAATTTCCAAGACCAATCTTCAAGTCTCCATATATGAAGATCCATCTTCAAAAACTCACTCAAACACATCTTCATGTATGGAGGGCTATCTCCCCATCTTTAAAAACTCACTCCAACACATCTCCATATATGGAGGCTGATCTCTAAATCTGTACAGTTAATCTCCTCCAAATATGGAGATGAGTGAGAAAATAAAAATCACATCTCCAAAACATTATTCATTTACACTAAATTCTGTTTGTGTCCTTTTTTATCTTCTCAAGCTTTTTTTAAATACTATTTTTGTCCTTTTAATTTTTTTTTAATAATTCTCATGTTATATTGAAATTATTTTTATATTCTTTTAATAATAATTTAGAGATTAATAATGTTTTGGAGATTGAGTGGGTTAACTTTTTTGTGGAACCCAACATCTCCATATATGTAGAAGATGCCATTTTAGAGCATCTCCAACCGTGCTCCATATCACCATATATGGAGGTCATACTTCAAAAATCAACTCCAACCGTGCTCTATAATTGGAGGTCATATTTCCTCCATACTTGGAGTTCATTCTCCAAATTACTACAGTGATACTTCATTTATAGAGTAGGAGAGAAACTGAAGATCAATCTCTAAAATACTATTCATCCTTATAAAATATGTTTGTATACTTTTTAGGTTTTCAATTTTTTTTAAATACTATTTTTATCTTTTTGAATTTTTTTAATAATAAAAAAAAACTTTTAGTGGTCCCAGCATATAGGATTCATTCACATTTAATAATGTTTTGAATAGAGTTCTGGAGATGAATGGATTCGAGTAAAAAACTTTTTAGTGGGCCAAGATCTCCATATATGTAATAGATGCCGAAATGGAAATAGATTATAGAATATTGCTTTGGAGATGGCCTTGGATAAAAAAGGGATTCCACGAAGGAAAATAGTTAATGGACCCATGGATCCCATTTGCTAAGCTAAGGCATCCACCTATTGGTGGATGTTCCCCTCTTAAATGCTCATCATTACTATGGTGAGCATTTAAGAGAGGGAAATCCATCAATAGGTGGATGCCTTAGCTTAATAAATGGGAACCTGCCCATCACTACTCTCCCACAAAATAGGAGACATGTGAGAGAGAAGTCATTATGATGTCCCTTTGATTGACTTCGTCACTCAGTAAGGAGAAGTCAAAATTACGAGGAGGAAATAAAATGACTTTTCCACTATTATCACCACATGTCCCCTATTTTGATGCCCGAGACAGTCTTTCTGGCTTCGCTAGAGAATCGAGGCCGTTGGGATGCTCTTAGATGTAGATGCATTTTCAAGAAAGACTTGCCTTGGAGATGCTCTAATGAACCCGAGAACCGAATTATCTCATCCTACCCCTACCCCTACCCCTACCCCTACCCCTGGAGAACTGGGATTCAAACCGAGGGAACCAAAACAGGTAACCTTGATCTAAACATCTCACACACTTAATAATAATAATAATCAATAGAAAATAACAATATGGGCAAAATCAAAGATCCATTCTCTCCCTTTACACCCATCAAATATATATCTGATTACAGTATTTACTTCTGTTCTTCTTCCTCGGATTTCTCTCTGAAAAAAAAAACCCAAAACAGTGTAAAAAGGGTCAGCAAAAAAGTGACTGATCAGGCAAAAGAAGGCATGCTGTTAGAGAGCTAAGCATAGACAGAGCCACAAGAGAGAGCCATTAATAGTACGGCCGCTCGTTCTTCCTCTCTCAACTTCCTCCTCTGTTTCTCCACAGCAGATCTCTGCAACAACGCCTCTCTTCCCAGATCCACCAATCTCAGCTTCAACGAAACGCCATGCTTATTATCACTATTACTACTCCTATATTTCTTGTTCTTCACAGCTCCTCCTCTGTTCAATCCCAAAAGAGCCCTCCTCCTCTTTCTGTTTCTGATCCCACAAGCATTACAGAGTGACTGCAAAAACAGAGAGAACACAAAATCAATATCACAAGAAATTCAAACAAATTAGCGATCCAGTGTTATAAAAATGGGGTTTATCGATTCACCTTCGGCCCAGCTGGACCACCTCTCCAAAGAGGGGTTTTCGTAGTGTGGCAATCTGCACATCTCTTCTTGATCTCGCTTACTTCCGACGAAACCCCATCTGGGTATTTGCTATTCACGTCTTCAGACCTTGATCCCTGTATCAGAGAAACTAAGATCAATGATTCTGATTTCATTGAAACAAAAGCAATGATGAAAATTCATGATCACTCACTTTATCACTCAGATCCATCACCCCCACCAGTTGTTTTGAAGATCTGAAAGAAAAACAGTTAAATGGGTGGGCCTAGTTGGCTTTTAAAGCTAAAAACATGAACCGGGTAACTCTGAAAACCTTAATAATCTCTTCCTGAGAGTAGAAAGCGAAAACAGAGTAAAGGGATATTAAGAGGGACAGTGGAGATCTAAGAGAATTCTGGGGAAAGAAAAACTTGCATTTAAGGAAAAGATCTGATATACAAAAAACCCAGATACAAGTTTAGTAAATCAGAGCAAGAACATAGAGAAATCGATCAGAGATTGAGAAAAGAGAATATAAATGCAGAGAGAGAGAGAGGAGGCTAGTGATCTCGAAGCTTTGGGTGTTGCAGAGCACAAGGCGGTGGAGGGTTTAGGAATTTGGGTTAACTAAATAAAGGAAACAGCATGTAGTTAGAGAGAGAAATATATTTATATGAAAAATAGAGAGAGAAATATATTTATCTGAAAAATAAGAAGCGACACATAAGTATCACATACAGAGCCTTAAAAACACGAGACACGAACGATCACACGAAACCCTAGCCTAGGATTCTTAAATGACTGAAGTACCCTTTTAGGTGGCCCTAGGCTGGGCTTCACCGGTTGTCGAACCGGCTGGGTGGCCGGTTCCCGGTTCGAGTTTATCCTTTTCCTATTAAAAAAATAATTTTTCTTCACTTTTATCCGGTTCTACCACTTGTTCCCGGTTGAATCGGCAGCTCTCCGTTCTTAAGAAAATTGCTGGTTTTTTAATCTTATCTAGTTTTGGGAGTTTGAAAAAACCGATGAGGGACTAGTTCTCGATTTTTCCGGTTCAACCGGCTGGTCTAATAATCCTAGCTTGAACCACATGGTCAACCACCTGGACTAGTCTTTTTTTTCTTTTTCTTTTTCTTTCTTCTTTTTTCGGGTAAGAACTGGGCTAGTCGACTCCACCACAAAATTGTAATTCAGGGAAAGGAAAGAAAATGCCAATGGGCAGTCATTCGTGGAACTCGTGGTGATTAAAATACCTTATTTAGGAACTTTTGCTGATTTGGTTAACTTACCCAACCCGCCAAAAAACCCTATAGGGCGAAATTAAGTGAAACGACTTAAGCCATATAATTAATAAAAGGAAAATAGTTAACATACCCATGAAATCTATTTCCAAACTTAAGGCACCAATTCATTAGTAAATAATACTCCTCTTAAATACTCACCACAATGTGATAAGAAGTTCAAAATTATTTAAAAAATAGTTGACAGAAATATCTTTCTTTAATGTTTATAACTAGTAAGAACCCCGTGCGATGCACGGAAATATCAAAAGAGAAAAGAAAAGAAAATTGTGTGATAATGCTACAAAGAGAGTAGTGATTAGCCCAGGCTGCATTGAGCTCCATAATCAAATGTCTTCCCATTTCATCTTCCTTAAATTGTGGTTAAACTTGATTAAGCTTAACCAATTTTGGGTTAATCTTTTTTCTTTATTTCTAAAAACTGAGGTTAAATGGATGAATCTTAGGGGGAATAAATTTTAACCATAGTTAGTGGGTGTCAAAAAGGGGAGCGTGTACCATTGAGGACCGGCATTTCATTACATAGTGGAAATGTGCAGTAAGTTAAGCAGTTTCCTTACAAAATCCTAAGAGAAAAATATTTGGCAACAATTAAGTTGTTCCCTATAATATAATTTGAATAAGAGCTCTGGTAGTTAATTGATGCACAAGTACAAAACAATTTAAATAAGAAAAGACAACATGGAATTTTAATATATATCAAAATTACTTAGCTGGCCATTTGGCTCTTGCATGATTGAGTACCTATGCAATTCGAAAATAGATGATTCTTCATTTTCTTGCATGCCTATAGAAAGACCAATCGATCTTAGAACAAAAGTTATTTCCATGATCACCGGTGTTAGTTTCTATCACAATATCAATAAGCTTTTTTGGAGTCTAAAATCAGAAGCATGTACAGTAATCCAAAAAACAAAAGAGGAAGTAAGCAACAATTTAAAACAAATGGAAAGTTTTAAAATCAAGTATACATAAAAAGAATCTTAGGTTTAGCTGGTTGAGTATTTTATGGACATTAACATGTTCTATCTTCATTACTGATAGAAAAGTTGTTCAAATATATGATTCTAAAGCACCATGATTAGTCTTTGCACGGATAATTTGTGAATATTCAATTGAATTGACCTTGTGTTAAGCCCAAACATCCTACTAACAAAATAAAAACCAAGAACCCACTACAAAAAAGAATAACAAAGTGTCCTATTACTTTAAAAAAACTAAAAAAAACCTTTTTAAATTTTAGGCCTTGAAATAAAAAAAAGCCTTTCTAAATAACAAAGTGGCTTAAGTTAATTTTACGGTTGTTTTGGCTGTCTGTACGTCTTCCTTTTTCTTCTTAACATATATACGAATCTCTTGCCTAGAAACACCATTAGAAGACTCATACCCTGAAAGAAAAGATTTTGATCAAATAAAAATACATATTTTAATAATTTGGTGAAAGGCCAAAAAGCCCTTTTCAAAAAATTGAGATTCTCACCTGATTTCACGTCTTGATGGCGTACTTTAGTTTTGATAGAAGACTTTTGCAAGGTAATTTTCTACTCCACATTTTAAAGTTTGAGTTGAGCAAATAAATGGAAGTACTATGCCCTATGTGAGTACATGACCATGGATCGGGCGATAGTTTTAAGACCTTCGGGTCCATGATAAACGGCATACATAGCAGCCGTGTTTGTAAGCTATGCCTGCATATCAACACAAGGTATTCTTCATTTAAAGTAAAACCTACCAAGTGAACTCATAAGGTATATACTAAAGTGAAACTGAAAAACCGATCAAATAGAGAATAATCTCAGACTTGAGCAGTGCAGATGTTGTTGGTTGCCTTGTCCCTCCGGACATGTTGCTCTCTTGTCTGCATCACAATACTCAGAGCAGGCTTTTCCAAGGAATTGATATTGTCACGAATAATTCTTCGTGGCATCATCCTCTTGTACTCCTAGGAGCTGTGGCCAGGAATGCCGCGTGAGGACCTCCATACCCCATTGGAACACCAAAAACTGAAATCTTTTTATAGTAAAGTAAGCGCTACAGCCACGTTTCCAGAATTAATACCAGAATTAATAGCCAGAAATAATGCCATAATAAATATTGCAAAACAGAAAATTGATTACTGAAGAATTTAAAAGGAATTGCATGCATATTGAAGATTTTTAGCACTTGTAACTCCTAGCGGTAGAGAAATCCCTTATAACCCTTTGAAGTTGCCACGTGTCCATAAACAATCTAAATGTTGAAAATATCAACAACTGTAGCCCCATTTGAGTGAACAACCCCATTTCCATTTCCATTACCATTGAGTTAGGGGGAGTCTCCCTCTTTCATGTTTCATTCATATATGTAACCTTCCATGAAATCAATAAGTTTTCAAAGAGGGGGTGAACCGTTTATAACTTAAAAATTCATATAGCCCATCCATGGAATCAAATCTACCATAGCAACTTGTCAATAACCTCCATTCACTCTATATGTAACCCATTCATGAACCGTTACATTTGATCTCCCCTCTATGGAATTTAATACCCGTCATTAAATAACCGTTTCAAAGAGTTTTTCTAGAGAGGGTGAGAGTGTGAGGAGGCTTACGTGGCATCACAAATAGAAAGCAAGCTTAAGTGGCTTTACATATGAGAAGTATATGCTTAGGTGGCATAAGGAGGATAGATTTCACTCTAGCATATAGGAGTAGTATAGATTATCAAACTACCCCGGTAAAGGTTGCATAAGGTGGGGGTATTCCCTATGCAGAGGACTAGTCAAGGCTCGGGATATCAACATTTATCAAAAAAAAAAAAAAGGAAATAGTTAAAGTATCAATGAATTTCATTTCCAAACCTAAGGCACCACCTCATTGGTGGATGCCCCTCTTAAATGCTCACCACAGTTAGTGAGTATTTAAGAGGGGAGCATCCATCAATGAGGTGGTGCCTTAGGTTTGGAAATTGAATTCATGGGTACACCTATCACTACTAAAAAAAAGAGCATGGATAGGCGTTGGTGAGTATTTAAGAGGAGGCATCCACCAATTGGTGGATGCCTTAGGTTTAAAAATGGGATTCATTCGTACGTTAAGTATTTCCAAAAAAAAATAGTGATAGGTGTACCCATGATAGGCCTTAGGTTTGAAAATTGAATTTATGGGTACGATTGACTATTTTCCAAAAAATAAAAAAAAACTGCCCTCGCACGGAATATTGTAATAATGCTTTTTCTGGGTTGCTATTGTCTCTTCATTGTTCAACGGTACTCTTGTTCATATTTCATAATTAAGTCTCATTCCCTCTCTCCCGAATAAGGTTGTCAGACCGCCCGATTAATAAAAGGTCCCAACCCGACCCGCCAATAGCCCTCTTTCTCTCCCACACTACAAAATGCTAAGAAGGCCACAAAGGGCTGAGACCGTGCATGTGATGCACGGAACTCAAACTTTTATTGAATCCATTTTTATCACATACACGGTCTCGGTGTGATCTCGACCCTACGGTCTCACTAGCATTTCTCCGTAAGATAAACCGATACACAGGAAGAAACATGAAATGATGGGACAGAAGAAGCTCATGTAAAAAAAAAAAACACTCGCAATTGGGGATTTTGATGTTGAGCAAGATAAAATATCTGCCCCTTCCCCATTTCTCGTTGAGAGAGAGAGAAAGCAATATCAGTTGGTTGGGGACCTGGGGTTGGGGTCTACAAGCCTGGGGTTATTGGATCATTAAAAGGGGAAAAAAAAACAATATTATGAAAACGATGCGAAAGCGAAATATCAAGAAACCCTTTATTATGTCATCGAGACCAAACAAAAAAGAGACCAAATAAAGGACCACCAAAACTAAACTCTTTCAGAGTTTCTCTTTGCTTCTTGCTTCTCTCTCTACTGTGATCGAAATAGTAAAAGGATTACATAGGCTGATGAATTCATCAATCCAAAAGGTAATTTCGGTGTATCTATCCTCTATTTAAAATACAAAAAGGAGAATTTGTTACAATGTACAAGGATAGTTTCCTTAAAAGTTTAAGAAACTATCCTTAACAATCTATACTTTGAGATCTTCTATAGCAGAGAATCGTGTGGTTGTATGATACTTTCGGGTGTCCTATTGAGTGTGGACACATGAGGTGTATTGCCGACTTAATACTCGTCTTCTATACCCACCGTCAAATTGGGTTGAGGGCTGGACCAAAGGCTGAGTTTGATCCTTAGTGACTCGAACAAGTGACGTGGTTAAGGCTTGCTAAGGATATCAACAACTTGGTTGGCGGAAGGCACAAACCGAGTGAGCAAAGCACTCAGAGTTACCTTTTCTCGGACATAATAGTAGTCTATTTCAATATATTTTGTTCTGACGTGGAAGACTGTGTCAATCATCATGTGTAGAACTGATATGTTGTCACAATAGAGCGTAGGTGGCTGATGCAAATAGACTCCAATGTCACGTAGGATGAATGAAAGCCATGTAAGTTCAGCTACAATGAAGGAAAGAGCACGATACTTAGCTTTTGTACTGGAACGTATCACAGTTAGTTGTTTCTTTACGTTTCAAGAAATACAATTGCCACCCAAATACAATAACCAATTTTTGATCTGCGTGTAGAAGGCATAGAGAACCTTTTGATTTTTTGATAGGAGACGGGTTACATGATGAAGAGTGCCCTACACTGAAAATAAAAGTTGGTTGGTTTTGCATAAATTAAAACGCATAGTTGACACTGTAGGAATGTCAACTCTTTTTTTTTTTTTTTTGGACCCCGACCAAATATATAAAAGAGAAAGGCACTTACATTCTCGAGTACATTTTTCTAGCTCTATCCTCACGAATAAAAGTTTCAATATCCCTAAGAAATAAAGATTGAGGAAAAGCCAAAGAAGAGTTATCAATACAAAGTTTAGATAGAGCATCGGCCACTCTTTTAGTTTCACGCCAAACATGAGTCACTAAACAAGACTCGAATTCCCTATTCTGTTCATTGGCTTGGTTGATGTCCCCCCACCATCTCCATGGGGAGTCCAGCTGTCCATTGTTGCACTTCGCCACTCAGTTTGAGTCTGAATAGATCAAGAGGCAGGAGATACTGTAGTCTTTTTCCATCTGAATTCTTTTGATGATTGCTTTCAATTCAAGTATATCAATTTCTTCACGCTCACACCCATATGCAAAAGCAGCACAAGGTTCCCCCGCATGATCACGAAGGATTCCTTCCAGTCTGGCAGCATTTTCATGTAGGGATCCATCGGTATTCAAAGCCCCAAATCCTTGTGGCGGAGGGCACCAAGCACATTACCTTCTTTCCAAAAACTGATACTCCACATCTAAGCCCCAATCATGCATGAAGGTTGGTTTCTCTCAGTGTCCTCCACTTTCAGTTTAACAATAGCAAAACAACTTTGCCTATCATTTCTAACGATCTGGGCTATTGAAGAATGGTCCTTGCACTAATTTTTAAAAATTTTGTTATTCCTCTCCCCCCCACCAAAATATGATAAATTGTGGCGTTGAGTGCAACTTTTTCGCCATCTAAATTGGACCATCACCTCTTAATGGATTGGCGATCCAAACCTACTCTTCATTTCAACCAAGAATGTTTCGATTCCTAAAACCATACCATTCGAGGACACATTCTCATATGAGTTTTATAAAAGGGCATGGAAACAACAAATGGTTCAACCCTTCCGGTTCTAACAAAAAATACACATCAGGATCTATTAAGGATTTCATGCCTCATTAGGATATCTTGCGTTTGAAGCCCCTTTGACTAGGTAAGCCAAGCTATGAGGCTATGGCGAGAGATGTTCATCTTGAACCAAACCAAAATCCTCCAAACTATATGAGGTTTCTCTAACCTGATAGCCTGTCATTCCGATTTGAAGGAGTATGTCCCTTTGTCTGGTAAGTATTAAGTGTTGGAGCCCATCTACAATACTCCAATAGAATTGAGTATCATCATGCTTCAGGTACCGAAGTTTGGTCATAAGAGGAGTGGAGATGGGTAGGTTGTGTTTCATCCGAGCTCGTTCAATGAGTTCGAAAGCATATTTGGATCGTCGAAGGAAAAAATCACTAGTAAACTGTTGAACCTCGATTTGAAGGAAATAGTAAAGATATCCAAGATCCTTCATAACAAGTTCCTTCCTTAGTTGTCCAATGAACTTGTCAAGAAAAATTTTGTTACCCCCGGTCAACATAATATCATCAACATATAGGAGAGTACTAAGTATTATGTGGCATATAAAAAGAGAAGAGTCTGCAGAGTTGCAAAAGAAGCCGACTGATATGAGAACTGATATGAGAAGGCCTGCTTGAGTTGGCATACAAGAGTGGGTTGAGATGAGTCTTGGAATCCAGCTAGCTGGCTGGTCCAAGTACATGGATTTGTCCATACGTCCATGGAGGAAGACGTTTTTGACATTCAACGGACAAATGTCTCACTTATGAGCCAATGCAATAGTGAGAACAATCCGAAGTGTAGCCGGTTTGATGATATAGGAGAGGGACTCTTGAAAATCAATATCGGGTTTTTGATTAAACCCTTTAACGACAAGCCGGGCTTTTAAACGCTGCAAGGAACTATCTAATTTAAGTTTGGTCTTGTAGGCTCACTTGCAATCCACCACATTCATTGTGATCATTCTTGGTACCAAATCCAAGTCTAATTTTGATGAAGAGCAATCATTTTCTCTTGCATTGCAAAGAGTTCTAATTAGATTACCACAATCACACCAATTAAATTTCAATACACGGGGAAAGAGAAATAAAGTTAAAATAAAATAACAGTTTACTGTCACGTATCAATTTGCAATTGGGTGGTCCGTTTGGAAGAGGACCCCGTTTTTCCATTTTTCCCGTTGCAAATAACCATCCGGGGTGTTTAAGAACGGACTTAATCATTTTGGAGACCAACAAATATAAATACAAATACAAATATTCTGATGACAGGGTGCGAAAGCGAAATATCATGAAACCCATTATTGTGTCATCCAGACCAGACAAAAAAAGACGAGGACCACCAAAAGGTCCAAACAGATCTGAAGAGGAGAAGATGGTCTGCTCTCCCCTCAGTGATACTTAGATAATTAATGGGGGGTTTTCTTGTTTTTCACTTCCCCACGCTTCACAATTAAAAAGAAACTCATGGAAAGCTGAGCCATGACTCTTCCTTTTCTTTCTTTTACTCTCTACAGAACAGAAGAGAGAAAGCTGTACTCTCCTCGATAACATGAAAGCATGTCTAAAATTGTTTTTTTTTTTTTTAAATTATAGAAACCCCATTTTGTTAAAACTATACTTTTCTTCATTCAGACTCAAAAGACTAGCTTCTTCTCAATTTACTGACCTTAGCACACAATTGGAAAGTTACCAAACAAGCAAAATCATGCCATTTAAACGAGTGTACTCTAAAAGAATGTCTTCCTTGCCCCTCATCAGGTACCCTGGATTGTTTGACAGAGTTGGAATTCAAGATTCCGATTTTCGGAAATGCCAATTGAAAACCACTAAATGAAGTAGAAAACTGCAAATTCTTCTATTAACCGGATTAACAAGAATCTAATTATTTAGTGTTTTTTTATATGTATGCAATGGGGCGTTTACTTCTCATTTAGTATAGATCGAATCGCAGCCAATCGTATATCTCGAGCCGAAAACAAAAAAAACAAAAAAAATCGCAGCCAATCATGATTGAACACAAGGAGAGTTCATTCATGTGTTCCTACTAACCCCTATTAACTGTGGTTAAAATTTACTAACCGGTTCACTATTCTAACCTTGGTCTATAGAAAAAATATCAACTCTTTTAAGGGTTAAAAGTTCTTAACTAGATTTTAAATTTTTTTCTAAAAACCAAAGATTAGATAATTGAACTCTTAAGGGTTAATAAATCTTAACTACAATTAATAGGGGTTAACAGGGAGATGTTCACTTATGGGTGCGATTAAACTCTCCCTAAGTTCAATCGCGATTGGCTGTGATTCGATCTCCATTTAGTACACCCCCTCTCCTCCCATAAAAAAAAAAAAAGGAGATTGAATCACATCCGATCGTGATTGAATTCAGGGAGAGTTCAATCACTCCCATAGGTCGATACGTGTCCCCTTTAATTCCTATATTAACTGTGTTCAAGATCCTCAACTTAGTGTTCAATAATATAATCTTATTTTTTTGTTTTTAAGTATTAAAAAAATATTTAACTCCAGTTAAGAATTTTTAATTCTTAGGATTTATATTTTTTTTACATTATTTTCAAAAAAATTAAGATTAGAATATTGAACACGGTTTAGAGAATCTTTAACATGGTTAATAGGGTACATGTGTTAAGCTGTGGGAGCGATTGAACTCACCCTGAATTCAATCACGATTGGCTGTGATTTAATCTCATAAAAAAGACAAGCTCCAAATTATTCTAGATGTCAGAATTATCCAATTTCCTTTCCGGCTCAGTATCCTCTCAAAGTTCAAACCGAGGAGACTCTCCAGTTGAACCCCTAGAGGTCACCACGTGTCTCCTTTGACACCCCTTAACCATGAGTAAGGTTCACCCACCCCTAGGGTTCACCCATCCATCCTTGGTTTTTTTAAAAAAAATATTAATTCTTTTTTTTAAATAAAAAACTTCTTTTAATATTAAAAAAACTCTAAAAAAAAGTTTTTTTAATTTAAAAAATAATAATTAATATATAAAAAAAAAAAAAAAAAAAAACCAAGGATGGGTGGGTGAACCTTACCCATGGTTAAGGGGTGTCAAAGGAAACACGTGGCGACCTCTAGGGGTTCAAACCGGAGAGAGTCTCCCCGGTTTGAACTAGAGAGGATCCTGAGCCTTTCCTAAACCAAATATGACTAATGTTCCTATTCTGGTTAAAGATAGGATGTGAACGTGGCCACAAAAAAATCTTTAAAAAAGGAAAAGGATGGACCAGGTCCATTCAAAAACCACAAAAAAAAGGCAATTCCCAGCCTGGCCCATCGACACAAGTGGTTGAAGACTTTACCAGGTTACAAGACATGGGCTCTTCACCAATCACAACCAGTCAGGTTATTCCGGAATTGGGTGGGCAATTCCACCTTAGCTCCTGCCATTCCTAGATGTGCCGGCTCGGAACAGTAGCTTCTATAAGCCTCTGCTGTGAAGAAAGATTTCGCCTCTGTAAAGGCGACATAAAACGGGGGCATTCTGTGATATTGATGAGTTGTTCCTTATTGCAACTTATGTTAACAACTTCAGTCCAGATTAATACAAGGAAACAAAAACAATATAAATAACAAACATTTTAAGCAAATAGTATTTGCAACCTTCTTTTCATCATAGAAGAGTTTTGACTGTGTTTACATGACAGACTTAACTACCACCAATAATCCCCTCAAAAAGGTAAAGAGGCCTTTTGAATCAAAAACCAAATAAAGAAACTCAAGAATCATATCACAGCACAGCAGGACCCTTACAACAAAAAACAACTCTGTTTTTTTTTTACTTCCTCCAAGCTATATACTAGGAAAAATATAGGTTGGGACTAGTAAGTTCACCCAGAAACCGACGACAGTTACCAACTTTGCAGCAACTACTACTACTACTACAACTAAGACACTATAAATGAATAAAGAAAACCGGACTCAATAACCCACTTTGCGACAACAAGGATCTCTTAGGCTTTTTCCTGTTGTATACCACTGAGAATGTAAACTACCAAACTACACCCATTTATAACCCAGTCACCATTAACCCCACCCCTTATTTATTTGACCAGTGTAGAAGGAACCAACTCACTTCTGTATCTCTTCAACCACACCTGACCAGACCAAACACGACGACCAGACTGTCTGACCCAACCCCAACATACATTCTGTCACCCGCAATCTTGACCTCGATTCATCCATACAACCAACCAAAACCCTGCAAATTTTCAAAACTGCGTCAAAAAATATCAAGATCAAAAAATGAATTTGTCTGCCGCATCTTTAATAATCCTTGTTATAATGAAGGAAATAATTCCAGTGAAGACAACCAACTTGCCTGTGCATACATGTGGCATATGCAGGGGGTTACGAACCAACTCACCTTGGAAAAGGCTATTAGGGCATCTTCCTGACACATGCGTAAAAAAAATAACTGTAATGTAAACAGGTAATTGTACCTTTAATTGAAGTTGAATCCACCAGAAGGAACGGGAAGCTCATTCCCCCCGAAGCGGAATCCAGGTTGGGAAGCATCACCCGGTGGCAAAGGCTCATCATCTTCCTCTAACCAATATGTCTCAAGAATCTTCACTGCCTTCTCATAGATCTCAGTGTTGTCATGACTCTGTAGGTTTTCAATTTTATCTAACCCCTCAGCATCATCGAGCAACTGAGCATAGATATTTACACCTCCACTGTTACCCAAATTCTTCTCAGCTTCCCCAATCTTCAAGATGTTCTCAAGCCCTTCCAAACATACTGTGACAATCCTCGGGTCAGGACAGACGAGAAGATCACACAATGGCTTGATACAACCTTGACTCACCAGGTATCTATCACACACAAAGATAATCAAAACCTAAAAATTAGAATGTAAAATAGGAAAATTACAATAAGAAAACAAAGAATTTTCAAAGAAAAATATACTTGATTTGCTCATGGTTACCGCCGGATGTAGCATTTGAGATTGCCCATGCAGCCTCTTTCTTTATATCAAACTCTGCAGTTTGAAGCAGATGGACTAGGGGGGCAATGATACCAGCCTCAATTACAGCCTACATTTAAAGTGTCATTCTCTTACTTGGAACGGTTTCACAAGATAGAAAATTACAGCCCATCAAAACACTAAAGAACAATCTTGACAAGTAAAAACAGCCAGAATAAAGGCATTGAGACAATCCTTATAATAGCACAATCTAAAAAACTTGGAGAAACTGGTTTACCTGTATCTGATCCTTGTTTCCAGCCGTGATGTTTGAGATGGTCCAGCAAGCTTCCTTCTTGATACTCTTCTTATGATTATTTGTCAACAGGTTCAAAAGGCATGGAAGTGCTTGATGATTGATGATACACTAGAGGACAGACAAAGGAATCTTAACCCCATCAGATCAGATAGAGATATAGCATGTTGAAATTGAAATACAGATGCCATATCAAGTACAATGACCAAGATCATAAATAATAATTGAAAAACAAATCATGAATAGAACTGCAATTTCCTCAACCTTCCATACGTCACACCAAGTGTTAATATAACAGTAAAAGGAATTTTAATGAGGCACTGCTAGGCAATAGGCATAGAAAATGGAAATCAGACAACAGGCTCAGCACATAGCAAGCTAAACAACAATCAATAATTCAGAGAAGATGAAACGCCCAGGTACCAATCTGTCAGCCCATTTTTCAGTGCAAATGAATTAGCAGCAATGGCCCAACTACAGGAAAGATACTGAGACCTTAGGAGGCAGATGTTTCCACAAGCATCAGAGAAAATTACAACACCAAACATCATAAAGTGCATTATATATATAGCACTAATATATTAGGATAGCTTTTTAGAAACATCTGCCACCTAAACAAATTTCATGAAATCCTGAACACCAAGTTACAACAGAACTAATAATATGTCAAAACCATGTCATGCTGCATTGTCCATACACAGTTGCAATCCTATGGTGGTATTAGGGAAAATCAGGCAATCCTGATGTACTCCAAGAATGAGAAAAGATCTAAGCAAATATACTATTAATTAAGTTCTTCGTCTGGAAAAAAATGGAAGACAAGAATGACCGCTTGTTTGACAGGTAAACTTCCCCATTACCAAAGCGGATGGGATGTGAGGGAGGTTGCATCCGATGTAATTGGGGAGGCAAGTCAATTTAAGAAAGAAAAGAAAAATCTGAAACTGTAGAGCATGCCTAAACAGATGTGCTGAATCTAAACAGAAAGAAAGAAACAATCTGAGAGAATATGAGAGACTAACCCAAGGTAAATAAAGATGGGATTATTACATTTTTTTTTATCAGTAATCAAAAGAATATATTAATCAAGAGAAGTTAATACAAGAAAGAAAATATTAGAGTTTACAACAACATAAACTAAAATACAGCATCGTAGCATGTGATACCCTGGAATATGTTATGTGTCAACCCATCACGGAGTCCAAATTCACTCCACCATTCCGGCTAGAGATCCAATCCAAAATAATTAGGGTATACAAGCTTGAATATGTGAAATAGAGGATTGGGAATTTTCAAAGACTCATATTTCTCTCCTTCCAAATGACCCATGAGATAGCTCTCGGGAACACTAACCAGATTACACTCATAGCATCATCTGCACTAGCCAAAAACCAGCAGGATAAGAAGTTCTGAAAGGAAGAAGGGAAGACCCAGTCCACCCCTAAGCGAGATAGAAAGTACCCCCAAATAATACTCACAATTGGACAATGCAACAACAGATGGTCCACCATCTCTTCCGCTTGAAGGCATAGGAAGCATCAATTGGCTAACCTCCACCCTCTATGTTTTAAGTGATCACAAGTAAGGATTTTGTTCAAAAATACATTCCAGAGGAAGGAGACCTTGGATGGAATGTCAAGATTCCACATTTGTCGATGGGAAAAGGGTGCAAAGGATGGTAACTCAACTAAACATAGTAGTGATCTGATTGAAAATCGACCATTGCTGCTTCTGGACCATAGTCTACAATCCCGATCATCAAGGCTCACAAGGGCAGAACCGAGACAGGACAATAAGAGACCCAACTCCTCAAATTCTCAATCATTAAAATCACTTCGTAGCTTTGGACACCACACAACCCTCCCCTCCCTCATCCGAAAGCATTCCCATATACCTTTGAAGCAAAATAATTGAAGATAAAGATTTATTTGCAACTTCTCTTCCATACACCTTTGAATAATTTCACATTTGAGATTAAAAATCACATATGACCTATGTCACCCAAAACAAAAAACGCATTTTATACACGTATTAAATTCTTTGGGGATGTTGCCGTTTTAAACAACGTACAAATGTTGTATTAAGTTTAAAACGGTGATACCCATATAAAACACATATTAAATGCATTTTCTTATCAAACACATATATTATGCGTACAAAAAGCATATTTCTTGTTTAAAAAGTTTTCAAGAGTCGCCGTTTGAAACAGCAACCCCCTATTTTTTATCCTTTGCATAGGGTTTATTTCTACAATAATATTATTGAATTTTATGTTAGGGTTTGAACTTTAAAGCTTATGTGAAGATTTGAATATTATGGGGTTCTAGTTTAGAGGATGATGGTATGACAAT
Organism: Tetracentron sinense; assembly: GCA_015143295.1. NCBI lineage: Eukaryota > Viridiplantae > Streptophyta > Magnoliopsida > Trochodendrales > Trochodendraceae > Tetracentron > Tetracentron sinense. The sequence goes on along the minus strand of CM026566.1, from coordinate 37,774,255 downwards.
TTATTTTAAAATGGTGAATGATAATAATATATGTTTGTTAAAATGGTTGAATGCGGAATGATGATATTTTGAGAGCTATACAATTGCAACTCTTTTGTTGAATTACTAGTTTAAATGATTGGTGGTACTTGGTATCATGTTTCTTATTTATTTATAAATTATTAATTATTTTTTAAATATTTTCTTGTACTTTTCCCATGTTTTTATCATATAAAACTCATATTTCCCAAACGGATCATTGTCATTTAAAACCCATACTAGTAATTGGCAGTGTAGTCAAGGTATCACCTAGGCTATTTTGGACCATCATCGCCTAGGCGCCTCTCTAGTCGGGAGGAAATCACTGGGCCCTCTTAACTGCAAACCTATTTATAGTGTTTATAACTTATTTACATATAAAACTTAAACTTTCATTTACTTGAGATATTTATATGTAAATAAGGTTATACCACATTCAAATTCAATAAAAATTATCCTAGATCTAAATTCTTGAAAAATACAAAATCAACTTCTAGTTCAAGAAATAAATCCTCTTTTTAGGGATTAGGTCAAAATTTCAACCTGCACGTGCTAAGATATTTCTCAAATCTTAATATTTCATAAATTCTACTATATCAGAATATTATTAAAACTCAAAAGCCCACTAAAGAGTCTCATATTTTAGTCTTTAAAAATGTTTTCATCTATAAAGTCAAAAATCAACCAATAGAGCAGCAGAAAAAGACTTACGCCACTTGATTTGTTGGATATTTATCTTGTTCTAAGCATTGAGAGAGAGATCGGAGCATTGCAATTAGAAGTATGTTGAAAACTTCCCAATGATATTCTCTCTTTTTTTTTTGATAGGTAATGGTCATTGTATAAAAGAAAAAACAAGAAGAAACAACCGGCACAAAAGCAACCGCCCAAGGAAAACCAAAAAGGTCAAGCTAAGATACTTGACCATCTATACAAAAAGTCAGTCCATTGGACCTTCTTAAAATCAACTAACACAGAAGACCAACTATATAACAACCACCCAATCTTGAGAATAATTTTGGGCGTCGACTCTTCCTTATCTTCAAAAATTCTTTTGTTTCGTTCCCTCCACAAACCCCAATAAATCGCCGCCAAAAGCATTCTCCAAACCTCATTTCCCCTCTTAGTAAACACTCCTTTCGGCCAACCCAACACCACCTCCCCCAACCCTCCTTACGAAACTCAACTCATTCCAAAGAGCCCCAAAAAATGATTCCAAACTACCTGCGCTTGAGGACAATGTAAGAAAAGATGATGAACATTCTCCTCAACCTGCCTGCACATAATGCATCTATTAGGAATGATCATTCCCCTATGAATTAAATGATCAGCCGTGAGAACTTTGTCTAAAGATGCCGCCCAAAGAAAAGCCTGAACCTTCAAGGGAATCTTTAGCTTCCAGATACTCCTAAAAGCAATATTTCTACTCCCCTCCTCCCTCCTTCCTTCTCCCAAAGCAAAAAATAACAATGGGCAATTGAAAACTCCTCCTCTACACCCCCTTCTCATCTTCTTCTATCTTCCAAATCTTGATGAATCACACACGTTGAGAGCAGTCTTTGCAACTCCAACCAATCTCCCAACTCTCTTTCCCCAAAATTGTCCCTACTAAATCGAGGACCCCCCTAACCACACCATCATGAACCTCATAACAATCCTGCACCTTCACATCTTTCTTAAGCACCAATCTATAAAGATTCGGAAACCTGCTACACAGCGAACCCTCCCCAACTAGTCATCCTCCCAGAACCTCACCCTACTCCCATTCCCTACTCTGAATTTTAAAAAATCATGAATCAATGCCAAAGTCGTCATCACCCCTTTCCAAACTCCCACCCCATAAGACATCCTAATTTATGTTATTAGTGTCAAATTTAACTTGAGCCACCATTTTGACAAGGAAAATAAGCTTGTAACCATTGTAATTAATTTTTCGCCTAGGTGTTTTTGGAGGGGTGGCGCCCGACTAGGTGATTAGGTAGGCGGAAAATGCTAGGTGTGCGCCTAGGCAATGCCTAGGCATTAGGCACTTAGGCGACGCCTAGGCGTTAGGCACTTGGGCGTCGCCTAGGCGTTAGGCACTTGGGCAGTCGCCTAGGCGCTTGCTTTTAAACACTGTTTTCTTTTTTAAGTAAATCATGATTAGTTTAGTTAATATTGTTTATTATTTCAGTTTACTTAGTTTATAACTCAATATAAATACCCCCTTTTCTTTTTTAGGGTTTATACCATAGTTACCAAGTCGTGAAGCGAAAACGAGAAACGAAGCGAAAGCGAGAAGCGGGAAGTGAAGCTCAAAAAATCCTTAGGAAACGGGAAGCGAGAAATAGATATAGGTGCATCATTCTCATTATATTAGGATGACCAATTATACCTTAAATTTTATTTTATATGAAGTATTTGTGGAGAAGTAAGTGCCTTATAGTCTTAGGTTTCAATTCAACGATACTTGCCTAGGATATATGTCGTAGGCTTTAGACTCAGGTCTATCCCATCACTTCCTAAATAGGAAATTCATAACCTCCTTGACCACTAAATGAGAAGCGAGTGGAAGCGAGTCTAGGAAACGAGTTTCATGGGAAGCGAGCTTCTCACCTTGTACATAGCTTCCCGGCAACTATGGTTTATACACACTTTGGGAGAGAAGAGGAGACGAAGGAGAAAGAGGAGAAGGAGAAAGGGTGCGTGACTGCGTTCTCTACCTTTGATCAAGGTACCTCTCTCTCTCTCTGCCCAACACAGTGCGGTAATTCTCTACCTTTGATCAAGGTACCTCCCTCTCTCTCTCTCTCCCCAACACAGTGCGTTCTCTACCGCACTGTGTTTTTTTTTTCTTTCCTAATTCCTAAATCTCTCTCTCTAGAACAATGCGGTAGAGAACGCACTCTCTCTCATTCTCACTCTCTCTTTCTCCTCCTCTGTCTTTCGATGTTCTGATTTTCCTTTTTCTTTTTTCTAATGATATAGCCAATGAGTCTTTGTACAATGATTCTCTCTTCCTATCTCTTTCCAAGTGGGGATTCTTCGGATCTGGGTGCGGGGTGCCTTAGAAGTTTGCCGAAATCGAGAATTGGATTGGCCTGGAAGCTCATCTCTCAAGTTATTGATTTTGTTCTTCAGGTGTATGTCTTATCTATCAATCTATCTATCTGAGATATTCCCTTTTAGGGTTTCAGATCATCTTATGTTGTTGATTGTGTTCTTCAAATAGTAGAGTGAAATTTCCTAATTCAGAGAATTACTCTCATCTATCTATCTGTCAGAATGTTCCCTTTTAGGGTTTCAACAATTCAATTCGTCTTCTTTATTGTTTGATCCAAAACATCTGAAACAAAGTAGAAAAGTCAGCTTTCCGTCACCCTAACTTTTCCCTTTTGTTGCAATTGTGGTATGTCTTATCTATATATATGTTTTTGATCGAAAAAATTATAGCATTTATATACATAGATATATAGAAAGAGAGAGAGATAAATTTATATATATATATATGCATTCATGTACATTGTGAGTGTTCATGTGGACACACGCGTACACATAAGAAATACTATATAAATTAATTGAAACAAATAACAAATAAAAAAACTATATTTAAGTTTTAGTTGTGGGTAGAAACTTAATTTTAGTTAATGTACAAGATGTGCATCATACACATAAAGCGAGCTTCAAGACATGAGGCATGTGCCTCATGGGTTTCAAGCCTCATAATTAAGTCTCAAGGCATTTTCCTTAAGCCTCGCCCCAAGAGCCTTGAGGCGTAATCCTCACACGCTTTTTAAACCACTGATATATATATGTGTGTGTGTGTGTGTGTGTGTGTGCATGATTTAAAGAATCGCCGAAACCATTACGTAAAGGTTTCGGTGGCCTCCGATATCCGATACCGTACCTTTACCCGTTAATCCCGAAACAAAACCGTAACACCCAAAACCGTTACGTAACGGGCATTACGCCTGATACGTAAGGTTTCGATCGTAGGAGTGTAGGACTGGGTTTAAAAAATGCTTAAACTCATTTTAAAACCTCATCTTTGCTTCCTCTCTTCTTCTCTACCTATTCTTAGTACATTTTTTTTTCTAAAATCCTTTTGTTTTTTTGTTGATTAACAACTTGATTTGAGGTTTAATTCATAGATTTGAAAGAATCCAAGACAAGGTTCTTTATTTCGGGTATGTTTCAACCTTCAACCCATCTAATTTCCTTATTTCTAAATTTTGAGCTTCATATTGGCTTTAAAAATGTCTTGTTACTCATTTATTATATGTTTTTTTATTTTTTTTCTATTTATTAGAATTTTTTGGATTTTTTTAAGTAAAAAAGAAAAAAAATAAGTAAAGACCGAAACCGTTACGTAACGGCGTTACGTAAAGGTTTCGGCCGTGTCCGTTAAGGTGTCCGAAACCATTTATTTTTAAACCTTATGTGTGTGTGTACTAGTGGGTCGCACTTGCGATGCACGTGAGAGAGGAAATGAGGAGAGAGTGTGGAAAGAGGGACCTAATAAGACCCACTGATGCAATATGTTAGAGGAGAGAATGAATGAAAGAAAATGTGTTAGAAAGGTGAGTTGTACGGCGGTTGAAAACACAGAGAGTTGGTGAAAAAAAATAAGAGTAGATAGTTGAGGGAATCAACCCTATCTAAGGGGATTAAAATTAATAGATTTGAAATGATTTTAATACCCTTAAATATCTTTCACTAAATAGTAATAGGATAATAAAATATTTGGTTTTCTTGTCATAGTAAAAAAAGTCAATCAACACTACCTACCCCTCCTCTCATTATAATAGTAGGGATTTTTTTTTTTTTTTTTAAAAAAAAAAAAAATATATATATATATATATATATATATATATATATCGCCTAAGCATCACCTCACCTAGGCTTCACATGGACGCCTCGACTACACTAGTACTTGGTGACTATGCACATGACAAGCCCGCTACACCAATCCAAAAATTGGCATCTCTCATAGCAATTTCTTAGCACTACCGTCATAGGGCCATAATCTTGTTTAATCAAGGATATTTTTAACCCAATAAATGATAAGTTAATCACTTTAATGTATAGACTGAATAGTTTAACCAGTTGATGTGAAACGATCCATGTACACAAAATTCTCATTATGTACTCAACCTTGTAAGTTGTACTACCTATAATCATTGTCTCACTACCTCATGGTTTGAAAAAAACGCCGAAACAGATATGTATTGCCCGTTCAGAAAGACCCAATCCCATTTTCCTGACATGTACACGTTTTCTTAAGGAGCTATAAGATTTGCCCGAATCCGTGACGTATCAGGCGAGTCCTACGATACTTAACGGTTTCGGCGTGGGACTCGGTCGATGCTTGAAATAAAAGTGGTCACCTAAAGACACCTCAAAAGCTCCTCTTTCATTTCCTTCTTGTACTCTACCTATTATAAATCCTAAAATACTTCTTATCCTTTCAAAGACTTAAAGAAGTAAATTCATACATAATGTCATGGAAGAATACAATACAAAATATAATGCGCCTTTAGAGAGTTCAATACCTGAGTCTGACTATCATCTCCAGTCACGATATTTCCAACTGTCCGAAGGGCAGGAATGAGCACTGAAGGAGATGGGTGACTGAGAAACAAAAATACATATGTTGAAAGCTTTAAGATTATGAAAACAGGGAATTGTAAAGAGAAATCACAATATCCACATGCAAAAATATTACCCAAAGATATGGAAATAACAAGCAATACTCACAGTAAGACCTCAACAAGACGGGGGCAGACACCCGCTTCAATAACTGCTTGAATTTTGTCATTTGTACCATCAGAGAGATATGAGAGTGCCCAACATGCATCAGTCAGGACTTCTTCATCATTTGAGTGAATAAGACGTTCAAGAGCTGGAAGTGCAGGCTTTGTCTGCCCAAGGAATTTCATCAAAGCTTTAGAATATTTAAACACGACCATTAAAAAAATGTTTCAAGCCACAACAGCAGATAACTTAAAACTCCAACCTGCTCAAATGAAGGCTGTGGCTTGCCCCTGCAGAAGTTTGATAGTGTCCAGGTGGCATTTCTGAGCATAGAGAGCTTGGCATGCTCGTTCAATTGTGCCAACAAAGGAATCAAAGCCCCGTGGCCAAGGACAAGATCACGGCATCTAGGAGAATCACCAGCAACATTTCCCAATGCCCAGACAGCCTACATTTTCAGATTGTAGTCAATCTAAAACCTCAAACTCTTTAATTACTTGCAGATAGTAAATTAACTAACATTTAATTTTCCCAATACTACTACAATGTGCATTCAAAGCAAAAATAATAACAAAAGCTACAAAAGCAGGTGAAAATCTTCAATATACACCTGTTCGCGAACATCATCACTCGGGGAACCAAGAAGTTTCACAAAGATTGGGACGGCCCCATGATCAATTACAACCTTGGTGTTCTCCGAGGTTCCAGAAGCAATGTTTGTGAGAGCCCAAGCCGTCTCAAACTACACAAAATTCAAAACAAGAACAAAAGGTAAATATATGAACATACAAACAAATAATAAAAGCCAGACTAGAGGACCATATAGTTTAAACCTGAAGTTGCGGGAAATCCTCCCTCACAAGAAACTCAACAAAGCGAGGAACAACACCAGCTTGAATTACTTCCTCAATTGGAGGGCTGCGTTCTGGTTAATAATTATTCCATTAAATTCGATTTTTATTAGTCAGAACAAAAAATGAATAAATAAAAGCCTTAGAATACCAAGTCCATACCTATTGATAGCAGTTTCCGGAACTGTGTAGTTGCCTCAAGTTGCATATTGCCATCGTCCGACCAAACCCCGGCAACCATTGCCGGAAGACTTTCTAACTGCATTTCGATTAACAAACAGAAAAAGTATAATCAAAACTCCTAATTATTTCTATAACACTTACAATTATAAAAGTTACAATACCCTAATTGATACAGCCGATCGAGGTCAGAATCTCTAAACCCCAACCCTAAACCTAGATCAGAATCCAAGAGTGAAACCCTACAAATCCAAACCCATTGATCCACCATATCAACCACTCGATCCAACGAATCGCTAATTTATATAAAGAGGGGATCAAAATACCTTTTTCTCGACTGTCGAAGCAAGGATCGAGGTCGGAAATTGCTGTGCTTGCATGCCCTCTCTCCTCTTCTTCTGCAAGCTTTCTTCCCTTTTGTTCTTTCGGATCTCGACCATGTTATCTTCTCTCCTTCTCCGACCTTCTTCTGAATCAACGGCGACCTTGTACTGGTTCCGACGAACCTCAGTTCTCGCGTTAGGTCTGAGAGACATGGCTGCTCGATCGAAGAAATCGAAATCAGACCCAAAATCGAAACCTAGAAAACATTTCTAGAGAGAGAGAGAGAAAACGAATACATACCTGGTGGTTAGAGAGAGAGAGAGTGGGGGAGTGTGTTTTTGAAAAGAAACGAAGGCGGACGGAAGAACGAAGGAGGGTTTGGGATTTTTGAAGGGTTGAAAGGAAAGGCTTTATAGCGCTTTAGAAAAACATTGAACGTAAATATAGGCCTGGTTTGAAATCTATTTACGTAAATACCCCAGGTTTTGAATCGAGCTTCTCGTAATTGGCGGGACCCACCTATTTAGCGGGTCCCGCGTGAGGGCCTATTACCCAAAAACATCATAGGGTCAAGAACAAATTATCAGGCCAGTTGTTTGCATGAAGGATAATCAAATGTATAGTAGGTCCCACCGGCTTGCACGCCCCACCGTCCACCGATGTGCAGGAAGTGGGAAGACAGCGGTTTCTGGTCCGGCTGTTAAAAGGCCGGGCCGGGCCTAAGTTATATAGGCCCAGCCCTAATAATCCCCTCCTTGTACGAGGACGAGGAAGGGGAGAAATTCCCCCTCATAACCCTGATTTAAGTTGTTTTAACCCATGTGGTTAATTTCTTTTTAAATAAGGTTATATTCTTTAACTCTATTGATTAATCTTAACCATAGTTAGAGGGGATTCAAAGAAGATACGTGTCCATTTTAATGAGACGAGATGCATCTTTGATTGAAATCATGTAAAGAGTAATAGTTCACTCCACGGGCAAGGAGCGAGCTATTGTTTCTCACTCTCATAAAGCCCCTTCAACTTTTTTACCCTTGTGATTTAATTTTTTAATTTTTTTTCCTAAAAATCAAGGGTAGATGGGTGAATCCTACCCATCTACCTTTGGCTATTCAACTTTTTTTTATAAAAACCAAGTTAGATGGGTAGTCTAAGGTGAGTGAATCGTAACCATAGTGAAAGGGAGTTAAATAGGGGACACATGGTAGAAAAAAGGCGCCCAAGAGACCCTCCTCGTGTCACCGACCGAGGAGGTGAATATTTTCCCCAAAAAAATTTCTGTTAATCAAGCTTGAGCTCAACTCGGCTTGAATAAAGTTTGAGCTTGTTCAAGCCAAGTTCAAAACCTAAACATTTGAGCTCGAATCAACCTCAAGCTAAGCTTAAGCCGAGCTCGAGCATATTCAAGCTAAACTCAAACTTGGCCAAGCTCGGGTTGGCTAGACTACACTCCTACCGAAGACTGATACTTCTAACTAGATTTTAGAATTTTTTTTAAAAAAAAAAAATTGATGTCATTCCCTCAAAACAATCAAGACTTTTCTCTAGCTTCTGTCAAAGAGGATCCAAACTCGTTAATCTTATGCTAACATAAGTACATAATGAGGCAAAGATTTGATCCCAGTCTAGACCCACGAGATTAGTGTTACACTCAAGTCAAAGTTGGCTCATCGACTTCACTCATTTGAGTCAAGCTCAAGCTGACATTTCAAGTTTAAAAAAATCAAGCCAAGTTTTATCTAAGGGTTTTTCCTTGATTGTCCATGTAGTTTGGCTTTGTTCTTAAAATACCCACCTTTTAAGAACTCTTCTATGAATGCCCCCACACACATGTGAAGGAATTCGCACATGCAAATTTTTTTCATTTTATATAAACCATTTGAAGGAAAGACATTTCTTTCCCCTCCATTCTTCATCAACCATGGAGAACTTCCTTCATTCCTCGTCAACAATGGAGCCCCTTCATTGATTAAGAAGAGTTTCTAAAAAATCCATTACCTATCATTTCGACTAAGATTTCCACAAGAGAGCATCATTCAATTAAACTACTAACCATGATTGTGAGAGAATGCCATTAATGAAAGAAAAACACATATTTTTTAGGTTTTTGTGTATGTTTTTTTTTATATGAATAAATTAGTTTAACCTAAAGAAAAATTATTATAATCATGATATTTATTATTTTAAACCTTAAATCACATATTAGATGGTTTTACATATGTTTTCTTTGCATTTTTTATGAGTTACAGTGTGTGGTTGATACTCAATAAGTCGGATCAATACTTCATATCGATACTGGTTGTGTTCTACCATTATGAGTATTGATCAGGTGTATCGGCCACGTGTATCAACCAATATCAATATGAGTATTAAGCAGGTGTATCGACCACGTATATTAACTAATATCGATTTTGCACACAAAAAACTTTGTTGAAACTCAGATTTTTGTGGATTTTTTTAAGAGCACTCCTATTAAATTTGTATTACAACACCAATTAACTGAGAAAAAAGTAAGGAGCTTGATGAAATGGGAAGACTCTTCTTTGATCTTCAAACTCCAATCTATAGAATTCTAGAGATGCTAACGTAGCACCTCTAAACAAGATAGAGAAAATTAAGAGACTGTGATAAGAGAGATAGAGATAAGAGGAAGAAAGAGAATGTGAAGACGTATTAATCTATGAGAAATTTTAGAGGATTGTGATAAGAGAGATGAAGAGAGTCTAGATTTTTTTTTATTCACACTCGTGCATCGCACGAGGGTCACTGCTAGTATATATATATTATATATACATACTTTTTTGATAATACTATTTATATTAATATAAGATATTTAACTTAATAATAAATAAATTTATGAGATAAAATAACAAAAAAAGTGGAGAAGTTAAAAGCAAATACCCTACGTCTAAACTCCTGAGCGTAAAAGCTATCCTCATTTCAATTTTTTGTGTTTAGGATCGAAGTAATTTTGTGTAGCTTCTTGTATTGTGATCTAATATAAAATCGATCCAGATAACCCAATTAAATTCAAATCAAGCAACTTCGAGCTCCAAGCAAAACTTGAGCATGTTCTAGTCAAGCTCAAGCCAAACTTGAGCATGTTCCAGCCAAGCTCAAGCTTAGTCAAGCTTGGCTCAAATATTGGTCTACATGAGATCACCTACTGTAACCATGGATTAGAATCACCCTGAAGTTATACAAAACTGTCATGCATCCCATTAACCTCAGTTGAGTCGACATTAAACTAAACTGTACCAGCCAACCTTTCATCAATGGTGCTTCACCGCCTTGTACTCAAGTAAATGATGCGAAAAGAAGAAGGAAATAAAATATATATGAACATTATGAAGTACTTACTATTTACAAAAGGATCCCTCTGTTGACTGCAAATAAAGCAATACAACAGCAAAACTAGGATTCACATATATGAAAATTAAAAGGCAAAACTGTAAACAATTAATAGAGCATTGCTTGATGACTGTTGCTCAGTAATCTAGCTACAGAAGCCTTTTAGCAGCGACATCCCTCCTCATGGACAGGTACCCTCCATTTAATGGCAGCCGAAGCTTAAACCACCCCATATTGAGTTTACCACTCTTTGAGATCCCTTGAGGCGGGGTGCAAACGGTTCCCGTGCCCCCATGTTGAAGTCCCTGGAAACCAAGCCGGCATCTGAACCTGAACATTGTCATCCACTGCTAGATGCCCGCATGGCATAACAGGATCCGATGACCCAGTTGGAGACCAATCATTTCCGCTGCTCTCACAGGGTATGGTGCAAGAATTCCTCATGTTGAAACTGTTCCTTTGAATTGGAGTGTAAACTTTCGGCGGACAATCCTGCTTCATAGCAACTTGTTCCAATTGAACACAATCTTCTACAATATACTGCGCTGTGGTTGATTGGTTGAAACTCAATTGTGTTGCCATTTGATCTGCAGAAAATTACAGGAGGAAAATACAAGGTTAGGAGGAAAGGGAAAACAAAAATAAAAACTATAAACTTCCAGTCATTACAAAAAGAGGAAATCTGAGGTACCCGTCTATCAGACGGTAAAGACTAACAGTCCATCATGGTGCATACACATGGGGATGGTAACCACCATATATTGGCTCACACCTAGAGGATTTCCCTATGCCAATATTGTTCTGATCATATGAGAAAATTCATCCGTCTCATTGTATTCTTGTGGAAAGCTTAGTAATGGTAAATAGTATCATAGTTGGTAGATCTAACAGTAATAAGTAATAATCATCTGTTTTGACAATTATTTGGTGAAACTCATCAAAAAGCGGGCTGGACCCTTGCATGTGTACTATCAGACCATTAATCGAGTACCAGTACAGTCTACCAATGGGTACCTTATATGTTTTCGTTTTTTAATTTCTCAGAATACCTTGATGTGTAACAGGAAAATCGGGAAGCTGAACAACAAGGCTCGACCCTGGAAAAGATACAGCTTGCAGCCTAGGCAAGGGCCTTGAAGGGCCAACAACCAACGTATCATCAATCTCAATCATGTCTTTCACATTTTTATATGCATGCTGCTTCAAACTATCCACCAGAAGCTGCCAATGGACCAGTGCAATTGATCATTTCCAATCAAGATAGAAACATTCCCAAAACAAAATAACAATAATATTAGTAATGATATTATTATTTTAATAATAATAGTGAAAACAATAACACTATTATTATTATTATTATTATTATTATGACAATAATTAGTAACTGAGAAACCCATCAATCAGGAGCAATGATCCCATCCACTAACCAACCAAATCAGTGAAAACTTATGATGAACAACAAATTTTTATTAAGAGCTAATTTTGGGATAAGGATGATTAGTTGGTAAACTAGAGTGAGTTACTGGATAGAAAACACACACCATCTGAGATGAGGTGAGGTTATTTAGAGCCTGGTAATTCTGGCCATCAAATGTTGCCCAAACAACAATGTAGATGGAATTGAACACAAGCCCAACCCTTTGTGCAGCATTGTAGTACATGTACAACTTATTATCTAAAACACAAGCTGTAGCATGTTGAATGATTGTCTCCCATGTCTTGCTTGACATCCCATTGCCAAGGATCTACAGTTTCAACAGTAATGGATGAAAACATTAGTTAGGAAATCAGAAATGAGAAAATTTGAACTGTTTATCAGTATTGTCATTCAGACAAAAGAATAATTTTCTTACACTGCGTAACAAGGATGGATCAGTGACCAATAACCGCATGAAGTCCTGCACTGTGTTAATTCCATTATCAGCCAACCGGCTATGAAATGCACCATCTTTGCCTATCTTTTCCAAACGCCAAATTTCATCACCCAAGGATGGGGGGTGGTGCTTCCTATACACTGAATGAACAAATCATGTTTCAGTCTCAGAATACCGGCTAGGGTCCTTATCAGTAGGAAATGATGCAGAAGCAAGTTTCATGCTTTCTAACTTTAGAGTAAAAGAGCTATTCATCACACAAGATATTCCACAATTTCAAACTTGTTAAAAAGTAAGTAACCTGGAAAGAAGCAAGAATCAGCAGCATGCTAATAATGCACTTATTTTTTACTACAATGCACCTGTTCCAAGAATTGCTAAGAACAAAAACAATGTTCTAGAGCCCCTTAGAGATGATGGGGCAATCCCATCTAGATTTTGGAGAACATAATTTTTAAAGGGTTGGTCAATGGATAAGGGTCATATTTTTGGATTTTCTCTTGCAGGGTAACCAAAGGCTCACTCTGGGAATTGCCCAACCCAGACATGGGAATAATGGGCATATTTCTCCTTACGAGGTGGATAGCGCAATTTTAACGAAGAAGATTCTCATAACGAACTGACGTGGAGGAAGATCTCAGCTTTAGGAAACCAGACAATGGAAGAGCCTTCACAACTATATGGCTAGCATTCTTAAAACATGTGCTGAATCACATTTTTCTTCTATTCAAGATACAGCAATAAGTAACGGGGAGTTTGGTACTGTTGATTGTTTTATAAGTATGATATTCATGATTACATAGGGACCATTGACACGAATGCCAGGAATAAAAGTTGGTAACTTGACAAAATTAGTCTCAAATATGAGTTTCAAATAAAAATTCAATTGATGTTGAAAACTAACCATTCTTCAGAATACGGGTGAACAAGGAATGAAAATAGAAAGAAAAAAAAAGAGAAGAAAAAGAGAAAACACAGAATATGCTGGAGATACAATTCAATCAGAGCAACCTTTATAACTTAGACAAACAGATTTTCCATTATTGTTCATATAATCATAGGCGAAGACCTGATCTTTAGGTGACTATGGAAATAAAAGTTGATCTTGTTAAAAAGGAAAAAATTACTGCAAAACCAATTTTATTGATGTCTCCGATGTCCGAAGTGACAAAACCAACATAGCCAAAGCATATCAAAAGTACCAAAAGGGTTTAAAGCTAAAATCAAAGCCTTAAAAGCAAATATACCATCAAAGAATCTGTAGAGTTATTTGTCAATTTAGAAGAGTTATTAGATTAGTGAAACAAATGACACAGTATAAGCACTTTTCCCTAACAAATCAAGTCATTCATCATTCTATTTTTGAACTTCCAAGGGGATTGAGATTAAAGTGTATCTTAAAAATGAAATGAACTTACACACTCCACGATGATCTTTTACAATGAAAGCTTCACTTCTTGCTTCTCTAATTCTTTCCTCACTGCAGGTGCTTTGCACAGCTCTAGCTCCTAACCTGAACTTTCGACTCCGTATCCAGCTGGAATTATCTGTAAAAGTGATGTCACCAAGATGGCCAAACCCATCTATCAGTGAAATTACCAGATCTCCCATCACCAATGGCCTTTTACCTTCTCTTTCACGTAATATACTGGCAGCAAATTCCTTCTCGGTCCAATCTTCTTGTCCATCAGTACCAAAATCACCATCAAGGACAATAATCTCTATCTTGATTGAAGATAAAGGACAAGATGTGATTCTATTCTTGGAAAAAACACCAAAAATACCTATTTGGACAGGTCTATTGTCCTCTGCTACTATCCTGCTGCCCGTGAAAATTGTAAGGGGCAACTTATTAATGAAATGCAACTGCCAGCCTCTTGATCCAGATGGCTCAATCTGATTCAGGGAAGGTCTACAAAAAATCCATATTCAATTTTGGGTAAGAGAGCATTTAGTTAGAAAAGGAAAACCTGGAAAAGAATACAGTGGATAAACATGCATAACCGAATCTCCCCACACAATCAAGCCTTTGCATGTGCAAGGCCACCATGCCACAACCCATACATATTGGGAAGATCTTTCTTTCATTTTATTTATTCTTTTTGGTCAGAATTCATAATTCATCTTGGGAAGATCAAATTGTAACATTCAACTACAGCTTTAAAACAAAAACATGATTAACAGCAACTTTAGAATTCTGAACCTAACCCATATAAATATTGATCATATTCAATAGGATTTAGCCACTTATATAAACCTCAAAAGGATCACAAGTATTAAGTAAACCATGACCCCTAATGCTTGACAAGCTGGCAAGCCCCAACTCCCAAGTATTAGAGAGACTTTGCACAAAGAACTTACCTTGGAGATGAGTGAATATAGAGTAGAACTCCACGTTCAACCTCCTCTCGTACCTAATTAACAGAGAAGCATACAACACTAAACTCAGAAAATTGAAATAAGTGGTTCAAAAATCAATAACTTCAGTAATTCCTATACCACATGTGACAACCAAATGAAAATTACCAGATAACTGGTTGAAATGTCATCAGGAAACAATACATTACAGACATGCAAATGATAATCGATTCCAATTGTACTGTAAGTGATCATTCATACGTACGTGAAACAATTTACACACCCAAGTAACCTAGATACCGACACTTATATACTGCTGTCTGTTAGAGACATAATTAAGGCTTAGAAACAGAGTGGCAAAGAACTGACATGATAATAGTTGGTGATTCTGTAAATATATGGGGAAGCGATGCTTGCCCCATTGGTTGTGTGTGCAATGTGCATAGCAGTATAGCACCACACGTTTGGTGCAGGATCCAGTCCTATGAGGGTGTGTGTGGTTGAAATCTCCACCCTTTCCTAACATAGAATAGATACTAACCCTGCTAACCAGAGAATACAAAAAACAAAACAATTCTGTTAATATATGAGTACAAAGCAGGAAAAGAAAAACACGTATATCAGTATATGTAAACAATAATAAGTAACAACAAACAAAGGAAAAGAAATGATTTTATTTGTATATAAGAACAAATATGATCCTCACAAATCATGGCAAATAGTAAAATTGAAATACTAGAAATCAAGAAAAAGAAAATAGAAGGAAAAAATGAAAAAATAATGAATGAAGCTTTTGTGCTTTCTTCTGAGCACGAGGTTACAAACATCTGAGGCACATATCAAACATAACACTGGGAAAAGACAAAGTGGTGTCCTTGAATTCTTGAACATTGCAAATCTGAAAAACTCGAGACAAACCTACAAAGTCCCAAAGCCCAGTAGCAATACTTCTAAACGAAATATCCAGAAATCCAAACTTGAATTGGACAGTAAAATATAATAGAACAGCTAAACATCAAGATGATTTGTAACTGAACTATGAGAAAACGTGTCTTTTCTATATCAGCAGTGACAAAACCTCAAAATGAGCAAATTCAGCTGCATAGGGTCAAAATTAAGTTGCGAAAACGAGTGTTGTCAAAATGTCGCCTAGGCCATCTCCTTGTTGCAAGGATCCATGTCGCCTAATCGTAATCTGTGCGGGCACTATACTAAATTTTATAATTTTCACTGAGAAGTAAATTTTGGTCGTATAGGCATCGCCTAAGCAACACCTTGCCTAGAGAACCCCTCATTGCCTCCGGGGTTGCCTGGACACTTTGACTACATTAGAGGAAACTAAAGAAAAGTTCTAGCAAGAAACTTCACTTCAACATTTAGTACTGTAACAAACAACATATGGAATTGTCCTACCACTTTGCGCAAAACAGGTTCAAATTTCGACAAGAATTCTTGTATCGACAATCCTCTCATCACCTCTCTAACAACACTGCCAAACAGCACAACCCCCATTAAAAAAAAATAATAATAATTGTAACAGCTAAAAACACACAAATGAACACGCACTTTGCAAGTGTATGTCGACGCTTTGGTTCCTGAACTGGAACTTCCGAACAGTCGTTACCCCCATGAAAATGCCTTTTGGGTACCATCAGATAGCTCAAGAAATGACAGCTCAACCAGGAAGAAAGCAACCAGAACTCCAAAAACCTAACCCTACTAACCAAAACTGCTCAACTAGAACTGTCAACCTCCATACTATAAACAGAGAGCAAGACGATAGAAGTGTAACGAAGGTGCAAGGAAGCTTCATTGCAACTGTAAACGACATGCTCTTCGAAAGACACGTAGAGATTCAATAAAGTACTAAAGACAACAAGCACCTTAACAAAAAAAGTTTTTTTTTTTTTTTGGATTCCCCAAAGAAAGTAAAAACATGGATTTATGTTATTTTAAATCGACATTCGAGATTGAATGTATCATAGATTCTGCAACTCTAAAATTCAAACTAACTGACTAAATCGTGTAGGAATTGAAAGAAACTTGGAGAGAACAAATTCAGAAACCAACAAAAGAGTAATCAAATTGACAGAAAACAACTCCAGAGAAAAAAATGGAAAAAACACGTTAGCCTTACACGAATCTTTCATAGAAGGTTGGTCGAAGTCGCAGAACGCGGTTATACTTACGTGGAATGATGGTATGAAAAAGACAACGAACCCATGGAGTTTGAATTTCTGCAACTCGTTGAATCAAAGGCTTTAGAAAAACGAAACCCTAATTCTAACCTAAGATTCTGATTCTATTCACTTTGTACGGTCACTTTCTTTGTCTCCGCCTCTTTTTGCTGTCTGAATAAAAAGGGGGGTTTTGCATATCAGGTACTAGGTTTATCCTTAGTTTGCAAATGCACTGTTTATGTAAAACATATTTGCAAATTAGCTCATCATTTATCATTCAAAGATTTTTTTAGACATAGAACCACAACCTTTGTTTCTTTTTTGGCGAGGGTATCATTTAATGGATAAAACAATGGTTAGTGGTGAGCTTGGGGATTGGAGCTCTTGCGGACTCGTCTGGGGATTGGATCCCTAGGCGGAGATAGAGAGGCCACACACCACCACTGGCGCAAGACGCAGAGTGTGCCCTTATTTATGTCCGCCTATGACTCGTTTAAGTTAGACAAAGAATCACAACCTTCTTTTTTTCTTCAGGTTGAGGGTATCATTTAACTACGGTTAATAGATAAAACAATGGTTAGTGGTTAGCTTGGGAGGTTGGAGCTCTTGCAAACTCGTCACCCAGGGATTGGATCTCAGACCTCCCTCAACAGAGAGGTCACACCCCACCACTGGCGCAAGAGGTAGGGGTGTGCACTTATTTTTGTTCGCTATGACCATTATGCCCTTAACATATTTCATAAATCACATAATGCCCATTTAACTCCCTTTGAAATATTGGCTAATTTTTTTTTTATAAACAAAGTTTCTAAAAATTAAGTTGAGATGCTTTAACCTTAAAGAGTTAGTGAATCTTAACTGCAATTAAAATGAGTTAAAAGGGGACATTCTTACAAAAAAAAAAAAAGAGTTAAAAGGGGACATCCCTTTAACTTCCTTTGAACTATGGTTAACAAGTTTTAACCCTTATGGTTAATTTTTTTAAACCCAAGGTTAGAAGCTTTAACCATAATGATTAGTGAATTTTAACCACAGTTAAAACAAGTTAAAAGGGACATCCTTTTAATTGCCCTTGAATTATGGTTAATAAGTTTTAACTATATAGTTTTATTTTCTAAAAACCAATGTTAGATACTTTAACTATAATAATTATTAAATTTTAACTACAGTTAAAAGGGGCATGTCATAAAGGTATTATAGTGCACTAAATGTCATAAGAGTATTATAGCCACTTTTTAAATATCTTATAATGAAATTCAAAGGAAGTGGGAGAATGAGGTCTGACAGTAAGAATAATGGTGAGTTAATTTACAAATATGTTATACTAACAATTTATTTGCAAACTAAGGATAAACCTAGCGGCTGATAAGCAAAACCCCTCTAAGTTAGGGATCATATTCCATCGCAATTGAACATGGGACAAGTTGGATCATATCCCCCATTGGTCAATACGTGTAACTTTTAAGAGATTGGTCAATTGAGATTGAACTCGTGGGGGCATGTCATAAAGGTATTATAGTGCACTAAATGTCATAAGGGTATTACAGCAACTTCTTAAATATCTTCCAAAGAAATTCAACGGAAGGGGAGAATATGGTTAGAACAATTGTGAGTTAATTTACAAATATGTTATATATAACAATGTATTTGCAAACTAAGAATAAACCTAACAGCTGATATGCAAAATACCTTTTAAGAGATTGGTTGATTGGGATTGAACTCGTGGAAATTAAGTTTGTGCTCCGAGTTAAATCACACCCACAAGTCAAGACGTGTCCATTATAATTCCTATCGACTGTAATTAAGATTCACTAATTTTGGGTTCAATAATATAACATTATTTTTTTGATTAAAATTTTTTTTAACCTTTACAGCTAATATTTATAATGGTTTTTTCTAAAACCAAAGTCATATTGTTAAACCCTAAGAACTAGTGAATCTTAACCATAATTAGAGGGGTTAAAAGGGAGACGTGTTGACCTTCGGTTGCGATTGAATTCCCCCAAGGTCAATCACATTTGATTGTGATCCGATCTCACCCTTTAACCCTTATTAATTGTCACTAAGATTCACTAACCCTTAAGATTAAAAATCATACCTTCATTGTTGGAAAAATAAATTAGCCCTAAGAGTTAAAATTGAAAGAGTTTTATGAGTGTCATTGAACTCCAAGGGCTTTGTAAGTGACAATTAGACAGGAGATGGACTCCATGTCAACATATGGATCTTTAAACCTTATTAATTGTGGTTAAGATTCACTAATCCTTAGAGTTAAACAATCAAAATTTAAATTTTAGGAAAATTATTTTAAAAAGGACTTAAAAGGGGTTTGTGATTACAATTGAACTGGGCTCGAGTTCAATCACAATTGGACAGGACCAGGACTAAAAAACAAAAGGGTTCTTTCTCTTTGATGGTAATAAATGGAAGATGCTTCCGAATCATCTTTTAGGATCGAAAGGTAAACAAAAGTTTATTCGAATTGGATTCCAAAATTCCCGTGACTTTCTTTGCCCATGTTTTTTTTTTTTGGGGTTAGATTCTTTGTCCATGTAAAGGTGAGAGTGTCGAACATGTGGCAAATGGTGGCATGGGCACACTAGCATGCTTGTGTTAGTGTATCTGGAATGTTGGAGTGGGTCGCGATATTCATTTTAATGAATTATGGTGTGACGATTGATGTCTATTGTTTAGCGTTAATTATATTTGCGGTATTTTTTTAAAAAATGATGGCATGGACTAGGGGTGCACATGGGTATGGGTCAAACCGTGAACCGGACCAAACCGATCACCATGGTTCGGTTTTGTTCAGTTTTTTTAAAGGCACGGTTCGGTTCTGGGTCCTATTTTACTTAAACCGATTTTCTACGGTTCGGTCTTGGTTTGTTCCAATTTGAAACCGAATCGAGAATCGAATGTGGAACTGTGAACCGAATTGAACTAAGAACCAAATGTGGAGTCGAAAACCGTATGAGAACCGAACCGAACCAGTTCTGGGTCCTATAATTTTTTATTTTTTTTTGAAACCTAACCCTAATATCCCTTTCGCCTACTCCTTCCTCTCTTTATTCCAATTTAATCTGTTTTAATTTTTGATAATTTTTGTTCATTGATGAGATTTGAATTTTGGTTTTAGTACATTGAGAATGTGAACTATTGGATTTATCGACATTAGGAGCAGATTATAAACCCGTGGGTAGAACCAAATCGAGACTCTACGGTTTGGTTCTGGTTTGGTTTTTTTAGAACCAAGGTTAATCGGTTCGATCCCAAAAATTCTTAGAACTAAACCAAACCGAACCGAATCGTGTGCACCCCTAGCATGGACATCCACACCTGGAAATAGAGCATGTTGCACAAATCTCCAGTAGGAATGAGAACTATTATCTTGGATAATGGAGGGTGTCTCAAATCGTTCGCAGCAAGGACTAGTCCTTTCGGATGTCCACACCAATCCACTCAAAATTTTTTTAAAAGACACCAACTAAGATAAGTCGAGAAGTTGGAGTTGAACACACAATCACAAGTATCAGAGTTTATTATTCCATATGTTTCCAATGAAAAGCCTACTGATTTTTGCGCATATATTTTTTTTTTGGAGAAAGTGAAATGCTAGCCCTAAACCTAAACCTTCAAGGTTGCACTTGGACCATTACTTTGTCCTTGGTAAAAAAACATGTGTTCTTAACCCTATGAAAGGGCTACCGTAGTAATGACAGGCCCACAGTGAGGGTTTTAATTTTTTTTTAATTATGCATCTAGGGCTAGCACTAGAAAATACTACTCCCAGCCCCAGGCATAGAATTTCAAACTCTGACTAAGGTGACAACAAGTGTCATTACTTCTCCTTGTCACCACCTTAACCAATTAAATCTATGAGGTCTGCTAGCCATACTCTCAGTCAACTCATACTCTCAACCTCCAGGACTACTTCACTCTCCAAAATAATGGACAGGTGGTTGGTGGGCTTTGACTGAGAGTAAGGTTAGCATTCCTCTTAAACCTTTAACTTTCGTTTGAAAATTATTAATTTTTAACCTGTTGAATCTTTGCACACACATATCCGAGGAGTTCCACCCCTTAAGTTTCATCACCGAATCTGTTGTCCCTTCCCTAGCTTGGCTGTGCTGCTTCTACTGCCATGAAGATGGTTGCAACCATGACCTTATTGCCTGGCTGCTCTCACTCCACAACAGTATAGTAATAACACAAAGGACATGGTCTTCGGTCCCCGTCGAACATAATTACCAAGTCAGGTTCAGAAATTATTCATCTAGAAAAAAGTTTGAAAACAAATCGGCAAACTTTGAAAATAAATCAAGAAAATTTTAGTTAAAAATAATATATATAATATAAAATTACTAATTACGAAAATTATAAATAAATATATTTCATACATTAGATATTTATTCGAGACTTTTTCAATGAGTCGGAAAAATTTGTGACTTTTTGAAAAAATTATTTTTTTTTTCCCAAAATTTGTGAATACTATGAGAATTAATTGTTGAACGAAAAAATCAGATATTATTGGAATTCTTTTTTAAAAAGCGGAGAAATTGATAACTATGATACCGAGAAACGTTTTGAAAACAATATACTGCAATAACTAAAACTCTTCAAAGAACAGATTCAAGGAATAAGTAATGGTCTCGATTCCTGTATTGATTACTCTCCTCCATTACCACGATCCATGGAAGCAAAAAGTTCCATTACTAGCTTTGTTAAATCTCTCTCCACGACAAGAACCAGCGAGGATCAAACCTATATTCACAAGAACTAGTAAGGTTGGTTATGGTAGCGCCAATTGATGGGACTACAAATGACCTTCTCTGTTTTCACTTGGCTTCTGGATTCATTGCCTGGTGAAAAAACATTCATTTATTCATGAAGTGGGTGTGCATGATCTTCTGTCTGTCATGAATGCCAAACGCCAAATTAACTTCTTAATCTTTTCAAAGTCTTTAACAGAATGTAGGAGAGATCTTTGCTGAAAAATAAAACAAAAGAAAATTTTGTATGATTGCTTTGAAAGATGGAAAAATGCATTGCTAGCTGTTATGAACATCGGCCACCATATTACTACTGCTTTATACACCTACCCATCTCCAACATCTTAGTCTACAAGAACCCAAGCCCATCTCCATTCAACTCATCACCTCCAATCATTGGACAATCAGCTGAATCATGTCCATACTGCCCACAGCAACACACAGAGCAATGCCGTCGCTTCCTAGAGATCTCAACCCCATCTCTCGATCTTCTCTCTTTTAGCTTTCCCAAAGAGATAGACTCGTGGGGATTCCCCGTCGTAAAACTCTGAACAATACTATCAGAATCTTCCACCCCTGGTAGAATCAAAGAATCAGAACTGTCATATGCAATATCATTTGCACCATGCATCGCCTTGGGAAATTCCTTGATGCGGGACAACTCCATGGCGATTTGCTCACAAGCAAAATCAAGCCGTTCCTCCGTTTCAACTGCTTCTGTAATAAACGTTGAAACCATGGACTGTAATAACTGAACTCTATCTGCATGTTCCCTTGGAGTTGTAGTTCGGAAGATCTTTGTGAATGATGAGCTGACACAACACCATCGGTTTGGTAGATATTGGTCGGGAATGTGGAAACAGTTATTTGTTGACAGAACACGAAGAACATGTCTACAAAGGATGCCAGAAAACTCAAACTGATAGCAGCTACAGCTAATGAGGTCTTCACGAGGGACCCAAATAACTTTGCACCCTCCATCCATCTGAGTATGGTGTCTCACATGGAAACAACCTTCATCTACTAAAAGGGATGCATATTGTGGAGCTAAGACAAGTTCCTCTTGAAGTTTACCAAAGGCATAAGGTGTAAGAACGGTAGCAGCATGTGATTCAATTGGTGAACCTGTTTTGAGGCAGACTTTATGGAGCTTACGTTGCATCTTTTGTTTTGCTCCTGCTTGATCTTTAAAATCAACCACCACAGCCACCTGCAAAGCAGAGGTTGAAAGAAGGTAAGCTTATAATAATAAATAAATAAGAAGAATAAAAACAGAATAAAAATGTCGTACTTGCTCCACAAAATGATGAAGTTGAGACTGTGCACTCAAAATCCGTTGGATGAAAGCATTTATCGCCTCTGATTGGAATGTACTTGTCATTCCTGCAAAGAAGTAATTTTTCAAGAATGGTAAAGCCCAAAATGTCCGTAATGCATATAAGCTGATGATGTGCTTATTTCCATGGAGCCCATATGTATTAACCATTTCCCTCCATCCTACTTCAAAATCTTCCACCATGTCCAAATTATAAAGCCGATGAAACTCAGCTTTCCAATTATCGTAATGTGACTCAAGCAGTACAGAAAACCACTCCGAGAACTTTGCAATGATGTGCCAAATGCAAAAGGCATGCTTGGTATTTGGCATTTCAATAGAAATTGCTTCCTTCAGCCACATATTTTGGTCAGTCAAGATTGTTTGTGGAGACTTTCCTTTCATGAAGCCCAAAAATGCCTGTTACAGACATAGAGAAATATTAAGAACAAGAAATGTGAGAAATAAACCAGAACTTCAGATAAGAAAATAATGGGAATGTGGGCCCATCATCCTCTATGAACCAAAGCCCCCTACAATACATGTGGCTTAGCAACTTTATCACTTCTTGAATGGGGAAATGCGAAAATATGGTGCAAGTTAAACATTTTCAACCAACTCATACATGAACATTTTTGCCGACTGTAAATCTTACTTTATTTCCCATCCAAGTTTTAGAGCTCAATTGGAAGGTTAAGATCCCCGGTTTGCCACTTTTTTGGATTGTCACCATTGAAAAGGTGACCTGGCACTTTAAATATAACTTGGGGCCCACATGTACAACATATGGGTGCTGGGTTGCAGGTCCAGCCTACATGCATACTAAGCTTCTTACCTTCAATGCCCAGGAAAAAGATTGCATATTTTCATCCCGTAGAAGTACACAACCAAAAAAACAGTTCATGCCATGATTGTCGACTCCAATCCAAATCCCTAGAAGCATATCGTACGCATCCAAACGATGGGTTGTGTCAAAAACCACAGCATCTCCAAAAGCCTCGTATAATTGAACAGATGGAGCATAAGACCAAGCAATATGCTCCAGCCTGTTATGGGCATCTACCTTGAAGTCGTATTTGAAGTTGGGATCTTCATCTTTGATATTCTTGCACATTGCAAGAAGATCAATAGCATCATTATCCCGATCCACATTTCTGAAGGACTGTAGTAAATTTCTAACATCTATCTCTGTAAATGGTAAGCAACCTAGCTTAATGCCTTTCTCAAGCTCCATTAGTCTCAACATTTGCCGCACAGACATCCCTGCTTTTGCAAACATGCAAATGCGACTCTTGTCATCAGAAGATATGGTGCAGTAGGCAGGAAGGAGACGCACTTCATTTGATTTCAAGAGTTCATGGTTGTGGATGTTACCAAAGCCCGTAATTCGCCATTCAGGGACATCAAAGTCGGCCCTTTTAACAATTCTCATGTACGCTTGACACCCACAACGTGATGACTTTCGATTCCTTTGCATTTTTCCATCCTCAGAAGGCTTTATCTGTGGATAGCCGCCACGATGGCAGGTGAAATCCCTTCTCGTAATTCCCCGACCAACCCCATCTTTCCCTCGAGTGCGATGGCGTCTGATTGAAAAACCACATTGCTTTGCAAAACTACAATAGAATTCATAGGCTGCATCTTGAGAAACAAATCTTTGGCCAATAAATGGAACAAGGTTCACAGAAGTTTGTTGAGACAAAATTGTGTCTTCAGGCATTTCCTCAACGGTGCCGATATCATCTGGAGACAAATCTGTACCATTTTCAGAAGTTTCTACCACTAGACTTATTTCTTCAGACATTCTTTCCGCAATATATAGATGAGACTACTGATATAATACCTGCAGGGAATGTGCAATAGTTCAACCACAAAAAGAAAAACAAGTATTTCATTCCTAAAAATACAATAAGCCAAAAAAAGAGGAGGAAAAAAATCATGTAGGTGGTCTGCCACTTATTTTCATTTATTTCTATAAATATAAAGAATGTAAAGTAGAATAAAAATTGTACAAAGCTGAAAGATAAGTGGCATTGCTGAGCCAGAAAGATATTCCACTCGCTTATTAGAAACCATCTTATACTAGCAATAATTCTGCTATATCAGAACTTCTGAATGCTTATTTTTCTTTTATCAGACCTTCCATTTACTACCTACCCTGGTGTTGACTAGGTAGGAATGTATGTTAAGCGGCTCTCGACTTCACATTTCTGTATCTTCCTTCTTTCCTTAGTTTCTAGTAAAAATGCAGCCACACTGTATGAGTCTAGTATAGAAGCTGAAAGACCAAAGCGACGGGTGCAACGACTGATGAGGTTGAATGCTTCCTTTTTATTGATTGGCTGGTATGCAGTTTTCGCCTACTCCGCTATTAGGTGATACTTTCAATTTGGCAAGATTGCAACAACTATATTTATTTTGCACTGCATAAAGGACATAGAGGCTGAATGTAACAATCTTATAAAAGACTGTAAAAAAATCAATTAATAAGCAGCAATAGCGAGTAAATGACTGATTAAGAGAGGAAGTATCTAACCCCAACTCCCAAACAGTATGACCTACCACAGAGAACCATGTAGTGAAGGTTTGCCACATCAGGCGCTGCAGGGACGTTAACTGTCATTTATGATTTACCAAAAAGGAAGTTGGGGCAGGAGATTATCATTTTAATTTGATCAGTTTGCAAAGTATCTAAGTTAATGCTGCATGCATTCATCCCCCAACATAGTCTAAACAAACAGAACAGATCAAAAGGAAATTTTTGAGCATTCAAAAGTTTCCAGCAATAGAGCAAAGTGAAACAAAGTATTGCGTAGACAGTAAGAAAAGGATAAAATTTCAAGAGATTTGAGAAGGAACTGAGCATAGAAGGGAGAAAAGAACTAGTATTTCTTTGACAAGATGAATAGGGAAGAAATCTATTGGCGCAGCAGTGGCTAAAATGATTTCCATTTTTGTTCAAGATCAAATATTAAACCTCACCCTATCCTCAAAGAAACCATCACAGGGATAGATTCATAAGTGACAAGCAAAAGACACCATACCTTTTGACCAGAGAAATGAAGAAGGAAAGCAAAAAAGAAATGGTTATAAGAATAAGCTACCTCTTTTAAAAAATTCAGTTGCTTCAGCAATGGCAACATTTTTATCAGGATGATATCTGAAAAATATTTGGAATAGAAAAATAAAAATCAAACTAAAAGCTCAAAAAGGTAATTAGTGATGATTTTGTCAAAAATCATCTTTTGTGAGTTGTAATTAACAAATGGCCAAACAGGTGATTAGGGTGGTCGTGAATAGGATGGAAGAGCAGTCATGTAACCAACCACACAATGATTCCTAATGCATTGTGTTAAGAGCTTCTTATATTCACACACTTTGCTCACCAATAAAAAAAACATTTCTGAACAGAAGAATTGATGAAGCCTGGTTCTAGATTGATGCAAGAGAGAAAACACTCAACTAGGAAGGATGTGCTATATCAAGGTTTTTTTTTTTTACTGTAGTCGCAACAAAATGAAAAGAAAATCTTATGGATTGCTGAACATGGAAAAAACTTGAAATTTGCCACAAACTAAAACCAAATATTTTTCTGAAGCATTTCATGTCACTAGTAATAATAACTCAAATCTTTTCAAAGTCCCTTCTAACCCTGTGCAAATGAGCCCTCTTTGCTGAGTGAAATATAGGCTAGTAAATAGTTTATTCAAAATTGGTAGTCTGACAATATTTAACTTGAGAATCTAAGGTTGAAATGATCATGGCGGCCTAATATACAAGAAAGTGAGAAGGCAGTCATTCTGCCATTGATCCAAATGAAATACTAGCAGCTACAGAATGAAAACGGCTAAAAGCCATAAGTACAAAAAATTTAGCTTTGGATTAGATTCTATAATCGAAAACATAATTTTGATACCCTGATACTATTGACCAGATTTATGTTGGGTCTATGTGGATTTCATAGGCTGGAAGAGTTCTACTCAAAGCAGAAGATCCAATTGCTCAAATTCCAAGGTCATAAAAACCATTAAGATTATGAAACCCTGGACGATTATGTCCCTGAGACATTATAAATTAAAAGTCTCGAAAGAACTGCATGATTGTCTCATTACCTAGTTTTGGTTTATTTCATAAAATATTGTGTTGTACCCACTACTAAAGATTTGTGTTAAGAAAAGAAATAATATGAAACAAGGAAAACCAAGCAGATCTCAAATCCTTTGCAACAAATTGAGCGTCCAATTTTCGGTATCAATATGATGATGAGTCGATGACTGAAAGTCTAAAAGAATCAGGTACTGACCTTGATTCTTGAGTATGTTAACTAAGGAAGCCATCAGGATCAAATAATAATTATATACAACAGTTCCATCCTTCAAAAGACACATTAATGAGGCCAATAATGATATTCTCACTCTCATTACCTATAGATACTCATGTCCATAACCAGGGTTTTAGAATTACATTGTTGGTAAAAAAAAAACAAGTACAACTACATGAATAATATGAATGTGAGTGGCAATACCTGACATGCTTTATGAGAATTCCTAGTACTAACTTAAGTATAGCCTTGGTTAGAGAGAGTCGTATCACTAGCCTCTTTTGTGTATATCCTTCATGTACATGGGTTCACCCCTTTTGAAATTCGATATAAATCTTTATAAAAAGAATGGAATACAATTAACAATGTGAAATGAACACAATTAACAATGTGAAATGAACAATCGCCCAGTCTTAGCATCTCAGGGGCAAAAGCTGCAAAAGGATATCTATTGTGGGGTCACACTCATCCATAATGAGCTACATTTTAATCAAGTACTACATCTCATCAAGAGGAGCTTAACCCTCACAACCAACCTAGCTGTCCATGTGTTTAAGTCCTAGAAACAACGGTTTGATGACTCAATATCTACATAATGACTGGGGAGTAAAACTTGCTATCGAGTCCATGGCAACCATTAAAACTAATAAGAAGCGGTTTTCAGAGATATATTTGTCTAAACTAGACGGGAACACACAATGTCATATTGTAAAGAAGTATACAATCATTTAACTACGGACTCAGGGCCACTATTCATAGTACTTACTCTAATGGTTCTCATGTACCACATTTGTCCCATAAGTGGGGGGAATTAAATGAAATAGTGTCCATCATTAACCCCCTAAAAATGAAAATAGTGTCAATGAACTCAAAGCCAAAACGAATTTGCACTCAAGGATATCATGATTAGTCAATGATCATTAACACCTTAACGAATTTGTGCTCGAGGATATCGATTGCATAGGCTTCCAACAAAAAACTTGGTAAATTTGGTATTATTTCCCATGTGCCAGTACCAGGGACAACATAATAGTTCAGGCTTCAGACCTGGGAGGGAAGATACTCAATTCATACCACTTAGCATTTTAGTTGGTCATAGTTGAAACTGAACAAGCCAGCAACTAGTCAACTATGGTGACATTTAAGAAGGGCTGAAAACCCCATTCAAGAGTATAAATTATAGACCCGCATGAGCAGTTCAATTATTCAGCTAAACTCATACAAAACTAGGACATGAAAGTAGGCTTGATTGTGTAACCTATACCATGAGGTTTTGTATTTGATGCATGCCAGATTGACAAATTCAAAGTTGGCTAGGTGAGGTATCTCAAGTATAACCTACTGAATCGCGATGTTTAGATCAATGAATGAACAAGTAATCAAGATGTTTACAGAACCAACAAGTAATCAAGAAGTTTACATAATCAATTTACATAAGAAGTTTTGAGAATGTAACCATTTTTCTCTTTTGTTTTAGTTTTCCTTTTATCATCAACAATGGGAAATTTATTAGAGAGATACAAGAAGAGGCAATAGTGTAGGCAAGCTCAAGACACTCCAAAAAATCTTTCTATGGACTCCTTTAGCTAAGGAATTCGCCTTGCCATTAGTCGATCATGGAATAAATAGAACAAGATGTTCAAGGAGGTCACCATGTTTCATGTTTCTCTAACAATATGGAAGATTATCCAAGGAAGATTCTACTTAAGTGAATCCACAAAAGAAGTGTTGCCAGAATCTCATTTTACCACTGAATCAACAATATTAAGTCGCTTGGCTAATTTTAACCATTAGAGAAGAGCCAATGCTTCAGCTATGTTGGAAATGCAAACTCCAGTGGAACCTGATTATTCATAAATTAGTCTCTTCAAAATGCAAAAAGAGGCCACCACTTTCTTTTCTTGTGCTTCCATCTCCATCTATATTTTTGCGACTAACTATGGGTTTAAACCCCTTGAACTTTCTAGGTTCACTATATGTGTTGGAAGATGAAGCAAACTTACTACCACATAATTCCAGTGGAACCAAGGTCACCCCATGCATAGAATTCCAATTTAGTAAAAAAATCATCCATTGAAACGAAGTGGCCCTGGAAACCCAATTAAGAGTAAATAGAGAGTTATGCTTACGTAATGTATTTACTTATTATATACAATACAATCCATATTATTATTCATCAGAGAGAGAGAGAGAGAGAGAGAGAGAGAGCCCATTTTTAACCAAACAGAAGAAACTAGAGAGCTCCCACAGTCCCACCTATCGCTAAAACACTAACGAAGTACAAAGTTGACCTTTTCCTTTGAATAGGTAAGTGTGATGGCTAGTGAATTAGCAAGTAACCATGTAAGGACCACTTTTGAATCCAGGTCGTGGTTTCAACACTCGAAAACTTTATTAACTAAGCAACCTGGGCATCCTTGAAGTACATCATTGACTGTTTCAAGTAAGAATATAAAAGGCTTTGCCTAAAAATGGTAGGAAGAATTTAGGTCATGATTAACAAGTTCCATGAGGAAAAAACATGAACTCCAGTTCAGATAATAAAGATATGTACTCCGATAAGGATCCATCCCATAGTTGCACAGAAGCTATGTATAGGGTGGGATGCTCGCTTCTCAGGAACCTTGTTTCCCAAGCTCACTTCCATTACTTCTCATTTAATGGTCAAAGAGAGTAATCTGTGTGGGACGCTATGAAATATATTCGAGTCTTCAACCTAGGGTGTACACCCTGAGAAAGTATCGTTGGATTGGAACCTAAGGCACCTAGTTCTCTACACACATCTCATGTGAGAAAATCTAAGGTATTGCTGCATATGTTATTTATAATGGGTGTGAGGCACCTTATCTCATTTCTCGCTTCTCAAGAATATTTTGAGCTTCATTTCCCCCTTAAAGATATATAGCTCCTCTTCCAAGCTGACAATCTTTTGCTCACTTTCTTTTTTTTTAATAGGTAACTAAAATTGTATAAATAAAGAAAAGAGATTTACAACTGACGAAAAAACATCCGTCCAGAGAAAACCAAAAAGGTCAAGCTAAGATGAGAAAACCAAAAAGGTCAAGCTAAGATATTTGACTATCTTTACAAAAAGTCAGACCAATGCTCACTTTCTCTATCACTAGATCCCAAAAAGCAACCGATTTGGGATTATCCCCAAACGGTGGGCCCAAATGTTTCATCTACCATTTACCCACTACACACCCAATCCTATTGGCCAATCTATCCGTGTCCCCCTCTTCAATGTTGATCCAACCATACTTGTTTTTCCCATATTAGCTTTTAGACAAGAAATCACCTTAAAACAACACATCTCAAGTTTGAAATCGAACCAATGTCCTCGTAAAATATAATAAATGTCATATGTAAACTGACGATGAGATATTTGAATTTCATCCTTTCTTGTCTGAAAACCCGATACAATCCCACTATGATTATCCCTGATCATGATCCTACTACATAAATCTGCTACAATGATGAAGAGAAAAGGATAAAGAGGGTCTCCTTGACAAAAAAACCCTTCTAGATTTGATGAATCCTTTAGGGGTGCCATTAATAATAACTGAGAAGGATACCAAAGAGATGCACCCCCCTAATCCATTTTCTCCACCTAAACTAAATCCAATGCCTTTCATTGCTAAAACATAGTTCAAGCACGTCCCAATCCACCATGTCATAGGTTTTTTTCAATTCTAGTAATCACCACCCCACTTCTACCTTATATAAATTTCCCTTCCACACATTAATTTGGCAAAGAGAATAGCATCCAATAATTGCCTATCATTCACAAAGGCTCCTTGGGCTGGGGAAAATGGTGCTCTCCAAGCTCTCTTTGATCCTCTTAACAAGGGTTTTAGCTACTATCTTTACAAACTGCTCACCACTCTGAATGTTGTTGCTAGTTGAGAAACATAAACTCATTCAAGGAAAGGTGGCAAACCTGAGACCACAAGCACAATCCTGCCAGCAAAGCTCTATATAGGTATGCATTTTACAATTTGTAGTTTCATACACATGATACGCACCCCACAATTACATGTGTAATTCATGAAGAGAGATCATGTATCATGCCTGGTGAGATTTCTAGCTTATCTTATTAGTTATACTACTTGTCTTGTTTTAATTTTCAATAAATGTAATGGGTTTAGAATTGTATGGAATCCAGGTATTCCCTCCAGGTGCATTCAATGCTACAATCTATTGGGTCAACACCTTATGTTCCCTTTCCTTATAGAATTGTATGGAATTCAGGTATTCCCTCCAAGGTATCTTTCATTCCATGAAATGCTTCTTTGAATAAGATTCTTATTTGTGATTGCTTAAAATATAGAGGATGGAGGATGACTAACCGTTGCTTCTTGTGCCTTCAAGTGTAAGAGACAGTGGATCACTTGTTTTTGCATTGTCTTAATATGGGTATGATTTGAGGGTACTTTCTATCCCAACTAGGGATGGATTGGGTCTTCCCTTTTTTCCTTTCACAACTTATCCTGTTGGTTTCTAGTAAGTATGGATAGTGCAATGAAGGTTATCTGGGCGGTTCTTCCTGGGACCATATCATGGTCAATTTGGAAAGAGCATAACAAGAGAGTCTTCAACGATTCTCCCTCTCACATTTGCTCACGTAGTCATCTCCTAGTCTTAGAATAGACCTCGATTCAGCATGAGAGGGTGGACTTGGGAGCATTGTTAGGATGAGTTTCGGCTAAGCTTGGCTTCCCACTTGGGTTTGTTTTAATTCTTTTTTCATGTTTTTGTTAGTTTTTCCCATCTTGAGTTTACGATCTTGTGAACTCCTATATCTGTATTTTGTCTACTTTTGTAGCTCTTTTGATTAATATATATCCTCATGATTATCGATAAAAAAAAAATATAATGGGAGGATATCAAGTCAAATTAGGAATTTAGAATTCAAACAAGGTTAGAACTTATTCTTGATGATATTAAATCTCATAGATTGAGTCTAGCACGTGTCATAGAATGGCCTATTGAAGGAGGTCCCTTTTTTGATGGGTTCAAGATATACGGTTAGGCCGCAACCCCGATTAGAATGGTTATTATATGTTCTAGCCGTCTAGTGGATTTGTCAACTATCACATTCACACCCCATGGAACTTTATCCCGGATCAAATGTGTGGTGGAATATTCACACTTCCAATGGGGCAAGCATTGCTTCCCATTGAAGGAGGTCCCTTGTTGTATAGGTAAGATTTGAATAGTCCAATTTATTAGG
Source organism: Tetracentron sinense (assembly GCA_015143295.1). Classification (NCBI taxonomy): domain Eukaryota; kingdom Viridiplantae; phylum Streptophyta; class Magnoliopsida; order Trochodendrales; family Trochodendraceae; genus Tetracentron; species Tetracentron sinense. The sequence goes on along the minus strand of CM026566.1, from coordinate 37,741,748 downwards.
AGACCCACCACCTCCAAAATGGTTCTCTAGCCCCATTATTCTTCTTTATTTTCCCTTTTCTTTACTTATCATAGATATGATAGGCAGTACCACACCAACACAACATTCAAATGTGCACTAGTGTTCACAACTTATAATTCAATTAGCATAGATTTATTTAAACTTGAACAAATATGACTTGACTGAGAACTTAATTAGATCAAATGAAATTACCTGAGAGCTAACTTCCTATGCAGTTTTGATCTCGAAGTCCGTTGAAATCCTAGAAACTCCAAAAACCTCATATGGATCTCTCACAGGAGCAGACCGAGACGGATTTTCCATCTCACAGGATGATAATTCCAAATCGATCTCGACGCGAATCAATCATACCTCAAAATTCCTCAATTTCGATCTAGACTGAAATAAATAACAAAATCAAAATGTTAACCTTAACAGACGAGAATCTGCACCAGGTAGCAGAAATCAATCACAAACATGAAAAAACCCTAATTTCTAATGGAAGTTGATCAACAGATCTTAGAAAAATGAAATTACGTACCGGTAAGAGATCGCAGGAACTGAAAACCCCTAACGACAGTAACGAACATAAAATTACAGAAAATTAAGCCCAAAAAAAAAAAACAGGTGGGGGGAGATTTGGGAGGGAGGGAGTAACGCGCATCCTTGGAAAACGATAACTATTTATACGAAGATATAGCTAATGTGCGCCATAAGGATACAAGAGTTATCCAGCGCATACTCGACTATTAGCCGTAGGATGGCAAGGGATGCTGCGTTTCCGTTCCCATAAGAAGCGCCTGTTCCCCTTACCTCTGTGGCGTAAGTTAGACGAACCCTAATCGTAGAAAATCCTTTTTTTAATGCTAGCTTTAAAGGCCCTCCTTATGACACGTGTATTGCCTTTTACCTTAGGCTTCACAACTTTAGCATTTAACAACTTTAGCTTTCATCATTTTTAAACATTCCCCCTTTGACAACATCGAATGCTAGGCTTTGGATTGTCTCTAGCGAAGCCAGAAACTCCTCCCGGGGTTTCAGGATTCCAGTGCGACAGTTTGTCAAAACATGAGGAGAAGTCATTCTCCTCATGATTTTGACTTCTCTTCATTTAATATCTCTTCCCTTTATTCTCGTATACTTATCGTCACATGTCTTAATATGTGTAGATGATTTTGACTTTTCCACCACTTGTCACCTATTCTATGAACCCCAAGACAAGCCCTTTCTGGCTTCTTCAGAGACAATCCAAGGTAGGGCTGTCAATGGACCGGATCATGATCCGGATCGGATCCGATCCGAATCCGATCCGATTAGCCGGACTTTGGACCCTATATGTGATCCGTCGGATCGGATTCGGATCAGATCGGTGGAATCCAATTATAATCGGATCGGATCTGGATATAGGGTGATCCGATCCGATTAAAATCCGATCCGATAATAATAATAATTTTTAATTATTTTAAATATATTATTTAGATTTTCTATGTATAAAATATTAATTTAAAAAAAATTTAACATTAATTAGTATTAATTAAGGTATTATTAGATTTTTTATTATTAAAATAGATTTTTTTAAAAAAAAATAACCTTACTCGGATCGGATCGGATTCGGATTGGACGATATATAATCGGATCAGATTCGGATCGGTTATTTCATGATCCGACGGATCTCGGATCGGATTCGGATCAGTCGGATTCTTAATCGGATCGGATTCAGATCTAGGCAGATCCAGTCCGAATCCGATCCGTTGACAGCCCTAATCCAAGGCCCTAATGCTAACCCCGGGTGTATCCCAGTACTATATTATATTATTTAATTTAAGGGTCATAAGAATACTATATTATATTATTTAATTTAAGGGGGCATATCATGGGCAAGGGAAACAGCTGCCTCCTAATTTTGTGTTTGTGATGCTACGTAGGTTTGATTTGATTTACTTGTGAGAGAGAAGCGGGAGGAAGAAGAGAGAGAACCGTCAGTGTCCTTTGTTTTTTTTGTTTTTTAAAAGGTAATTATGGAATTAGATTTTTTAGTAATGGGTGCCACCTTATCAGGATTTAAAGCTTTTGATTTCTTTTAAAGAATGACTTAGATTGGGAGTAAAATCAGGGAGTATAAATAGGGAGTACCCCTAAACAACTCATCTTCTTTACTATTCTTTACTATTATAATGTGAGAGAGGCCACGTAAGATGATTTTTCTGAAATTCCCATACTACCCTTATATAAAACCAAAACTTTGATTTAATTTCCAAACTAACCCTTGTCTTTGATTTAATTTTCAAACTACCCTTGCTCATCTATCTATTTTGAATCACAGCCAATCGCGATTGAACTCAGGGAGAGTTCAATTGCACCCACAGGTTAACACGTGACCCTTTTAACTCCTATTAACTGTGGTTAACTCTTTCCCCTCGCTCTTACGTGCATCGCAGGTGCCACTAGCGAATTCAATTGCACCCATAAGTTAACATGTGTCCCTTTTAACTCCTATTAACTATGTTTAACTCCTTCCCCTCGCTCTCATGTACATCGCACGTGCTACCCACTAGTATATTTAGAGAGAGGCATTTTGGAGGGCGTTGCTTATTGAAGGCTTAAATAAGCGGTTTTAATCTATATCATACAAAACACATCTTACGGTTTAGAGTCACCCAATATAACCCTAGTTTTAAACAATCATGACTCTTCCCCATCCCACTTTCTTATCTCATCTAATCGAATCAACTTCTTCTCTCTCCTCTCTTCCACTTTCTTCTCTCCTCAAACCCTTGCCGCTCACAATCCTACCTGTCGTTGCCGCTACCTCTGCCACGACCCTACTGCTGCCGCTCACAACCCTGCTATTGCCGTTGCTGATCCTGCCGTTGTCTCTACGACAATCGTGCCACTGGCACAACCCTACTGCTGTCACAACCCTTGTCGTGAACTGCAGCTTGCCATGAACTGTAGCCCCCTTTTCTCTGAAGCCCCCATTTCTCGTTCCCAATTCGAAACCCTATTCTGCCATGAGGGTTTCCCATCACCGCAAGTTGTTGTCGTGCCGTGAGGAAACTAAGGACTTTACCCAGGATTCTATAATTGGTACCACTATGCATCGAGGGTGTCGACACAAAATTTCGCGAACGAAATAATGGAGGATCAAATAACAATTTAATATTAAAAAATGGTACTCTCAAATAACCCTCTGATTAACAGTCACAGTTTCAAAAAATATATTTGATGACAAGAACAAGGGGCCGATGGACGTGTTCCTCGCTCTTGTAGAAGTTGTGTGACTTTCTTCTCTTTGGTAAGAACCGGGTTTTGGCTTTGACTTGATCTTCTTTGGAGAATGTAGTAGTTTTATCTTTCCTTCCGTGCTTAGCGTGTTACCGACTAGGGAAGTGTTTTTCTCTTTGGAAGACTTGCTTTGGCTTTGACTTGATTCTTCTTTGGAGAGCTTTGAGTCCCTTCTTTGATCTTTTCTTTTCTTCGCGAATCTTTATCTCCTCTTTGATTTCTCTCTTGAGTTCTTGTCTTGATTGTCTGTGTATCCCCCTTTTTCTTAGCTTGAGAGTTTTATTTATAAACTCTTGAGATGGAGATCTTGTGGGTCTCACTTCATTAGTGGTTTTAAACCCATAAGGACTTTGATGTTGACGGGCCAACCCATTTGGCGGGTTTATGGCTTCTTCATGGACGGACCCATTTTCGCGAAATGTTAGACCCATTTTAATTTTGACTTCGAACTTGTGGGCTTTCTCCTTCGTGCCCAAAATCCGGGCCGTCGGAGACCCATTTGAACTTGATTTTGGATTTTGGGCTTTCTTCTTCGTGCTCAAATCCGGCCGCGGGGCCCATTTCCTGCCATTGGGCCTAATTTGCTTGTGTAGAGCCCTTTTCATGGTCTTAGAGATTATTTTCTAACTTTACGGGCTGTAGGCCCCTTTTTGTAAAGTTGATAATTTTTAGGGTTCTACAGAGGGTAACTTGATGATTCCTATTGGTAGAAAGAGAATTACTATTGGTTTGACTTCACTCAAGGTGAAGATATTTGCCTTTGTGTTTTTTTTTATTTGCTTGAGCTAATATCAGCTAAAGAGGCTATTAAGGAAGGGTGTATGTTGGAGTCTGTAGGATTTTTGGCGGGTGATGCTCTGTGCTTGGCACTATTGGCCCAAGGTTGTGTTGAGGAGGACCCTATGCTAGACCTACATGAACCATGTATGGAAGGCTCTTTCCAAAATTATATGGCATTTTACCAATAAAAAAAATTAAATTGATTCATAGAACCTGTTCACCTCCAAAGTAAAATAGGAGCTGTTCACATAAGTTTTTTCTTAATTTTTTCAACTCCATCACTTTCCCATAAATTACTTGGAGAAATACAAAACTATTTTTTGGTTAAACACAACTATAGCACAAGGCAAAGCTGTAAGAGATATAATTTGACAAAATTTTTGGAGTTCTATTAATTGAACTTAGCACCACCTTCCACTATGTTATGAGAATCTGTATACTTTTTTTTTTCGTTGTGGATATCATTTACCTATGTTAGTACACGGTTAGTGGGTTAGCTTGGGGATTGGAGATCTTGCAATTCATCGCCGGGGATTAGATCCCGAGACCTCCCAACTGGAGAGGCCACACTCGGATTAGAGCCCGAGACCTCCCAACTAGAGAGGCCACACCCCACCAATTGGGAATCTCCATACTTGATGAGAATGCACCGAGTATGCTTGTGCAAGTCAGCACATTGGTTTTGTGTGCCGGAATGCTAAATTAGTTAATCATAAGTCAGCCCCCAAAATAATTTAAATAGATAACCAATATTATTTCTCCTACAGAAGCGAGAAAAAAAAATCATAATAGTGAGAAGAATAAAAGGAAAGTCTTACAGCTAGTGAGACCCAAGAATATGAATGTAATGTTTAGGCACCACTTGCTCTGATAGTGAGAACTGGGTAGCTGCATATGGGTTCATATAGAGAACAAAGCTTTACAAACCCAAAAATTGGCCCCTAGACCATTGTGAGCACGGGATTTCACTTCCTCAGGAAAATGTCTCACGGGAAATTGAGTCGCCACTTATTAATTCAGAAGGGATAAGTCCCCGAGAAATGTTGGATAAGGCTTGGTCCGCGATTAGGAATCGAGGTAAGAGGTTCGGTTAAGTTCGGGGAAGAGGTTAGGCACTCCGACACTTCCACACTTTGTGGTTCCCTACTTGCTAGGTTTAAGCTAAAATAAATGCCAAGATTAATCAAATGTTATTAGTGTTTAAGTTAATACTAAACGGAAGAAAGTAAAAGCTAACTAGGGTCGGGCCCGTGCTGGGCTGCCTACGTACTCACATTTGGGTGAGATCAGACCGAGCGTAGTTCTAGCACTTGAGCGCGTGCTAAGGAGAGGGGGGCGTGTGTGTGTGCACCAAAAGGCGGCTAATGGACCTAATCCGGTAGATTAGGGTTTTACTTAACCGAGGTTGGTCAATGTGCAAGGTCATGGGCCCGGTAGGCCAAGGGGTAATCCAGTAGACTAGGGTGAGGCCCGGAGGCAAAGGGTGAAGCCCGGAGGCAAAGTGTGAAGCTCGGAGGCAAAGGGTGAAGCCTGGAGGTAAAGTGTGAAGCCCGGAGGCAAAGTAAGGTGTTAACCGAGGGTTAGGGTTGTTAACCGAGGGTTAGGTTGCTAACCGGGGTTAAGAGGGTGTTAACCGTGGTTAGGGTTGCTAACCAGGGTTAAAAAATCCAAGAATTGATTTTTTGGTCTTTTGTATTTTTATGGATTTTTAGGGATTTTTTCATATTTTTTTGTGGGGTTAAGTGGTGCTTAATCATGGTTAAATGTTAACCGGGGGCCACTTTAACCATGGTTAAGGGTCATAGTGAGTCAAAAATGGGCCCAAAGGGTATGACAGGGCCTAGAGTGGCCTCCTACTAGGTTTGGGCCCTGCACAAAGCCCAAAATCAAAAATTTTAAAAATGGAGGTAATCGGATTACCTCCATTTCAGTAAAATTTTAACTAGGGTTTGAAGGGGTGTAACTAGAGTTAGTGACCTCCCCTAGGTAAAGTGAAAGCATGAACGGATAGTCTGAAGTGTCATCTTTCCAATGGACCAGGTGGCAGCCTCTGAATAGGCCAGGTGTGGGCCCCACAGGGGCCCAAAGTCAGCTAAAAATTAGTCTGTAATGTAGGCAGTTGAACTGCCGACACTTTGAACAGTGTACTAACCCATGTTTAGGGGCCTGCTAACCATGGTTAGGCTTGGTCCCTGAACCTGAAATTTTATAGGAAGCTAGAGGGGGTCAAGGGCTTTCTAACAAGCCTGGGGTGGACCCCATAGGACTTGGCATGTGGGCCCCACAGGGGCCCGAAGTCAGTGCAAAAATAAGCTTAAATGTTGGTAAATGGATTGGGGACAGAGTCTTTTTAGGCTAATTTCAGAGGGTCGGTAATCTGATTACCGACCACTAGCAGTTTTGTTAAAAAAATATTTTTCTCCACTGTGGGCTGCACAAGCAAGGGTCCAGGGGTTCCCTCATGACTTGAGGGACCCCTAAACCCTGGTGGGGAGTGGCCATGCATTGGTGATGATGGGGAAACCGTGTATACGCCTCAAGGGAGTTCCCCCGGCCTATGGTTGAGGCAAGGGGGTCCCTATCCCTGGCTGTGGCAGCTATACAAATGAAAGAAAAGCAAAAAAGGGGACCCCTGGATCAAGACCAGGGGTCCCTTACATTTCTGGCAGCAAGAGAGGTGGGGTGAGGGGTGATCCCTACCCTTGAGTGTTGCTGTCAAGGTGGTGCCGAGGTGGTGGTGTGTAGGCAGAGGTGTATAGTGGTGCTTGGCAGGTCTTGGAGGCTTGGTAGGGTCTGGGGATGAAGGCCCAAGGGGTGGAGCTCAAGTGAGGTTGTGGTCTAGGTTTTAACGGGGCTTCACCGTGAGAAAATGGGAGTGGTTTGCACTGGGGGTGGCCATGCATTTATAGAGGAGAAGGGAGGATGGTCAGGGGCATTTCGGGTATTTAAAAAGGTCCAGGGTGAGTCATGGTGGAGGTCCCAAGGGTCTGGAGCAGCTGCAGTGGAGCCTGCATACGCGATTTCTGCAAATCTAGAAATGTCACTAATTGAATTACCTCCATTTCCAAATCAGGCTAATTTGGAATGTAGGTAATTCGATTACCGACATTATGGTTTTTATGCTATTTCGGGTCAGGCCCAATTTCACTTGGGCCAAAAGCATTGTGGGCACCTACTTTGGGGTTTTTCCCGCCCAAACTCGAGTAGGGGGTTGTGGGTCCCACCCATGTGATCCTCATGGGTTGAGGTGGGCCCAAGTGTGGGCCCTAAAAGTTATGGGCTTTATGGTTTTGGGTTTTTGGGACTTTTGGGTTGTGTATTGGGCCTTGAGTCCAAAAGGGTTTCTCCTAGGGCTTGGGCTAGGGTTTGGCGTAGGACTAGGTCTTAGGGCTTTCCTAGGGTTTGTCTTAGGTTTTGGGTATCGAGATGCTAATGGGCCGTGAGCCCACAAGGGTTTACCTAGGGTTTAGGGGTCTAGAGCTTACCTAGGGCTTTACTAGGGTTTGTCCTAGGGTAATGGGCCTTGAGCCCAAGACTTAGGTCCTAGGGTAATGGACCTTGTCCTAGGGTTGTTCTAGGGGTTTAGGGTTTGGACCGGGTGTAAAAATTGGGTGCTTACAACCATATTGGTGTTTCTCATTTCGTTCCTCATATTCCCATTTTCCCAACAAGTTCATCACTATGTTTTTCAAGCAAATCGGTGAAGAGCAAAATTATCTATGATCTTTCCTGGAAAAATCAAAATCAAGAAATCTTTTTGCATGCTATGCAAAGTTATGCCCTAAAAAAGAACTGAGATAAGGGTGAAACAAAAATTATCATACTCAAGTCATTCATGCTGAGTAGACAAGAAAGAGCAAAATATAAAGCCATGATCTTTTTGAGGTGAAGCTCCCTATTACAATCCAATTCAGAAAACAAAGAATAATAAAATGGTAGTCAACATGCAAAAAGAATTGAAAATAAAGAATAATAATTCTTTTCTTTTTCTCCTCAGGAGACTTGTCAATCTCTTTGAAGGCAACATCCTTGGCTAATTGGCTTTGTCTTCCTGCTAGCACCTAACAAAATCTGCAATGAGTAAAGCAGCATGCTTAAAGAGTGCAACAAAAAGAATATATAAACAATAAGAACCAAAGAGACAGAGAGGAAAGAAATTTACCGAAAGAGAAATAGTACTATTTCTTTTTCTTTGGGCAAATACGTGAATCATGACCAGTCATTTGGCACATGCGACATTTTCAACCTATTTTTTTGTCACTTCCTTTTGCTCTTATAAGCTTTGGGTCTAAAATGGTAATTGACGTAAAAGACCCGACATGGTCTCATATGCAACATTAAGGCATTGTTGTAATATTTATGTCATTGTTAACACTAATAGTTTTCTCTCCAACAGTACTAGCTCCTTGATTGTGGACTTCAAGTGTTTTTTCTTTGTTCATTTTCTCACCTTCAAGAATTGTATTTTTTATAACCTCTTCCATCATATCATGAGTAAGTTCACACACTGCACCTGTCATTGTAAATTTATTTGCCCAATACATCAAATTATTGTATCTCATAGACATTGTATTTTTTGGACTATATTGCATTTCAACACCATGGACATCATGTATAACCCCATTTTTTGCATCTTTAGTTCATCTCTTCATAATATATCGCATTGGTAGCTCAATGACATGTTCTAGCTTGAATAAACTGAAAATCTATTGACAAACAATTCTTTCAAACTCAAACTTACAGCAAGTGCACTTCGCTAATTATTCACCTTCAATGTACGGGACCATATACGTCTTCCTCAAATTGGCATCATGTGTGATTTTATATTTTTTCATTGCTCCAATCTCTTCAAAAAATCTTGGATAACAACCAATAGTCTCAATTAACTCTTGCTGAAATTTTTTAAACATCTTGTGCGTGAAGATATCAGCAAGTTGTTTTTCTAATTTACTATTTGAAGATCGTACTGTTTGATCATTTAATGATTTGAAATCTTGTTGAGTTTCTTGCTCACGTCGCTTTTGCAAAGTCATATCATACTTCTCAACAAAATCTTTTAGAGTTGTATGCACATTCACCCAATCTTTAAAGAAATCATTCATGTTTTCACTTTGTTGTGTCGTAAACATACTTGCAAAGAATGTACCTTTTAAATAAACTGGTATTCACATTTGTCGAAGTTCCCACATGATCTGGAGCCAATCAACATTTTGAAGATTAAACTCTTGAATCCAATTTTTTTCAAATTTCTCAACAAATTTTGCGCCGTACATGCAATATAATTGTCTCATTTATCTTTAAAAGTAGGTTGTTCTTTGTACACGTCTCAACTTTTCTGGTACTTTTTGTAATATATGTCACAAATAGAATCTATGAACCGTATTGTGAAAGACTTTTCCAATCGCTGCTCTCATCGCTGAATCTTGATCTGTAATAATAGTGGAGGGAGGTCGATTACCCATTGCCCTAAGTCATTCATTAAATAACCATACAAAAGAAGCTTCAGTCTCATCTACTAGCAAGGAACTACCAAAAACAATTAACTGTCGATGATGGTTAACCCCTGTAAATGGTGCAAATGGCATTAAGTACTTATTCTTCTTATATGTGGTGTCAAATGATATCACATCACCAAAACAAGAGTAATCCGCATGAGCTCTACCAACTATCCAAAAGCAGTTACACAATTGTCCAGTTTCATCTAACTGGATAGAGTAGAAGAAAGCATGATTCTCTTCTTGCTTACTTCTAAAATAATTAAACATATAATTAGCATATGTTCCATAGGTCACTTTAGCAATTTGTCTAATATAGCTTCTTATATCTTCTTCATTGAAACCAAGTTTGTCATATCCGTTAGTTTCAATTGCCATTAGATTATGACACTGAGATGACCTGATACTTGATTTATTCCAACTTTTGATTAATCTCTTCGAACCGTCACTCAATTTCTTCGACGATCGAAGTAGATGTTTCGTTGATGGAGTACTTAGCATATGGTTATACTCCTCTACAAATTTATGGGCATTATAAATCTCATAATTTATCTGAAATTCTAACTTCGTCATGCACTCACATCTTGTGATTGTTCTTTGTTCCCTTTTAGCATCGTCTCTATCAATCCAATTTTTATCACGAAAACCTTCCTTAGAACAAAAAAACTTTCGATAACTGAAACTTGCATTGTACCATGAGCTACCTTTTCGAACACTGAATCTCACGACTCTAGCATACGCATTGTAAAAGTCATATGCGAGTTCAAGTGATTGAAATTTCATCCCTATGCACGGCTTTTGATCTATTGGTACATTAGGAAAGTACAAGTTTGACCTATTCTCACTTTCTAAATTTGTATCCATGTAAATCGGTAGATTCTTTATCTTATTAGCACTCGAGTCTGTGATCTCATCTTCTCCCATCTTCTCATGAAAATAATACTGCAAATATTTATAATAATATTATTGTGTTAGAAAGAGATAAAAATAATAAGATACAAGAAAATGTGACTTAATAAAGCACGGTAAAGAAAGAGCAACGGATTTTCTAAGGTAGATGCCCGAGTGTTACACTCAGGCACCACTCTTTGCATGATGAGTGAGAAGGCATTTAACTAAAAAAGGTGATAGCATGCATGCACATGCATTGTTGGGCGGCACATGTACACCTCTCAGATCGTCATGTGTCCACTTTGACACCCATTAAATGCAGTTAAGATTCACTCATTCTTAGAGTTAAATAATATAACCTTTCTTTTTTAAAAAAATAACCACATGAGTTAGTGAATCATAAGCGTTTAATATATTTTTTTTCTAAAAATTAAAGGTTGCATGATTTAACCCTAAGAATGAGTGAATCTTAACCACAATTAATAAATGAATGTTAACCAAATTATTTAATAGCTGTATGAAGACCCTCTTTCATGGTCTTACATTAAGGTTGTAAACTGGCCGGGTTGGCCAAGCATGGTTAGTGGTATAGTAGAAGAGGCTGGTGGGCTTATGGTTTCTAACCAAGCCATGCCAAGACAGTCCATTGACCAATCCAGTCCATTAATGCCCTAAGTGATATAGTCTTAAAAAATGATTTCTTAAAAACGGGGTATATTACCAAAGTGTCAAAAAAAAAAAATGAGAGCAGTTGATTCCTAACGTCAGAAAACAAAGGGTATCCCTAAATGTTGTATAATAGGTAGGGTTGTCAATCTGACCCTTTGATGAGGGCACAACCTTAGTAACCCAAATCGTTTGTTTACCCTCCCGCTCTCAAACCTCGCTCTCATGGTTTGAGAGTGGATTCGTGTAGAGAGAGCGGTTTCTATTTTCGTAAACCGCGGGTGAATCTACAAAGCTCGATCCTCATTACTGATGTCGTCCATTTTTCACCACGGTAACTTAAAATGAAGAAGATAAACAGTGAAATCGTGAAATTTACATATTTACCCTTTCTCATGGGTTTAAGTTTAACTCTTACGGAAAGACATAAAGTCTTTTCAATTTTCATTTTCTTTTCATTGATGTGTTGTGTGCCTTTTTTTGTCAATGTACGTGTGTACATAATGCATTATTTTTCAACTCTTTTTTTATTATTCTTTATTTTTTAAATCTACCGAGTTCATGATTCATTGCCAATTGCGATTGAACTCTCCATGAGTTCAATCACACTCAAAGGCCAACACAATGTCTCTTTGAATCTTTATTAAGTTTGATTAAGATTCTCTAAGTTTTAAGGTTTAATAATATAATATTCATTTTTAAAAAAAAATTAAAATATTATTTATATATATACCGGCGCTCCGGAGGCGCTCTCGACCATATTCTAAATTAAAATTTGACACTCTCCCGCTCCCGCTCCCACTCCCGCACCCGCTCCCGCTCCCCGCTTTGGTTACTTAGGGCCCGACCCTTTAAAGCCTGCAAAATAGAAAACTTTTTTTTCTTTAATAAGGCCCTAGGGCTGAGCTGGGCCCAATTTTGGAAGGTACTCTTACCAAGCCCGGCCCGACCCTCTATAAGACTTTTCTCTTTGCTCTCTAAACCTTTTTTTTTTTTTGGTATGAGACATAGTTAGGCCGCAATCCCAGTTAGCAAGCCAGTATCTGTTCTAAGTTAAAGGTGGGTGGAGAGTGCAACCCACTCTCACCCTCTCGGGAATGGAACCCAAAACCTCCTTCTAAGGAAGGGATACACCTACCACCGGGCTATTCACAGGGTGTGTCTCTCCAAACTTCAATCCCTTAAATCTTATAAGTTCTATTTTAGAGATATCATGTGACTTTTCTCTTTAATCTCCACGGTTCAAATTTGGGACACACTATTTCATCTTAGAGCCCTCTCTATCTCCACTATTGTAGAATTCTTTCTTATCTCCAACTCTTAAATGTTTGGGACCACTGTCTCATCCTAGAGCCCTATCTATCTCCACTATTAATTGTATAGTTCTCTCTTATCTCCAACTCTTGGGTATATTAATTTAAGTTTAATACCAAGAAATTTATGATTTTCCTAAAAACGTTATTAAAATAATAATAAATTATTATAATAAAATTAATTAATTAATACAAATAATAATGTATATCAAATAATAAAAAACTTATACTATTAAAAATAAAATTTATAAAATATTCTTAAAATATATCACAAAATATTTAAATAAATAAATAATAATATTTAATTTTAGATATTCTTATTTATTACCGTGCATCGCACGGGTCTCTGCTAGTAGTATCATATAATAACTTTAGACTTATAATAACCTAAGAGGCTAAGCCTTGTTGTGTGTATGTATAAAATATTAACACTATAGTGTAATATCTTTCTAGAATCTTTCTGAAAAAGTAACTTGTAACATTTACCCTTTTTTTATTAAAAAAATAAATAATAAAAGCTAAGACTTACTATGTGTATGTGTAATAAACTAATAATATTAGACTCTTCTCAGAATCTTTTAATGTTACTACTTACTACTTATGAGTTGTAATATTTTTTTTTTCTAATATAAGAGTACTAATACTAACAATTTACCGGTAACAATTAGAAAGTATGTTAATACTAACAATCTAACGGTACTAATACTCTATCATGCTGATCTTTGAGTTACATTATTGGTCCCAAGTCCGAAGAAAGGAGGGTCAATATTTATCAAGTTGGCTATCAATGTATAAAAAATTGTTAAAACATGATACATTTTTTTAAATTCTTTCGGCCCTATGCCTAATCCTAACCCGATCTTGGCCCTTGAGGGTAGGGCTTGGGCCTAGCCACTTCAAGCCCTTTAAGGCCTAAGGTTGGGCTAGGGCCTCACCCCGGAGGGCCCGCTAATCTTAGGGCCTGCCCTAGCTTGGTCCTTTGACCGTCCTAATAATAGGGGCAATTCCCCCAAGCTCTTCGAGTAATCTAAATTAATTGAAGAATGCATTCCTTATTGTATGCTCTCTTACATAAGCCTGACACTTTTGTAACTAAGTTAAAATGAGTGAGCCCATGAGAAAATATCGTTCAACAATCATACAACGCAAAATAAGAAAGTTAAAGGATAAATGAGTTGACTAAAAATTAAAAGAACAAATTGCAAACCATGAAAATCAGACTTATTTGAATGATGAAAAAGCAAGAGTACGAATCAAAATCAACACGAATGTTTGACAAACTGGTATGTTAATGAAATACGTGTCATAAGTAATTAATGGGGACAATGATTTGATGCTATAGCAACTAAAGTATAAAGAGATGGTAAAAATGTAAGAGATGCAGATTTATTTGATGAACTTTATAGCTCATTTGACGTTTAATGTAAACAAATAATGCTTAAAGTGATGTGTATTTTCAAGAAGTTGGGGATGGACCTTGAAGAATGCCTGCTTTGTTTCTTTTGCATGTGGACGTTTTCTTTTGAAGAGACAACTTACATTTAGTTAAACATGGTAAAATAGAGATACTAATGTTAATATTCATGTATGATGATCAATTTGGTTTCGAAATTTAGCTTCCATTGTAGTTCATCATCTGAATTTTTAATTTAATTTCGATTTTGAAATTCAAGTGTAAAATAGAATCGTGACAATAAGTATATATATATATATATATATATATATATATATATATAAACTTATTATAAAAGAGGACTAACACATAAAGACAAAATAGTTGTTCAACCAAGTTTTTATACCCTTAATACACATCCCTATTAATTTTTTTTCCTATAATACCCTTTCTTACAAGTTTTTCCATAATACCTGTATTAGATTTGTTTTATCCAAAATGTCTCAATTAACTTATTTTCCCATAATACCCTTTCTTACAAAATTTCTCATAATACCCTTATTAGATTTTTTTTTAAATCCAAAATGTCCCTATTAATATATTTGCCCATAATATCCTTTCTACAAGTTTTTATTTCCTATAGTACCCCTATTGATTTGTTCCCAAAATACCCCTATGATCTATATATCTTCTATATTAAAAGAGAGGGCAATCATTTCCCATAATATCCTTATTAATTAGAAATATTTTACCAAAACATCTATATTAATTTATTTTCTATAATACCAATTCTTACAAAATTTTATTTCTCAAAATACCTAATTCACTTGTTTTTAGTATTAAATTTGCACGTGCACACCCAACTAGTATAAATAAAAGCTCGTAAGTATGTATTTATTTAGGTTTTGACAGATTTCAATACAAAGGTTTGAAGCAAAAATAAAGCTTTGAAGTCCCTTTTTTTTTTTAATCCCTTCCATGAAGGAATGCCTTGTGTTTCAAGAAGCATCTGTGTTTCAAGAAGCATCAAAATCGGATATTTGATCAAATTCTGATTAATTTGGTTTTCTCATTAATCCTTTTTACTTTGATGGGTTTGGGTTGACGTAAATGGCTCATGATAGCTAATTAATGTAATGGAAAATAATCACCTCATCGGCTCAAGGAGGTCATGACTTACCATCTCACCCTATTGTTACTCCCTTTAATTGTGGTTAAGATTCACGATCACCCGAGATTAAAGCATCTCACCTTAGATTTTAGAAGAAAAATAACCACATGACTTAAAACTTGTTAGTCATAGTTCAAAGAGCCTTTGTGACTTGTAAGGGCGAGGGAGAGTAGTCCCCTCCTCAGCCGAGGAGAGGACTATTGCTCTTAATTTATCAACACATATAATGGTTTAATTATAACCGGTCATAAGCGTGATATGTGCCAGCTAATACAACCAAATCGCATACCTTGTAAAGTTTTTTTTTTAAAGGTATTCTCGAGATTAGTGGTTTTAGTATTTTGTTGTTGGATGCTTAACATTGGAAGCTGAGCGCACCTAATAAGAGTGGAACCTAATTCCCCCATAGCAGATACACTATCACAATAGGGAGGTGTGTATAACCCGTAGTTTACTTAGATTATTAGTTTAAACAAAAGACTGGCCGTTTGAAGGTTCTTTCTGCGCAAAATTATGGAGGTTATGAGGTTTCCTTGGTCAATCAAGGCAACCACCACCCCCCTAAAAAAACCAAAGCAATAATATGAAATGACAAAAATACCATCATCAAGTGTAACAAGTCGCACCCCACCTCTTGCACCAGTGGTTGGGTGTGGCTTCTCTCAAGTTGAGGGAGGTCTGGGATTCAGTCCCCTCAGGTATGAGTCGCAAGAGCTCCAATTCCTAGTTTACTACTAACCCAATTAATGTGGGTAAATGATACCCACAACCAAAAATAAAATAAAATTGTAACAAGTCTAATAAAAGAACATCCTCATTTTTTTTTTAAATCCAAATAGAAAAGGCCTATACAGCCACCATCACCATCAGATTTTCTTGCTAAAAGATCTTGGTGATACTACGAGCTTCCGTAGTAAAGGATCTGCGAGCAAAATGCAACTCCAATTGAATACTAGGATGTTGCGAGGCAGGGGTGGGCTAGGAATTTTTTGCAGGGGGCTAACGTATTATATACTATGTTGATAGACGATATGACTTGTAATAAAATGAAGGAAAATGATCCCCTACTTGGGGCGAGGAGGGGATTTATCGTCTCTCCCCCGTTCTTGCCATGCATCCTTTTTTTTTTTTTTTTTTATTCCCTTTAATTATGGTTAAAATTCACTAATCTTTAAGGTTAAAACATCTAACCTTGATTTTTAGAAGAATTTTTTTTAACCTTAAGAGTTAAAACTTGTTAACCAAAAGGGCTTTATGAGAGCTAAAATGAAATGGCCCAACATAAATCGTGTTGTCAAGAGTTACTTGTAGAGCAGATACTAACCCCTAACCCTACTGTGCTTTAAAAAAAAAAGTTACTATTCTAACACTTAAATGGTGATTTTAGTTATGTTGACTTTTGGTATATTATATATATATAGTGTCTGTTCGTAAAACCTCCAAGAGTCAAGTTCAACGGTACAAAGGTGAATGTATGGTGCTAATTTCTATCAATTCCTTTATAAACTATCTTCAAGCTCCCTACTACCCTAACTCAATTATCCTACATATTTACATCTCCCTCCCTCTCTTTCTGTCAAATCACGATTTAAAGCTCTTACCTTTTCCCTCATTTCACCAACTCTCAAATGTATCACATGTAGCACAAGAAAAATGTTACTTGATCAATTTGCATACTTAAACATAAGGTATATCTTTGACCAAAAAAAAAACCATAAGGTATATTGAGTTTATATAGTAGAAATTAATTATAAAAGAATAATAATTGTATTTTATATGTTTTATCCAAGATATTTTTTGTACTCTGTCTTATTACCATCGAGTTTTTAAATATTTTTAATTCAACTTCATCAAACTATTTTTGCATTGCATTATTCATCCCAAACACCGAGTGTTATATGCCAGGTCGACAATTAATGTACATAAAAAATTCACTAAGTCTACGACTTGAAAATTTCATTCACTTCTTTTAAGCCCCGGCCTTTGAGCCTAGCTAGTTTAGGCCCTCGAGGGCTAGGGCCTCAACCCAGTGAGTAAGGAGGCCCCGATAAGGTTTAGGCCAGGCCTTTGCCCGGCCCTATGACAAACCTACTGAGAGTTGGGTTAGCAATCCTCTTTAAAAAAAAAAAACAAGAAAATAGAACCCATGGAAGACGGAAACAGAGAAAGTCAAGGTCGTCCATCCACACACAAATAATATAGAGCTAAAAGTTCTCTTTCCGCCTAAGAACCTTCATTTTGCTCTGTATCTTCACGTCCTCCAACCAAAACCAGATCACCATATATTAATTCCCACTTCCTTCCCTCCTCAAATACAAAACCCTAACCCTAACCCTAATCTCTCTCGCTCGATCCACGTATCGCTCGGCAGGAGAGATGGATGATTTCCGGCCGGCGTACCGGCCTTACGGAGGTAACCGGAAGCTCGAGATCGAGATCGTGAACGGAAAATCCTTCAGCGCCAACCAGATCTATTCGATTCGGACTCGCTCCTCTGATCCGCCTCCGCTTCCAACTCCAATGACCAAGGTCAGTAAAAGCTCTTCGTCGAAGTCGAAGAAGTCGTGGAGCTTTAACGATCCAGAGATGAAGAGACGAAAGCGAATCGCCAAGTACAAGGTTTACACTGTTGAGGGAAAGGTTAAGGCTTCTTTCAGGAAAGGGTTTCGTTGGATCAAGAACAAGTGCTCTCAGGTCGTCCATGGCTTCTAGAGAGAGAAAGGAAATGGCAGAATATAGAAGAGAGAGAGAGAGAGTGTGTATTTGTTTGGACAGGATGACTTCAGTTTCAAAAGGGGAGGGCATGCAAATAGAGACAAAGACGTGGGTATTCATGTCATTCACAGGGGTATGTTGGTCAAACTGAAAATTCAAGGGCTCCGGATGGGTCGGATGGGATCCGTATTATGAAGGATTGAAGGGCGCTTTGTCTTTTTTTCTTCTTTTAAACTTGTTATTATAATAATATTTTTTCTCCTGTTATTAGGTTGTGTTTGGATGAGTTTCTGAATTACAAGTCATTAAGTTGCAAAAAAAAATGCCTTTAAGTTTTTGAATCCGACCAAAGTCAAGTCATCAGAAGTTGTGACCTCTAAAGACACCGGGACTTTGTCCTAGTGGTAGTGTATCCCCTGCTTTAGGGGGAGGTACCAGGTTCCATTCTCTCGAGGGTAGGAGTTTGTGTATACTCTTCACCTGTCTACTAATTGAACAGATACTAACACCTAACCGGTGTTGCAGTCTAAACGGAAATCTTGAACCAAAAAAAAAAAGACAGCTGACAGAAGTGTCGTCCATGAAAAGCTGACTTCTTGTGAAGCTATTACACGGGGTGAAAAAGTGGCTTAAAATGTAAATGCAATGCAAACCAAATGCTCTTTCTATGGAAATGACTTGTATATACTTTTCTAGAAATTACTTCATCGGGAATTACTTCCTACTATGTAACTCTTGAGGAAGTCTTGCAAAGTCATTTGAAGGTAAAAATAACATTTGGTTTGCACATCTTAAAAGTGACTTTTAAAATTCAAAAGTCTAATTTACGTTTGATTTATACTTTTAAAAAGTAACTACTAAAAGTTTCATATATGATATCAAATTGATTTATAGTTATTTTCATCTATTAACTCTAGTAAAATTTGTGATACCCCTATATAAAAGAAGAGGTGAACAAAATATGTTTTTATTCTTATTAAAGCATTAACAAGTAATATACAAGATTATTGGTTTGTCATGAAGTTTTACACTTGTATTAGGCATTTTTTTTTGGGTTACTCCAGTTATCTCTTCAATCAAAGCATTTGTTCATAATTAATCTCTTATTTTAAAATCATAAAAACTGAATTGATTTTAAGATTGTTAATTTGACCCTCGTGTGAGGGTACCCGGCCTAGCCTAGTCCTCAAAAGTGACTAACCAAATGCACTTATTCCTAACTTTCAATTTCTCAACACCCAAAAAAGTCAGTAGAAAGTCTATCCAAACGCCACCGAAGTCTCTCTCTTCTCAAAGAAGTTTATCAAAACAAGGCCTTAAATAGTTTTGTATTCGATTGAAAATCCAAAACATTTGAATTGAGGGTCGGAGACTGGGTTGGGATAGGGATCATGCTTCCCTCCACCATACTTTGAATTTTATGTGAGACGGATAGAAACTCTCATATGAGAGGGATACACTGCTGCCATCTGACCCAAGTCCTGGATTTCAATAAAGCGGAATGATATTTAGGATAAGACATTGATGATGATGATGATTATGATGTGAGAAACATGAATTCATGAATGTACAGTCACCCAAGCTAGTCTCTTCAATGTCTTAAAAAAAGAGCTTCATTCTAATCCGCCAGTATTGTTCAATAATATCAAAATCATTTCCAACCAAAAGATGGATAACAGTTACTTTTGAAACGCTGTCCCAATTGTTTATAAGGGAATCTATGAAATGTCAATGTGTTCCAATCCAACTTCACCTATAGAAGAGAATCACAACAGAGTAACACTAGGCTTTAGTGTAGCAAGGAGCATATGGTCTTCACTTGGATTAGTTCTACATGCCTCCTTAAGGATTTGGTTTCCAATTCTTGCAGACAATCTCCACAAGCCTCACTGTGTATGTGCTCTAACATGAAGCGTCAACGTGTTTTCCTACGCTCAAATTGTTAGGGATATAGGGTAAGTGTAGGTACCAGTATGAAGTTGTTAACTTGGTCATACAAATTCCTACTACTCAAAAAGAGTTTCTCAGAAGTAATTGATATTTGCAAAAAACCCAATCAAATTTTGAATCCCCATGTAACAACTGGTGCACCTTGTAAATAATGATTTTGGGAGTACTGTGATACTGATAAAAAATTTCAAACTAACTTCCGTTTTGATGCTTGTTAAGATATGATTCCAACTGCCCTGTTGCTGCCAATATAAGACCTACAGTTGCAACATCGGAAATGTTAAGCAGAAATACTGATATGTTTAGGTATCATCCTTGTATTGAACACCTTTAAATTGATACTAAAAGTTTCATTGATAATTTCTGCAAGAGATCATATAATCCGTATTGAACACCTTTAAAGCGCATACTGAAATTCCACTAACAATTTCTACAATAGAAGATCAAGATGTATCAAGTATCTACAAGTCTTAGAATTTTCTATGTTTATGACCAGACTCCTTGGAGTCCAGTTATGTCCCACAATCAATTCATGTCCCTTTTAATACCGCTTAATTGTGGTTAAGAATCACTAACCCTTAGGGTTCAACCATCTAACCTTGATTTTTAGAAAAACAAATATTAAAAAAATATTAACTCTAAAGGTTAAAGTTATTAACTAGAGTTAAAGGAGCACTAAAAGGCTTTTGTGTTGAAACCGGACTCCAAAGAGTCTAGTTATAGCCGTAGAGGATTCCAAGTCTATCTACAATGTCAGTATCTAATTCAACTAAACATCTTTAAAGAGAAAATTGTCAAATAATTGGATTTAAGTTGTAGTAAGTATAACAGAGGAAAATGATACTACATACTGTCCAATAGATTTATAATAATGTCAAAAACCCCAGTGTTAAATATTGATAGAAAATGAGAATTAGTCAACTTAAGGGCATATATTTGGCCCACAGAAAAGTACCTAGAAACAGAGCTGAAGGTCTCCCAGGCCGTGATTTGAATTCTGGATGAAATTGTACTCCCACATAGAAGGGATGAGTTGGAAGCTCTAAAATCTGAAAACATATATATAAATTAAAAATTTTATGAATATTATGAATCACAAAGTCATCTTGCTCTCATTTACTGGAAGTACCTCCATTCTTCTTCCACTTTCATCCTTCCCTACAAATTTTAGATCAGCTTCTTCTAACTTGACAATTACCTCAGGATTCACCTGCACCATAATGTTTGTTCTTTTACCTTTTGAATATATCATTGGCATATAAATGAACATCCTTGTGTAGAGAAATCTAGTACATTATTGCTAGGACTACAACTCCATGTACACAAGAAGAAAAGATATTTGTCAAATATTGTGCCACTAACCTCATATCTGTGCCGATGGCGCTCATCTACATACTCTGAATTATGGTACCTAACAATAAACATAAAGTACTTGATTAAACGTAGCATGTAAGACGGAGGTAGCTTATGCCCCAGTATACAAATAAGAGGAAATTTCCAGTACATGTATCAGAGTACAACATGGTTCGTGGTTTAATAGTTACTACTTTGCAGTAATTAGTATGTTTTGTCCATTCTTTCTAGATTATAAAAAGGTGCGACAGATCTGCAACATACAGCTTTGAAGTAATACAATCAGGAGTTTGAAATAATGTTCTTCGAGATCCTAGTCTCATTGTACTTCCCATATGTGTTCTCGAGCCCTGCATGTGGATTTAAATGACAAGAATTCATGAATCAGATGAAGGGTAATGTTTGTGCATAGCAAGTCAATATGAAAATGATAGCATACCTCTGGCATGAAAAATACAACAGGATCGGGTGTCTCAGCGTCAAACTCTGTGCTGTTCGCTCTTTCCAAACCCAAAACCTTACAAATTCAACAACCAAAAGGAACAATCAGAAAAGGTAATGAAAAAGAGAAGAATGCAAGAGAAATTGTAGGGCCAATTTATGGTGTGACAATAAAGTGAAGATTATATTTCAAAAAAAAAGATTACGGACAGATCTAGCAAACTCAATCACAGAAATTTGCATGCCCAAGCAAATTCCAAGATAGGGAATGCGATTCTCTCTGGCATACTTCGCAGCCAATATCATTCCTTGTACACCGCGATCTCCAAATCCACCAGGAACCAAGACACATGCTGCGCCCTGAAAATGTTGATCGTGTCAGTAACAGTTTTGGATAGTTGACCTACCTTAATAACCAAAACCTTGCAATTCCTGCTCTCAAACTTCACTCCGGCTCTCACTCTGCGCTCCTCCCAATCCTAGCTTTATTTAAAATTGATGCTCCTGCTTCCATTCTCGCTCTCACTCTGCACTCTGGTTACTTAGGTTATGACCACTGGCGGAGCCACATGGGACCCAGTCTTGTTTTTTTTTTTACTATAGCAATAATAAGGGTGTAGCCTGGGAAAGGGGCGGCGCCGGAGGACGGGGAGCTCTAGCCCCCCCTGAATTTTTGAGAAAAAAAGATTTTCTTTACAAAATGGACACAAACAGAGGCGATGTCCCATGAACTTGGCCCCAAAAAAAAAAATCGGGGGCTATGCCCCGAACCCCATTGTTAGCCCCCCCTACAAGCTACAAGAGAATCCTAGCTCTGCCCCTGGTTATGACCCAAGTATCAATAAAAACCCCAATTTTTATGAATGTCACCTTGAGAAATCTATGGCAATCCTACCAGGTAAAAGGATTTTTTTCTTCTTTTTGCTTCTTAGTGTTATTTCTATACAAATTAATATATATCCTATAAATCGTCTTGCTATTTTGTATCTACTATGTGTATATAGTTGAAATACAATCATATGTTTATATGAGTCTGTAAATGTCATGCATTATTTAATCATCGCGCAAAAGCTAATTATCAATATTAAGAAATAAAAACATCCCTCAAATAAATAGTACATTAATATTTTTTTTTTCCTTTTTTGACAAAACAATAAGGGAAAAAGAAGAAGAATAACTGAAAATGAAGTTAAGTATAGAAAATCACACAATTAAAAAGAGACGAACAAGCATAAGCTGCTCATAAATGATAACCCAACATATTTTGCTCTCATGAAATTTTCTATTATCATGGTTCACTAATATTTACAATTTTTCAATATTGTTCAGTTATGGTCTTCACTAATTTTTTATTATTATAAGTATGTTATAAATTTAAGGTACAGGGGGTGCGAGCATATATGGCTGTCGAATCGCCATGTCCAAGTCTCAAGGATGATGATGAATATACATTACGAGTCCACTTCATTTGGAGAAAATATGTGGACTGTCACAAGTAAGAAGGAAATAAATCATCCAGTGTAAAGCTTACCCTTAGAGTCTCCCATGCAGCAGCATGAGCTTCTGGTGTCTGTATGAGGAAAACACTGCTTAGGACAAGGAATATGCTTCATAATGTATATAGTACAAGTCCCAGAAAACACAACTTAGTACTGCTCATACCAATTTCGCACTATCATCTTCAAGGTCAGAAGCTGCAATCCAGTCAACTGATGGCTTCAAAGAACATGCTATGCAAGCATGCAGAAGGGCCTGCGCGTGAAACAAAGCATAATGAAAAGTAGTTAGTTGTACAGGGATTACATTCCAAGTGCCTAAATGCTACTCTCAATTTTCATAAGTTTTTACATTAGCTGAGTCATTATTTCAGAAGGGTGACATTACTTTTAGAATATTTTAATCCAAGGATAATTTTTGATAATTCAAAGAAGTTCTTAAAGGGCGTTTTGGCCATTAAAAAAGATAACATGGTTGTTTAATTACACAACTTCCAAAAAGAAATATTTCCTTGGATTCTCAACTATATCATCCTTACACTAATGTTTAGCTATGGTGTGCCTTTTCTTCCTCTAGGAAGAATCCAGCATACACTTAACAACTAGTAGATTCTTTAAGACAATAGGCGTGTCCCATGTCGAAACCTGTGGACACGAACATGCCTGTTATGACTCATATTAGAAGAATTTGTGCATTTTGGACACATTGACATGAACACGACTGATACCTATACACTCTTAGTGTTTATTATATAAGAGAAGGCATATAACTGCATATAATTAGCATAAATTTCAGACAATTCTAATTCACATAATCAAAAGAGATAACCCGGTAGGAAAAGAAGGGAGGAACCAAAATCTATTTGTTTTAAGAAAATAAAAAGATTAAGAAGAATTACCGATCCCTATGACAGGGTAGAGAGAGAGAGAGACAGAGAGAGGTAAACGGGCTAAATTTTGGCCACAAAAACCTCTTTTAAATTAATCTTCTTTGAGATTAGCATTAGCATTTAGAATTAATATATATTTATTATTTTATTAATTCATTAGTTTATTTGTTTTAATTCATATATTATTTATATTGTTTGTTGAATTGTAATTTGTAATACATTATTTAGTGTTGTTTGCAATAATTTTGCTTTCATATTTAATTTTATATTGTTATTTACATAACATTTGAGATATAAGAATTAAATATCCTCCCATATCCCGAATCTTTTTTTTGAAGTTTGTCGTATCTAACAGCTCGTATCTGAGTCCGACTTCCCATATCTGAGTCCAACACCAACAACCATGGTCGTGTCTATGCAACATAGCAAGGAAACCCTCCTGGACCAATCAAAAGGCATACCTAGATTAACCCAATCAAAACAGAGAGCTTTCGAAGAATCTGTTTCTAAAAATCTTCCAATTATATGTTCATCTCAGATTGTTTAGTTATAAAAGCACTTAAAAGTACACAGAAATGTTCATCTCTATATTTAATGCCTTATATTAGTAGGGCTTTTTTTTTTCAAAAAGCTCCCAGTTGGTAAACATAAAGGGTTCGTTAGGTTTTCTTAATCACAGGCTCTCCAAATGATACAGAATACTCCACTCTGTTTCTGTATTAAACCAATCATGGGATTAGAGGCTTAGGGCTATTTTAGGCACCTTCACAACAGACAAGTACGAATCTGTTAGGCCAATATATTTCCCAACCATCGCGATCCTCACCTGCACAAATAGGTATTATTTCTTGGATTACTAGCAGGAATAAAAGATTTCAAAGAATAGCACCAAATGCCAATAATACTAACTGAATTGGTGAGATTATCATAAGTCTCTGCCCTCTTACTCCACTCTTGTAAATCAGGAGTAGTAGCAATGCTGAAACAGAACTTTCATAATCAGTCAGGTAACATAAAACCTTCCTGTAGTCAATATGTTGTTTCCAAGATCAATGACACATTTTGTTATAAAGATAAACCAAGTGTATTGATAACTCTCTATTTATGTAGGGTACGAAGTTGTAGACATGACAAGATCTCGGCCAAAGTCACATGTATATAGGCTGAAACAAATTGTTATCAAACAAATCAGTCCATGTCAGCCCCACTCTGAATTCAGAACTTGCCTTGGTCCCATTGGACCCATAAAGTCCAATGTTGAACTTTCCTTTGTCTCTTCGAACCCGGAATCTTGGCTGAGAACTGGGAGGGCTCTGATCCCATATTTTAAGATTTAGATATTAAAGAAGACAATAGAATCATGAAAACTTACCTAAGACAGTTTAGCTGTTTTAGAATGGCACAATGAGCATTTTGGTTCTAGAAAAAAATTGCACGTCAGAAACTTAGGCAAGCAACATTAAAAAGTAGTTGAAAGGGATATAGTAGAAGCAGTCAAGCATCAGGAAATATAAGTATTGTCACTGAGCTCACCCGAAGTAAAAGAGGAACATGCCAAATGTTTGGAACATCATGAATATTGAGAATATTACCAGCCTATGAGACAAAATAATGAGAAGAAACAAATATATCCAATAGTAAGGAGTGAGAACAGAAATCATTTGAAAAGTCATAAAGCAAACTTTGCTACAAACCACTCACCGGAACATGGCAAAACTGTGAAAGTTTCTCTTTTGTAGTATCCAATAAAGGCTGAAATTTAACCCAAAAGTATTATGTTTCTTTCTTAAATTGTCAAGAGCTGGGGAAACGTAGCAACTAGAAATAGGATGATGAAGGTGTAGCTGTTAAAATTTTAAAGAACCCTTCACAAAACAACAAAATCCTACTCACATAAAACAGAGGAAACAAATAGGAAGGAATCAAAGATACCCATATGGGAGACCATAAAAATTGTCTATTAACGCCAACAGATGCAAGTAGCGTACATGCAAGGAATGAAAACAAGAACTAAAGATCCAGTTTCATGCACGACTTGGTCAACACAGAAAATGATACGAATCAGTAATCAACAACCGTCCCTTCCACATCTAAATGTGGGTTCATCAAAACCCCCAAAACTGTATTGATAACCCAGTAATACCGAGATGAGTTGGCTCAGTTGCACCAATTAGGATGAAGTTTTCAATAATGGGTGCAAACAACCATTAGAGTGGTGCACCTAGGAGATCCCAGGCCAAAATTTTCATTCTCTGTAATCTCTTGTCTGCACGTAGGCAACAACATTGTTACCAAGTGCGGGTATAATACGACACTGATCCATTCGGGAAGTACGGGTGTTATACAACAAAACTGGGTAAAAGTACAAAAATATTTAATAATTATAAATAAATATTAATCATAATACTAACTAATAACAATCATTTAATATAGAATATGTGTTAAACACGGTAAAATTACGCGTATTATACGTGTTTAATATATTAAACGCGTATCATACGGCGAAAGTACAGCATTTTAAATGTCGACCCCTCTTAAAAGTATTATACAGGTATAATACGCGGTTTTGGTAACTATGGTAGGTAGAGACAACAACACATACCTGAGCCGAGCGACATGCTAATAAATGAGGAGTCAATCCTAATGCCCTTAATTCCCGCACACTATGTTGTGTAGGCTTTGTTTTCTGCAGAAAATATAGGTAGAACCAGAAGAAAAAGAAAGTAAGCCATAGATAGTACACGATTTTGATCTCTACTGATAATAATCCAAAAGGAAAATGGGATGAAATCTTGAAAGTCACAAACACAGCTTTAAAAGACAGATTGGTGGTATAGGGAATTACCTGTTCCCCGACTACACCCAAAACAGGTATAAGGCTCACATGAACAAGGCAGAAGTTGTCTTGTCCTAAAGAGGCAAATAAAAACTAACATAAGTAAATATCACCTTATGTAGTCCAATTTATAAACACAAGTTTATGCATCTATATATATATATATATAATCATATATATAATCATAATCATAATCATAAGTGGCTTATCCCAAAATAATTGTGGTTGGTAACATGAATCTTGTTTCGTCATTTTGTTCTATTAATAGTCATAACTTCTATTCAATCATGTATTATCAAATCTTTCTTTACTATTTCCATATGTAGTTCAATTTATAAACACACAAACACACACGCACACATGCACGCACGCACACACACACATATATACGTATATAATCAATGTCTTATCACAAATTACTTGTGGTCGACAACATGAATCTTGTTCCGTCACTCCGTTCTATTCAAAGTCATAACTTTTGTTAAATCGTTAATTATCAAATCTTATTTTCCTATCTCCATACACTTCATTTTTGGCATTCCTCTCGCCCCTTTGATGCCTTCAACTTGCACAAATTCACTCATTCTCACAAGGGGCCTTCATTGCACATGTCCAAAGTCCAAATCATCTTAGTAGACTCTCTTTTATTTTATCACCTATTGGAGTTACTTCAAGATTCTCTCGAATGCATTCATTTTTTATCCCGTCTTTTCTTGTCTTTTCACTCATTCATTTTAATATCCTCATCTCACTTGCACTAATTTTATTAATCTAAGATTTTGCTCCATAAAGTATAGTTTGTCAACTTGGTCTTATCGTTGTCCTATAAAAATTTCCTTTTAGTTTAAGTGGAATGCATCGTTCACAACTCTCCATAAATATATCTCTACTTTAGCCACTCAACTGTAATTCTATGAGAACATCCACTTCAATCTCTCCAATTTTACGAATAATTGAGCCGAGATATCAAAAATGGTTACTTTGGGTATCTCTTGGTCATCTATCTTAAGTTAACTACTACCTCTACTCTTATAGAGACTTGGTCTTCAATTATTGAGATTTGTGTCATTAAGTAATACCTGTGTGTGTATTTAATTCTAATTAATGTCATATGACAGGTTTAAAGGAAGAAGGAAAGAAAATAAGAAGAAAATAAAAAGGCAGTGAGTAAACCGGTCGACTAAACCCTAACTTGGTCAACTAATCTCAGTTTGATCAGGAAAATAAAAAGATAGGGAGTAAACAAGTTTGGTCTAGCCGGTTGATCGACTTTCGAGCAATAAGGGTAATAACGAGATTTTCATAAGGAAAACATGTAGGATTAGGGTTTCACCCTATAAATAGATCATTAAAAACCCCTAATTCGTATTTATTGTTGCTAAACACTCAAAGACTTAGGGTTTGAGAGAAAAGAGAGAGCTAGGGTTGGAGATCAAACTCTCACTCAAAGAAGGGAAAAGGCTAGGATCAAGAGAGAGATCGTTGCTTGAAGAACATTGCTTCTCCTTGGATCTTCATGTTGCTGCATTGAAAAGGTTTCTTTCGCAAGCTTTTTGATCATCGATAAAGGTGGATATAATCTCTTGGTTAATAATACCATGATCATTGATTTAAGATTAAGAATAAGGATTAAGTTTCAAGTAGGTATAAGCATTATGATAAGAATCCTTGTAAGAAAAAAAATCTGTATGTTGTTAGATAAAATTAGAATAAGAATTATCTATAAGATAATACTCTATGAATGCTCTTGGTTGTATGTTCGGTGAGATTGTTATGATATGATGTGTTAAACATATGGTTAAGTTAACTTTCTCTATGATTTATAAACAATATGCTATGATCTTGTAAGATAAGTTGTATGTATGTAAATATGATGTGGTTGAATTTTGGATTGGCCAATAACTTAGAGGATGATCTTATGGCCTAGATTCTTTACCATTGTGGTATGAGACGCTATGGTGGGGTTTTGATGGTGTAAGATTGTAATCTAAGGGGTAACCTAGATGCAAGTTGATCACGGCACTTCACTCACAAGTATGTTAAACTCACAAGTTCACAAGTATAATAAGATTCACAAGTTATGTTCATAAGTATGCTCACAAGTCTCGCAAGATATCTCACAAGTTATGCTCATAAGTCTCGCATACTCATAGTCTATAAGCTCACAAGTACGTATGTTTATAAGTATAATTGCATGATTGAGTTTTCACAAGCTATGAGTACCAACACTGTCTAAGATCTCAATGGTATTCGTAGGTTGGCGCATCTCGTTGGGCGTGGAGAAGCATTGGGAACCCCAATTTCTTTCTTCGGAGTAGTTTCTTTTCCCGTCCCCCTGCCCCGGCATAGTGCTTCGCTTCCGGTTCTTCGGAAGAATCAATTGACTTCTCCCTACTTCATTGATCTGGGGGAAAAGGAACCGTCTACCAGTTGGGAAGCTAGACATCAAGTAAGTGGCTTGATGAGGATAACTAAACTGACACGCCGGAGTTGGCTGCTGGCACAACAGGGTGGTGCCTTACCGCACAGCAGGCGGACGCGCGGTAGCGTTCGTGGTGGTGCTTCAGGATTCCACTGTACTGCGTCCAAGATCAGAACGAGCTTGCCGGCGGACTACTGCAGTCCCATTCTTGTACCTGTTACTCAAGGATGCTAATACCTGGCTCACAAGTTAGGACCTCAAGGGTACATGTTACCTGGCTCATAAGTAGATTTTCAAGGGTACTAGTCATCTAGCTCACAAGAATCATAAGGGCACTAATGGGTACTAAATTGTTGGTACTCACTATATATGTAAATTCATGACGTATATTAAGTGTTAAGTTATTTTAAGTCATAAGCCAAGGGTATGTTGTTGCTCACAAGACGAATCTCAAAAGATAAGATGCTCACAAGAACACTATGCTTATAAGACATGCTCACAAGTTGATAAGTTGAATAAGTTATAAGTATGCTCACATGTGTTCCAGACTCTGATTTATGTATGAATGATATGTTAAGATTTAGCTAAGCATGAATATGTTGATGTTTATAATATTGTTAGCTAGGAGTTTATGTCTACTGAGCCACATGTGCTCAGCCAATATGTTTATGTCAGCGGGTTTAGATTTTGAAACTGCAGTTGAACATTGGGTGGAAGAGGAGTACATTGAAGATCCAGAAGGTGATTTTTAGGAAGAGAAGAATCCTTTAGACAAATATCCGTACTTTTGATTAAGTTATCAATTAGATGATTATTAGACTTTTATTTTTAAAGGGTTGTAATAAGAGATTAATTATGGATGCATGTTTAAGATTTTGTTTAAGGTTCAGTTGATCTAAACGATTATTAATTTTGAAATTGATGATATGGTTAAAGAAAAATTTACAGTTGCCATTTTAGTATGCTTGTTAAGATAAGAAATCTCAAGATGAGATGGCAAGATAATGCAGTGTTCCGAGTCAAAGTTCCACAAGGCTCCGTTCTTTTGGTTCAAGTTTAGAACTTTCATTGTTTCATGGCTAATTTTACTTAATGTTGATAACTATATTATTCCATAGGGTGCAAAAGTTCTATAAATATGGAACTTTTAAGTTCTACCAAAAATTTTGAATTTTTTAAGTTCCATAGATGTGGAGCTTTTAATTAAATTGAACTTGATAAATTTGAGGTACTATTGAGTAAAAGGGTTTGAAACCCTCTCCCCTCTCTTCCCATACTCTTGCCTCTTGTTCCAAAACATTAATGTTCCGGACTTGTAAAAGATTTACCAAAAGAACGGAGCGCTAAGGATCTTGGTAGGATTTTGGCCTGGGTCGTGAAAACTCTATTCGTGTTCTTACAAAAATTGCATTTCATATATTTTGTCTTTGTCCAACTTATTTTAAAACCAATAGATTCATGGTGTCCCTTCAGAATTCTAGTTTTCCATTTACCCCCTCTTTAGTTTCATCAATTAATACCATGTAATCTGCAAATAACACTACTTCCTCTTGAATATGAGTTGTTAATTCATCCAAAGATACATTGCACATATGCATCAAAATAGTTCAATTGATTGACACCACTTAGGAGATCAACATGCTCATAACACACTTGGTCGGATGATTTGACCATTCAATCAATCACATTTTTTAGACTGTCAAAAAATGACCAACAATTCAAACAAGTTTACTATCAGCTTTGCCACACATGTTATTGGTAGGGCCACCAATTGGATGGTCTAAGATTGACCCAATTTTGCACCACATGACAGCATGAGAAAGACTGATAAACAATTGGGAGAAAGAGACGTAGAGAACCCTATGAGCAAAACAATTCAGAAAGAGAGCATTAACCATTACTTCTATAAAGGATAGGAAACAAAGCACAGCCTTACCAACTGAAAATGATAACTGTCGCAAAGCCTCAATGAATGGCATTGATTCAATGTCACCTAGGTCCAAAATAAATAAATTACATTTCCAACAACAAATATGAAAAAAGGAAAGAAAAATTTATACCACATGAGACAGTCACTTTGTGCTAGACATATCTTACCTACAGTTCCCCCCAACTCTATCACACAAACATCTGGCGAGCCCTCTTTCCCATCCACGGGAACAGAAGATACAGATTCGATCCAGTTCCTAATTGCATCTGTAATGTGTGGAACCACCTGGAATCCATTCATATGGTCATCACAACATCGCCTTCTGACATTATAATTTTTGTAACCAACGTTACTGATAAAAGTCTTTGTGCATGTGAAACAAGAATAACAAATCTAAGCATATATAACACACCTGAACAGTCTTTCCAAGAAATTCGCCTCTCCTTTCCTTGTCAAGGACGGACTGAAGCCACGAGGATTATATTGATTATCTCGAGGTAACTCATGAAAGGATTATCCTATTGCCTTTAGAAAGCATAGTTGAATGGCATTCACATGGAAGGAAATATAGATACCTGATATATCTTTCCTGTGGTAATGTTGTTGTCTCTAGTAAGTGTGACATCCAAGAAGCGTTCATAATTTCCCAGGTCCAAATCAACCTGTTGGAGAAGCAAACCAGGTATAATTAGAAAGGAAACAATTGAACAATGAACCCAGATCTGTTAATTTAGAATGATATAAGATATACGCAAGGGATAACTAGTGGTGAGAGTATTATAATATAATATCCATTAAATAATATAAATCACAGTTTGCCTGACCAATATATGTGGTGTTACTACAGAAATGTCTAGTTGTTGAGCCAGCTGTAGATTTACTACAGCCAAAATCATTTATTAAATGATTCATTTTTTCAAAAGATTGTGTCAAATGTTGGGTTAATAGGATCATTGAAATTGTGATTTTAAGGCTATTCCCATCAATTGGACTGTCAGGATCGAGTATACATCTTTGATTCTGAGGCTATTCCCATCATCTACTATCATTCTGAGGCTATTCCCATCAATTGGACTGTCTGGATCAATTATACATCTTGCCAAGCTGATAGAGGACTATACCATTCAACCTCGCTGTTACAACATTGAGAACAACAACTAATTAAGCTACAATCTCAACCAAACAAGTCAGATAAACCAGATTTAACAATTATTGAATTCATGAGATATATAGATAGATTGCATAATAGTCACCAAGTTGGAGTTTGTGAAAAGGAAAATTTTGGGAAAAAATTGGCAAATTTCAAAAACAAACTAGGCAAGATAATAATAAAAATATAAAATAAGTTTGTTAATTATAAATAAATATATTTCATGTATTAGATATTTATTCGAGACATTTTTTAAAAATTCATGAATAATTCATGTTTAATTCACAACTTTTGAAAATTACAATTTTTTTCCAAAAGTTGTAAATATTTCGTGAAGTAATGTTTGATGAAAAGTCGTGTATTATTTGGGACTTTAAAAAAAGGGAGAACTTTGCATAACTGCATTAAACCAATAATCCAAGTGTCTTATCGAGTGATTTCTCAATTAACATAAAGAGAGTTGGAAGAAGGAAGAGAACCTCTCCACCATCGTCAAGAACGAAAACTTCACCGTGTTCAAATGGGGACATGGTACCAGCATCCGTGTTCAAGTAAGGATCTGCATTTATAGGAAACAATACCCAAACAAAATTTTTTTTTGAGAAACAGTGAAAGAAAAAGTGGAATCATTCCGGATCTCAAAACTAAACTAAATCAAAGAAATTAAAGGAATCCCAATAAACGTACAAAAGAGAATCACAGTTTTAGAAGAACCCATTTGCACCCAAGTAAAAAAAAAGTAAAATGAATTAAACATAGAGATGCAAAACCAACATCAACCTCCAAAAAACATCTATGGGAAGATCGGTAATAGACAAAAGGTAGTTCACTTTTCATTAAATTACATGAAAATGAACCAATGGAACACTGGAGAAACCGAAGATTCTGAAAAACAATTGTAAATTTCCAAACAAAAACACTACTCCAATAAAAAATGGGAAGAACAGAGAAGATTAACGATTTACGCCAATAAGAAAAA
This sequence comes from Tetracentron sinense, assembly GCA_015143295.1. Lineage (NCBI taxonomy): Eukaryota > Viridiplantae > Streptophyta > Magnoliopsida > Trochodendrales > Trochodendraceae > Tetracentron > Tetracentron sinense. Next base: position 37,708,592 of record CM026566.1, on the reverse strand, counting down.
CACTAAAGCAACAGTAACAAATCTACATTTCAATTAAAACCCAGAAACTAAAACCCATAAAGGCGATGATTTACATACAAATATATTAAAAAGAAAACTTTAGGTAGAAAAGGCGAATTCCGATAAGAAAAAATGAGAGAAAAAAAAACCTATTTTGATGGAGGTGACGCGAAGGCCACAAGCTTTGAGGACGACGCCTATGCTACTCGCTGTAACGCCTTTGCCGAGTCCACTCACCACACCTCCTGACACCAACACGTACTTCATTCTCTCTCTCTCTCTCTTTCTCTCTCTACTGGTTTTCGTATACTAACTGTTTACGTTAATGTCTGACCGAGGATAGATATGAAGCCAAGAACCAAAAAAACTGAAATTCGTTCTCAAAATGCTGATTTGGCGAATTAATTCTTAGAATTAACTTTTTTTTTCTTAAAAATATTTTTTCTACTACTCAAAAATATCTCCCATCAAAAAAGGGAGAAAAAGAAAAATCAATCCTGAGAGTGATGGGCTACGACTGAGAGGCCCTAAGTCACTTACCGACATTCATGTGAATAACTGCACTAGGTCAGTGGGTCCCAGCAGCAGATCTTCTACGACAATAAAGTTAAATTGATTTGATGATCTTAACCATTCAATATATTGACTTGATCTTCTTTCTTCAAAGTAAACGGTCAGCCACATGTATTAAGAGGATACACCACCCCATAGGTCTACCTGTCGTTGACCGACTTCAAGCCACAAAAACATACGTAAAAAGAGTGTGTGTGTTTAGCGAGTGTGTTATAGTTCCATAATATCATTTCAACTAAAAAAAAATCAATTTGGCTTTGTTATCGCATGGGTTAGGGTGTATTCCGAGTTTAGTCTCACATCGGTTGGAAAGTGGACTTCACAAGGGTGTCCAAGGGGCCATCAACCCTCTTTAAGCAATTACCCTTATGGCACCTTAGTGGCTACCTTAAGTCTGGATGTGTGAGTTTAGAGAGTATGTTAGTTACATGATATCATTTCAACCTAAAAAAAAACCGGAATGTGTGTGTGGGTTGGGCCTTGGGCCCTGACATATGTGAGTGTGTGCATGTTGTGTGTATATAGTTTGTAAGTTAATTTGTGATGAAAAAAAATATAGATTATTGAATTTACTTAAAATTTACAAAAATACAAGTCCAAAACCAGCCATTAACATCCCTGTTCGAAAATGGGACCCTTATTCCCATTGATGAATGATTATGAGGAAATGGAGAGTGCTAGAACTAATACATAGGTAAATGTAGGTTTGGATTTATAGATTAATGTTACTTGGCTTGTCGGTTCCAGTTTTTCACTCTAGAGTCTAGAGTGAACTCAGCTCCCTCAGGGTAGGATGAGATAATTTGTTTTTTGGTTCGTTGAGGTTCTTTAATTTGGTTCGTTATGTAAATAAATATATTAAAAATACTTATTTTAAAAAACTATAAGAACATATCTTTTTTACGAGTGGTTCTCAAACCCAAAAGAAAATCGTCAAACTAAAATTATTAAAATTATTGGATACGATAACTGAATTTTGCTAATTTTCATGGACCAAAATGAACCATATTACAAATCAAATTGTGATTCGATATAATAGGCATCGAATCGGATAACCTGGTATAAACATCTCATCACAAGTGATCTAGACCATTTTAATCACTAGCTCATTTGAGGATGCTAAAATATTTTGATTGAAAGGCATCTGGCCACAATCGGATAGATAGATGTCCCATCAATAAGAGTGTCCTAATCTCAATGGGTCATCACACAATAATTTGTCTATCAATATCATACACCCTTAATTGATGCTTAACTAGTCTTTTCGGGTATCCGTCCCGAGCCATTCGAAATTTTCCTTATAATTCTAGGGTAAGTCAATGAGTGAGAATTGAACACATGACCGATATAGCTTAAGAGGAGTGCTTGCTGCTACCCTATAGGCTATATGCATGCCCATTCCAATTTTTTCCCAAACTTTTAAAAAGTGAGTGCATTCCCGCGGTTTCTACCTTTTATAGGATAGAAAACAATCCTTTACAATGGAGAAAGTTAGGTCTCAATTAGTTCCAAAAAATTAGTGGCGCGTGTTATAAACAGAGTGAGTTTGAAAGCTTGCAACTAGGGCTAGCTTTTTTCTATGGCTTTGGATTTTCTCTGGCGGATGCCTGAGGTGGGTGATCGGGCATCCACACATCATTGGACATGTGGTGATAAAATAGGTGAGAAATCATTTCATTTTCTCCCCAAAGATTTTGACTTCTCCCCACTTGATATCCCTCCCCATTTTATCATCACATGTCCATTTATGTGTGGACGCCTGATTGCCCACCTCAGGCGTCCGTTGGAGAAAATCCGAAGCCTTTCTCTATAGCTTAATGCTGAAATTTCAGCTAAGCTTATTTGAAAGCTTGTTATTTGCACGTCCGGATAATAGTCCCACGAGGCTCACAAGTTTGAACATCAATGTGCTAAAGTTTCTTTAAGGCTCCATTCTTTTAGTGGAACTTTTAAAGTTTAGAACTTTTATTGTTTCATGCCTAATTTTACTTGATGTCTAGAGTTATATTATTCCATAGAGGGTAAAAGTTTTGCAAATATGGAACATTGAAGTTCCACCAAAATATTTGGATTTTTTAAGTTCCATTGATGTGGAACTTCTAATTAAATTGAAATAATAAATCTGAGATACTATCAACTAAAAGGGAGGGTTAGAAACCCTGTCTCCTCTCTTCCAAGACTATTGCTTCTTGTTCCAAAACATTAATGTTCCGGACTTTTAAAAGTTCCACCAAAATAATGGAGCCTAAAAGTTTGACTACTTTATCTTTATGAACAATCCAAAATTCCAAAAACATCATATAGCTTTAAAAGATTTTTATTCTCCACTCATTATCAAAACCAAAATTTGCGTCTAATTTCAAATTTAGGTTATTGTTATCAAACAGTCTTAATGGAATAATCAATAATTCTACTATGCTTTATTCTTCTTCTATTCTTTTCCCAAAACCTTTTTTGAAAAGATTTTTCAAGGCTTTAATTCCACACTTATGTATGTTATTAGATATGATGTAGTGGAGAATGATCGCATAAGATATGTGTCATTTATAGGTTAATCTGTAAATTGTGGGACCTATTGATCCTTGACCACTAACTGGTATTTTCTTGGCGAGAATGGTGGCTTTCCTTCCAACTCCCTTAGAACATTCCTAGCAGCCTCACCAAAATAACCTTTTGTGAGCCAAATGACCAAAAAGTGCTAAAAACTCTCCCCAGCAACCTTACCAAAACTCAGCAAAATAAAGACTTGGGTTTGGTGAGTGTACAGTACTCACCAAGTTTGGTGAGTTACTGTCTGTACACTCACCAAAGCTAAAATTTCTCTTTCCCTCCTTTTTGTGGGCCCACACAAATAATAAAATAAAGGTTTCTCTCTTACTTCCTTTATGGTGGTCCCACACAAACAATAAAATAATGTTTCTCTCTCCCTTCCTTTTTCATTTTTCCACACAAATAATAAAATATTGTTTTTCTCTCATTTTTTTTGTTAAAATGATGAGGCTGTTGGGAGTGTTTTAAAAAAGTGGCTCATCAAAATAACTTTTTATGAGTTTTGGCTATTTTGGTGAGGCTGCTAGGAATGCTCTTAGTAAATGGGATTCCAAGGCCACTCACCAAAACACCAAAATGGGATGCGCCAAATCCACCTATTGCCCTCATCACATCACAAACACAATAGACTGAAAAAGGTAGTACTGATTTTATATTGTGGAGGAATATACTTGATCTCTAGAACACATGTTTGCTCTCGGTTAGGTGCAATTCTCTTTCCTACTGTGGAGGAATATACTTGATCTGGTACCTTTGGAACACTCCAATGATTAAATTAGAATCTCTAGTGAATAAGTGTTCTCTTTGGTTCATCTTTTTCAAAAGAGAATGAGAATCCTCTCTTTGAGGATCCAAAACCCTTTTATAGCTTCGGCAAATGTCTCATCACTAGTTTATGTCCTACATTTGTCTTCACTTGTCCTATTAGTAGGGTTGGTTTATTGTCATTTCAACTACTATACAGAACTAGAGACTATTAATCATACATGCATATCCATATGGTAGTAGAATGGGGACCTCTTGTTAATCAGGATTAGGTTGATAGTTTGTTCTTCCTACTTGTTAGGATTGTATTACAGTCTGATACGAGATCTTTGGGATTTGAAATTTAATGGGATTCGAGAGACCTTAGCTTGGTTGGAAGGTCAATGACTTGCCCTAGTAGATCTAATGGTCAGGTTGGGTGGTAAGGTTAGTTTATTCGTGCTGAAAATTTTAAGAATTGTCAGGTTAGGTTAGTTAGGTCGAAACTAATACTCAAGCTCGTCAAGTCCGAGCATGTGGTCAATGTGGGGTGATAGGTCCTCTAATCGAGTGGTTGACTAATTGAGCAGGAGATCATCTCGGGATGAGATCCAACTAGTCAATTTACAAATTTTTTTAAGTGTTAGTAGACTAAATTGTAAGGTGCCGTACTATCATAAATGTCTCAAGACTAAAACAGATTTTTACCCTTACATTTACATTGGTTCCCAATGGAGAGACAACAAAAGGGTGTGCCCTTTGTAAAGATGTGAGAGAAGATCAACTTGAAGGAACTTGCAAATAAATTAATTTGGATGAAGTTTTTGGGAGGCAACGTTACAGTAATACTCATCTAATCAATGCTTTTTGTTTTGCTAGCATTATCATTTACCTATTGTTAATATCAATCATTGGTTAGTCATGAAGTAACACTCATGAGAATTAGATCTCACTACTCTCTCATATGAGAGGCCACACCATACCATTGGATCAAGCCATTGGATCAAGCGATCAAGCAATAGTGTTGTTCCAATCAATATATCAAATTAATATTAAGTGATGTGTCAGAAAGACTTACTCATCCCATCAGTAATGGTAATCATACATTACATATTAAAGAAGATAGTAATTGTAATCCTACCTTACATATTAAAGAATAGCATATACACTCCATACTTTATTACAAATAACGGGTTTGAAGAGAATACGGGTAGAGCCCTAATAGATAACAAAATAAGACAATAATTTGAGAGTTATTAAATAAGGTCAGTGAAGACCCATTGATTGAGACACCCACGCCTCTTGCATGAGTGGTAGGGGTGTGGCCTTCAGTATTGGAAGGTCTGGGGATCCAATCCCCCTCCCCTCCCCTCCCCTCCCCTCCCCTCCACGGGTACAAGTTGCAAGAGCTCCCATGCCCAAGCTAACTTCTGACATTCAAACCTAATAACGTAGTTAAATGATAACTGCAGCAAAAAAAAAAAACCCCATGATTGAGCCAGTAGATCTAGATGATTGAGTTAGTGTAAGTTAGAGAAATGAGATAAAGATAATAATTGAGAGCATGAAAACCTAATATGTACTTTTGCCTTTAAATGACAGTATTAATTTGTAATGTCAATGCTTTTCTTCGTAGTATTTACAAAAAGGAAAATAGTTAACGTACCCCTGGATCCCATTTTGTAATGGAATGGCCGATCCTCATTGGACGCTCCAATTTTAATTACTCACCTATTGTGGTTAAGATTCACTCACCTCAATCCAGTTTTTTTTTTTTAAAATCCAAAATCTTAGTTTTAATTTAGTTAAGCTTAACCAGGGTTAAAAGGGAGTTAAAAGGACACGAGGACAAGAGGTAAGATATGAAATGGATCCATGGGTCTGCTTATCACTGCTCTTACCAAGATGTTCTGATGGTACACGCACTATGCGCATGTTTGGGTTTCGCACGCTCGCTAGCATAATCCATGAGATAATGCGAAAAATATCAATAGTAAAAGATAGCTTATTAGTGGAAAAGCTTTTACAATAAAAGATAAAAATTTCACTTATGACTTGTTTTTTTTTTGACGAAATTTTTTTTTAGGTTACTTACTTGTGTTTAGAGTAAAAGAACATTAAATATCACATATAAGAATAATGTTTTGTCATTCGAATAAAAATATGTCAAAATAATATTTTATAAATCTTCTATTTAAACAAATGTTATTTAGAATACATGTGAAGATGATTATTTTTTTGTGTTTTAGAAAATACATGTTGAGGCCTTTAGGGGTATTTTTGCCATTTAAAAATATGCGAAGTGATATATTTGTCGTTTTGGAAAATACATTTGGATGATATATTTATCATTTCAAATATATATCTTGCAACAATCTAATTAGTTCTCCAGGTGAAAAAACATTAGACATTCCATCTTCTGAAACCAAAACTTTTGATGTTATTTGACGTACAATAATTTCTATATGCCTATTATGGATTTGTACCCATTGGGATCGATAAACTTTTTGGATTTTATTAACAAAAGAGATACGACTTTGCACTATAGTTAGCTCAGTACCAATCAAGAATCTTCAAGGAATTCCAATAATTCTTATTATACGTTCGAGGGAGATGTATTTTTATAGTATTTTAAATGTGATTAGTGAAATTTTTGTAATTTTGGAAATATATGTGAAGGGGAATATTTTTATTATTTTAAAATATATTTAAAGAAATGATAATTTTATAAGAAAATAACACACACATTTTTAGAATGTGAGCCATTTTCTTGTAAAATTGTGTATTTTCCATAAACGTTTTACTTACAAAATATTTTACATGAAAAAAGACAATTTCCCCTTAGGCTATGTTTGTGTTTATATAAAACTAGATGGTGGCACGTGCGATGCACGTGAGAGCGAGGGGAAGGAGTTAATCACAGTTAATAGGAGTTAAAAGGGACACGTGTTAACCCACGGGTGCGATTGAATTGAACTCTCTCCGAGTTCAATCGCGATTGGTTGTGATTCTATTCTTTAAATAGATACAAGGGTAGTTTGGGAATTAAAGTAAAACACTTAATTAAAGTTTTGTTTTATATGAGGGTAATTTAGGAATTTCAGAAAAATCAGGCTACGCCTGCCTGCCTCTCCCATTATAATAGTAAAGATATAATAAAATAAACAAATTTCACGAAATATGTCAATTGTCCTAAAAAAAAAAAAAAAACATAAATGCAAAAAAGAAAGTTTTTTTAAAATTCATTTTTTTTTCCCTTAATTTACCATGGAACAAGAGCATTTTTATATATATAGTTAGTTCTTTTATTTCACATTAAAAAAAAACAAACACATTGTAGACTAAAATAACATTCCCATCTTGTGGTTTTTATTTATTTATTGAGCAGTGATAAGCGAATCTAATGAACTACGGTGTCCTTGTGTCCCTTTTAGCACCCCTTTAACCTTGGTTAAGCTTGCTAAATTAAAGTTAAGATTTTTGAAAAAAAAATCTAAGGTCGGATTGCTTAACCCTAGGGGAGAGTGAATCTTAATTGCAGTAAATGAGTATTAAAAAGCGGAGTTAGACCAATGAGGACCGGTCATTATCGTTACATAGTGGAAACCACGGATAATTTAAGCATTTTTCTAATTTATTTTCTCGCAACCATTACCAGGACTGGATTTGACCTAGGGACCTGACCCATAGTGGGATGCCCTAACCCTCACCCATTCCATGAGGGTGTAAATCGAAACCTAGCAGCTATGATTTGAAAATTTGAACGAGACTTGGGCTAACGGTCATTTGGACTATCTGCTAAATTTTAGTATTTGAATTTCGAACTTCGAACAAAGAGACCGAGGGAGCCGTTGCGAGAGAGAGAGAGAGAGAGATGGTGGGAAGCAAAAACATGGCTGTCCCTGGTTTTTCATGGGCAGACGAGGTAGAGAAAGAAGAAGAAGCTCGAGCTCAGCTCCATCAACAGAAGAAACCCAACCCCTTTTGCTCTGCAAGACCCCGATAAGTCATTCTCGAAGAGAAAGGCATTGATTGGAGAAAGCTCGATCGACAACTCCACCAACCCTCCAATATAAGGTACCTCTCCTTTTAGCAAAAAACCTTCTATCCTGATAAAGGGTTTAGTGGATCGAGGCATGCAATTTTTTTTCTGGGTATTTCCCTTTTTCCAGTTATGTTGTTTTTAGGATCCCTTCTTTTGATGAGACTTATGATGCTTCATGGTAATTGGTAGGAAATTTGAGTCACTTTATCAAGATTTTCAATAAGATTAATTCTTCACAGTATGAGATTTCAAGTCTCACCATTTTTATGAGAAGTATCGATATATCTAGTTTTCAAAAGAAAATGCATATTGTCCATTGACAGAACTTGCAAAGTGCCGGACTTTATAAGTTTGTGCAAAAGAACTAACCTTAAGGAATTTCAAAACTATACTTTTAGATTTCCTCCTCCTATTCATGTCTTTGTATCCAATTCATTTCAAATTTAACTAAAAACTTTTACAGTTATGTGCCTAGGAAGGAGAAGATGCTTGAAGAAAACATTCCCCCAAGAAGCAGAGACATAAGGCAGAAAGCTAAAGATACAAAGAAAAGTTGTGCTCAAAGTAGATCGCCATTGGGTTATTTAAGTCTTCAGGATCAGAATATTGGGGCATTTGTTCCCCCATTAAGACATCCACCTAAAAGTGCCATGGGTCAGTTCGGGGAGATGCAGGGATCTTACAATCCCTATAAATTAGATGTTAGCCAGAAAAATTTTCAGTACCAGAAGCATATTGGGCTCCGATACCTCGGCATCGAGCATGAGAGAGAGAATCTGATTCATGAACCAGGGAGGCAATTATATCACAACTCCAAGATCATGGATGTCAATTTCCTTAGTCATCAGTATGAGAGGCATATTCTTCCGAATGAGCTCCATATCAAGCGGGAGAGAGAGAACATGGTTCGCGAAAACAGGAGAAGGAATTTCTCCCCAGAGGATTTGATGGGTCAATCAATGAAAGCTACACATAATGTGAGAACCCTGAAAAGATCAGCTGCCCATGAAGAATTGGAATGGGAAAATGTTGATTCTAACTATGAAATAAGGAAATTCTGTGAGAAAAAGTTGGTGGGTCCTCCCTTTCTCAATCATGGTAGAGGGTGCAGACCAGCTGATGAGAATGATTGGGAGATCATGGAAGGTGAATATGGAAGAAGGGATGATGTTGGAGAGAATTTAATGGGCCCGCCACCGATTAGCACACCTAGGAATGGAGGAGGGAGATGGGGTCACCTCGGCTCGAACATGGATAAAACTGGTTTTGAAGGGAACAACTATAACTACAGTAGAGTGAGATATGTAAATGAGGAAATTGAGTGGGAGAAAATGGAATATGAGAATGAACGGCGAAGCTTTGCAGGGAAATTTGTAGATCACTCCATGGGCACAGTTGGTGATGGAGGGGGAGTAGAAATTCATCACAATTTGAAGATGGGGAATGCAGGTTCCGGCCGGAACTACAAGAAGAGAGGGATGAAATCAGGATCTGACAACAGTCGGTACCATCAAAGGAAAAGGAGATGAACTTGAGAAATCTAAAGCATGTTCATGGAGATCAGTCACAGAATATTCTATGTAATGCCATTCAATTTTCAACAATGAAATGGTATTGATGATGTTCTCTTAATTTTTGTAACAAACAACTTAAATTATCGCATTCAGGAGATTATTTCCTGAGGGGAATCTGCTAGTGGATGATGCTTTTTAGATTGCACTGCACTTATTGTTATGATCTTTGAGGCGATCGCTCTTTTTGCAAATCAAAATATTTCTTTAAGATTTCGGGATATTATAAAGGTTTCATACTTTTGTCAATGCAAAAAAGAAAGTAACAATATATCAATATACTTTTCAGGATTCTAATAGCTTTTAAATGCTTATTTGGATAGGCGCAAGAACAGTAGGCCTGTAACGCTAGGTCATGAGACCAACAGCATCCTTTTTAGAAAACCATGCCCTTCAATTGATCATCAGAATCAAATTATTTGTTCTAAAGGCTGTTTTATCTGCCATTTTCTACTGATCTCAAGGTATAACTGTAAACATTTAACTAGTTATGGTATGGTTGTAGAAATGGGTAGCTCCGCAAGTGCTGCATTGCTTGCCCCAATCCTAGATAAATGAGTAGGATTGGCACTTGGCCGGATTTTGGCTTGAATTTTGTTGATTTTTGAATAGGCCCAATCTGATGGCTGACCTGAAGCCTGACATATTACAAAGGTTTGAAGCCCGAATTCGGCCCGATTGTCACCCCTAAAAGGAGGGGAGAGTTACATCAAGTTAGCAGCTGGTCTAAAATCTTTGGTAGATCATAAGAAATGAGTCTAATCTGTTATTTTGATAACACATGCTCCACGAAATATGGCATTTGATAGACTAGAATGATGGAGTCCGTGTCAAATAGTTGGTATAAGGCACTTAAAAGGTAGGAGAAGAACATGGTTGAACACATGGATCTCCTTGGTTAGATACATCAAATAGTCATTCTCATCCTCCATGCCATGCTCTCACATGAAATGAATCTGTTAAATGAGATAATTGACTTTCTGACTTTCTTGCTTGGATATGGTAATGTAGCCAATTTGATTAATATATAAAACATGATTTAGATCTGCAAATCTTATATAAATTACGCATATTTGACTTGGAGGCACATGATTTGCGCTCAATAATTAAGATTAAATACTCCATACAGTATCCTCCTATTCCTTCACCAAGAGTGCTAGTTAGATATATTTCCAAACTTTCATTATGGGTGTAACACTTGTGGTGGTTACCCCTTCAATAGGTTAAAAAACCAACTTTTTCAAATGAAGAAGTCATGATTTCAACCTCAGTAACCAAACCATGTAGTACGCTAGTACCCTTGACTCTCCTGCTCCCAAACCTCGTTCTTGCTTTGCACTCCTACTTAAGTTTCCTACCAGTTCTAAAGGTTAAAGGAAAAATAGAGACAAGAACATGTAAAACAATATTCTTAGATAAGCTTTTATCACCTGGATCTGGTTTAAGAGGGTCGATCATAAACCGTTGGTTTATATCCACGATCGCTTTTTCTCGATGATATGGATTGACGATATTACGATTTTCTGACACATAGAATGAGAATTTGGAAGCCTAAGTCTGGAGCTAGCAATTCTCATTCCTTCGTTATTTCACACTTAGGTGGAAGAGAAAACTCTGATCTTTCTTTCGGTTTCAAACATATGTGATCATTTGAGAAGTGCATATGAAGACCATCTAGTTTCCAAAGACTGAAGTGATTACTTCTTATAAATAGGGGGCTGGGGGAACAATTTCTGACCCGACCCACACCTTATAGATATATTTTTTTCATGCTACAAGTGGTCTAGGTTTAGCTTTGATTGATTTTTTGACCCATTTTGTAATTGAGATAGAGTTTGGGTTGAGTTTTCCTAAACCCTATGAGTCATGATACATGGTTAAAAAAATATATATGTAATTATGTAGTACTTGCGGGTGGCACGTGTGATGCACATGAGAGCGAGGGGAAGGAGTTAACGACACCCGATTGAACTCGCTAGTGGCACGTGCAATGCACGTGAGAGCAAGGGGAAGGAGTTAACCACAGTTAATAGGAATTAAAAGGGGCACATGTTAACCCGCGAGTGTGATTGAACTCTCCCTGAGGTCAATCACGATTGGCTATGATTCTAAATAGATAGATGGCAAGGGGTAGTTTAGGAATTAAAGTAAAACATTAAATCAAAGGCAAGGGTAGCTTGGGAATTAAAGTAAAACATTAAATCAATGTTTTGTTTTTTTGTAAGGGTAATTTGGAAATTTCAGAAAAATCATCTACGCATGTCTCTCGCATTATAATAGTAAAGATATATTGTTATTAAATTTCATATTCAAATTTAAATGTTATTAAAATTTGAAAGGAAATACTTAACTTCCTACCGCAATAGACTACCTATTCAAATGTACAATCTTTATTGGTCAATGCCTATGAAGTTAAAGATTCTCTCACTCCTATAGTTAAACAATCTAAGCTTAATTTTTAAAAAACAAAAAAGCCAAAATATTTACTTTAATTTTATTAAGCTTAATCATAATTAAAAGAGTGTTAAGGCAATGACATTATACTACCTATCCTAATGCGGGGTGTGCTAATAACTGTCGAAATATGAATATACTCAATCGAAACGGGTCAGGCAAGCATATTTGCGTTTGAAAAATATCCAGCCGAACCCGACCCAACTAATTGCCAGTGCTAATGTCCCGCTCTACATTAAATGTCGAAAATATTCCATTCTTCTTCCACGTATACCTCGTTTCTCTAAAATACGCTCCTCAACGTAATACACTCTCAATAGCCCACACGTGTACAGTCACCCTACTTTGACTTACCCCGTTTGGAATTTGAAATCTCTCCCTCTCCAGACAGGCAGAGAGAGAGACGTTATAATTTAAATAATATCTATCTATATATATAAATATTTAAACCAATTTTTAAATAAAAAAATAATTATTATAATTTCAATGGCGAGGACCCTCTCTCTTCCTGTCTACCATTAATGCTCAAACGAGCTTTCATTTCTCTTACCAAAATCTCTCTTTTGCAGCTTCTGAACTGCAACTCTCTTCCGCCATTTTTAATACCTGCCATAGCTTTTCTTAAAGTTCTTGCTGCATTGAAGGGGGCTTTATCAAGGACCGTGTGAAACAGTGCTTATATTTTCCTCCATTATTGTAAGTTCTTCTTTCAGATTTGGCGTAGAAACTAGGGTTTTGTTTGATGATTTTGTTTCATGTTTTGTTTGATTTACATTTACTTGGATTTAGTGGGTTTGAGTTGAGTGAAGTTGTTATTGTCGATCTTTGTCTTGCTTTTGTTTATGCAAGTTAGGGATTTGGAGAATTTGAGTCTACAAATCTGTAATAGAAGAAAAAACATAGGGAGGGGATGAGGGTTTACAGTAAAAACATATTTGTACCTTGATTCTACAAATATCTGCAACTTTGAGATGAGTGAATAGGGAAGCTGAAGCATGTTCAGTTAAAGGAATAGAATCAAACCTATTATGGTACCAAAAATAAGTCGAAAGACCATTCCCAATAAGCCATTTGGATATAACAGTCTTGATTTGAAAAAAAAATTGTTTCCAGGATCAAAACTTGTAATGGGAGCATAGTAACAAAGTCAGGGTTCAGGAATAAGGTGGGGGTCCAGTTCGGAAAAAACCAGCAAAATTCGGCGAAGTCGGGAAAACTCTGGAAAAAAAAAACCCGGAATAAATAAAAAATAAATTTAATAATTATAAAGAAAAAATAACATGATACCAACCATAGTCACTAAGCTGGACTTTGGGAACTATTCGTCTATGAAGAATTTCATTAACAAAAGGGTAAAATTCAAAAATTTTCAAAAACCAATTTGGAAAATATTAGGCAAGATATGAAAAAATATAAAATAAGATTAATGATTATGAAAATTTTAAAAGAACATATTTCACATATTAGATATTTATTCGGTACCTTTTCAAAAAGGCATGAATAATTCGTGAAATTTTTGACTTTTTGAAAAATTCATGATTTTTTCAATAAGTCGTGAATTAGTCGTTCGACGAAAAAGTCAGGTATTATTCGGGAATTTTTGAAAACATCGGAGAACTTTGTTACTATGGATGGGAGGAGATAGAGTCCATGTTGGCTTGTTGCCACTTGCCAATACTTTTTTGAGAGAAAAACTGCTACCATATATTATTTGCATTAAGGAGTTTTCAGGTTGTTTTCATACAGATAGATGTATTACTGGGAGGAGATAGACTTATCTTACTTTAAGATTTAGTTTTCTTTTCTGATTCCCTGTATTATTTCAGTTGTTACTGAATGTGAGCCATTGCCTTAGTCTTGCTTTTTTTATAATGGAAATTGGGGAGCGTTATTTGATGGGTAATATAGGGTGTTTTAAGGTGTTGATGTGATTGAAGTTCCTCTTTTTTACATGATTTTTTGAAAAATTTCAACTGGTTGAAGTTCTCCTTATATTTGTAGGTTTTGAGGGATGTGCTATAGAAATGTTCTATAGGTTGATGAATTAAAGTGTTTCAGATCCTTTTTCCTTATATTGAAGATGGACTTCGGTAGCTGGAACAAGGATCTTTTTTTTGTTCCCTTTCAATCAGAGTGAAGTGACCTTGATATCTGGATGAGAAAATGAAGGTTGATAAACAAGGTTCAAAGGGTGGAGGAGGTTATGTTGGTGGCTTCCTTCAGTTGTTTGACTGGAATCACAAGTCTCGTAAGAAGCTTTTTCCGAACAAGTCTGATTTACCAGGTACATTTGTTCTCCTTGTTCACAGGCTATGAAGACGTGTATGTTCTTTTATTACATTTCATTATTCTCAAGGTGTTTTTTGAGAGTTAATTATGGGTTGTCTTTATTCTGGCATTTTCTTGTAGAAGGATCGAAACAGGGAAAGAAAAGCAATGGGGATTTTGCAATGACTCGTCTTCATCTGGTGGGCATCTAGTTATTAATATTATTTTTTATTTTCTTCTTGATCTGTTGTGGAGGTATAAAATTTAATTGATTTCTTTCTTCTATCATCGTCGGTTTTTCCAGATAGAGGATGAGAATAGAGGATCAAGTATTAAAGGAAGTAGTGATTATAGTTGTGCTTCGTCAGTGACTGATGATGAAGGTTATGGAACTAGGGCACCTGGCGCTGTTGCCAGGCTAATGGGATTGGATTCTTTGCCTACTTCCAATGTTGCTGAACCATACTGTACTCCATTTTTTGATTCTCGATCTCTTCGAGATGCCCATTACCAGAGGAGAAACCCAGAATTTCCCGATGACCATCAAATTATGCATTCTGGCAATCTGCCAAATAAGGTGGGGGCCTGTTCTAGGAACATAGTAGAACTAAGGCCTCAGAAGATGCAGAACAGACCGATTGAAAGGTTCCAAACTGAAATGTTGCCTCCTAAATCGGCTAAATCAATTTCAATTACCCACCATAAACTTTTATCTCCTATCAAGAGCCCTGGGTTCACTCTGTCCAAGAATGCAGCTCAAATAATGGAAGCAGCTGCAAAGATTATTGAGCCAGGACCTCAGACTAGAACCAAGGCTAAAATGCCATCGGTTGGGTCCTCTTCAGGACCCTTAAAAGTTCGGTATCTGAAGGAGAAAATGGAAGCTGCACAGAGACCATCCAGACTCTCTGAAGCATCTCGAAGGCATGTTGAGTCCAATGCTGTTAAGTATCTTAAAGGACAGTCTATGAACAAGAGTTGGAATGGACCAGAGGATACACCACTGTTCAGGGCTTCTCCAGATTCAGAAGAAAATAATTCTGCCGGCATAAAGAATAAGGGAAAATCCATTTCACTTGCAGTCCAAGCAAAAGTCAACATCCAGAGAAGAGATGGGCTTAACTCCAATAATAATAGGAGCTTTCTGGGGCAGAAGGAACACAATGAGGTAAAGTCAAGCCAGCCTTTCAGGAACCAGTCGAATACCCAAAAGAGTGCGCTGAAGAAATCTTCTACACACAATGCTTCTGGTGTACTCAGGCAGAATAACCAGAAACAAAATTGTCGGATGAATAAAGACAAGTTACCTTCAAAGCCTTCGGTTTCTAACCAGCAAAGCAGAAAAGCTCTTTCTGGGGATGCTTATTCTGGGCGAAATAAAACCTTAAATAAGGTTGGAGATAAATCAAAAATTGGAGCCAGGAAGGTGGGCTTAGAGGTAACTCATATTGAAAAGGAAGTCTCATCATTGAGGATAAAGAACTCTCTAAAGAAACGATCTATCAATAAGGATTTCCACTTTGAGAAAATTGGGGTTTTTGATACAGTTTTAGTTGATAAAAATGTGAAGCCTATTCAATCTAATGTAGCAACAGATGAGCACTTGAAGTGGAAAGAAAATAACAAAAGGAAAGGCATGGATGTTGTTTCGTTTACTTTCTCCTCTCCCATGATAAAACCTATGCCTGGATCCCATTCTTCTTGTCAGGTATTGGAGAAAAACATCAGCTCTTGTATAGATTCTTGCAGTGAAAGAATTCAGGCTGAATCAAAAACTACAAAATTATCTTCTCTGGGACTTAATTTGATAGGAGGTGATGCTTTGAGTATTCTTTTGGAACAAAAGCTAAGGGATTTAACTAGTGGAGGTGTGTCTTCCTGCCGTGACTCGGTTGTAGAAGGTTCTGTTGCTAGTCGTGCATCCATTTTGCAAGATTTAGTGTCTGCTATTACGGTAAGCACCATACCAAGGGAAAATGACAAGATATCCCAACATGGGCTGCACAAAGATAAAATGGGTAGCCTATATGACTTCCATTGCTCTTCAACTGATGGTCAGGTGCTCAAAATGAATCATAAGTTGCAGGTATTTTTTGTTTATTTTATATTTCTCATTTGCAGCTATTATCTACTTTATAAACTTGGCTTTTATGGTCTGAAATTAGTATTGTAATCAAGTTGGAATGCAAATTTTGACATGTTTCTGTATCCTAAATCGACGGGTCTATATCTTTTAGGTGATGCTTTCCTCAAGGAGAAGGAGATGTAAAAAAAAACTAATTGAACCCTTAGATTTTGTTCAGAACTAGGTGTGTGTCTGAACCTGATAGTTTATGCCAGGTTTTGAAAGGAAGTTACCAATACTTGGCATATAAATAATCTAAATTATTTGCTCATTGATAGCTTATATGTTATGAGTTGATATTGAAAGTAACTGAGAGATCTTGCTTCATAAGCAAGTATTCCTGTGCACATGCAATCCATGAGGTAAAACCATAAAACGTGGATGAATGAATGCAATTGAGTGTCTGACAACGAGTAGAGTTTTATGCATATCTGTTTTTTTCTTCTTTTTCTTAGTTTATATGTAATGATATCCTAATTTTTATATTTTACATCAATTTCATTTCTGTTTATTCTCATCATTAAGGAATGAGAGCCAATGACTGAATCAGTTAATCCATGTCATATAAGATTTTCCAACTTGACTAAGATTGGTCCCAATGGAGTTGGGGGTCCAATAACATGATTTTAGTCCATGACTGCCATGCTGTGTATGATTGCTGCTGTCAGACCCTAGATGTATGGATTTGATTTCTCACATTTAAATTTTGCACTTTATATTTCAGAGATAGGCACAGCACATGGGAATAATTCATTTGCTAATCATGCTGTGTTGGATTAATAGTGTAAAATATTCCGAAATAGGCATGAAAATGTTGAGGTCATATTTCTTCTTATATGTGCAAAATTTGTTCACAAAATTGTGTGATTGGATAATTTCAAGCATACAGACCCCTATTATTTCGGCTCCATGCTAGTTTATCTTACATGTTTGTGTGTACTTGGTGTTTCAATATTTGGTCACTGAACCCATACTATATAAATGGAAGTTCCATCCTTGATCCACATTACAGCAGTTAGATGTTTTTCCCCAACTTCTATTTACTTAGATGTCATTACGGAAGCTCTTAACTTTTCACCAATTGTGATTACACAAGTGCAACTGGCGTTCATAAGATTTGTCTGGATGGAACTTTTCATTTTGGCTTTGATATAGCGTGTTATCTCGAATCTTCTGGAGCTCCTGGTAAAAATTTGTTCCTCGACATTCTTTGTTACTCTTTTGAATTAAATGCTTGAGAGTTGGAACTATTCAAAATTCTGAAAAAGATAATGATATCTCTTTGCTTATCACAGAAAGAAAATGAAGGGGGGGGGGGGGGGGGGGGGGGGGGGGGGGGGGGGGGGGTTGTGAAATACATTATGAGCACGTGACTTGATTTCAATTAACTGGTCTTTGAGTTTCAATTATGTGTTTGTATGTAGAGAACAATTACTTATTTCATGAATTACCTAATTAAAAGCTGGTAATTGGCATAGTTCATGAATTACCTAATAGTGTAACATTTCAGGGAGTGGATGGAATGGGCCAGTGTAGCAGTAGCAACCGCGAAGCCAGAAAGGAACTCGACTGTCGACATCGAAGTCCAGTCTCGATTCTTGAAGCCTCTTTCTCGAATGAAAGTTGTAACTCTTCAGATAGTGGAGACAGTAACAGCACCAAAGGTAAAAATAGCAAATCGTTTACTGTTTTATTACATTGTATCTTATCTACATGCAAATCCGTTATTGTTTTTTGTTTAGAGTGTTTTGTTCCTACATGCAAATCCATGATTCTGATCAAAGAAACGTCCAAACATCTGCATTCTATTTCCAGCCATCAAGCAATGTCAGTCCTTTCAAGCTCAGCAAGTGGTTGGTTCAAGTTGTCCAAAGAAATTCCAATCAGTGGAAGCTGAGATAGAGTTATTGGATTCTGCCTCTTCCATATCTACCAGTACCATTGGTATAAAGCATGTAACAAAATTCAGTGTGGTAGATTGCACAAGATCAACCAAGTGGGAACTAGAATATGTGAGGGAGATACTATGCAATGCGGAGTTGATGTTTAAGGATTTTGCAGTGGGTCGAGCCCATGAAATAATAAATCCACATCTTTTTGATCAATTAGAAACTCGGAAAAGTCACCTTGAAATTGATGGAGAGGAGGACTCCAGGCTAAGGCGGAAGGTGGTGTTTGATTGCGTGAGCGAATGCTTGGATTCGAGATGCAGGCGATATGTTGTTGGGGGTTACAGAACATGGGCCAAAGGGGTAGCAATGGTGAGAAGGAAGGGGTGGTTGGCAGAGGAAGTGTATAAGGAGATTTCAGGGTGGAGAAGCACAGAAGGTGGGATGGTGGATGAGCTTGTAGACAAGGACATGAGCAGCCAGAATGGGAAATGGCTGGACTTCGAATTTGAAGCATTTGACGCAAGAGTAGAGATTGAGAGGGAGATTTTAGGTTCTTTGGTCGATGAAGTGGTTGCTGATATTTTGTTACTTTAAACCATTAAGATGGCCGTGATTCACCTCCTGTGTAAGACTGTTGGATTTCCCCCCCAAAATTTATGGTCTTACACTAAAACAATTATGTTGTAAATCATTGAAAGGATTCTGATTTTGTGGGATGTCATTTCTCAAAAGTGTATAAAAGCCTAGCCCCATTCTAAGGGAATACACAGTCTGAGTGAAGACCTTTCTTTACTTCTCTCTCTCTTTTTTGTTCAGATATGCACAA
Source organism: Tetracentron sinense (assembly GCA_015143295.1). Classification (NCBI taxonomy): domain Eukaryota; kingdom Viridiplantae; phylum Streptophyta; class Magnoliopsida; order Trochodendrales; family Trochodendraceae; genus Tetracentron; species Tetracentron sinense. The sequence continues at coordinate 37,689,544 of CM026566.1, read as the reverse complement.
GAAATGTACTTGGGGGTTTTCATCTTCAACATTAAGATCAAGATCCTAAAACAAACGTTATTGAATTTCAAACTGCAGAGCCAAAGTCTTGTTGCAAGTATGCATTTGTTATTTTTGATTCGCTCATACATGTGGCATTTGATGGTTGGTTGATCCTGTATTTTTACAAAATATGTAATAATTGATATCAGAACTTGGTGAAAACCAACCTTATCTAAGCTGTTTTGATTACGGCTTAGCCCTAAGTGATGAGAGGCCTCAAGGTGATGAGGATGAATCTAAAAGTGTTAAGGCAGTAATTGAGTTGATCATGTATTTTTTTCATCCAAACATGAATGAAAATACTGGTTTTGGTAAATAAAAATAGAGAGATTCCAATAAATATCAATACAAATAGAAAGATTCCAATAAAACTCATTAAACATGTCAAAAGAAGAATCACATGCCCACCTGTTGGCTAGAAATCTGGTTTGCAGGTGTGCCAACACCATGTAGCGCAATCGCGGACAAAGTGAGAGAGAGTGCGTTCACTTCGGCCGTCCGCTCAGCCATCGCTAGATAAATCGATTAGTGATTTAGAGAATGGTGTTCGTCCTTCAAAAATGAGTTTTATAAAGTCTTCGATGACGGAAGAGCTTTCCAAATTATGGCAAAGTTGTAGAGGAGCTTTCCAAATTATGGCAAAGTTGTAGAGACCCGAATTTATTATTCTTAATGTTGGTAAACTTTCTTAAATGCTATGGAATCATGTGGTTAATTCTTTTAATGTATTTAAGCCTATAAATTTAATACGAAATGTAGTGATTTTAAAACCTAAATAAAACGCTAAATTCAAATCATTTTTGAGGTTTAATTGCATGAAAAGAAAGAAGGACAAAAAGTAGCAAAAAAGTTTTTTTTAAAAAAATTTTACCGCCAGCAATCGATCGCCCAAAACGCCGTTCGGCGGTGGAGTTGCGCGATCTCCCTTATTTTGAGTCCCTAGGGCTCCCAATGTTATAAATACCTCTTTTAGTCTTGGTTGAGGGTTTTGAAAAGTCCCTAAAGCTTTCTAAACCTAAAAGAGAGTGAGAGAAGAGATTTTTGAGAGATCCAAAAGGGGAGATTAAAGGCTTTTCAAGGAAAAAGGGTGAAAAAGCGTAGATCAACCCCATTCGCAAGAGCGTGATCATAGGGAAGCGATCGTAAGAGATAAATATGACTTCCTTCCTATCAATATAGGGATTTTGATATAAACATGATGAAATAATGGATCTAAAGTAAGAACGACAAGAGTAAATATGTTGTGATGTTTCAATCTATTATGGAAAATAAATATGATGATCTTATGATGTTTATGCCCGGATTTTCTTATGGAAAATATATATATGATGATTTTGTGATGTTTTAAATCATGATTTCCACTTGCAAAATTTATATAGGATGTTAGAGAGTTTTAAAATCATGATTTCTTATGGACAGTATATATGATGAGTAGAAAATGTTTTAGATGGTGATTCCTTGTGAAAGATATTCTTCATGATTTGTAATTTTATATCAACAAGAGGAAAGAGATTGATTTTGTGGTGTATGGATGATGAGAATGGAGGAAGGGGATGATGTTCAAAATTGATGAAACTATTATAAGTTTACTTGAGATCATGATGTGTTATAAAAATTAGAGTTCCGTGAGATTTATTTGATTATAATTGTGTATTGAAAAATTCAGACACGATAAATAACATTGTACCTTATTTTATTTGACAAATCTATGTTATATATTGATCATCATGAGAACCCCTACATGTTTAAATGTATGTATGAATTTCAAGCATTTTTATTTCACTCACACGGATTCACGAAATCTAAACATGAACAAGCATGAGAATAAACAAGATGACAAGTATTATGCAAGTACACAAGGACACAAGCATGATGCATGATTGAGTTTTGCACTGACCGAGTACCCACAGGCCTATAATCAAGGCAAGATCAGCCGTATACACCAGCTAATGTGTAGACAAGCCGTATACACCGAATAATGTGTAGACAAGCCGTATACATCGGATAATATGTATATTGTGTGGTACCTCGGAAAGTAGGGTATATGTTAGTCTCTACCCAATAAATGGGGTAGAGTTATATTAAGTTATTGCATTTGCATGTTGTTGGATAAATTCACGAATAAGAAAATAAGCAAGATAAACAAGAGAAATAAGCACAAGTGATCATGTGTAAGAATCAAAATTGAATTATGCTTCCGCACTTTGAATTGTTACATGTTTACATGATATATGAATCTTAAACCATGTTTATATTAAATCTCGTTATATTATTAGATAGGATTTTATATATACGTTGGGTAACTTGTTACTCAGCCGACGGCTGTTGTTGTCGGCAGGTAATAGTTTTGATACCAGTGCTCTAGGACATTGGGAGGAGGAAGAGTACGAGGAGGAGCAGGAAGAGCCAGCAAGTGATTACCCTGATGGAGAATGAAATTTGGATTGCTGGTCATACATTAGACATTAGATCACTAGTATTTTGGATTTTAAATTTTAGACTTTGTAATGGACTAATTATGGATTTATAGTTAGTTTGAATTTATGATTAGAGATTCATAGAGAATGATTTTAAATGGATTATGATGTTTTAGTATTTATTTCAGATATTGAACTTGATTAACATTTAATTGAAGAGAAAAAAATTTAGGTCCATGTTTTTAGAATTGCCTTAAATGCTTTATGACAGGAAGTTATAGAATTAATGTTTAAGTCACGTGCCAAAATCTCACATTAAGTTAGGTGGGATTTGGGGCGTGACAAAAGTAGAATGTAACATTGTGATAAGTTTGTTAAGTGTGAAATAGATAGAAATGACAGAGATGGTTAAACAGAAACAGATTACTAAACTTGATTGAAAGTAATCTTAAGAGACTACTTCTAAATATAATGCGATTGAAATGAGTCGCAAAGACAAATAAAGTCTCACCGTGGTGGTTGTTGAAAATGAAGTGACTAAGATCTCTATGAGAGGAGGTGGATAAGTAAAAGGAACTCTCCCAGATGAGGAAACTATGCTGAAATCTCTCCCGGAGGAGATGATTGGACTACTGATGAGCAAGTTGCTAAGGAGCAATGGTTGTGTGTTGGGTTGATCGATAGATCTACATCTTTCTTCTTCGTATCTTGCCATCGTTATAGATTTTCTTTGGTAGTTTTAATAATTGTTCCCGCTAACGTTACCCCTTTTTAATCTTCCACATATTGTTGAGAAGGTATTTATACCTTTCAATTGGAGCTCCATTCATCGCGAGTATTCGAAGATCCAGCTTGATTATGTTAATGGACCCATATCCATGGCCCAGTAGATCAACAACCCATTATCTGGCCTAGTCCCTTCTACCACATGGATATTCCCATTCGTCCATCTGGACAGTCCAATTTCGGTGTTAACACTACCTTATTTTAGCAAACTATTTTCACCCACAGTGGATTTTCCTTGTTTTATTAACAAGTAGGAGGCGTGCTAGCCCTACTCTCGGTCAAACTCTACTCTTAGTCTCCACCAATCACCTATGGTGGTTAAAGCACTATCTCTCATCAAGAATGGACAAGTGGTTGGTGGAGACTGAGAGTAGAGTTTGACTGAGAGTAGGGCTAGCATTACTAAGTAGGAGGCGTGCTAGCCCTACTCCTCCACCAATCACCTATCCATTATCAAATCGGTTATGGTGGTTAAAGCACTATCTCTCATCAAGAATGGACAAGTGGTTGGTGAAGACTAAGAGTAGAGTTTGATTGAGAGTAGGGCTAGCATTACTCAGTAGGAGGCGTGCTAGCCCTACTCCTCCACCAACCATCTATCCATTATCAAATCGGGTATGGTGGTTAAAGCACTATCTCTCATCAAGAATGGACAAGGGGTTGGTGGAGACTGAGAGTAGAGTTTGATTGAGAGTAGGGCTAGCATTACTCAGTAGGAGGCGTGCTAGCCCTACTCCTCCACCAACCACCTATCCATTATCAAATCGGTTATGGTGGTTAAAGCACTATCTCTCATCAAGAATGGACAAGTGGTTGGTGGAGACTGAGAGTAGAGTTTGATTGAGAGTAGGGCTAGCATTCCTCTAACAAGTAGAGATTATAGACTGAAAAAAAAAATAATAATAAAAAATTAAAAAAAAAAATTAAAAAAATATATATATATATATATAATTTAAACCAAACCTTCATCCATGTTTTCTCTATTAAATATTGTTTTATGGATTTTCCTTTGTATCTTTACATGTCGTACCGATCACAAACAGTACAATGAAGAAAATTATAAACTAATACCATACCTGTCTAGTTCTTGTATATTAAAAAATATGGTAGGTTTTCTGTATATCAAAGCCATTATGTTGTGTTTGGTTGTCGAGAAAATGTGAAAAAGAAAAGAAAAAACAAAAAAAGAAGAGAAAAGGAAAGGAAAGAAAAGAAAATTTCCATCTTTTGGTTGTCTAGAAAATTAGAGAGAAAATTTGTTTTTTTTTAAAAATTACTAAAATGCCCCTACTTTTTAAAAATGATCAAAATACCCCTAATCCTTTAAAATAACTTCAAAAATTTTAATTTTACTCATTTTTTTTTTTTTTTTACACTTTTGAATATTTTTTTTACAATTTAAAACATTTTTTAAAGTTTTTTTTCAAAAAAATCTAAAACAAATTAAAAAATACCGGCTGTGTCCCTGTCTTCTTCCTTACAACAGGTACGTCAAAGCTATTGTTTTAAGATTTTTTTTTTTGTAAATCTTTGCTTATTTCAACTAAAATCCAATACGGAATTTCTAAAAATCATTTTAAAACTTAAATCCTTATCCAAATCAAGATTACTATCCTAATCTTATTTTTAAATCAATCCAAACCCCCATCTACTGTTTCCCTTTTTTTTAAAAAAATCTTTGCTTATTTCAATTAAAATCCAACATGGAATTTTTAAAACTCATTTCAAAACTTAAATCTTTATCAAATCAAGATTAAAACTTATTAAAACCTTATTCTAACTTGTTTAAATCAATCAAAGCCCCCAAACCGTGAGTTCGGGAGAGAGAAATATAGAGGTTAGAGAGAGATGGAGGAATATGACATTGTTGTCATCGGAATCGCCAGTGATGCTACTGGAGCCGGAAATCAGTGTTGGATACTTGGAGTGGGGAAGAAGAAGAGAGAAGAGAAATTAGAACCCGATAACTTTTTCTTTTCTTTTCTCTTCAAAATCCAAAGTTTTTTTAATGATTCTAAATCCATCAAATGGGAGAAAATTTTAAAAAAATTTCTCTCCATTTTTCACTTTTTTTGTAACCAAACAATGGAAAATCAGATTTTCTTCCAATTTTCTTTTCCAACCCTTATTTTCTCGGCAACCAAACACAGCATTAACATTAGGAATTAAGAAAATTCATTAAAAAAATAAAGAAAGAAAATAAAATTTGCATACATGTAGAGCAAGTAATACTAATTAATCTTTGTACACTTTTTCTCGATTAGTTTATTCAAAAAGATTAGAGAGACTACACAAAAAAATTAGAGAAAGAGAGAGCATGAAGGACTTGTTTGGATAAACTTTTTTGAGATGGGAAGGACTTCTTTCAAGATAACTTTCAAGAAAAATAATTTTTACAAAAATTTGAGACTTCCCACAAAAGCTAGTGGAGGACATGTCCCCCTAAAAGCTAACATTTTGACTTTTTATGGCTTTTGACTCGTGGAGAAGTAACTCTCTTAAATTCCAAACCAAATGACATTTCAACTGACTTTTGACTCTTCAAGAGCCAAAAGTCACAAAAATCAATTTAGAAGTATATCCAAACACTACCTAAAACTGACTCTGCTATTCCACAATCTTTACCAGATACAATCTCAAAAAACTTATGAATGGAAAGATTAAGAGTGTTTTGAGCTTTTATTTTCATGGAAAACATAGAAAGAATTAGAGTTTTTTTTCCGGATATCATTTACCTATATTAGTACGGATTAGTGGTTAGGAATGAATGAGAGTTTCAAGTAATGAGTTTGTTAATTTAAGGACAGTCGTCTGGGTTACAACTTAAGGGTTGGATTTTTTTTAATAGCAAAAAAGCATTTTTTAGGGTTTTAAAAACATCATGTAGCACATATTAAACACATACATGCACTCAAACCTATGGTTGTTGCTATAATTACCAAACACCCGTATTATATTTTTAGGGAGGGTCCCCTTTTAAACTGACATACTTTTACCATATTATGTATTATATATATATCGTCGTATAATACCTGTTTAATACATGGATTACAATACACGTATTATTGTCATACTTTTACCATGTTAAACGTATATTTCGTATTAAATGATTGTTATTGGTTAATCATAATTTTTATTTATTTATAATTATTAGTTTTTCATACTTTTACCATTTTTTTTTAATATATCACTCGTACTTTCCAAACGGATCATGTTATACTTGTAGCCGTACTTGGTAACTACTACTAAGGTGCCATAAGAGTAAAACGCACTCACTCTAAAAGGGCCTGACTAATGGAGCTCGGTCTCAGTAATAAAATACCTACGAGTATTCCAATATGGAAAATATTCACCTCCTCGGTCCGAGGAGGTGAATTACCATTTGGCCCCCCTTTTGTGCCACATGTCCCTTGTTTGTTCCCTTTTACCGTGGTTAAGATTCATTATCCCTTATGGTTAAAGCATTTAACCTTAATTTTTTGAAAAATAATTTAAAAACATAATTTCAAAGGTTAAAACTTGTTAATCATAGTTCAAAGGGGGTTTTGTGAGCAAGGAGGAATAGTATTCTGCTTGGCTGAGGAGGGGACTATTGCTCATTCCAACCGATGTGGACCTTCATATCAGTGGTATGGGGTTAAGGTAATACAATATTTGTTAGCATTTAGGTTTTCAACCTCAGGTAACGTTTTTTATGATAACACATTAATGTAATGAGATTTGTGTTACTAATCTTTCTATTGAGTTTAAATGTAATTCAGTTTATAAAGAGCATTAGCAAGTCATTCAATGAAAAAAACATGAAAATGACATCATACTTTAAAGGAATTCAACATCAAGTCAAGTTGGATCATATTAAAGATATTGAAGATCAATCAAAGTCCAAGATACAAATATGAAGTGAAAGAAGCTTAAAGATGAAATCAAGATCTAAAATACAGTTAAAGATGAAGACTCTCCTAGAAGGTTTAAATGTTTTATATTTCAGTGAGAGAGTGTCTTAGGATTTATGTAAAAAGTCCTCAAAGTGTGGTTGATTGAATGCTCAAAATCTAAAATGATCATAGGAACCTTAGACCAAAATTGAATAACTTTATAAGACCCTAAGACATCATAAAGAATGATAAAAAAAAAAAAAAACATGATAAAAAAGAGCAAAAAATCCTTGCAAATCATTCCCATCATTTAGACAGGGTAAATATGAATTTTCAGATAAAAGATCAGATAACTCGTCAACAAATTCATGGAGACATTGAAGACTCGTCGACGAATTCCGCTGCAGAGGTTACTGTCTCTGTTCTGGCCTTGATCTCGTTGACGAATGCAAAGAGCATTCTCATGGTCGTCGACGAATTCATGCGGAAAGCAGAAAATGCTATAATGGATAGTTCGTTCTCAATGCTTCTCCAACGGTCATAAAACCTATTGAGTTATAAAATGGAATGTTTTATGAATAAAAAAAAGAAGATTTAAGAACTCTAATCCTTCCAATAATTATATTACTCACTCTATCATTCATTGATCAATCATTTGAGTAAAAACCTATAAACCCAAAAAGAATCATTCTTGAGTTATTCAACTACATACTTTGAGAGACTCTTAATGAGTGTACAAGTGATCTATCAGCTCGTTTTAGGAGCAAATTAACATTGTAATCATCACTCTACGAAGTGTATGTGAAAATCAAGAATCATGGATTTTGGTCATTGAAACGGGGAGCTTTATAAAGCAAAGAGAGGATTGTTATCTTGCGTTGCTTAGGCTTGATCTTCGCTTGTAAGAAGATTGGTTAGCCTTGACTTTCACCCATGAAGAAAGTTGTAAGGGTTTGGATTTTACCCATAAGAAGTCTGTGCAATTGAGTAAACTGTGGTGAATCCTTTAGCGGGTATAGCTTGAGGTGGGGACATAGGCGGGATTGCCGAACCTCGTGAACAATATCTTGTGTTTACATTCTCTCTCTCTACTCTTTACTTTATTGTATTACATTGTTTAATAGAATTACATAATTTTTTTCTCTTTTAATTAATATAATTGAAATTCCGCTTAAGGGAATATGAAGTAATTTTAATTTGTCATAGACCCTATTCACCCCTCCTCTAGGGTCGAATCTTTGGGCAACAATATTGACTTAACCATGGGTGTATGGCAGCCACTCTACTTCCTCTATATTATTGGGTTTATTTCGTGGGTACACCCAGGGATTATTGCGCCCCCCCGCCCCCAAACTTGTTTAGAAAGGAAAAAGCTAAGGGCTACACAACTCAAAATTACCCTAGTATCCAAACACGTCACAACTGAGAACATAAGTAAAAAAAACGCAATGCTAGCATCACTTTCTTTAAAACTTACTTTCTTTATGGACCAAACATGTGTTATTGTCTTCCATTAGGAAAAGGACATGTGTTTTCCACTAAAACCTAGAGTGAGTCTTAAAAGAAAGTGATGCTAGCATTATCCAAAAAAAAAATCTACTTAACTTAGGGAAAGAGACAAGAGACTTGATCACAGTTAATTGCGATTGAACTCGAAGAGAGTTCAATTGCACCCACAAGTTAACACGTGTCCCTTTTAACTCTTGTTAATTATGGTTAAGATTCACTAACCTTTAGGGTTCAACAATCTAACCACGGTTTTCGGAAAAAAAATATATTATTTTTTTAAAACTTTGGTTAATAAATTTTAACACTTAAGGTTAATATATTTTTTCTAAAAACCAAGGTTAGATTGTTGAACAGTAAAGGTTACTAGTGAATCCTAATAGCAGTTAATAGGGGTTAAAAGAGACACGTGTTGACCTGTAGGTGCGATTGAACGATGAACCCATTACTAAAGAAAAGAAAAAAATATCGGGGATTACGCCCCCAAACCCATTACTTTTCTTGATAATGTATTCGGCTCCCCCAAGAAAAAATTCTTGAATCTGCCCCTGCTTGTATCCACCTACCATTTAAATTTTTGGGAAAATTACCTAAATTATCCTAAGGTCTTTCCAAAGTACATATTTGACCTTTGACAATTCAACTTAACTTTTATGACCCTCCCATGTAAAAACAGGCACACGTATGAGGATCCTATTTTTTTACCCATATATCCCTAAGCATTAAGTTAAAACTAAATGTAGTATTTTTGGACCATTCAACTTAACTTTCAGCATCTCCATTGGTCTCTAACACCACCCCCCCCCCCCCCCCCCCAAAAAAAAAATAAAAATAAAAATAAAATCCAAACGACACAATGCACTCCATCCTAGTCTAAACATGTTTGGTAATAAATGCATTCAGTTGGCCATATTAGGTTTGATCCCTTCTCTCGCAAACTAAAGAGCAATGATTAGTGGACCCATGGGTCTGCTGCTTATCTTACCCCATGTCTACGTGTCCCTTTTAACTTTAACCCCATTTAACCCTGATTAAGCTTAACTAAATTAAAATTAAGATTTTTGTTTTTTTTTTAATTTTCTAAAAACCAAGATTGGATTGCTTAACCCTAGGGGTGAGTGAATCTTAACCACAATTGGTGAGTGTTTAAAAATAGGGTGTGGACCAATGAGGACTGGCCTTACAAAATGGAAACCATGGGTACATTAAGCCCACTACTTCTCTATAAGGTATCTTAATCAATATTGGACTTAAATGAAATTACTTAATGCTTAGGGGTATATAGGTCCAAAAAAAATGGGATCCTCACACATGTGGCTGTTTTCATATGGGAGGGTTATAAAAGTTAAGTTGAATTGTCAAGGGTCATATATGTACACCGGAAAGACCTTGGGGTCATTTAGGTAGTTATCCCTAAATTTTTTACTTTTGTTACCTCTCTAGTAACTTTGCACGTGAACAAACGAGGAGAGGGGCTTGGACAAAGTCCCTCAACAGAGAGGCCATACCGCACCACTGGCTCAAGAGGGTGGGGGTGGGGGTCATTTGCATATAATGGTTCTTGCTTGAGATCGAATCACAACCAATTGTGAATGAACTTGGGGAGAATTAAGTCGCACCACAAGTCAACATGTGTCTCTGTTAACACCTATTAGCTGTGGTTAAGATTCATTAACCCTTAGGGTATATTAATCTAACCTTGTTTTTAAAAAACTTTCAACTTTGGTGAAGAATTTTTAACCTTTAGGGTTAGTATTTTTTCTCTCAAAATCAAGGCTAGATTGTTGACCCTAAAGGTTACTGAATCTTAACCATAGTTAATTGGGTTAACAGGGACACTAGTTGACCTGTGGGTGCAATTAAACTCTCCCCGATTTCAATTGCGATTGGATGTGATCCTATCTCTTCTTGCTTATCTTTCTTCCATCCCCCTTTTGAGTGGTGTTTAGCTGACCCGCATTCCCCTATATAGTTGACCACAGTGTCCTTGTATCCCTTTTAACCTCTTTTAAATTATGGTTAAACTTAATTAAATTAAGATTAATAAAAATCAAGATTGGATGGGCGAACCTTAGGGGTGAGTGAATCTTAACCAAAGTTAGTGAGTATTAAAAAGGAGGGCATGGACCAATGAGGATCGCAAATTTCGTTGTTTAGTGAAATGTTCGGTTTGTTAAACATTTCCCTATATTTTTAGAAAATATTTAACGCATTCCGCTTCATTGGTCCATGCCCCATTTTTAACAGCCACTAATTGTGGTTAAGATCCACTCTCCTCGAGGATTCATCCATCTAACCTTTTTTTGGAAAAAAAATATTAATCTTAATTTAACTTATCTTAATTAACCTTGGTTCTTAGACAAGGGACACGATTGGACCGATGTATGAACCGAGTGAATCTTAGCTGAACCCTGGGGTCAATAAATCTTAACCACACAATTAGGTGGTGTTAATAGAGGTTAATAGAAGGATAGAAAAGTAAAAATCTAAAAAGTAAACCCTGGGTGCACTGTACTCATTGAATAAATCAATCAAATCTATCTATATTATATCTATACTATAATATAAAGAAATAAGACTTTTCTCTTTGCTCTCTAAAACCCAATCCCTCCAATCTTATAACTTCTATTTTAGAGATGACATGTGGATTTTCTCTTTAATCTCCACCGTTTAGGTTTGGGACCCACTATTTCATCCTAGAGCCCTCTCTATCTCCACTATTGTAGAGTCCTCTCTTATCTCCAACTCTTGCAAGTTTGAGATATACTATCTTATCCTAGAGACCTCTCTATCTCTACTATTATACAGTTCTCTCTTATCTCCAACTTTCGGGTATATTAATTTAAGTTTAATATTAAGAAATTTGTGATTTTTTATTAAATTTTATTAAAATAATAAAAAATTATTATTATAAAGTCAGTTAATTAATACAAATAATAATGTTTATCAAATAAAAAAAATTATATTATTAAAAATAAAATTTATTAAATATTATTAAAATATATTACTTAATATTGAAATAAATAAATAATATTATTTAATTTTAAATATTCTTAAATTATTATTCGTGCATCGCACGGGGTCTCTGCTAGTTATAATATAAAGAAATAAGACTTCTCTTTCTACTTTCCAAAACCCAATCCTTCCGATCTTATAACTTCTATTTTAGAGATAACATGTGAATTTTTTCTTTAATCCCCACCGTTTAGGTTTGAGATCCACTATCTCATCCTAGAGTCTTCTCTATCTCCACTATTGTAGAGTCCCCTCTTATCTCCACTATCTCATCCTTGAGACCTCTCTATCTCTACTATTGTAGAGTTCTATCTTATCTCCAACTCTCAGGTGTATTAATTTAAATTTAATACAAATAATAATGTTTATCAATTAAATATTATTAAAATATATTACTTAATATTTAAATAAATAAATAATATTATTTAATTTTAAAATATTCTTGCATCGCACACGGGGACTCTGCTAGTAAACCTATATTCTTCTCTTCTACAATCCCCAAGGAAGATCAGCTCTACTGTGTCTTCTGCAACTTATTACGTTCCCTTCTTCTCAGAAAATGGAGAAAGATCAAAAGAAGAAGATGAAGAACGATACAGAGAAGGGAACAACAACGTTAGCGAAACTCCCGCTCGAAATCCTCCTCGAAATCCTTTCAAGATTACCCGCCAAGGCCATCTTCAAGTACAGGTTGGTTTGCAAATCCTGGCTATCTGTAGTACGTGATCCTTATCTTGCTAAAACGCAACTCACTCGAGCATCCCAGAACGAAAACCCCACTATTATTTTTCGCGCCCATATTTTTAATTACTACCTCCTGGATAATATAGAGACCAGTAATCCGACGGTAAAGCTCAGACTTGAATCTAAGAAGAAGGGGCTGTTTTTTAAGGTTGTGGGTTCGTGTAATGGCTTGGTTTGCGTAATGGAAGACCATAATTTTGACCCTTTTATTCACATTTTCAATCCTGTTACGAGAGAATACGTAAAAGTTCCTAAACCCAATTGCAATCATCAGATTTGTTACTCACTGGCTGTTTTCTGCTATCATCCCCTGACTAATGAGTACAAGATTTTGCTTAAAGTGTCTACTGAAAAGGAAATTTTTATCTACACTCTGGGCTCCAATTTGTGGAGAAAGATGAAGGATACCCAGTTACTATGTAAGCTTTATAAATCGGGCGTGAACGTGAATGGAGCAATTCATTGGTTGTCAGATCATTCCGACATGGGGGCATTGTTTTTCTCAATTGTCTCTTTTGATATTGGGGAAGAGGAGTTCCGATTGTTTGAGCATCCCTTTGAACTTACCTTGGAAAGTTGGTGTGAATTGGGAGTGTTAGAAGGGTGTCTCTCTTTATATTATTGTATTGATCCGAAGCGTGCTGAGATATGGGTGATGAAGGAATATGGTTTAAAGGAGTCATGGACTAAACAATTTGTTATTGAGAAGGATATACTTAAGCGTAACATGTTTTTCGTGCGACCATTGTGTATTTTGAACAGCGGCGAAATTCTACTAGAGCATTCTGGGAGAGGATTTGTTTTTTATGACCCAAAAAGCAAAATGATGAGGAATGTTCAAATTCCTAGGTTTCCCATCCTAGGAATATTTGGATCACTTGTTCATGTGAGAAGCCTTGTTTCGCTCCAGATGAATAGTGATCGAGTGGAGGGGCAACATTAAGAGAAAAGAGGAATTTGGAAAAAGAAATAAATCATTCTTTCTTATCTCAATTTATTTGCTGCATAGACTTGTAATTTCACTTTTGTGATGCTTTGTTGATGCAAATATGTGACTCTAATCAACCCTCTCTTTGTCCAAGAATCACTGTAGAGCTATATGAGCATTAATTTATGAAGTGATTGCTGATCAAGAAGTTTCAAGATATGTCCTCATGCTAATTGTTTGTTACTATTCTCAAGAAAATATCTCTGATCTTTTCTTTTTTTGAATAAGGAAATTTATGGAGCCTTGATCCATGATCAAATGATAAGTAGCCGGACTCTAACCAATCTAAGGCAACTCAAACACTATGATTAGCAATTAGATTGTAGTCCTTATTGCTTACATCTGATGCACACATTTCTTAGACTTGAATGTGGAACAGTTTGACTTGAGCTTGCCCAAGATTGTGAGATGTAGGGAAAACATAGGAATACAAGCATAACACACGGATAATGAGAGTGCTGAATAACACAATTAGAGAGAATACCTAAGGGTGGGTTTAGATTTGTGGAATTGGAAATTTTGCCCTGCAATTCCAATTCCGTTGTATTGGGTGCATTACACAAACAAAGGAATTGGAATTGAGGCAATTCTGTCAGAATCGAAGCGCTATTTCAAGTTTCAAAATCGCAGAATTCTAACCTGGAATTGAGTGAAATTCAATTAATTGGGCCAGTCCCAAATCTGTAGAGCTAAACACACCCTAAAATAACACCGGGATAATGAGGGAGAATGCTGAACAAAACAAGTAGGTAGAATCCCTAAAATACTTTAATTTGAGGTGTCAAAGCACAATTTGAGAGGTTGTGATTTTTTTACATAGTCTCGCACAACTGTTATTCTATTCGCATCACCCTATTTCTTAATGTCATTTCAATTTCTTGATTATTTTGAGCAATGAACTTAATACAAATTTCAGACTTCATGGAGAACTCAATACCTCTTTTGCAGGAGCTAAATGTTAGTGCTAGTTCCGAGGACTTGTGATTAGAAGTTTGGGTATCTGGATAACTCCTGTTTGCTCATATTTCCTAGTCACGTTTCCTGTTAGGATATATATATATATATATATATATATATATATATATATATATTCCGTCATACAATATACAAATTATAGCAGAGCAGGAACAGGGTTTGTTAACATCAGTTAAGCATATCATAGACAATGATTGATATGTAATTGGAATATATTTGATTCGGAGTCTGATCCAGATATGTGAATTGTGACAGGAGTTCAATGTCTGTACAAATGGATTGCAGTTTTCAGTATCTATGAGCAACAATACCAACATTTGGCAACTATATTGATCTTAATTTCCTGTAAGATTGAAGATTCATAACTGGTATGGCTCATGATTTGCCCTTAGTGCGACTCTATACCTCACTTGTAGACAAATAACTAGTCAAAATCATGTCATATTTATTTATGTCATGAGTTTAAATACAACAATATTCATTTTTACTGCATTGTCCGGTTGCGAGAGATGTTTGGTCCTATTTTTTTCACATCTTCGCATCCCTTGGATATTTCCTCGATCTTTTCGGAGCTTCTTATCCTGCTGGCTTTCAGTTGCATTCCCTTCGCTGGCAGGCTTGGATTGGCATTTCCTTCTGGGGGTGATAGCTTGGACCTTTTGGAAGGAGAGGAATAGGAGAGTGTTTGAGGACACTTCCTTGACCATTCCCCGAATCCCTTCATGAGTACGCCATCTAGTTTCAGCATGGTATTCTGTAGGGGGAAATAACGGGGACCATTGGGGGGATTCATTTCCACCTTAGTCTTGTGATGTTGCCAGGGTTTTGCTTTCCTTGCTTCACTCATTGTGAACTTTCTATATTCTCCTCTTCCTTTTATTTATGAATATCTCAATTACCGATCCCAAAAACAATATCCGTTTTTCATTGTTATGCCTAAACATGTTTTTGAAAGACTAAGATTTATTTCAGGAAATTCTTTTGAAAAATGAGTAGCTTACATATCCTAGTGTAATCTGTCACCAGCTCACACCATGGAGAACTACAAACACGTAACCTTACCCATTCAGTGGGATCTCTATCTATAGTTGCTAAGTTCTACCAATTGAATGGGCCCATATCAAAAGACTACATTTTTCTGGTTTACGCTGGTAATCTGGTTGTCTTATATGTTCTTTTGATCAGCTTAGATTGGAAGAAAGTAGAATGTTCATCAGCATTCACATCTTTGTCCAGTACTGGCTCTTCGAGGCATTATAAATATACATGAGTCTGTTACATTGGTTTTGTATATTAAAGTTTGTCTGAACTACAGCAGTTAACAGGCAAATGAAAGTAATCAAACCCTCCGTAAGTGCTTCCCCTATACTCTTAGGTTTGGGTGGCAAACAATGACAACGAATTTCCTGTTGGGTGATCTCAATTATGTCATCCAAAAAGTTGGACACACCTATGTCAAAGCCTCCTTTAGGACAATCTTCCAGTTAGTCGTCTGTGAAGTAGACACACTCCTGAAACTATGAGGTAAGGACTTTCAGTTAATCCCTAAGTTAATTCAGTTCTTTGCTGGATTTGCTGTAAAGTATATTTATGCTGGAATTAAAGTATTATGTTAATCAATTTCAGAAATTATGTGATATCATTGGATGCTCACTTTTTGTTTCTGATGAACCAAATCAGACAGACATTGGGTTCTATACTTCGATGGGCTATTTTCTTCATATTAACTACTTGTATTAGATGCTATGTCTCAAATTATGGCCGCATTTGTCATTGTAATTTACATCTTGAGATGAATATTTCCCAATTTTAGCAATATTTGTACATATGTTCTATCCCAATTTCTGTTTTTTCCCCGCGAAGAATGCTTACATGTTTTACAACAGAGATGATGGATGGTTCAAGGGTTCTATACTTTGAACAAGTTAGTGTAACCAACTGCCTATACATTATCACTTAATGATGCCAATGTTTACATGTCAAAGTATAGTTTTGTTAGAGATCTCTTCCTGATGGCAGGAATTTTGGAGAATTCCTCAGAAGCTCTTCTAGCAGGTATGGCAAATTTCACATTCTATGCATTGTGAATATGTCTCCTTCATGTCTAATTTATTTTCTCAGCAGCTGCCAGAAAGCTACTTTTCTTTATTTCTGGGGAGAAATTTTAACAGATTTCTAGTTTCGGAGATTTTAGGGTTTTGGGGCAGTCTACTATAGTTCGATTTATATATAAATTGTCTGTTGTTTTGGGTTCTATTGGGGTTTTCCTGTGATTCATATATGGGAATGTTTAATTGGTGTTTCATTGTTGGTAATGCACAGTCAATCTGACCATGACCCGTCAAATAGGTAGCACATAGTAGGATAGTCATAAGTTATCAATGAGTTGATGGGCCAAATCTATGGTAGTGTGTTGAGGGTTTACTATATATTTTGCTCTCTTGCAAGGAAAGCTAATTCTAATTTTTTTTCCCATTTCAATTGAAGTGATGATTTTGTAGACTCACATTTTACCAAACCCTTTTTAGTTTCCTTTTGCAGTGTGTTTGAGATAGCAAGGATCAGAAGGATTAGTTGTTACAACTTAATTTAATCCAAATTAATGGACATAAAATCAAGAGTAAAAATAATATACTTGCAAGTGCACAAGTGACACAGTTGATGTATCTGGTGAGCACAGGGTCGAATCCACAGGGATTGACTATTGTGCAACAAGAATTAAGGAAACGAAATCTAGAGAAAAAAGAGATTTAAAATCAGTTTTCCACTCAATGAGAATGGAGCAAAAATCATTGTTACTGTAAAGCAATGAAAAAGAGGTCTAAGGTTTCAGGAAAATCCACCTACCCCTCCTTATGCTTAGATTTGGATGAAAACACATCTAGAATTAAATAATAATTTAATCTAGATGGAAAATTATACGATAAAACCACTGACCATTAAATTCAATTGAATAATTAGATAAATAAAAAATCACTTTGTATCCAACTCACAGGGGATCCAAGCATTCCATATATCATTCGATCATATGAAATCAAAGAACATATAGAGAGGAACAATTAACCAAACTAAGAAATTTATTCAATTAAAATAAATAATCAAACCATCCACATCGTCCACATAAATTAGAAAAAGGTTTCAAATCCCTAACCTTAGAAGGGTGTTTAGCCAGCCATGTTTGGAGTTGTCATCCTCCTTAATGGTTTTCCAAACACTACAATAAAATAACTCCAAAAAAAACTAAAAGAAGAAGAGAGAAAAGAGAATGAGAAAAGATCAGAGAGAGCCCCAAAAGTCTCTCACTTTAGGTTTATATAGACCAAAGGGAAAAGAGAAGGGAAAAAAAGCAAAAGAGAAACTTCTAATTCCAAAATTTCAACCAAAATTGCACTTCCCTTCACTTGATGACGTATTTTGGCCTCTTAAACGTTCGAATTAGGGGATCTTTGTGAAATACAATTTTGTTCCCCTTTAAGTCTTCTTTCCAAAACATCAAACCTTGCCTTAATCTGAATTTTGAGTCAAAAGTTATGTCCAAATTAGTAAGTACTGTCTAGATTAGGCGGGAATCCGGGAAATCCTCCTTCTTTGTTTGAGATTGGTTGCTAAATAATAGCACTCCTCTAGCCATCCACGAAATTTCTTGCCTTTCTTGTAGATTTAGTTGACCTCCATTAAGCTCCTTACTTGAATTCCAAAATCCACCCAAAATAGAGAGTTCTTGTGACCAAAATAGACTTTCTCCTTTTTTTTTCTGAAATAGAAACATCAATATAGCACACTTCTTCTTTCTAATTCAAGAGAGTTCCACCATTTTTATGCCAAAATCATATGAATCTATATCTTCCTAAGATTCTCCAGCCATGTTGTAGAATCTTTCTATACTTGGTCTTGGCTTGCTTGGCTTTGACTCTTTGACTTGAGACTTGGCTTCTTGGACTTTTGGCTTGGGCTTTGCACTTTGGGCTCTAACTCCTTTAGATCTTTGAGTTGAACATGGGCTATTTGAAACTTTGGACTTCTTGAATCCCGAGAGTAATCTGGGGTTAGGATTCCTACAAAAAATAAATACACGTAATAAGTCTCTCTTAAAAATATTTTGCATGCGACCTTCTAAGACATGTATGAATACATGCAAATGTATCATGAAAATTAAGAGAAAGAGGACAACACAATAGTAAGAAGAGAATACACCACTTTACGTGTAAAAATGAAGATATAAACCAAAGAAGTATGATAATGCTTATTTAAATGAGGATAATTAAGCAAAATTAAGCACTTATCAACACCCCCCAACCAGCATTTTGCTAGTCCTCGAGCAAAAAAAATGTGAAGCAATATCAAAGTATCATCATTTCAATTCCATGAGACAAACAGCAAACTTTCATCATGTAGAATAACCAAAAATTTTTTTTTTGAAAGAATCTCAGTTCATCTCTCAGTAGCATCACCCTGTGGTGACAATGATTTCAACTTAGATTGAAGAGGTAGAATATAGTCAATCAATTAATCAGGATAATAACTATAAAGCATGACTGACAATCCTCCTTTTCAAAACAATTGAAGAAGAACAAAAATTACTCATAATAAACTTCTTCATGTGGCACATTCTAATCAAGACATCAAATTTCGAATTATTAGGGCACTGGTTTTCATTATATTTCAGCCATATATTCCAGCATTCTAAATAAAGTCCAAATCACTAAGTCACCATTTAGAAAATTTTGAGTGCATGTGCAATCTGACAAATATCCAAAGTATCGATTTCCTTAAGCAGAGTCAACTTCTTAATCACCACAGAATGGTCGGGTTGGCCTAAGGATCCGATTCAAAACTAAGCTAATCTGTCCAGGATCACGAAAGTTGTGGATATTCACCTAAATACCTCATGAGCTTTATCTGTGATATTCCAGTTTATTCGCTTTTTTACAATGACGGCTTTCACCCAACTTGTTTTAACAAGGTCATAGCAAAACAAACTGATATTTCAACATTGAGAGCACATTTTTGAATACCCATATCCTTTTTTCTTTTTTTTTTTGTAAAGGAGGAATGCAATGGTCTACTATTAGTAGAGATTATCCCAACAATAAAGCACAAATCTACACCCCCAACCTAAATCGAACATTGTCCCCAATGTTTCAAATAGAGATTTATATGAAATATAACATTGAGAGATCAAAAAGAGATAGAGGGTATGAAACATCATAGGGATATAAACTAATCAATCAAACTAAAAGAGAAAATAAAGCAAGTAAAAAAAAAAAAATGCATAGTATACACAGAAATTCATCTCAAGTGAGAGAAAAGATCAATCAGGATAAACAGGATCTTCTAGAGTTGTGGACTCATCATCTGGTGTGAAATTCTCCAAAAACGGTTTCAATCGTTGACCATTGACTTTAAAAACATTACCATTTTTAGGATTCTCAATCTCGACAGTTCCATAAGAGTAAACAGTTTTCACAATGAAAGGGCCGGTCCAACGAGATCGAAGCTTATCAGGAAATAGATGCAAACGAGAATTATACAAAAGAACTTTTTGAGAAGGCTCAAAAGATTTTCGAAGAATATGCTTATCATGAAAAACCTTCATTCTTTCTTTGTAAATTTTGGCACTCTCGTAAGCATCATTTCGGATTTCGTCCAACTCATCCAGTTGGAGTTTGCGAAGCGAGCCTGCTTTCTCCAAATCAAAATTGAGTGTCTTTATCGCCCAGTAAGCCTTGTGTTCCAATTCAACAGGCAAGTGACAAGCTCTTCCAAAGACAATTCGATATGGAGACATTCCAATCGGGGTTTTGAAAGCTGTTAAGCCCATAGTGCATCGGTTAGTCGTAATGACCAATCCTTACGATCTGGATTTACCGTTTTTTGTAAAATATTTTTAATCTCTCGATTGGATATCTCCACTTGTCCACTTGTTTGTGGGTGATAAGGGGTAGAAACTTTATGGGTTATCCCATATTTTTTCATCAAGGCTTCAAAAGGCCGATTACAAAAGTGTGTACCCCCATCACTGATAATGGCTCGAGGTGTTCCAAACCTTGATAAAATATTTTCTTTTAAAAATCGCAAGACCGTTTTGTGGTCATTGGTTTTGCTTGGAACAGCCTCGATCCATTTTGACACATAATCAACGGCTACTAAGATATAAAGATACCCAAAAGAAGGAGGGAATGGTCCCATGAAATCGATGCCCCAACAGTCAAAGACTTCAATAATCAAAATTGGGTTGAGAGGCATCATATTCCGACGGGAGATTCCTCCTAATTTTTGGCAGCGCTCACATGCTTTGCAAAACTCATGAGTGTCCTTAAAAAGAGTGGGCCAATAAAAACCACATTGCAGAATTTTTGCGGTAGTCTTACCGAACAGCTTTCAAAACCCCGATTGGAATGTCTCCATATCGAATTGTCTTTGGAAGAGCTTGTCACTTGCCTATTGAATTGGAACACAAGGCTTACTGGGCGATAAAGACACTCAATTTTGATTTGGAGAAAGCAGGCTCGCTTCGCAAACTCCAACTGGATGAGTTGGACGAAATCCGAAATGATGCTTACGAGAGTGCCAAAATTTACAAAGAAAGAATGAAGGTTTTTCATGATAAGCATATTCTTCGAAAATCTTTTGAGCCTTCTCAAAAAGTTCTTTTGTATAATTCTCGTTTGCATCTATTTCCTGGTAAGCTTCGATCTCGTTGGACAATGAGAATGGAGCAAAAATCACTGTTACTGTAAAGCAATGAAAAAGAGGTCTAAGGTTTCAGGAAAATCCACCTACCCCTCCTTATGCTTAGATTTGGATGAAAACACATCTAGAATTAAATAATAATTTAATCTAGATGGAAAATTATACGATAAAACTACTGACCATTAAATTCAATTGAATAATTAGAGAAATAAAAAATCACTTTGTATCCAACTCACAGGGGATCCAAGCATTCCATATATCATTCGATCATATGAAATCAAAGAACATATAGAGAGGAACAATTAACCAAACTAAGAAAATTATTCAATTAAAATAAATAATCAAACCATCCACATCGTCCACATAAATTGGAAAAATGTTTCAAATCCCTAACCTTAGAAGGGTGTTTAGCGAACCATGTTTGGAGTTGTCATCCTCCTTAATGGTTTTCCAAACACTACAATAAAATAACTCCAAAAAAAACTAAAAGAAGAAGAGAGAAAAGAGAATGAGAAAAGATCAGAGATTGACGCCAGACCTATACCCTGTCATCTATTGTATCCTTTCTTGTTGAATGGCCGCTGTTGAAGTCTTTATTTTTTAAAGTAAAAAATTGTTGCTACAGTGGATTCTTTTTGCCAGGTTGCCGATTTCTATCACATGACAGTTTAGCCTAAAAGGGTCTAAGTGCTCACCAGATCCCTCTCTTCGGTTGGTGACCTCTTCTGTAACCAAGCCTCAAAAACTAATACTGCATTTTAATTACTTACTGTATGCGAGCATATTAACCTGTTTGAGTTTGTCTTTTCAACAGTAGAATGTTGAGAACATAACCTGCTTGGCTTGCCATTATTGCTGGGATTCTACGTCAAGATATTCAACTGGCAAGTTGTGGGATTTGAAAGTCAAGAATACCTTTGAAGCAAAGCTGATGACTCACACAAATGACCGAACAACCTTCTAAATCAGCAAAAGCCTTGAAGATAAAACTTGAGATACATCTACGTCTTCCCTTGGCCGCATAACGCATATCCTTGGTATGCATTTTACATGAGGAAACACCGTCATATTGCAATCTGGGCACTGTGCTTCTAATTCATCTAAGACAAACAATGTTTGCATGTATAACTGATTTGTAGCGGTCCCTGAAGATCAATCTTCAAAAACACGAACTGGACTCAAAAATCACTTTCTAAAATCCAAGTTCCTAAAATCAGTTCAGACTTTGTACTAGGAGCCTTGCCAAATGAGAGGGTCATCCAGGTCTCCAGAAATGTATTCTTTAAATAGATAAATTGAGATGTGGCATTAAACTTTTAGTATTCAAAATTTCTTCCCATAGATGATTCGCTTGATTATTGTTGGCACATTGCGGTAACTGTTAGTCACACTTCAACTGCGAGTTTCACTAAAACTAGCCACTGTGTTTCAGATCATTCTGGTTTTGGGATGAACTTGTATGACGTGTGATGTGAGTAAACTTGGCCAAATGCAGCATATATTGGTTAAGTGAACCAAATTTGTGTCCGTTGCCCCTATTCAGTTGTTCTCAATTCACCAGGGCTGGGCCATGTTGTATCAAAACTTGAAAAAACTTGAGTTGGCCTCCGAAACCAAAGTTTTGAACCTTTACAGAATTGAACAGAAAGCAAGAATGATATACCAATACAATGTCTGATTATAGTTTGCCCTTCTTTTTTGATCTATATAGGTTTTGTATCTTTTTTTCCTTCAGGTTTGTATGTACATATAGAGTATTCCAAGAGCTGGAGGCCGCAAAATGAGAGTATAAAAGGTCACCTTTGCAGTATGCAAGGAACAAAAAATCCTTTTACCAAAGAGTGTTGTCTCTTTTGCCAAGGATTTGGGTTTGTGTCAGATGGGTGTGCTGGAGATGATCCAACAGTGTGTGCCTGAGACTTTACAGTAAGAGCATTTGTAGGAGTCAGAAATGAAGATCCCGGAAGAGCATTGAATGGGTTCCCCACAACTTCACTTTTCGTCATCTGTTGTCAAAAGAACTGGTGACATGATCACATATAATTGTGCAACATTCTCTTTGCCGACATAATGCCCGTGGTTGAATGAATTCCTGTGGGTTGTTTTTGTGATTGCCAAGTTCTAATTTTTATAATGTTCTCTTTTTCTACAAATGAAATAGAGGTTGACAAAATGGCTGCTTGCAGTTTTGTATAATAGAATCTTAATTCTGCTATATAGAGTAACAAGAGGTTTATTTGTTTCTGCAGGAATGTTGCTATATCTCTTTATCGGACCTTATGATAACTGTGCTAAAACTCCATTTAATGCTCTTAAGTGGTAATACATAGATCACATAATCTTAAGTTCTTAACCAATATATATATATATATATATATTACACTTTGTAACTTTGCTTTATTCTTGTATGTCGGGCAATTCAGGTAAAGGGATATTGGTCAGCTTGCTATATTATGTTTCCTCTGGCACATTCATGTGCCTATAGGATGGATTTTTTTTAGTAGAGCTTTATACTGTTTTTTATTAATAAATGTAGTCGACCTCTTACATACATTTATTTCTATCTGGTTATTTCTATGTAAACTTGGGAGCTTGGAACATATAATTTTAATGGGGTTTTGAGATAGATGCCACTTATTGAAGTGTATTCTTAGCTGTTTTTTCATACATGTGCATCTCCTTTATTAGGGCTTTTGCATCCCTTGAAATAAGTGATTCATACAAGTATGTCCCCTTTGCTAAATCATTCAATTTAAACATTTATATTCCTTTTAAAGTCAATAACTATCAGGTTTAGCTATTAGTGTGAACCAACTTTATTGTATAGGAAAAATGGTTTTCGTTAGCACTATACATTCTGAGTCATGGCTGAGAGACTTTAGAAAATCTGAAAATGATGCATGCAATTTGAATTTCGGGTACTTGTGTTCCAATTATGATACTACTCAAAACCATACTCCGAATTTCCTTATCGATTTACAAACTATGTTTCGATTATGCTTCTCTATATCTAAGCAGTTTATGTTGATCTTCTCATAGTATATATCATATACCATGTTGTATATAAACATAATATATTATAATAAAATACTGATTTTTTATTATAATATTTTAATTTATGATATTAATACAATTGAAGACATTTCTCCATTAGAGAGAGAGAAGCCAAGCAACCATGATGAACTTTATTTCTAACTATTGATTTTAGAGTCTCTTTTACAAAACATCAGGAGAGAAGCCAAGCAACCAAAGCCTTTTGCTTCCCACAATCCTCAACCAAATCTACTCCCCTTCTATTACACTCTCCTCCTCCATCATTATCACTCTCCCACAACCAAGACAACACCTCCTCTCCTTCATCTCTTACCTTATCCTGACCTTCAAGTTCAATAACACCCTCCCATTCATCAAAACATGAACTCATTGAAGAATTGTTCCACTCAGTACCATATTCTGCATTTGAGCTCAATCCACTACTCTCCATCTCCTCACTTCTTGTCACCTTATTTAATGAACCCAATACCCCACTTTCTCTCTCCTCATTAATACCCTTTACTCCATTTTCTCTCTCCTCATTAAGGGCCAAATACCCATTTGGATCCAGCCCCCAATGGTTCATCATTTCATCAAGGGACATAACCCCACTATCTAGGCTTTCAAATGGTCCCAATAACCCTTTTTCTTTCTCCCCAATTGGGCATAACATTGCACTTTCTCTCTCTACATTCATGCATACAACTAGACTGTCCCTCTTCTTAGTAGGACCTTGGACAACAAGGTCTTCTCTCTCCTCTCCTTTCTCATACGAGTGCATAACCATGCTCTCTCTCTCCTCATTTTGCACTACAATGGTACTTTTTAGGGTCTTTTTCTCTGGGGTGATGTTGTAGTTCTTCTTCATGGCTGATCGGCTGGTTCGACCACCTTTGCGCTTGGCCGCGCCACTCATCTTGGTCAAGTCCAGGACGATTGGTGGGGATTCATTGCTGTGCCTCCTGAAGCTGTAAATTTTTCTACTCAAATGAGAGTTCCAGTAGTTCTTTAAATCATTGTCTGTTCTTCCTGGTAGTTGCCCAGCAATCAAAGACCATCTGCAGCATCAAAACCTATAATTAATTTCTCATTTAATATCACTTTTATTATGATAAAGAAAAGCCTTTTTTTAAACCACAAACAAGAGCTAAACTTTCCAAAATATTCCTTGATAGGGATATTTTGGAAATTACATAAAATATCATTTTTTTACATTTATAATTTTCAAATTATCTTATAGTAAAGCATATTTTAGAGAGTCCGGGCTATCTCTTGAACCAGAGCTCCTGCTTGTATTTTAATTCTCTATTGAGAATTCAACTATGATCTAGAGTTATAGATTTCTCGTGCTCTTAAATTAGGAATAAAAATTAGGAATAAAATTTTATGGACATAAATATCTTTACATTATTTCAATACTTACGAGAAAAGGGAAATGTCCAGCACGGTCTTAGTGGTCTAGCCCTAACAGGATCACAGTAGTAAAGTCCGTAAAAGGAAATGCTATTGAGACCGTATTAGGGCTGAGACCACCAATACCGTGTTGTGCAGTAAAGGATTTCAGGTGGAGCCCATCATGTGAAAATGAGCCCCACCTGAAATCCCGTTGTGCACAGCACAGTCTCACAATCTCGGTGGTCTAGGCCTAACGTGGTCTCATTAGCAAAGTCCTAGTAAAAAAAAAAAAAAAAAACTCATAAACAAAAAGTGGTGGGAGCTCCCAAAAAAGAGAAATACTAGACTGCAGTACTTTGCTAGCTTTAGAACAGGTTGAGACTGTAATATCCTCCTGATAGTACTTTTATTTTCGGGGTGTCCCAAACCCTTGGAGGCAGGGACACTTCCTTCAGGTGTCCTGACGGACCCATTCGAAATGTTCCCTAATGGCCTATACTCCTCTACATTGAAAGGAAAAGTTGGCAGAAAGTTAAAAAGCAAATCCATGATTGGATAAATTATTATTTTTTTTTTTTAAAAAGGGCAATGGAAAACGGACTTAGAACCTGACGCGCTGATCTCATTAGTACCATTTTTTACCATACATCAACTATGATTAACTCCCTATTGTTAACCAAGCTAACCATGATTTTTAGAAAAACAAAAAATCAAAAATATTATTTTAATTTAATTAAGCTTAAATATGGTTTAAAAAGTGTTAAAAGGTACACGGGACACTGCGGCGAAACCCATCGGGACTCATTTTAAAAAATTGGGCAGTAGTGTAATGGGGAACAAGAGTCTCACTTTTGTAACATGACTTCTCTCATTATTACAAAACTGCCATCAGTTTACAATGTAAAAGGAGAGCTCCGCCAAACGCTTTCGATCGGAGTTCCGGCTCATATTTAAACTAAAAAAAAAAAATCCATGAGAAGAAAAGACCAAGAGAGAGATCCCACCAAACAGAAATGCTAGATTCACTCACCTATTTCCCAAAGAATTATGCAACTTGATTATTATATCTTCCTCTTCTGCAGATATGTTCCCTCTTTTCAAGTCTGCTCTCAAGTAATTTATCCATCTCAGTCTGCAACTCTTCCCACACCTTGACAAACCTGCACACCAAATCAACAAAAAAAAAAAAACCCCCATCTCAAGATCAACTCAATTACAAAAGTATATATATATATATATATATAGATTTCTTAATTACCTGCATTCTTGGGTAAAGACCTCCATGAACCTTCTCCATTAGCTTGAATATAGTTCATCAAGATCTCATCTTCTTCAGCTGTCCATCTCCCTTTCTTTATCCCTACTTTCTCACAACATGGCGCTCTCCCCATCTCTTCACAAGTACCCACAATGTGTGTGCGTGTGTGTGTGTGAGAGAGAGAGAGAGAGAGGGCTTTTAGAGTACTGAGTTGTAGTCTAGTTGAGTGTGTTATGTTGCTGAAGTGAACAGGGTTGAGAAATGTAAATAAAATAGGGAGAAAAAAGAGAGAGGTGGGCTCCTGATGGAAACGTTTGTGTGGTGGTGAACTGTGCCACGGTACCAAATAAGAACACCGTCGACGTGGCTCGTCGACCGTCGAGAACCTCATCACGAGCTTCATCCCTGCTTTTATTACTCCATCTACCTCATTTTCTCCTTCGGAATGCAAATCTTCTGCGGTTATAACCGGATTCGGGGGAGTCTGATTACGTCCATGAGGTCACCACCTGTTCTTTTTGACATTCTTTAACTATGGTTAAGATTCGCTCACCTTTCTTTGGTTTTAAAAAAATATTAAAAATATTTTAATATTTTTTAATCATGATTAAAAAAATTCTATATTTTTGAAAAAAATCAAGGATGAGTGGGTGAATCCTGGGATTGGATGAATCTTAATCTCAATTAAGGGATGTCAAAAAGGACGCATGGCCACCTAAGGCCGTAACCAAACTCCCCGAGTCCATTTATAACCAAACTCCCCGAGTCCATTTATAACCGTAAAAGATTTCATTGTCCTTTCTCGTTAGTGTAAATTGACACTTCAGTATTTTATAATACTCAAAATGTATGAACAGGGCAACTCAGTGTAACTGGACCAGTTGGCAAACCGGTGGTCGGTCCCGATTGACCGGTTCACCTAGATCAATCGGTCCAGTTTGATCATGTCCTGTTTTATTAAAAAATAATTTTTTATCTTGGCCAATTCTCAATTGGTTACGATCGATTCTTAAAATAGTTCTATTTTGGGAGTTTTGGAAACCAATGAGGGATTGGTTCCTGGTTTTTTCAGTTCAATCGGCGGATCCTGTTTGGTTTTGATAACAGTGGTGCAACTAGGTTCATATTGCCACTCTCTCTTAAAACAAATATTCAGAGGAGAAAAAGTTCATTGAATTCCTAATCTTAAGGCTTTTGGGCTAGTAACTAAGTATCCTACATCAATTGTCTAACCAGAATATCCTCGACTTGTCCCGTTGCTGTTTAACAAAAGATTTTAGTTGGCCCGGGTTTGTCGTTGGATGGTGAAGGGTCATTGATGCTTCCAATGTTATTCTTAAATTGCTGGAGTCTTTTGGCGGGGCATTGATTTTTTTTCATTTGTGAGTGTGCTTGTTTAGTTGCTAATTATTGTGTGAGGGAACTATGTGTAACGGCCTTAATTCTTCAACCCGATCATGATCGTGCGGTACTCGATTTAGAGTCCAACTTAGATGAGTCAACCTTACTAGACTAACTTCTCAAAAGAAATGATGGAAGAACACACTTGAAGAATGCTTGTAACTCTTTATTATTCACAAGAAGGCTCTACAATTATTGAATGCTTACAAATGAGGGAGCCATCCCCTTTTATAGACTCCTCATGGAGGGTTCTAGATTTCTAGAACACTCCCACCTCCTTCCTAAGACTCTTCTAAAATATCCTACTTCTAGATAATTCTATCATCTTCTCTCTAGAAATCTAAAGAAGCTTCTACATGTCTCTACTTCTAGAATCTCTACAAGTATATACAAGCCTTTTACAGTATATATACAAGCTCTCTATATTGTATATGTCTACTAGGTGATTGATGAAATGCCTAAGTGAGTGAGTCGTGACATATGGGCTCATCACCCATGACGTTACAACCATCCAACGACCACTGTTGCAATCATACTACATTTGGTGTTTATTATAACTTAAACCCTGAAGGGGTGGACCAATGGTTTCCAGGACTTACGCCTCATGAAGCGGAAGGTCTTAGATTCGACTTCTCACTCGCCCTTTGGGACTAGTTCCGCACGGGATTTTCCCGGACTTACCTGGTGTGGCGGGTTGCGGGATCTCGTCACACCCTCAAGATTAGTCGAGTTAGGGACACTTTGAGTTTCCAAAAAAAAAAAATTGAGTATAGATGAATTTTATAAGGGAAATATTTTATTACGAAGTATTATTGTAATGTGATCATCAATGAGATATGTATCCCATTATTTTTTTAGCAAATCACAATTTATCTAGTTTAGTAGTGTAGGCTAAGAGTTAGGTTAGTAGAAAGGTTAGACTTCTCTGCCACCATACCGGTAGGCTCAAACTCAAGTTCTCCCTCAAAAGATAAATACGTCTTTACCACTAGAGCTAACGCTTAGACATGAAATATGCATTCCTTACACATTACAATTATACTTCCTATTACAAATTTTCCCTCTCAAATTGGTTTTGTGTTGTGTTGCATTTTTCTTAATTATCATAGAGGTACCTTGACAAACTAATAGCTGCTAGATATGGTATGAATTTTCGACATTTTCATGAACAAATCAAACAAACGATCATAACAACAAAAAGGATAATAATGATAAATCTAAGAGTAAAATAGAATATATAAAATTTAAAATCATAATAGAAAGTTGGGAAACAATACAATTATAACTGTAAGAAACAAGGTAAGTTGAGGCCACCTTGATGATCCTTTAGTTTAAGCATTCATGGGAAGATTAAAAAGAAAAGAAATTGCAGGAACTTGTATATTTTCATTTCTTGATCAAGAAATAAATAATTGGTCCATCTTCCTCAAAGCCTACTTGGAAGAAGCTGGCCCTAAAAATTAAATCACCTCATTCTCTACACAAGGACCACTACAGCCACTTTTGGAAGAACCATGGCCCAATAAAATCATACTAATAGTGTATTTCAAAGCGCGTGACCTGTGAGATTTTTATTTTATTTTTCATGAATCACTTTTAGTATGATATATAAAGTGATGACGATGCAGAGTAATATCCAAGCTTTCTATTTTTTAAAAAAACAGAGTAATAAAAAATAATTTTTTAATGTCAATGCGCATTAAAATTTAAGGTGTTCGAGCTCCTTTCTCTTGAATTAATTATTGGTAGTGAATCTAGTCTTTGGTGACACATACAGCCTGCTGCAATGGCATGGTGTGCCACTCTTATCATGAGGAAGGTGTTGAGATCAAGTCAAATTAACAGTACATAACTACATATCAAAGTTTTCATAACCGGATCTGCGGTCCAACTGGCTGGGTGGCTAGTTTTCGGTTCAACCATGTCATTTTGTTATTAACAAATTATTTTCCCATTTTTCAGATCGGTTTTTCTGATATTAAACCGATTTTATCACCTGTTCTCCGGTTGAACTAACCTTTTCTTTTTTATTTAAAGGGTCCTCACTGCCTTCCTAAGTAGAGAACCCTAGATTTGACTATTGTTGGCCCCACTGTACATGAATCCCGTTCAGTCACTGGTGGTGGACCTTCTTTAATTCCTTTGTTTCTTTTAGAGTATATTTCACAAGTAGCATGCTCCTTATATGGGGACTAGAGTCCCTCTTGTGTTTTTTTTTTTTTGGTTGAAAGAGTCCCTCTTAGTTAAGGGGAGCTGTTGTTGTGATCGCTCATATTGAGCTGACAATACGTTATGTCCCCTCACACTAACCTATCCTAAGAGCAGATACTAATTACCGGGGTTGCGCCTAACCGTATTACGAAACCCCAAAAAAACTACATTTCGCACAGTAACAAAGTTTTCTATGTTTTTCAAAAAAATCACGTTTTTTGTGAATTAAATATAAATTACTCACGACTTGTGAAAAAAATCTAATGTAAAAAATATTCGTTCACTATTTCTCATAATTAGTAATCTAATATATAAAATATATCTGTTCATAATTAGTAATTTTATTTATAATTTTCATATTTTACTTAATTTTTCGATTTAATTTTTTGAATTTTGTTGAATTTTTCAAAAATTTTATTGATGAATAATTCTCAAACTCCGACTAAGTAATTATGCTATCAAGTGAAGTTGAGGTCTTACTTAAATATATAAAAAGCTCAAAGGCCACCAATATTGTAAGGAGCCCGGTTATCACCCCTAGAGGTCGCCATGTGTCTTATTTGACACCCCTTAACCGTGGGTAAGGTTCACCCACCCCTAGGGTTCACCCACCCATTCTTTGTTTTTTTTAAAAAATATTAATTTTTTTAATTAAAAAAATGTTTTTAATATTAAAAAAAACTCTAAAAGTAGTTTTTTAATTTTAAAAAAAGAATTAATATTAAAAAAAAAAAAAAAAAAAGGATGGGTGGGTGAACCTTACCCACGGTTAAGGGGTGTCAAAGGAGACACGTGGCGACCTCTAGAGGTGACAACCGGATTTACCAAATCCGGTTATCACCGTAGAGGATATTTGATGCATACCTATGCCATAATATTGGTGGGCCACCTCTTAAAGAAACCACGGACGTCGTCGGAGCTAAGAGATCATCAATGGATACTGGGTTAGTTGGTGACCTTAACCATTCATTCTTCAGACTTCTGGGACCATTCCATAAAGTAAATGTATCGGACCTTCGCAAAAAATGCGACAGATCAGGAGGAATTCCGATGTCGCAACGCAGTTAGATCTTAGGAGGTTAAAGGTGACAGATCAAGAAAAATGAGCATGACCATTTGACGTTTGGACCACAATATCATGTGTCCCCATATCTCTCTCTGTCAGCACAATCAATTTGGGTGGCAACATTGTAGTTGAATTGCATTTATATGGGTGCAGACAGATTTGTTAAACCAGGACCCAAAGAACAGTACTCCAGAAATGGCGTTAGCTCTTAGGGAATTTCCCATATCTTTAATCTTTTAAATGATTTTGTTCCCTTGCATTTAGTAGGCCTTCTAAAAAACCTGCCTCTGAGGACTTTTGTCGAACACTTCATATTTTTATTATATAAAATTTTTATTATTTTTATATATAACCAAAATATTTATGCTATTGGCATAGGGGGGATCTAAGAGATTGGTTAACCCTCGTATGTCATGTTGATTTGAATAATGAATGCGCATACCAATTTGCTTCATCGACTTTAAAGCGCAGAAGGTGGTTCAAGTGGGTCCATTGTGTTATGTAAGGGAGACTGCTTAAAATAAAGACAGAAAACATTTTTGGAATGTGTGCGCGTGTAAAGGGAAATGTTTAATTTACCGTTGCATTTGAGTATGTCAAATGTGCCTCCTTTGAGGTTTGGCGAAATTTCCTTAACCTCCCCTCTTGTTTATGAAATTACACTGCCTTTCATGTGCTTTAATTGTTGGTAATAGACTCTCTCTTCCATTAGTATGCCGTTACTAACATGGATGGATTTTGATGATGTCATAGTTTAAATATTTTATAATACATGAATTATCCCTAAAATACCAATAACATTTAAAAAAAAAATTTAACCTACTTGTCTTCGTTTAACAAAAACACTTCAACATTAACATAAGTAAGATGGGTTGACGTCATGGGAATACGCCAGTACTCTTTCAGAGTAAGTTTTTGTCTCCAAAATTATCTCATTATAGTCATTGGCCGCATGGATTCTGTCCCCAAATGTAGAATCGAGAGGCTCCATCAGTATTAAAAACAGAGAATCAAAAGATAAAATCTGTTAATTCGATTTTACTCCATACGATAAGTTCTGCACATTCTACAAGTTTGTTTAGATGATGCACAACATTATCTATTTGAACCAAGGTTGGATTGTTTGATCCAAGGGTTAGTAAATCTTAATTAACAAGGATTAAAAGGGACATGTGATGACATGTGGGTGTGAATGGGGAAAGTTCAATCCCAATTGACTGTGATTGATGATTCGATCTCCTAAATATAAGATCAAACTTCAAACTTCAAAGCGAGTAGGGAAGGAGAGAGAGATGCCGAAATTCGATCCATGGTCCGTCTTTTTCAAGCGAGAGTGGAACCGGAACTGGCCGTTCTTGGCCGGATTCGTCGTCACCGGTGCCATCATCACTAAGATATCTCTTGGACTCATTGTACCCCATCTTCCTCTATCTTTATTCATTCATATGTTTATTTAGTCTTCAAAAACTATTCCGATCATCTCTTTAATCGAACCAATTGCAGAGGAGGATGCAAAGAACTCCCCATTCGTGCAGAGGCACAAGAGGTACGTATGCAATCTTGCCCTTACTTTGTCATAGTACTCAAAAATCTTAGAATCTGATGTTGTCAATAGCAATGCCGGTTCTTGTATGATTAATGCAATTCCTGATTTGTCTGAGTTACGGGTTCCATTCCTTTGCTTAGGCATAGGATTTAATGATGCATATAGTCGTGCCA